>OV702296.1:430294122-430894122 GCA_916181665.1 Avena sativa
TGTAAGTGCAATGTTGAAAGCGTTCCCCATAACAACACGGTTCTGCTAATCTCCAATATATAAGTGCAAGCATATACAACATAGATGAGTGATACATTGCAAATGTATCTATAATTTTTGATGTTCCATGCTTGGTTTTATCCACTTTCTTGTGTTTTGTTCCAACTTTGGAGTACTTTTCATATGATTTCTTGGACTAACCTATTAATAAGAGCCATAGTGCCAGCTGCCTGTTTTCTGTTGTTTTTGGTTCTAGAAAGTCAGAAAATGAATATTCTTGGAATTGGACGGGACAAAAGCCAAAGTGCCTATTTTTCCGGAAGGGGTCATGTCGTGGTGGTGTCACGGCAGATGCCATGGATAGGCTAAAGGTGGGGACTAATATGCGCTAGGGGAATCCAGGGAGGGATAGTAGAGTGATTCTCTACACAGAAGCTTCGTATTGATGTTAAGTCTCCAAGATTACAAGTGCTCCTTGAGCTGTATTGACAAGAGGAGGAAGAAGAAACTCTCTTACTCTTGCCTATTAACTAGCCCTAGAACCCTAGACCCACAAGTATTTTCCTTGCTATGTATCTGAAAAGACCCAACCCCCTTACCAGAACCCCAACCCCCCTTATATAGGGGTGGTTCGGTCCTAGCCTAGGGCATACGTGGAGGCATATTCCTAAGAATATGCCTCCTCCCAAATTAGTAACCCGACAGGGGTGCTTTTCCCCCACGTCACTCTTGCTTTAGCGACGTTGCCTCTGTGGCGCCTGCGTCAGCCGACGTGAGCATCGTCACCCTTGTTGGCCACGATTCGGTGGTCCTACCCTTGCTTTATTCGCTCATCCAGTATGCACCGGGCCTTCTTTTTGACCAGAGATATTCCTTCCTTCTCCTAGAAGCCAAACGAGGATCCGAATCACAGTTGATCCGGCCACACCTGTTCCTGCATATAAGCTAGACAAGTGTCTCTGACTTATTCCTTGAGTCGGACGAGACAATGTTAGGCGACCCCCCTGGTCCGGGTTACTCCGTGATCCGGCCTGCCTTGAGGTGACTCGGCCAGCATCCGCTTTGACCTTGCCAAACCTCGGCTAACTCGGCCCTTATACCCCGGAGTGACCCTACCCGGGGTTATCCCCCCAACATTAGTCCCCGAAGCTGGTGCGGCCTTAGCGGCCTTGGTCGCTAAGGCCACATCAGGTTCATTCGTATCCAAGCTTCGGACATTTATTTCTAGGTTAACTTTTTGTCTCGGATTATATGGATTTACGTTCCCTTCGCACGCTCCAAGTTTTCACTTGCCGGCCAGGTCACCACTTTGGCTCGGATCGTTTGGTTTTACTTTCCCTCTGCACGGTTCAAGTTTTCACTTGACGGCCGGGTTACCACCGTGGCTCGGATCCGGGCCTTGCTTCCTTCTCTCGTATGCCAACCCACGTAACGGTTAATCATTACGTTGCCTTATTTTAAGGGCCTGCGCAGTAACCGCCGCAGTAAATGTTAGTGATTACTGTGCGGGGTTACGTCACGTCTGTCTCCTCGTTTACCGCAACTGCACGTCGTGTCATTGGATCACATTTACTCTGCGGCCCCCGGTGTGGCTCCTCTTTGATTGGTCGATGCTGGTGATACACGGCCACATCGTGTGGTTTTCCTGTGCAGCACGATCCCACTCGTTGATGACTGGGGGCGGTTAAATAGGGGAGGGGCATGCTCCTTAGAACTTTTCCATCTCCGCGCCCCCTCGCCCATTCCTCTTCTTCTTCCTCGCAACCGCGTCGCCTCCAGTGCCCGTTGCAGCAGCGCCGCCGCATTTTCTTTGTTTCTCCGCACCGCAATCACCGTTGCGCCTCTGTTTAGCCACGATTCCTCGTCAGTCTAGACCGCAGAGCCCCGCCGCCGCCAGTTCCAGCGAAGACACCGGAATTGAGATGACGGAGGAAGAGCTCGTCATTGTTGAACAGGATATGGAGGAGGACGCCAGCGTGGCGGACCGCGGCGCGTGGGCCGGCTCCTGGGTCTGCGAGGACGACATCGCCTGGCTCTACCGGACCCGGTGCATTCCCGCCGGCGTCGCTGCTCGTCTCCCCTCCTCGGAGCTGGCCCCCTCACCCAATCCGGGCGAATTTGTTGTTTTCTTATCCCATTTCCAACGAGGATTTGGGCTTCCAGTGAGTGATTTCTTCCGGGACTGGATCCGGACCTATCACTTGCAACCACATCATCTCTCGGCGAACGCCATCACCTCTCTGTCCGCTTTCGTTTCTTCGATCGAGGGCTACACCGGGCTATGTCCTACGAAGGAGTTGTGGATCCGATTCTTTGGCCTCCGCCGCAACATGGTCCCCAACATCCACGTCGAGTCGGAGGACAAACAGCTAACTCAGTTCGGAGCTGCCTCGATCTCGCCCCGAAGGTATTCAATATTTCCCCGGGTCACCGGTCTTGACTCCTGCAAAGGGTGGGCCCGGACCTTCTTCTACGTCCGGAATGAAGGCACGGAAGATTTGATCCGGTTGCTGCCCTACGCTCCGGGTCCCCCTGACATGGATTTCTGGGAGGAGGTTGCCAGGAAGCCTACAGCCCTGGCCAACCAAGTGAACAAAAGGTTTGCGGAGCTGAAGAAGCTCGGATTGCGCAACGAGGATGCCATGATCACATTCGTGCGCAACCGAATCTCTCCCTTTCAGCGGAGCACTCACAAGTTGTGCCATATGAGCTTTAGTCACGACCCCAACCGAACCTCCTCATTCGAGTTGAGCAATACGGAGATCTTCCGCCGGGTCAAGGTTCTTTTCACCACCCATAAGGACTTCTCCGCCGAATGGACGTGGGGAATTGAGCATTACTGTCGTGACAGGCTCCCTCCCGCGGTAAGCTTCGCGGGGTAAACTTATCTCGGATCAATTTCATGTCGACTCTTATCACATTCTTGACTTTGCTCCTTGTGCTTTTTTTCTCAGTTGTTTCTCCAGCAAACCATCGAGGATGGCCCGAATCCGACCCTTAAGTGGGCCCCGGACCGAGAAATTCCGAACAAGGAGGAGCCAGACCAGGAGATGTTCCTCCCCACACCCGATGCCACCAGACGACCCAGCGGTAAATTCTCTTCTCTTAGAGATTGGCCCGACGATGAGGATGACTCGGATATCGATGTGATTGAACCCGTTGAGGCTGTACCTCTTTCTTTTGCTTACCCGGCATCAGCTAACCCCGGTGGGCACATCCACGAGGATCCTCCCCTTGCCACGGGCGAGCCTGTTCCGGCGGCGTCAAAGAAGAAGCGCGGAACCACGTCGAGTTCTTCTTCCGAACCTTCTCATCCTTCCAAAAGGCAAAAGAAGGCCGGAGACAAGGCTGCCTCCAAACGGGTAGGCAAAGCCCCGGCAAGGAGGGCCCGGAAACCTAAGGAGGCAGAGACCTCGGATGCGTAAGTTCTTTTTTCACTGCACAACACACTTCTCCCTGCCTCCTGACATTATTTTCTCTTGCAGGGCTCCTGTGGAGGTCCCTCAGAGGGGATCGAGCATCTCCTCTCCTCTTCGCTCCAGTCCTTCCTCTCCCCGTGACGACGAGTCACGCCCGCTGAGCCCTATTCCGGAAGGCTCTGCGGCCGCTCCGGGTTCCGCAGTGCCTCCTTCAGAGGGACGCGACCTCGGATCGGCCGAGGCGATGACGTCCGGAACTTCGGCATTGCCGCAACCAGCAACAATTAAGTCTACCGCAACTCCAGCCCCAGCAGTAGCTCCAGCACCAGCCACCGAACCAACGCCTGTCCCGGTTCCGAAGAAACCAACAGCAGCTCCAACGCCAGCCACCAAAGCTCCTGCGCCAAGCTCATCTGCCTCGTCCGAGTCATCTCAAGCTCGGCGAGGACCCACTCCAGCGGTTTCCAAGGGCAAATCCACTGCGGTTACTTCCTCCCAGCAGGCCAAAGGCAAATTCACCTCCGCCGAGGCTGGGCAGCAAACCTTGTCGTCGATGCTTCCAAAGAAATCCCCAGCAGCGACGGATCCTCCTGTCGATCCAGCTGATTCGCAGCAGATGGTTCTTCACACTAGCCCAGCTCTTGCCCTGATTGAAAGGAAAGAAGCTCACGCCAAGGGTTTGGTGGCGCCTCACATGCCCACTGGCGAACGGTACCCTCCGAGCCTCATCGAGTTCGTCATGAACTGGAATAAGGCGGAGTTCATCTACAACGACGATCTCCCGGAAAAGTTCGGCCTAGCTGAATTTTCCGCTCAGATGAATACTGCCGCCAAGTCCATTAACCTCGCTGGGCGTATGATGGAGGTATGTTGTTTCTTCTTTACGTGCTGTAGATAATAACCATTAGTCCCCGAGCCTCCGGCGGAGTAACTTGTTATTCAGCCGGATGCTCCTTAGAAGATCAACGTAGCTGCATGTAAACTTCAAATATGCACACACCTAGAGCCGGGTTAAGTTCTGCTTGGCCCGGATCTTGTACACTTCGAATATGCGCACACCTAGAGCCGGGTTAAGTTCCGCTTGGCCCGGATCTTGTATACTTCGAATATGCACACACCTAGAGCCGGGTTAAGTTCTGCTTGGCCCGGATCTTATACACTTCGAATATGCACCGAACTAACTTTACATGCCTGTGCCTTTGTCAGGTAACCACCAATCGTCGGAGCGCCGAGTTTCAGCGCCTGCTTGATACCCATAAGATCTTGCGCGCAAAACACGTTGCACTTGGCGCGGAGCATGAAAAGAGAGGTAATTTCCTCCCTTAACACCTCACCATTTCGTTTGCTTCTGCCGGACTAACCTCCTTATTCGGTTTTTTGCAGCTGGGGTGGAGGCTAAAAACAAGATTATGCAGAAAAACTTGGAGGAAATCCGAGGTATGTCCCCTTTCGGCCAACGTCGCTGTGTTTTCCATTCTTTCTTTTTCTTGGCTCGGCAAACATTCACTCCTCGGCTTTGCCGAGTCAACACACTATTTCAGCATTGCTTTAGGATAGTGTGCCCATGCCTGATATGATGCTGCATTTTCTCGAACAAGCAGGACAGCATCAAGCCGAGCTGAAGAAGAAGGACGATGAGCTTGCCCTCCTCCGGACCAAGGACGGCGAGATAGCCAAACTCAAGGCCGAGATGGAGAAGATGAAGGCCCAACACAAAACCGAGCTCCAGAAAGTTGGCCAAAACTTCACCGAAGAGCGTGAGCACTTTACCCTTCAGATCTCCAAGGACCAGGATCTGCTCAAGGAATCCGAAGTCCGGCTTGGGTCGGCGCTTGCCGAGCTTGAACAACTTCGGCAGAGACGCGATAGTTGTATCAAGGAGTTGACCCGGATCCATCGCCATATCTCACGTAAGTTTCTTCGCCTTGCCCGACCTAGTTTTCCGGGTTAGCTCATATGCCTTTGCTTCAGCATCCTCCCTTTCCTTATTTTCAGATAACTTTCCGGAGGGTACTGCCATCGCTAGTGTTGCCGTTGCCAAATTCCGCCAAGAGAGGGGTACTCCCATCGCTCCTGATGGTGAGAGCATCCCCTTGGACATGGAGGACTTGTTGGTTAGTGTGTCAGCTAGGGTGGAAACTATCAAGAACTATGGAAAAGATCTCCTCGACGTTGCGGTCTGGATCTTCAACACATTCTGGCCAAGCGAGGACGCTCCGGAAAGGATCACGCTCCTTGCGGAAAAACTGATGGAGATTGAGACTCAACTTGACCTCTGGAGGGAATCCGCTGGGCGTGCCGCGGCAGATACCCTTCTCCATCATATCCTTTCATGGTACGAGAAAATCGATCTGAGCCTCCTCACCCATCGGCGCACCGGATCCAAATGGACCGATGATATGGAGTGGGTAGCTCGGCGCCAGGCTTGCGCCTAGAGCCTCATCGAATATTCTCCAGTCCATGACTGGGTTGAGGGGTCGAGCTTTCTGGACTCCGGCGAGGAGGAGCAGATGGAGAACGTGGGGGATGGGTCGGGCGATGATGGAGAAGATGCTGCTTCAGATATTGAAGACAGTGATGATGACGCCGAACTTCCTCCTCCTGCCGCTCCTTAGTTGAAAAAACTTGAAAATTTATCAGATCCCCGGTATGCCGGGTGCAATTGTATGCTGAATACCTAATATTTTGCTACTATGCTTGTATGCTGGATTAACTTGGGCGTAGTCCCCGAGTTTCATTTTCTTGTTCGTCCAATTCTCCGGCTCGATCCGTGTCTACCTTGATTCGGTTTTACGACTTACGAACCCGAGCTTCAAGAATCCTTTTAACAATACTGAGAAACTTTGAGGCTTGGCTCAAAATAATTCAACATAATAGCTTGAAAGTAAATACGGGGTTAGTCGGAAAAAACAAAGGTTAGTTGGAATAGGATCGTTTCCTTAGTAGTTTTTCATGTGCTACGCAATTCCAAACTTGTTCCCTTGCTCTCCATGAAGCCAATTCTTGTTGGACAGCAGCGGGTCGAAGGGTTGGGTTTTTGGTGCTCACACATTACTAATCCAGGTTAAGCGAAACGAGTCATTCCAGCTAACGCATAAAAAGTAACAACAATCATTTATTAAGGCAGTCCCCGAGTTACTGCTCGAGGCTCCGCTATTTCATTGATAGGCTCATTGCCGACATACATACCGACATATGAGGATGACTCGGGTACATACACTCTTTAGCTAAGTGTAGAAGGGACGAAGTAGTGCTACATTCCACGGTCGCTTGGATTCCTCTCCGGACCTGTCCGCCTTGTTCTTTTCATGTGGCTTTGCATCTATGAGATAGTAAGAGTCATTGTGCAATGCTTTGCTCACAATAAATGGTCCTTCCCATGGGGGGGATAATTTATGCATGCCAGTGGTATGCTGTACCAACCGGAGCACCAGATCGCCTTCCCGGAAGACTCGGGGGCACATTTTCCGGCTATGATAGCGTCGGAGATTTTGCTGATATATGGCGGATCTGGACAGTGCCAGTTCTCTCGCTTCTTCCAGCAGATCAACATCATTTTGCCGGGCTTCTTGCACTTCGGCTTCTGTGTATTGGGTGACTCTAGGCGAATCATGCTCTATGTCGGCTGGTAATACAGCTTCTGCCCCATATACCAGAAAGAACAGCGTGTAGCCTGTTGATCGATTCGGAGTGGTTCTTAAACTCCACAATACCGATGGTAGTTCTTCTATCCAGCACCCCGCTGATCTTTGCAGCGGCTCAATGAGCCGGGGTTTTATCCCGGATAGCACTAATCCGTTGGATCTTTCCACTTGTCCGTTTGATGCGGGGTGGGCTACCGAGGCTATGTCGAGTCGGATTTTCTTATCTCGGCAGAATCGTGCAAATGCTCCTTCAGCAAAATTGGTGCCGTTATCAGTTATGATATTGTGAGGATAACCATATCTCAAGATGATGTCTTTGAGAAATGTCATAGCCGTAGCTCCATCACATTTTCTTATAGGCTTCACTTCGATCCATTTTGTAAACTTGTCCACCATGACCAGAATGTGCGTCATGTTCCCTTTTGCTGGTTTGAACAGGCCAACCATATCCAAGCACCACATAGCAAATGGCCATGTAATTGGTATGGTTTTGAGTTCCGACATAGGCATATGTGTCTTGGTGGCGTATCTTTGGCAACCATTGCATTTTCTCACCAGATCCTCCGCTTGCTCCAAGGCGCTTGGCCAGTAAAATCCATGCCGGAATGCCTTTGCCACTAAGGCCCCGGATGAGGCGTGATGCCCGCATTCTCTTTGGTGTATATCTCGGAGGATGTCAAGTCCTTCTTCCGGATCAACGCACCGCTGGAGGACATTGGTTACACTCCGTTTGTACGGCTCAGAATTGATGATGGTGTAAGCTTTGGCTCTCCTCTGAGTTTGCCTGGCTAGCACTTCCTCAGTGGGTAACGTTCCATCTTTCAAGAACTGATATATAGGCAGTGCCCAAGCTGGTACTGCTCTCGCAGGGAACATCTCCTCATCAATTTCCATCTGATCCACCGGCATAACTTTAGCCGGATCACGCTGAACAGTCCCCGGGTCTGGTGAGGTAGTCCCCGAGTTTGCTGAGGTAGTCCCCGAGTTTGCCGAGGCAATCCCCGGGTTCGGCGCACTACCTTCCATGTCAATGTCCATGGGTTCAGCTCCGGATTCCGCGTTTTCCGAAACATAAATTGAGTCGGTTCCTGGGGACGGCCTGATAGATGGCTTTCTGAGGTGCTCCAATGCAACGCCTGGTGGAATTGCCTGTCTGGTCGAACCGAGCTTCGACAGCATGTTGGCAGCTTCGTTTTCCACGCGAGGTACATGATGAAATTCACATCCCTCAAAGTAACCCGAGATTTTCTGCACATGAAATCTGTATAGTGCCATGTTTGGATCCAGGGCGTCCCACACTCCGGACACTTGCTGTATTACTAGATCCGAGTCGCCAAAGCAGATTATCCGACGTATGCCAATTTCCTTTGCCACTTTTAGACCATGCACAAGAGCCTCATACTCAGCGACATTGTTCGATGCCGCGAAATGGATCTGCAATACGTACTTGAGCTGATCCTTTTTTGGCGAGGTAAGCACAACCCCGGCGCCTAATCCGGTTTTGGTCTTCGATCCGTCAAAATGCATCCTCCAATAGTTTGGATCCGGTGGCGGTGGTTCGTATTGTACCTCGGCCCAATCCACGAAAAAGTCCGCTATAGCCTGGGACTTGATCGCTTCTCTTCTGTCGTACTGGGGCGCGTATGGTGCTAGCTCAATTGCCCATTTCGCAATTCTGTCGTTCGCATCTTTGTTACCCATTATCTCGGATATGGGGGCTTCGCATATCACTTTGATGGGATGCTCCTCAAAGTAGTGCTTTAACTTCTTTGCTGCCATATAAACTCCGTATGCCACCTTTTGAAAATGGGGGTAGTTCTGTTTTGAGGCAGACAATACCTCGCTCAAGTAATACACTAGTCTCTGCACCGACTTACCCTCTTCATCTCGTTCCACTACAATCACTGCACTTACAACTCGGTTGGTTGCGGCTATGTAGAGCAACATTGGCTCCTTCGACAGTGGAGAAGCTAACACTGGTGCAGTGGCCAACATCTTTTTTAAGTGGGCAAAAGCTTCATCGGCCTGCGGCGTCCAAACGAATTTATCTGATTTTTTCATGAGTTGGTAGAGAGGCAGTGCCTTTTCCCCTAACCGACATACAAATCGACTCAATGACGCTAGGCATCCAGTGAACTTCTGGACGTCGTTGAGACACTTCGGCAGCTCCATTCGTTCGATGGCTCAGATCTTAGTTGGATTAACCTCGATACCTCGGCTAGAGACGAGAAATCTGAGTAATTTCCTAGCCGGGACACCGAAGGTACATTTCTCTGGGTTAAGCTTCATCCGGAATCTCCTCAAGTTCGCGAATGTTTGCCTTATGTCGTCAAGGAGCGTTGCGCTTTCCTTGGTCTTGATAACCACATCATCCATGTAGACTTGTACATTTTGACCTATTTGATCGTGCAAACATTTTTGCATACATCTTTGGTACGTTGCTCCTGCGTTTCATAAACCAAACGGCATAGTGCGATAGCAATAAGCCCCGTACAGGGTAATAAAGGCAGTTTTTATTTGATCATCCGGGTTCAGGGGTATCTGGTGGAAACTAGGATAGGCGTCAATAAATGACAACAGTTCACATCCCGCGGTAGAGTCGATGACCTGATCTATCCTCGGCAGTGGAAATGGATCTTTTGGACACGCCTTGTTCAGGTTCGTGTAATCGATACACATACGCCAAACCACCGCCACGTTCGGATCATCCTTTTTCTTTTCTACCAGCACCGGATTAGAGAGTTAATCCGGATACCGCACTTCCATGATGAATCCTGCTGCTAGCAACCGAGCTATCTCGTCACCAATGACCTTTCTCCTATCCTCGGCGAAGCGTCGGAGAGGCTGCTTCACCGGCCTTGCTTCGGGTCTTACATTCAGAGAGTGCTCGGCCAACTCCCTCGGAACACCTTGCAAGTCCTGTGTGGACCAAGCAAAAATATCCCGATTCTCACGGAGGAAGTTGACTAGCTCGCTTTCCTATTTGTCAGTTAACCCGGCCCCAATTGTCACGGTACGCTCCAGAAACACGTTATCCACCGGGATCTTCTTGGTGTCCTTCGCGGCTTGAAATGAAACGCTTCCATGCGGGTTACTTAACGCCGGCATATACTGCTGCGCGGACTGAGCTAATGCCGTCACTTCTTGGATTTTTCTTTTCTCTTGGGCAATTACGAGTGACTCGGCTAGGTTAGACCCGGCTGAAGCGCACTCAATAGAACGTCGGAAATCCCCAACGATAGTAATTGCACCATTTGGCCCGGGCAACTTCATCTTCAGATAACTAACGTGGCAACTTGACATGAATTTGCTCAGTGTCGGTCTCCCGAGTAATGCATGATACGCGCTCTCCAAGTTTACCACCTCAAACTCCAGATTTTCGGTTCGGCAGTTATCCCTCGTACCGAATAGCACGTCGACCCGGACTTTGCCTATGGGTTCGCAGGATATGCCGGGCACGATACCGTGAAAAGTTGTTCTTGTAGCCTGGAGCATGTTCTCCGAGATGCCCAACTTGCGCATCGTATCTGCATACATGATGTTAATGCTACTGCCATTGTCGATCAGTACCTTGGAGAACCTCACATTAATATTTGGTCCAATGAACGTCGGATCTAACACCAGTGCATACGAGCCCGGACTTGGCATAAGCTTGGGATGATCTTTAACGCTCCAGGTAATTTCCTGGTCCGACCAAGACATATACCTCGTCACTGCAGGCATAACCGTGTTAACCTCCATATGTCGGCGCTGCAAGCTTTTCCTATCCGTTTCCTCTGTTGTGAACACGCAATAGCTCTAGTGATGTTCCCTGTACTCATTTCTTCCCTCGTTTCCGGAGTACCTCTGATCTGGTTGTTGTTGGTTTTCTATCTGATGCACTGCATCCCTTCTCTCACTATTGTCATACCTCGGCGGAGGGGGAGGCAACATTAGTTGCTGCGTGTTTGCTCCGGAGAGAAATTGCTGCCGGGTAACTCCTGCCGAGGTTCATCATTCTGAGGTGCCTGAGCATTCCCCGAACCACCTTGTTCTATCTTGCGCATCCACTCACATTGTCTCGTCGTGTGACCCGCCGGGCTGCTCGGATTTGGCGTGTGAAACTTGCACGGCTGGTCCAACATTGACTCGTAGGTATACCTCGGACGATCTTCCTTTTCTTGCCATTGCTTCTTCTGCTCCGGAGTCCACGTTTTCTTGCCATCGTTTCGAGGAGTCCATTGCCCTCCCGTTCTCTGGCATTGGTTGCTCCCTGCCCCGGGCTGATCTTGATTCACGGCCGCAACTTGTTGCGAGCCATATCGATGGTCCGGTCTATCGTCTCTCCTTTTCCCCTGTAATCGTTCCTCTGGGATAACCTGGATCCGTCCCGCGGATAGTACTCCTCATTTGACTCGTTCGACGCGATCCTAGGTTGAGTTGGATCACCCAAAGCATAAGAATCCGCGATCCGGATCATCTCTGCCAATGTGACTGGCATTTTCCTTTGCAATTTCATCCACAACTCGCTGCCGTATCTACATCCTTGTGCGAACCATGCTATAGCCTGTGACTCTATGACTCCCTCACACGAGTTTCTCACGGTACACCACCGGGTCAAGAATTCACGGTCCGTTTCGTTAGATCTCTGCTTGCACATTGCCAGGGTCTGCAGTCTATTCGGTCTCTGATACGTACTTGAGAAGTTGCTGATGAACATTTCTTCAAAATCTATCCAGCAATTGATGCTTCCGGATGGCAAATTATTCAGCCAAACCCTAGCTGGACCTTCCAACATTTGGGGTACATATCGTACAGCCCACCTCAAGTTGCCAGTTGCAATTTTCACAGCTGTTGCGTAGTTTATTAGCCAATCCTCCGGCTTTGTACTGTCGTCATACGTCTTCGTGCCCCTGGGTAATTGGAAATTGGGTACTGGCGGTTCCTTCATGATCCGGGGTCCGAAGCACGCTGGACCCGGAGGACCTTGACATTCGATCAGTTCCGACCTATACAAGCGATCCAGTTTTAGCCTAGCGTCATCCGGCAGCAAATCTCTGCTTCCCAATCTCGACCCTATCACATGATAGTCTGGTCTTGTGTATCCCGCATTCATCATCTCCGAGTCTCCATCATTGTATCGTTCTTGCTCTCGTTGTGCTCCTCTCTGTTGCATACCACGGCCGGCACTTTGCTCTTGCCTTGGTGCATTCCGCTGCTGCGGTTGACCCGCTCCTGCCGAGTTTCGCTGTCCGGCATTACCGTTGGCAGCATTCCCTTGACCGGCATTGCCTTGGTCGTGGTTACCTCGGCTCACACTTCGTCGATCGTCGTTTTTCCGTATCTCTTTTTCCTTTCCCGCACGCGTTGGGTCGTACAGAACGATCTGCTTGTTCCGTCTGGCCGAGGTTACTACCACTTCTCTTCTAGGGCCACCATGAGGCGATGATGTGGCTCCAGCGGATTTCTTCGGGTTACCCATCACCGAATGGACAATTTTAGAAGCTCCAACTCTCTCCGGGTTACCTCTCAACAACTCCTCATTCTGCCTGTTCGCGATCCGAACCAGCTCGTTAACCCAGTCTTGCTGTCTTTGGCGGGCTTCACCCGTCAGACCCTCTAGCTCGGATGCCGCGGAATCTGCTGCTCTGAGGTTCTTCGTCGGGGTACTATACTTCGGCAACCCCACAGACAGATAGTTTTCTGACCCTTCTGGTCCATCATCACCTTCTCTGTTCATCTCGCTTATGAGGTTTCTCCCTTTTACCCTCACTGCATCAACCTTGTTCGCTTTCGCGTACTCACGCAGCGTCATGTTCAACGACTGCTGAGCCGCTGCTATTTTCTTTGTGCCCTCCAGTATCTTTCGCCGGGTCTCCTCTAGCTCGGCCTGTGCCTGAGCCGGATCTACCACTGCTGCCACCGGGTTAGCCAAGCTATCCATAGCTTCCCTCAGCACATTCACGGGCCTCTCTAGCGGAGGACCCCTAGCTTTCCTTGGTGCCTTGGGTGTTGCCTCCGGGTCTGGCGCTGAATCCTTGCTCACGCCCGTGCTCGGCGCGGTCATCATCACCTCTGCATGGCCCGGGGAGCGGGCGACACACGCCCCGCGAGCCACGGTGAGGGGTGGTTCCCCCGCATCTACGATGCGACGCGGATGAACGCAAGACACGTCCACGGCAACATAGACCCTGTGCGCGCCGAGCTTGACGAAGACGCTGTTGTGTGGGAGGGGGCGCGTGCCGAAGCAGCCAGCGTTGTCGCTGACGTAGTCCAGCGCACCGAAGCGCTGAACGAGCCCGGAGACGATGCGTTCGCCGGTCCCGATGTAATTTCCCGTCCGGATCTTCACCCCTGCTAGCGCTGTTAGCCCCACGGTGGGCGCCAACTGTCGTGGTGGTGTCACGGCAGATGCCATGGACAGGCTAAAGGTGGGGACTAATATGCGCTAGGGGAATCCAGGGAGGGATAGTAGAGTGATTCTCTACACAGAAGCTTCGTATTGATGTTCAGTCTCCAAGATTACAAGTGCTCCTCGAGCTGTATTGACAAGAGGAGGAAGAAGAAACTCTCTTACTCTTGCCTATTAACTAGCCCCAGAACCCTAGACCCACAAGTATTTTCCTTGCTATGTATCTGAAAAGACCCAATCCCCTTACCAGAACCCCAACCCCCCCTTATATAGGGGTGGTTCGGTCCTGGCATAGGGCATACGTGGAGGCATATTCCTCCTCCCAAATTAGTAACCCGACAGGGGTGCTTTTCCCCACGTCACTCTTGCTTTAGCGACGTTGCCTCTGCGGCGCCTGCATCAGCCGACGTGAGCGTCGTCACCCTTGTTGGCCACGATCCGGTGGTCCTGCCCTTGCTTTATTCGCTCATCCAGTACGCACCGGGCCTTCTTTTTGACCAGAGATATTCCTTCCTTCTCCTAGAAGCCAAACGAAGATCCGGATCACAGTTGATCCGGCCACACCTGTTCCTGCATATAAGCTAGACAAGTGTCTCCGACTTATTCCTTGAGTCGGACGAGACAATGTTAGGCGACCCCCTGGTCTGGGTTACTCCGTGATCTGGCCTGCCTTGAGGTGACTCGGCCAGCATCCGCTTTGACCTAGCCGAACCTCGGCTAACTCGGCCCTTATACCCCGGAGTGACCCTACCCGGGGTTATCCCCCCAACAGGTCAAGTGCCAGAATACGAGACGGAGAAGGGTCAGGGAGCCACCACACCACCTAGCCGTGCGGCCAGGCTTGGCCCGCGCCAGGGGGTGGTGTGGCCGCTCCCGGCACCCCCTCGGCCTCTCCTTCCGCCTATGAGTTTCCCTCGGGACGAAAACCCTAGGTAACCCGATCAAAAAATCCACGAAAGAGTCTGTAGCCGCCGTCATCTCCATCCCTAGATCGGGAGGGATCTGAAGTTCTTCCCGACACCCTGCCAGAGAGGGGAATTCACCCTGGAGGCCTTCTTCATCACCATGCAAGCCTCCGGTGTGATGCGTGAGTAGTTCATCCTTGGACTACGGATCCATGTAGTAGCTAGATGGCTGGTTTCTCCTCGTTTGTGCTTTCATGTTTAGATCTTGTGAGCTCTGTTCATGATCAAGATCATCTATTTGTAATTCATACATGTTATGTTTGCGGGGATCCGATGGATATTGAGATGCTATTTCAGATTGACTATTGATTCTATCATGTCTTTGTTATTTGATATCTTGCATGCTTTCCGTTGTTAGTAGCTATCTTGGACAAGTAGATGCTACCAACTCCAAGAGTTAGTATTTATGCTCGATAGTGGGTTCATGCCTCTGGTAATCTGGGGAAGTGATAGAAATCTCTAAGGTACTAGATGTGTTGTTGCTACTAGGGAGGAAACAACAATCCTTTGTTCATAGAACAATCGTATTGTTTACTTTACACGCAGTTCGTAAAGCAATAATCTGTTGCTTGCAACTTAATACTGGAGGGGGTTTGGATGATAAACTGAAGGTGGATTATTAGTCATAGATGCAGTTGGATGGCGGTCTATGTATTATGTTGTAATGCCCAATCAAGTCTCAGAGGAGTCAAGATGATTAGTATATGCATGTATTGCTTTCTTGGTGTTTGTCAATTGCCCCGCTGTAATTTGTTCACCCAGCATGTTATCTATCTAAGGTGAGCCACCTCTAGTGAACTATGGATCCCGGTCCTTTTACTTTACATACAATCTACAACTGTTTACTGCTTTGTGTTTACTTTCTGCAAACTTTTACTTCTTTCCATTTGATACGTTTAATTCTTTGTTTTCCACAAAATACGGTGAGATTGACAACCTCATCGCAAGTTGGGGACAAAGTTCTGTGGTTGTGTTGTGCAGGTCTCCATGTTGCTACTAGCACCGGTACTGCGCCCTGCCAAAGCTCAGCTAGTAACACCTTTGGGGTGTTTCCTTGCTCCTATTGGTTTGATTAAACCTTGGTTTCATAATTGACGGAAAACTTGCTGATGTGCTCATCATACCTTCCTCTTGGGGTTCCCAACGAGCTCTACATCAACCATGAGCCAGCAAAGATTTTTCTGGTGCCATTGCCGGGGAGTCAAGGACATCTTCACAAGGGGAGTCCCTCAAAACCAATCTCTTTACTTTGTTGTTTTTGTTTTGCTTAGTTTTCTTTTTGCTTGGTTTGCTTGTTTTGTTCTTCAAAAACACAAAAAAATTAGTTCCTATCCTAAGTTGTCACTATGTCTAGCCTTGCTCTAGTCACTATGTCACCCGAGAATATGATTTTCACTTTTAAACAAGGAATTGAGGAAAGTTTTAAGGAAGCTTGGTCTAGAATCTCTGATCTACATGAAAAAACTGAGCCTAAAATGACTCAAAGCTTGTTCCTTAGCAGTTTTTACCTTGGAATTGCTCTTTTCTATAGGTATGCTTTAGATGCTGTTGTGGGAGGAGATTTCCTCCATTGTAATGAGGACGATGCTATTAATGCTATAAAGAAATTGATCCTCACTTACAACTTGCCTAGCCAAACTGATACTTTTGTTGCAAAAATACTTGCTAGGTTGGATACTCTTGAGGCTAGCGTTACTAGATTGGAGAGTTGCTATAATACGCTTAGGGAGCATCACGATTATGTTCCAAAGAACTCTGAACCATCAAAGTGGTTCCCTACAGTAAAGATTGAGATGAACAATGAAACTTTTCAAGCTCGATGTGATATCATGTCTGAATTTTGCCTTATGCCCAAAGATATTTATAAATCTCTGAATACTTGGGGGCTCATTGAAGGAGGAAAAGAAATATCTCTTACTAATAATACTACCATATTACCTCTTGGAATAGCTGAAGGAGTGTTTACAAGGATCCTTGGGAAAATGATTTCTATTGATTATCTTGTTATTGAATGTGCAGGAAAAGGACAAATTACACTTGGAAGGTCCCTATTAGAACTCCTTGGAGCAATAATAGATGTGGGAAAGGGGACCATGCACCTTTATTCTCCACCAAACAATCATATTTTCCCCAAGGTTAAGAATAAAAGTAAGAGAGGTAAGGGCAAGAAAGTTGGTCTTAATGCTTCTTCATTTGAGAACACTTGATTCTTTCTTTGCTTCTTATGCCTAACTTAAAGGCGTTAAAGAAAAGTACTTGTTGGGAGATAACCCAAGAGTTTTAGATGAGTCTTGGAAGTTATTACCTCTGTAATAACCTCTCCTTATCCTTTTTATTTGCTTTTTGTGCCAAGAGTAACCTCTAATGAGAGTGAAGTAATGATTGGGAAAGTTGCTGTCCCGAAACAGATTTCTGTGCTTCACCGTAAAAATTCCTGAGAGAGCTCTGTATGTCGGATTGAGCTCTAATTGTTTGTTATTCTGCCCCAGGTTTTTATCTAACTTTCGTTCGTTCAACACTTTTTGATTTGAGCAACAGAAGTTCTTCGAAAAAATTTGTATTTACCTGCTGGTCTGTTTTGACAGATTTCTGTCATTTTCTGCATTTGCTTCTTGTTAGTTCCTTCTTGAGTTCCTTTGGGGAATTGAGCTTTTTGAGGGAAGTTCTACAGTAGCTAGTGTTCTAATGGAAGTTTATTTGGTGTTATAACTGAACCTTGAGACTTATTTATCTTAAGTGCACTAATGTTGCTAATGAGATTGTGTGAAGTTTTGTATGAAGGAAAAATTTCAGGTGTATGGAAGGAATGAGTAATGAGATGAAGGATGGACTAAAGCTCAAGCTTGGGGATTCCACGCGTGTCACCCCAAGAAATATCCAAGAAGTACAAGCGTCAAAGCTTGGGGATGCCCAAGGCATCCCCTTCTTCATCAATAAAAATTCTAGGTTTCTTCCAAACGCTTCATTTTTATTGTTTCATGCACGGTTGTGTTTTTCTTAGAGCGTCTTCTTTTTCGTTTTTGTTTTGGTTTTTAGTTTGCTTGGTTTGCTTAGTTTTCTGAATAAATTGGTTGGTCCCCCTCTTTCACACTTTGGTTTGCGAATAGTTTGGTTTGGTTTGGAAAAGAGTAGGAAAGTTCATACTTATGTGGTGAAAAGAGCTCGTTTTTGACTGTGGCCTATGCTTTGTCATGCCATGCTTGATATTGTTTTGGCTTTATGCTTAGTATTATTTGTTGTAGCATGACTTGTTATAAACAATTGAGATTGCTTAATGTGCCTTGGATGAATCATGCATTGTTTTAGCATATTAAAGCATAGTATAGTGGTATTCTCCTTTGATGCTTTATTTGGGTTGACTCGGCACATGCTCACACCATGTTATGACTATCTCAAGTCACCATAGCCTTTATGATCCTTTAGTTTTCAACTTGTAGTATCACTTTATGCTTTGATCAATGATGTTTTGTCGCTCTACATGATTATGGCCATTATTGCTCTCTTAGTTTGTCGCTCCCAGTCTTTTGCTAGCCTCCACAACAAAGTATGAGTTCTACTCATGCATCCAACTCCCTAAACCAAGTTTTTCCAAAGAGTCTACCATACCTACCTACTAGCTTATTCTATTCCAAGTATATTCATGCTTTTGTTTACCTTCCACTTGTTATGAAAAAACTACTGATTAAAGCTCGCACGAACTTGAAGGCATACTTTACTGTACTTGCCCTTAATAAACTTGAACCATTGTGTCTTCTATGTTGTATATGCTTGCACTTATTTGTTGGGAATTAGCAGAACCATGCTTTCATGGGGAACGCTTTCAACATTGCACTTGGTACTTGTACCTAGTTGATATCATGCTCTTTTGTATATGGATGTCGTCGGTGCGAAATGAAAGGGGAGCTTGTAAGTCCATGGAGTTATGTATATGTGTTAGAGAAACGCCTGGGCCGCTGGTCTAATCCATGCCGACATGGTGGAAACCTGCAGCGTAACCATAATGAGCTGTCTATGAAGCATTCTTCTTATAAAAAAAGAGTCCTATATTGAGAAAAAGAGAAAAGAAAAGAAAAAGATACTATGAAAAGAGGAAAGAGAGAAAAAAGCACAATATTCCCATGGTAAATAAGAAGAATGCTAACATGCTCGTTGTTTGCTTGCCTTGTCATTTTGATATGGGGATTCTTCCGTATCATCGGGCAAGGGGTACCCCGTTGGCGGTTCTCAATGATAAACATGTACTTACGATGACAAGAACTTACCGGTGACTAAAATTGAGTAGCATGAGGAGCGGCCCTCGTATACAAGGGACATGAGATTTCTGACTTATACTTCGTCAAGCATGTACACCATAGTTTGTTCACTTTAACCTTAATCACTTCAAGATGCTTATGATAGGGGCAATGAGAGCTGAAAGCTATAAGTACCATAATTTTTGGAAGCTCTTTATGAGACTTGAATCCCTACTTCCTTTTACAAAGGCTTTTCTTCCACTATTATATTGAGTCTCCACCTTCTAACTTTATGCACCTACTTTGAGAGCATAGTGGCAATTCTTAGTTCTATGTGCATTGTCCCAAGACTAGTTGATTGATGCATAACTTGTTACTGCTTGTTTTAAACTATTGTATCTATTCACTCTTATGAACTTTGAAGGTGTCCTATGCATTTATATTTGCTACTCTATTGAGGGACAAGCTGAATACTTTTATGCTATGTTTTCTTTATGTGAAACAAACAAACGTCTTGCAAAGCATTGTTATTCATGAATCTTTTGTTTGTGCCTTTTCATGTTGCATCATAGTTTCTTTTCTTATTGCTAGAACTTTGTCTTTCATGTTATGATTAAAGTGCTTTGATCCTAGCTTTGAATGTTTTGCAAATACTTTGATCAAGTCTTTGAAGGTGCATGTCACCTCAAAAATTATTCTTTCTTTTTATCACTTACCTACTCGAGGACGAGCAGGAGTTAAGCTAGGGGATGTTGATACATTGCAAATGTATCTATAATTTTTTATGTTCCATGCTTGGTTTTATCCACTTTCTTGTGTTTTGTTCCAACTTTGGAGTACTTTTCATATGATTTCTTGGACTAACCTATTAACAAGAGCCACAGTGCCAGCTGCCTGTTTTTTGCTATTTTTGGTTCCAGGAAAGTCAGAAAATGAATATTCTCGGAATTGGACGGGACAAAAGTCAAAGTGCCTATTTTTCCGGAAGGGATCAAGTGCCAGAATACGAGACGGAGAAGGGCCAGGGAGCCACCACACCACCTGGCCGCGCGGCTAGGCCTGGCCTGCACCATGGGGTGGTGTGGCCGCTCCCGGCACCCCCTCGGCCTCTCCTTCCGCCTATAAGTTACCCTCGGGACGAAAACCCTAGGTAACCCGAGCAAAAAATCCACGAAAGAGTCTGTGGTCGTCGTCATCTCCATCCCTAGATCGGGAGGGATCTGAAGCTCTTCCCAGCATCCTTCCAGAGAGGGGAATTCACCCTGGAGGCCTTCTTCATCACCATGCAAGCCTCCGGTGTGATGCGTGAGTAGTTCATCCTTGGACTACGGATCCATGTAGTAGCTAGATGGCTGGTTTCTCCTCCTTTGTGCTTTCATGTTTAGATCTTGTGAGCTCCGTTCATGATCAAGATCATCTATTTGTAATTCATACATGTTGTGTTTGTGGGGATCCGATGGATATTGAGATGCTATTTGAGATTGATTATTGGTTCTATCATGTCTTTGTTATTTGAGATCTTGCATGCTTTCTGCTGTTAGTAGCTATCTTGGCCAAGTAGATGCTAGCAACTCCAAGAGTTAGTATTTATGCTCGATAGTGGGTTCATGCCTCTGGTAATCTAGGGAAGTGACAGAAATCTCTAAGGTACTAGATGTGATGTTGCTACTAGGGAGGAAACAACAATCCTTTGTTCATAGAACAATCGTATTGTTTACTTTACACGCGGTTCGTAAAGCAATAATCTGTTGCTTGCAACTTAATACTGGAGGGGGTTCGGATGATAAACTGAAGGTGGATTATTAGTCATAGATGCAGTTGGATGGCGGTCTATGTATTATGTTGTAATGCCCAATCAAGTCTCAGAGGAGTCAAGATGATTAGTATATGCATGTATTGCTTTCTTGGTGTTTGTCAATTGCCCCGCTGTAATTTGTTCACCCAGCATGTTATCTATCTAAGGTGAGCCACCTCTAGTGAACTATGGATCCCGGTCCTTTTACTTTACATACAATCTACAACTGTTTACTGCTTTGTGTTTACTTTCTGCAAACTTTTACTTCTTTCCATTCGATACGTTTAATCCTTTGTTTTCCGCAAAACACGGTGAGATTGACAACCTCATCGCAAGTTGGGGACAAAGTTCTGTGGTTGTGTTGTGCAGGTATCCACGTTGCTACTAGCACCGGTAGTGCGCCCTGCCAAAGCTCATCTAGTAACACCTTTGGGGTGTTTCCTTGCTCCTACTGGTTCGATTAAACCTTGGTTTCATAACTGAGGGAAAACTTGCTGTTGTGCTCATCATACCTTCCTATTGGGGTTCCCAACGAGCTCTACATCAACCACGAGCCAGCAATGACACAATGGTTCAAGTTTATTAGTGGCAAGAAAAGTAAAGTGTGTCATCAAGTTCGTGAGAGCTTTAATCACTAGTTTTCTCATAACAAGTTTAATTCGGAAGGTAGATAAAAGCATGAAGATACTTGGAATAGCAAATGCTAATAGGTAGGTATGGTGGACTCTTTGGGATAACTTGGTTTTATTTGGAGTTGGATGCATGAGTGAACTCATACTTGGTTATGGAGGCTAGCAAAAGACTGGGGGCGACAACTAAAAGAGAAATAATGGCCATAATCATGCAAAGCGACAAAAAATTATTAATTAAAGCATAAAGTCATATTACAAGTCGAAAACTAAAGGATCATAAAGGCTATGGTGACTTAGGATAGTCATAACATGGTGTGAGCATGCGCCAAGTGAACCCAAATAAAGCATCAAAAGAGAATACCACAATACTATGCTTTAATATGCTAAAACAACGCATGATTCTTTCAAGGCACATTAAGCAATATCAATTTTTTATAACATGTCATGCTACAGCAAAAATCACTAAGCATAAATCCAAAATAATATAAAGCATGACATGACAAAGCATAGGCCACCGTAAAAAACGAGCTCCTTTTACCACTTAAGCATGAACTTTTCCTACTCTTTTCCAATCCAAACCACACTTATTTGAAAACTAATGTATGAAAGAGGGGGTCCAACCAATTTATTCAATCAAACTAAGCAAACCAAGCAAACGAAAACCAAAAAAGAAAATGAAGACGCTCCAAGAACAACACAATTATGCATGAAACAATAAAAATAAAGTGTTTGGAAGAACCTGAGATTTTTATTGATGAAGAAGGGGATGCCTTGGGCAATCCCAAGCTTTAACGCTTGTACTTCTTGGATATTTCTTGGGGTGACACGGGGTGGCATCCCCAAGCTTGAGCTTTAGTCCATTCTTTATCTCATTACATCATTCTTTCCTTAACACCTGAAATTTTTCCTTCATACAAAATTTCACATAATCTTCATTAGCAACATTAGTGTACTCAAGATAATAAGTATTTGGGTTCAGTTTCAACACCAATAAAAATTACATTAAAACAAAAGCTAATGTAGCACTTCCCTTAAAAATCTCAATTCCCCAAAAAGAACCCAAAAGGAATCAAAAAGAAGCAAATGCAAATAATGGCAGAAATCTGTCAAAACAGACCAGCAGGTAAAGACCAATTTTTTCGAAGACCTTCTGTTGCTCAAATCAAAAAGTGTTGAACTAACGAAAGTTAGATAACAACCTGAGGCAGAAGCAAAAAAATTCACAGCTCAAACCGACATACAGAGATTTTACACGAATTTTTACAGCGAAGCACAAAAATCTGTTTCGGGGCAGCAACTTTCCCAAGCATTACTGCTCTCTCATTAGAGGTTACTCTTGGCACAAAAAGCAAATAAAAAGGATAAGGAGAGGTTATTACAGAGGTAATAACTTCCAAGGCTCATCTAAAACTTTTGGGTTATCTCCCAATAAGTACTTTTCTTTAACGCCTTTAAGTTAGGCATAGGAGCAAGATTCAAGTATTTTCGAATGAATAATCATTAAGATCAATACCAGAAATATCTTTCTTTTTCAAGGCTTCATGCATTCCTACAAGTTTTTAACTGAAAAGTTTCCATGGAAAGATTTGTTTTAGTTTCATAGGCATGAACACAAGTGTTCAAGGTCGATCCCCACTTAACCATTACTCATCTTTCCAATCACTTTCCTTTTTTAAAATGTTTTTAGGTAACAAGTACAACTTTGTTTTGTAATTTGCATTCCCTATCCATACTAAGATAGAGAACAACTTAAAACTGAAAATAAAACCTACTTAGAGATAAAGCAAACAAGTGCACACAAGAATATTCACCCACACGCTATTGCTCCCCGGAAACGGCGCCAGAAAAGGTCTTGATAACCCTCAAGTGTAGGGGACCGTGTGTAGCCTTTTCGATAAGTAAGAGTGTCGAACCCAACGAGGATCTAAAGGTAGGATAAATATTCTCTCAAGTTCTATCAACCACTGATACAACTCTATGCACACTAAACGTTTGCATTATCTAGGAAATAAAACTAGAGCAACAATACGAGTAATAGAGATAGATTTGCATGATAATAAATAACAAGAAAGTAAAGCTAGTTGCTGCAGCAATAAAATAAACTAAACTAACAGAACTATGAGTGTGGAATAGTGGTGGTAATTGTGGTGGTTTTTTCTAAGTTTAAATAGCGAATAGATCGGGTGCATTGTCTTCGATGTAGTTTTCTATGTGGGAGAGGCTAAATATACATGCGCTTCACTACTTGGAATTACATGTACTATATGATTGGATTGTTAGCAAACATCCGTAAGTACTAATCAATGCATTAAGGTTTCCCCGACCATAGCCTTAAGTTTAATGGTCCTCTTACTCTCATACGTGCAACGTTTCGGTTCGCGCCCTCAGGTTTCTGTCACTCCGGCAGAACTTCCCCCCTTCCTCTTACACATACTACAAACCCTATGATGTTTAATCCATGTACGCACAAATATGATGGACATCAAAGGACTGTACCATATCTAGGGATGGCAATGGGTACTGATACCCGATAACCCGACGGGTATCCGCCTTAAACGGGGAGGGTTTGGTAAGGAAAAAAACCCATGGGGCTGCTTATTGGTAAAAACTTGGACCCGTCGGGTCTAGCGGGGGCGGGTATGGGGGTGTCAAACCCGTACCCGCAGACCCGCCCACCCGTTTATTTCATATGAATAGCCTAACTAGCTATCGCCCAGGCCTACTACTACCCCGTCCGAAGCCCACCAACTGGCCCATCTAGAGCCCACCCCATGCTCCTAGCCGAAACCCTAGGGGAGACGAGCCCGAGTGCCTGACGGCACTGAACCCGTGTCGCTCCCTCAGTCCACCGCAACATGCCTCTCCATCTCCTTCCCTTCCCCAGTTCCCCACCTACCGCACTCATCTCCTTCCACGCGGATGCGTCGCACGCCCACATCCTCCACCGCTATAGCCGCACCTCCCTGCGTGCCTCGGCAGTCTGCACCTCCCTGCGCCATTGCCGCCTCTACAGTCCGCACCTCCCTACACCTCGCAGTCCGCACCTCCAGTGACTACCTGCGCCGCCGGTCGAGGTCGGCGACCATGGGGAAGGGAGCTCCGGTAACCGCCAACACCCGCACCATAGATCCTAGCGCCGCCACCGTCTCGCAGATATTGGAGGGTACCCATCAGGTCCCCGTTTACCCGACGGGTGGCGGGTCTGGTGGGGATCTGTACCCGCCAATGTATACGGGGCGGGTCGTGGGGATAGGGAAATGGGGTGGGGGCGGGTATGGGGGGCGTACCCGGACCCGAACCCGGCGGGTGCCATCCCTAACCATATCAGCATACAACTCTAATGAACCAAATACGTTCAACTATTCAATCTAAGAACAAAGAAACTATCCAAACATGACATAGATAATAGGATTATAACTTATAGCATCAAACACCATGTTTACATAGGACGGTACAGAGGTGTGTGGGGGGATGAACCACTATATACTAGGAGGATTAGGTGATGGAGATGGCGGTGAAGATAATGAAGATGGTGAAGAGGGCGGCGGCGGCGCGGGGGACTCCTTCCCCACCGTCGGTATCATGGGGGAGCACCACCCCTTAGCCCCCTTCCTTCATGGCTTCTTGGAAGCCCTCCCCCATGGAGATGGGATCCATGGGGGAGGCAAAAACATGCCTTTGGTGGCTGCAAATTCGTGGGTGGAGATGTCTGGGCGAATTAGGTTTCCTCCCTTTATATAGCTTCTCGGATTCCCGTCACCCTATCTTGGGTTGCAGTAAATCGGGTCTAAAAGGCCCATCCGGACACGGAATCAGCTAAATTTTATGTCCAGAACGTTTGTCGCGAAATTTCCAACAACTTTGCAGGTGAAGAGTTTTCCGTTTGAGGCCGTCTTCGACTCGAAACGTGACCATCATCAAAAAGAGTTCTGAGACGTATTTCTGGAAAAATCTCAATTTGACTCCAACAAGGTTTCCACTTGTATTCTTGGTAATTCCTACACATCAAAGTGTAAAACAAGAACATTGTGCACTTTTTCAACTATTAGTAGGTTAGTCCAAATAAATTATAAACTTTATACAAAAAGGAGTGTCAAAAGCATATTATTAGCATAAAACCATCAAAAATTATAGATAGGTTATGGACGTATCAACCAACACTAGTAGGAAATGATCCATTAGTCCCGGTTTCTAACTGGGACTATGGAATCGGGACTAAATTCCCCCTTTAGTCCCGCCGGTCCAGCCACAAACCGGGACTAACACTCAAGACATTTATTATTATTGGGACTAAGAAATCGGGAATAAAGGCCCCCTTTAGTCATACTCATATCTAGCCCTATAGTACACAGCTTCAGGGTCGTCTTCGTCTTTGTCATCATCATCGTCGTCGTCGCTAGGCGCACGCGGCTGGATCCTAAGCCCAGCCATGGCATATTCCAGGGGTACCTGCCACTCCGGCCTCGGATTCGCGACGCGCGAGGGAGGGGGCTCCTGGATGACGATGTCGTGTAGCCCACAACCTTCACCATCCCCACCCTTCTTGTGGCTCTGTGGAGGGTCAAATTGCGGGCACCGTAGGTGAGGATGATCTCCCGGGTGATGTAGCGCATCACACCGATGATAGTCCGGTTTTCCCACCACAGGCGGCAACCAACCTCGTTGTGGTTCAACAGGGGTGGGTTTTCACCCTTGTACCTGTCGAGCTTCCTTTCCTGCCGGTTAGCGAAGAAGACATTCCATGTGTCGTAGTTGTCGGGATCCCAATGGGGATCCATCCGCTGCTCCGGTGTGAGCTCGAGGTAGAAGTGGTTCGTGATGGCCGCCTGGAGAGCGGAATCTTGAGGCACTGGAGGAATAGGAACTCCTCCAGCGCTTAGCATCCAGTTGGCATGCAGCCGGTAGCCTGGCGGGCATGGGTAGCTCAAGGCCCACAGTGTCTCAGTCTCCTCGAGGGTCAGAATGGCCCAGTATGCAGTGTCCATTATTGTGAGAGGGGAAGATGTGGATGTGTGGATGGCCATGGTGGCCGGCCTAGATATAGAGGGATAAGGCGGAAAAATATGGTGGGAAGCGGAGGAAACAGGCGTGAAAGCATGATGCGTGGCTTGACGACTCAGAGAAGGGCGAGAAATATCTTAAGTCCCAGTTATTGACTCCAACCGAGATTAAAGGCCCCAAAAATATAATATTTAAACCCTAAACCCTAACCCCAAAACCCTAAACCCTAAACCCAAAACAGAGATTTCAGTAAAATATAATAGTTAATGCATTTTTAAATTGAAAATGAAAAAATGGTTAATAGTTTGACTAGTTAGAATAATTATTTATAAAACAGAAAATGGATTTGGATTACTTATTCAAATGCAAGCATTTTTTATGTTAAAAGTTTAGTGAGATTCAAAAATATGCAAAATATAATAGTTAATGCATTTTTAAATTGAAAATGGCAAAATGGTTAATAGTTTCACTAGTTAGAATAATTATTTTATAAAACAGAAAATAGATTTGGATTACTTATTCAAATTCAAGAACTTTTCATGTTGAAAATTTTCTCAAATTCATAAGTATGCAAAAACTGTATAATTCAAATGTTTTAAAAATATGCAAATTGAATTTTTTTTAAATAGGCGCACCCCTTGGGTAAAAAATTTGAAAAAAAAAGACCTTTAGTCCCGGTACGTGCTACGCACCGGGACTAAAGGTGTGGCGTTGGCGCGTGCCCCTTGGGCGGTGACTAAAACCCTTTAGTCCCAGTGCGTGGCACGCACCGGGACTAAAGGGGGAGGGACCTTTAGTGTCGGTCCGTAGCACGCACCGGAACTAAAAACCCTTTAGTCCCGGTACGTGCTACGGACCGGGACTAAAGGTCCCCTCCCCCCCTTATATTGACATGCCCCTTCTTCTCCCAAATCACCACACTCGAGGACGCACGCAGAGGGAAGCACGCGAGGACGACGAAGGACGATGGCGGGCTGCCCGACCAACTCTCCGGCCGCCACCACCCCCAACCGTCGCCCCTACTCCAGCCGCCACCACCCCGAACAGCCGCCCCCACTCCAGCCGCCGCGCGTGCGCCCTCGGCCAGGTACCCCTCCCCTTTCCCCCATCCGGCTACGGCGGCGTGAGAGTCGTACGTGCACACAGGCGCGCGGAGGCGCCGGACAATGTGGGCGAGCAGGTTGGGGTCGGTGACAGCCGTGCACACCGGCGGCGGTGCGGGCGAGCAGGCCGGGGTGGCGCCATCGGCCACTTAGTTATTTTTTTATTTTTTTATTTTATAGTTTATATAGTAGTGTAATATTATTTAGTACTGTAATAGTAGTGTAATATTATATAGTACTATAATATTATATAGTAGTGTAATATTATTTAGTAGTGTAATATTATAGTATATAGTAGTGTAATATTAATTAGTAGTGTAATATTATATATATAGTAGTATATTGCATAGTATGTATTATATTGTATAGTATGTAGTATTATATAGTATGTATATTGTATAGTAGTATATTGTATAGTACTATTATACAGTATGTAGTATTATAGTGTAGTATAATATAGATACAGGCCATAGTCGATTGAGACAGACAAGCATTATTGCTAAATAAAGATAAGGTGAACATGGCGGCAAAACTTGTAGCTTCTTTCTTTCTTGCCTTTTATTCATCAAGCAAACTATCCATGTCTGAGTCCACAATCTCTATTGCGAACGTGCCATCCCACGTCCATGTGACCGAGTTCTCGGGATCACGGATCCGGTCAAAAACCAGCTACAAACGATCCCTAAAAATAGCTGAAGAAATAACTACCCTAAGTCCGGTAGTGCTCGCGGGCCCCCGGACTTAGGGTTATGGTGGTAGTGCTTGTGGGCCCTCGGACTTAGGGTTAGGGTGGTAGTGCTCGCGGTCCCCCAGACTTCGGGTTAGGGTGGTAGTACTCGCGGGCCTCTGGACTTAGGGTTAGGGTGGTGGTTCTCGTGGCCCCCGGACTTAGGGTTAGGGTGGTAGTGCTCGTGGGCCCCGGACTTAGGGTTAGGGTGGTAGTTCTTGCGAGCCCCCAGACTTAGGGTTAGGGTGGTAGTGCTCGCGGGCCGCCAGACTTAGGGTTAGGGTGGTGGTGCTCGCGGGCCCCCGAACTTAGGGTTAGGATGGTGGTGCTCGCAGGCCCCCGAACATATGGTTAGGGCGGTAGTGATCGCGGCCCCCGGACTTAGGGTTAGGGTGGTAGTGCTCGCGGGCCCTCATACTTAGGGTTAGGGTGGTGGTGCTCGCAGGCCCCCGGACTTAGGGTTAGGGTGGTAGGGTGCACTAGAATTTTGCTATTGTTTAGTTTTATTGTAGCAAATTAGATGTACATATTATTATTTAGTATTATTTTATATTGTGTGCATTTTGCAGAAAACTATGGATCCACCTAGACCAATCCGTAGAGACCTCGAACAAGAAGAAATTCTCGAGAATATGATCAACGGCGCCCCCATGTTCATCCTCCTGAATCTCCATCGATGTATCTGAACCCCTCCGGTGAGGGTGAGGAGGTCGACCAAAATGACCAGGGAGAAGCCGACAGATCCGATGATGGAGAAGCTGATGGCTTCGATGATGGAGAAGCCGATGCCTCCAGTGGACCCTTAACTAAGTCTAGCGAGGTATATATATGAAGTCCGGTGATGAGTAGATGCATTAATTGAGTTGTATATATATAAATTGACGAATGTTTCTTCTCTTAAGCCTCCACATTGAGCCAAAAATATTCCAAACGAGGCCCGACCAAAAAGTTGGACGCATCTACGCATTATACAATTACGCGGGTATCACCACGGGGTGAACCATTGGAACCCGAAAAGGCTAAAAGTGTATTTGTACAACAATGCGTAGTTA
The DNA here is from genome assembly GCA_916181665.1 of Avena sativa. Classification (NCBI taxonomy): domain Eukaryota; kingdom Viridiplantae; phylum Streptophyta; class Magnoliopsida; order Poales; family Poaceae; genus Avena; species Avena sativa. Next base: position 430,323,084 of record OV702296.1, read on the forward strand.
TGGTTAGGGATCGCATCCCGATCACCGTTGGAGAGTGGAATAGGACAAAAGGGGTGGGATAGGGTGAGTATGTCGCGGACAGGTACAAAGAGGGTCTTTGGAATGACCTCATGACACATTTCACCTTGCAAGAATTTGAGGATGAAGCCGACACAGCTGCATTGAGGAAGAAAGTCAAGCAGTGGACTCTTACGAAGATGGCTGAACGATTCAAGAACTGCAATAAATCATTATGGCAAAAGTATCAGAAGAAGAAGACTCCTCCTAGATTCGAAGCCTATCTAACGAAGCAGCAGGCTTACTAGGATGCATTTGTGAAGTACAAGGAGTCAGAAGCTGCTAAGGCAAAGTTGGAAAAAACAAGTTAAATGTCGCGAAGAAGAAATATCACCATCACTTGGGGCCAGGGGCTACGCGACTGCCATGCCAAAGTGGGATGCTAAAGAGAATGAGATGCTTGGTAAAGGGATCACTCCAGAACCAATATGCGAAGAATGGGATTTGAGGGAAAGAAATTGGTTCCTTGGGCATGGGAGTGAGTATGATGAAAATACAGGGGACCTTATTTGCAGTGACGGGATTAGGATACCCCGGGAGACATGGCAGAGAGTGGTGAAGGAAATTAAAGAGGGGACAACAAATTTCTGTCCCGATAGAGAGAATGACTTGCTGACAAAGGCCCTCTGGAATAAAGAACATGGAGAACGAGTACGAGGCCTTGGCCCTAGTTATATATGGGAGATGGGGTTTCCCAAAGATAGAGATAGTTATAGGAGCCGAGAGAGAGCAAAGAGGAGACGGAAGGAGGAGGATGGAGACAGGTTCAACGAGTTTCTAGGAACACTTCGAATTCATCAGCAACAGATTGACAAACTTCGAGGATTAGCACGCCTGCAAGATCCTGCACTCAATATTACTGTCGTCCCATCTCAGCGGAGAAGCAGCGTGGCTGAATCGGAGGTCCCGTCTGACAATGCACGGATGGTAGATGGTGGTCTCGGCTTCCCCGTGGATGGAATCAAGGAGCAGACATCTTGTGAGCTCCATCAGAAGGTGAAGAACCTATACATCAAGGTGGCGGTTGGATGTGCTTTACCTTGTCCACCTGACGCACGCTGGAATGGCCGTGAGATTCTAGCTAGCTATGCTAAAGTCGGGGTGGATGAAATCGCAACAGGGTGGGACTCAATGGAGCTTGACATTCCTGGACCTGAAGGTGAGAGGACACTCAGAGAAGTATTGGGTGGTATCATTCTATGGGACAAGAACAACATCAAGCTTCTAGGCTCAGCGCCAAGGCCAACACCGCCTCTGAGTCGTCGCATGTCACATTCACCTCCAAGAAGCCCACCCCATGACTACAACCACCATAGCTCGGGTCCATCTCGATCTCTACCGCAGGGTCAGCCGTCTTCGCCGCCTGCTAAGGACAATAAGCGGAAGCATGCTTCGTCGATGAGTACTAAACGACACAGCAGCCCAAAAAGACAAATGTCGCCCCTCCCAAGACTACCTCATAAGAATCTTCCCATCAGACCTTACGATCGTACTAAAGAGGAAACCGCAACAATCGCAATGGCCGAATGTGTTGCACTGCTTCAAAAGAAGAAACCTGAGCCCGCCCTGGTATACACCGAGAAGCAAAAATTGTATGCACTTGCTTTTCTGAACACAAAATCGCAATATGACTTGCACCATAAGTCAGATGACTATCTACACACGCTTCAAAAGGAAGTGAAGAAGAGCAAATCAAGTAAAAGTGCAAGCGGGAGCAAATCATCAAGTCAAAGTGCAACCGGGAAAAGAAAGGACATCCCCCAGCTCGGGAAATAGGCCAAAAAATCGATCCCACCCCTCAGGGTGGCATCCTATGACATTCCCCAGCAGGATATGAAAGAAGCTGCGAAGCTTGTGGCCACTATGAATGTGACTGTTGAGGAACTGCTAGGTTCGCAGGACGACAAGTTACCCAAGGTTGATGTAGTCCCTCAATATGTCCCAGGGATGCCGTTGGTCACCCAAGAGAGGTTGCAACAACTGCCAACACAAAGTCGGAGTTTACATAACTGGTACTTGAAAGCCGCAAAGGAGGAGAGAATAATGATCGTGGCAAAAGTACCACATGACTACTACTTCTGAGAAGAAGAGGTCCATGTTGAGTTTCTAGAACTCTTCCAGTTATATGCTTTTGACGCCCTCGACAAATCTATCATGAGTTGTTAATGTCTGTAAGTTGTTTAATTCATTGTCCACATATAAGTTGTTCAATTTTTCAGTTATTCAGTTCATTGCATGTAATTATACTCATTATATCCTTTTGTACTCTTTTATTATGCAGAATAAAGATCCAGGAATGTAAAAGAAGGTCACTCTTTAGTGTTGGGTTCATCGACCCAGATAAAATACATATAAAGACGCTAACGGATAAACCCGAGGAGACGGAGGAAAACCTTCTAAGGTTTCTAATGGAGCAAAATTTCTGTGACCACATACTGTTTCCTTACAATTTCAAGTGAGGGTCTTGCTCTGGTGTACACATTCACTTTTGCTTACTCAATTTAAGTGTTATTGATGAGTTACTGATGTATATATAAACATGTGTGCAGATTCCACCGGATTCTGCTAAACATTCAACTTGATAAGGGAAGAGTTGAAGTCATGGACCCATTAAAAAGACCTCTGGAACAGTTTAGGGACATGCAGGACATGCTTTAGAGGTCATTTCCGCGCTACATCGGTCACTTTCGTTGATTTCCTGAGATATCACGTAATAAATAACTCATTCATTTTCTTTACTGGGCAGGGTTTGGAATCAGTTCAAGAGTGCGGTTACGGGTCACTTTAGTGAGAAACTGACGTTTAAGCTGGTCTCGGTAAGTAGTTTCAATACAATTATGATGCTAGAATATTATTTTGATTGAATTCTATTCTTGTAAAGTGCGCTAGGCAGCCACCCAGGATGAATCTATGTGGATTCTATGTTTGCGAGTTCATTCGCACATTTACCACTAAGCACAAAAATTATAAAGTTGATGTAAGAAATACATTCACAACATTATTTTTATTACCGTCGCTTTTTGTTATCATGATTGGTATTAATATATTGATCTCCTTCTTATATAGTTCGATAGAATACGGGATCAACTTCTACCAAAGCAACACGTACTAGGAATTGCTGAAGAACTCGCAGGATTCTTGATGAACGAGTTGATAGATGACGCCGGAGAATTTAGTATGAATAGGAGCTACCGATGATCCCCTGACCGTGTAATTGAATAGACGAGCTCTAGTACCGGTAACTGTGATGTCTCCATGTAACTATCATGTATATATTTGTGTATGCTCGATCCTAATGGTGCTCCATGTAACTATCATGTATATATTTGTATGCTCTACTCCCGGTAACATGTACGGTATGTGGTAGCATAGAAATCTATTTTGAAATGAAAAAATAAATAAATAGAAACAAAATGAATTCTTTGCCGCAGTAGATAAAGGGGCCAAAACTCTGCCGCGACAGAGAACCATTAGTCCCGGTTTGTAATAGTAATCGGGACTAATAGTGGGGGACCTAGCGCGCACAGGGGCGGCCACGTGGATGCCCATTGGTCCCAGCTGGTAAGCAGGCCGAAACTAGTGGGTGGGCCTTTAGTCCCGCCTCTCTAGTCTAGGTACCACAACCGGGACTAAAGGCTCTTACGGGCCGGGACTAAAGGCCCGTTCTCCACTAGTGGAGAAACATGACCTAGGATTTTTCTCGGTTTTTTTGAAAATATTTTCTATATAGTAATTTTCAGAACGTAAAAACGGTCAAAACCAGGCATTAGATGAGTAAAAAAACTTAAAAGGAGTGAATGAATTCAAAAATAAACTTTAAAGCTACTACAACAAATTTTTACTGGAAACCATCCTCTCATCATTATCATATCAGTAATAAGGTTGATCAAGTCTCATTAATACTATGATAAAGATAAAAGTAATGATTTAGTTATTACTAATAAATAGGAATGCTCAAGATGCCTCATATTTGATTAGCATTGTTCCAACCATTAATGTTTCATACTTAGTCTTAGGACGTGATATTGGAATCTTAATGCTTCCAATTGTAAGAGTCATGACTTCAATAGCATTTACACTTTTCTTTGTGAGTCCCTGGGAATTCTTCCTTGGAAAATAGATGGTGTGCTCATTTCCTTTAACATTGAATGTCATTTTTCCTTTTGTACAATTAATCACAGCCCCTGCAATATTAGGGAAAGGTCTACCAAGTATAATAGATAAATGGGATTCCTATTTTCGTGGCCCTGGTTCGTTAGTTGTACTCAGTTTTCCCCAGCCGCTTAGTTTTTCCTTACTTTTGCCCTCCCTCCATTCTGAAACCCTCACATGCGCTCAGACGGGAGATGCCATCAGGTTAAAGGCTTGACCGTTACATACTAACCAGTGAGGCCGCATTGGGGTGGGTCGTGCGTTGAGCATTACGTTATGTCGCCTCGACTGTTACATGCTGACAGGTGGGGCCAGGATACATAGCGGACCAGCCATCCATCTCTCGCTGATTATGGGGGACGTGGTGTGCGACCATGTGGGGCGCGTTTGGTGGTTACGTGCGCCCTGTCGCCTAAATTGGAAGTTTTACTTTTTGTTATTTTTATGATTGGCCTTTTTGAGAGATCATTTTCCCCTCTCTCTCGCTAATAGTTGTGTTTTTTTGCCCAAAAAGGTAGCGAATCTAGAGCAGCTTCTCTATTTATTCATTGTTCCTTTTGCCTAGTTTTTCCCTAATCTGGTAGTAAATCTAGAGTAGCAAAACTAACTAGCACCATAAATAAATTCAGTAAACAGAGCAGATATAGATAAAGAAGCTAATATAGGTTAACAGTATGGTACTTAACGAGGTTCGACAATTAGGCTGCTCAGCAGCAGCGGACAAGTTCAACACAGACAAGACAAAAGAAGATGCTTTACAGTAGCAGGAGCAGATCAGTGGCCCCTCATGGCCTCTGCCAGGAGGGCCTCCGCCTCCTCCCTCTAGCGCCTCCTCCACTTCTTGTTGCCCAGTCCCCTGACCTTGGGCGCCTTTGGCTTGATCGGGGGCATGCGACCCTCCTTGATGGCCACCTTATGGAGGTTAGGGAGGGTGAAAACCGAGCACCTGGTGCTTGGCTATGAAGTCGTGGACGTTCACAGACTTGTCGAAAGTCCTCATGTCCTCGGCATGCTTCACGAGGGAGTTGAAGTCCGTGGCACGGAGCCTCCTGGTGGGGCAGAAGGGGCACGTGTAGACGTCGCAGGTGAAGAAATTGTTGTACTGGCCGGACTTCAGCCTCCTCATCACATGATGAGTCTTGGTGTCCTTGGACTCGTCGTCGCTGCGGACGTCGCTGCTATCCTCCTATTGGAAAAAACAGTAGAGTGCAATAAGGACATGATTGAGATACTTTGATTATCGGGAATAAATGATAAGGATAAAGTATGCATGTAATTGTTAAAGCAAGATAAATTATATGTGGGCAGTGCATCCATAATTGTTATTGCCTCTACAACCGCTTATAGCAATAACCTACTAGTCTCATCCATAGAAGAAAGAGAACTAATGATATGTATAATGATGTCACTGTTAATCCCAAGTAAATCACTCACATACAGTCGTACTACCCCTTCTGTCACCGGGGTTCCCAACCTGCAGATCTGTCATTACTCATACTCCCTATACCTGGCTCAACCCTCGGGGTCTTGGGTACCGGACAAGTCCTTGGATTGAGGCAAGATAGGATACAATAATCATCATGTCATATAAACTAATACATGATCCCATCTATGATAAATAACATGCACAAATGCTACATGGCTAGGCCGAAGCCCTTAGCCCAAGGAGAATAGTTGGTCATTAAAGCGTCTGCCTCCGCTTCATGGCTCCTGGTTTCTTCTGGTTGTTGGAAATCTCATATCTTTGACTTTAATGTAGTGATTCCCATCTTCTAATGACATTATCAACGCAGGAAAAATATAAAAAGAAAGGATTGCATACCCCTTTGAATATTAGGCATTAGTGGTACGGTTTAGAGAGATATTTCATCAAAAATATGAATAATATCCAGTTCAATGTGGACGTAGATGGCTATATTTCAGAGCCACCAACCTCCCCAAGCTTAAACTGGATCGTCCCCAAGCAACAAAACCAAAATCAAAAAGGAACTCAGCATTTAAACTGAAACAACGAGATGGTGATCTTACTCATGATTGGTAGTCTCATGTTTCCTCCACTTCATCAATCTAAAAAACTTCAGCATAGCTAGAGTAATGGAAATCATATCATACGGGTTTTATGCATCCTTATAGTGCAGCAAAAATTTTGTTAACATGGATGATTCAAATGAGTAAACTTTATTCCATGTCATGTAGTCAACTCATAGGCTTGCCTTTGAACGATAAAGTATAATCATGTAAGTTGAGAGTGTGAGAGTTGTCATAAAAAGCATATACACTCGAGTATCTCAATTCTCCCACATCAATAAATCAAGACTTTTCAAGCACTACTTTTCTATTCATTGTCCTTCAAGAATTTCAGTTTTTGAGTAATTGAGAGCATGCCAAAGATTTTTATTAGTTTATCGGGCTGTGATGGACACTCATGGTATCACTAAGTTTTTTGTTCCTATTGCATAATGATTATTCATAACAGCCAGAGGAGTGATTCCATCATGATTACAGCTACCCGGGAGTGCCAAGAATCTTACCCACTATAGCATTGCTGCTACAAGTGTTTAATCAACTCATAGCCAAAATCTAGGAGTTTCCTCCATGAAGATCGTTCGTAGGCCAGCGGAGTTGTTGGCATCCCATGAAGTTCGACACGCATAAAGCTATATCATTCTTATGATTAACAAGTCAAAGTTTGGCATGCTCACAAAAACCGCTAAACATTAATCCAATCGAACAAATCCTCTTAAAGAGAGCTATCAAGTCAATCAACATTTTCAGTGGCGTTGAGTGTCTCTAGAAATAAGCTTTCAAGACTAATCACTACAACACCCAAGCCTTCAATTGTGAGACATTTTCTTATTACAATTTTTTAGAAATTTTTAGGCAAGACTTAGTTAATTACGAGAGCTGGAACAAAATGCACCCAATTAAATACCCATACAAATGAAAATCTTTCTACAATACAAAGACTCACTCCACCAATATAGTATCTCATCATTTACTACTAACTAGCATGGGTTTCTCAAACTTCAAAACTGGGGAATAAGGCATACCTCTCATGTTTGGTTCCACTTCTCTCTTCCTTTTTTATTTGCTGCTTGGAAACTCGAAGTCGATCACTTTCCTGCAGATACATGAAAACCTCAAGGCAGAAAGAAAAGAAAGAGGGAAAATAAATAAAAATGGAGAAATCTTTTTGTGGTTTTTAAGAGAGGGAGTTTAAAGAATAGAAAATTGGCGGCAAAGCTCGGCTAGAAAATCTCGAAAGCATATAGAAAACTAAAAATAAAGTGTTGGGGAAACCAACACGAGTGCTTATAAACTCGAATTAAAAGCACAACCTCAAAATAAATAAAAGCTAATGAATGCCAAATAAAGATACATGAGGAAACTTCCCCAAATAGGCTTTTGCAAGCCCTTCAAATCATTGTGGTGGCGGGAAAAAGTCATTACTCAAGTTCGCAAATTGAGTTGAGAGGTTACTAGTTGTTCCTCGGAGGTTCAAAGAGAGGTTATGCATCCTCTCCACAGTCCCTCCAAGTTCTTGGAAGTCTTGGTATATAGCGAACCGGGTTTGTGGTTGCTCCTCTTGATAAGGAACTTCTTGCTCCTCTTCTTGGTCCTCATCCTCCTCCGGAATCTCCTCCTTGGGTTGGTGTTTCTCAACCTACAAGTCATATAGCAAACGTCCTTCCTCGATAGAAAAAAGACCATTAGGCATAGGAGCGGAGTAGAGACGCCCGGCTCCAGCAATATGCAGGTAATAAACACCACCTCTCCTAGTGAACATTCCAAAAACTTTCAAAGTGGAGAAACCAACACGTCACTCACCTAGAACAGGTTGCAACTCACCTAGGTTGATGCCTAGGGCAGTGGCAAGCATGGTGATGACGCCTCCACCTGTGATTGGTCCTCGGCTTTGGGAGGCTTGGTGCTCCAAGTAGCGCACAAGGATGGCGGCCAAGTTGAGTGACAAGCCACAGTTGATGTAAGCAGCCTTTGCAAGGACTAAGATGTCCTCCTCGTTGAGTCTCGTGAACTCATTACATGCCTGCAAGGTGTTAGAAATAACATAGAACAAATAGTGAATTGCAGGATGTTCAATATATTTCCCCTTGTTTACTCTAGTAGAGAAACTCATTCCATTGTAATATTGTTCAGGGGAAGGGTCTAAGCCAGTAAAGGATGCGCGTAACATCATTGTTTGGCAAATTAAAGCATGCGCACCATGCATCTAGTGTTAAAGTATAGTTCTTATTCATGTGTCCTCTCCTTGCCATTGTCTAACGGTGCTTTGCAACGAACTTAGAAATTCAATAGTTAAGCAGCGATAAGTAGGAACGTCATTGTACACAAAGTTTTGCAGGCCAGGTCTATTGCAAAGTAAATTGATGTCATCTTAAATACCGAGTTTGTTCAATATAATGGGGCAAGCCCACTTAGTTTCTTTCACTTCATGGTTCTTGATCATGTCAAAGCAATCACGTTGGAGCTCATTCCTGAATCGTATACCCATGCGTTCTTGAGCAACAGCCCGAGAAGCGCTAGCGGTGGCACGAGCACGAGTTTGGCTCCTTGTGTTCATCATCTAAAACATTGAAGAAAGACAAAAATAAAACTTTTTGATCCAACAATAGTAAGTACATCATATTCCTCATCATAGCACACTAAAGAATCTCTTCAAAATAATAATCTAGGCAAGAAAATCATGGCAATTGGTTCATAGTAGGTCCCACCCTAGATTGATAATGACAATAGATCGAAGATGAATTTGCAAAAAGTAATTGCAGAATCGGAGGAGAAACATATTGTAGATCACTTGTGTGCGAGGAAATCGAACGAAAATTGAGTAGAGATGAAGATCTCTTGAGGTTTTGAGAGTTTAGAGGTAGAAGAGACAAAAAGGATTGAAGTTTTGGAGTTGGAGGTACCTTCCCATGCGTTTTTGTGGTCGGACGCAACTACATGGGCGCAACTATACGACCGGAACAATGCGTTCCTGTCGTATAGTTGGCCTTCTGTCAAAATATTAGGCTTTCCTCCTGGCGGCGCAACTATACGGGCACAACTATATGGCCGGAACAAAACGTTCCCGCCGTATAGTTGGTCATCAAACTGTCTGTCCCTGAGAAAGGAAATATACAAAGGCATCGATATCTATACGACCAGAACTATACGGTCGGAATTTTTATTCCCGCCATATAGTTGGTCGTTAAACTCTCAGTATATTAGGAAAGAATTTGTATGGAGGCACCGATATCTATATGACTGGAGCTATACGGACGGAATTTTTAATCCCGTCATATAGTTGGTCATTAAACTCTCAGCACATATGAAAGAAAAATTGTTGATGGCAAAGATATCTATATGGCCGGAACTATACGGCCGGAATTTTTATTCCCGCCGTATAGTTGGTCGTTAAACTCTCTATATGCATCAAAAAAATTGGTTCTTTGAAAATTATTTCTTTTCCTGTAACTTAGTGATATACCTTGTTTATGACAGAAAATTGACAGTAAATATTGTCGACAAACAACAGCATGAATAAAGCAGGATTTTTAGTACTACCAAACTTCTTCTCCTCAATTGGAGTTTTCTAGCACTCTTTATTGAACATAAACTTAAACTAAAACTTAAAAAATTTACTTAAACCTTTATTTCACATAGGTTGCCTCCCATGAAGCACTCTTTTATGGTTAATAGCTTGACCTTAATGTTGCTCACTTAGGCCAGATGAGTGGAACACCCACTCTAAAGTAGTTGGCCTTCAAAGTGATGGCCCCCTTTTCATCATGCGTGGCTTTCTTCTTCTTGGGGAAATGAATAACAAAAGGATCCCGCGAAGGCAATTGAAGCTTCACGTTCCCTTCATGTAGATTAATCAAATCCTTAATAGTTCTTAAGAAAGGACGGCCTAATATGATAGGAGTAGTAGCATCTTCAGGTATGTCAACAATAACAAAATCAATGAGAGCGGGATAGCCTTTAATGTATACTAAAGTATTGTCCTTAATTCCTACAGCTTGTTTGTAGGTAAAATCTTCTAGATGCCATTTTAACTCGGTGATCTCAAAAGAGCCAAGATTTAATTTTTTTTTAAAGACTCTTTGGAATTGTTGAGACGCTTGCACCTAGATCACAAAGTGTAGCTATCTCATTGATTCCAATTTTAATCTTAATAGTAGGCTCAAATATGTCATCTAGCTTCACAGGTAATTTTTTGGCAATTTGCTTATATTCTTCCTCAAGCTCACGTACCTTAATTGCTACCTGGTTAACAAAGTGTTGGTACATAGATTCCTCACTACCTTTACTTACCGGAATCTTGACGTTGATCCTTTTTACGAGATCTTCAACGTTGTAACTTGGTGAAGGAGCATTACTATAATCAAGTTCTTCAGGCTCCTCCCTTTGGATTCTCATAATCTTGAGATCTTCAACAGGATTTGACTCAGTTTTACCTGCAACTTTAGCTAGAATGAGAGTTTGACTCTCTATTATCTTACATAGTTGTGCCTGAACGATCCTCGTTCTTTCTTGGAGGGCCTGCAAATCATTTCTCAAACTAATAGCTTGGTTAGATAATTTACCAAGCATAGCATCATGGTTCTCCGTTATTTTAACAAGAATATTGTTTTGCTCATTTTGTGAGTCTATGAAAGATTTAAGTGTTTCTTGGAGACTACCATTACTATTTCCCATATTATTATTATTAGAGTTACCTGCAGGACTAGAATAATGTTTTTGAAAGTTAGGATTGTAATTCTTCTTCCAAGCAGGGTTATAATCATTACGAGCTATGAAGTCTATTTCTTCAATATTTGTTTCAGGGATATCTCTTACCTGGATTTCCTTACCTTTTACGGCTAGTATGAGCTCATCCAACTTAGCATTGAGTTATTCATTTCCGTGTGGTGAGATGGAGTTTACCTTCTTCGTGTTTGATCTATCCACATGCCATTGGGCATGGTTGTATTGCATATTATCTAGCGGCTGCTTTGCTTCGGTAATATGTTTATCCATAAATGTTCCTCTAGCTGTAGTATCAAGCATAGAGTTGGACACAGGGTTAAGAGCATTATAAAATAGATGGAGAATTAAACAGTCTTCCATCCCATGACTAGGATAGTTTCTCATGCATTCTTTCATCCATTCCCATGCAAGCGCTAGTGGCTCACGCTCTTCCTGTCTAAAGCCAGTAATATTAGATCTGAGTTGCATAGTCTTTGTAGGTGGAAAAAATTTAGTCATAAATAAAGAAGTGCATTCCACCTATGATGTAATAGTATTTCTAGGCAAATCTAGCAACCATTCTTTTGCTCTTCCTCTAAGAGAGAAAGCAAATAGACGGAATTTGACCGCATCGGGGTCAACGTCTTTTATACGCATCATATCACATATTTCAGTGAAAGTATTCAAGTGCATACCTACGTCTTCAACATCAGAGCCTCCAAATTGATTCTGTTGAACCAAACTTAAATAATGAGGCTTAATTTCATAGTCATCAGCAGCAATTGTTGGCTAAGTAATAGGAGTACGCAAATAATCATTGTTGGGAGTAGCAAACTCCCCAAGCTTCTTTTCAGCCATATTTCCTATATTTTTGTGTTTTCTTAAACAGAGAATTATAATAGTAAAATAAAGAATTTAAAGGCTAACTAATTTTTTTGGTTTATCAAATAAAGCCGAAAAGCAAACTAACAAAATTAAAAACAAGAATTAATACTAGCAAGGTTCCTAATGATCTCACCAGGGTTGCTATTGCTTCCCCGGTAACAGCGCTAGAAAAAGGATTGATACCTTCGATCCGGATTACGGATGTAGTATAGCTTATTTTTCCCTAGTAGACCTAGGTTATCGAATCCTCGGGAAGCAAATGCATAGTAAAGTTATTTTAATGGACCTTCGGAGTTTTAGAACTCCTTTTGTGTTTTTACCGGACCAATAGTTTTCATCTTTTTGTTGTTGTCGATGATGGAGAGAGAGGGCCTAGGGTGTTCGGTTTCACCTGTAGCTGTGTAAAACATCTGATAGGAATAAAAGATAAAGATAAAGTATGCATGTAATTCTTAGAGCAAGATAAATTATATGTGGGCAGTGCATCCATAATTGTTATTGCCTCTACAACCACTTAAAGCAATAACCTACTAGTCTCATCCATAGAAGAAAGAGAACTAATGATATGCATACTGATGTCACTGTTAATCCCAAGTAAATCCCTCACATACAGCCGTACTACCCCTTCTATCACTAGGGTTCCCAACCTGCAGATCAGTCATTACTCATACTCCCTATACCTGGCTCAACCCTCGGGGTCTTGGGTACCTGACAAGTCCTTGGATTGAGGCAAGATATGATACAATAATCATCATGTCATACAAACTAATACATGATCCCGTCTATGATAAATAACATGCACAAATGCTACATGACTAGGCCGAAGCCCTTAGCCCAAGGAGAATTACTCACACATAGAGATGAGATCAACAATCACAAACATTGTAATGAAAATCATAAGATTGATAGCAATAGTCTTACAATGTCGCCAATCGAAGAATAGATCTACTATTACAAGTGGTGGAATATGGCTATGGAGATGGAGAAGGGTTTTGAGATCTAGAGGTGACTGATGATCTGTGGCAGAGACTTTGGGCGAGGATGGCTTGTTTTCTCGTCGCCCGAGGCTTCTTTATATAGGGGTCCCTTCACGAAAATTGTTATGTTTGACCTAACGGTGGTGGCGCCAACTATACGACCGGAACTATACAGCCGGAATTTTGCTCTGGTCGTATAGTTGGTCGTTAAAGTGTCTGCCTCCGCTTCACGGCTCCTGGTTTCTTCTGGTTGTTGGAAATCTCGTATCTTTGACTTTAATGTAGTAATTACCATCTTCAAACAACATTATCTGCGCATGAAAATATAAAAATAAAGGATTGCATACCCCTTTGAATATTAGGCATTAGTGGTAGGTTTTGTCAACACCCGGATTTTTAATCCCAGATGCCCGTTATGCCATACCTCGCAATCCCAGGATTACCATTTTTGCGAGACATAACGGATTGGATATCACAATACATCATCCATTACAAACCATACATAAGGTCTTACACAAATAAGGATCTCAGGATCCAGTCTTAATACAACAAGCAACGGAATTAAAATATAAGCGTAGCGGTGGGGTCCATCTTCAGGGGCACAGGCAATGCTGACGAAGGCAGATAGTCCTAGTTATCATAGTCGTCATGTTGGCCATCATCTTGATAGTCTCCTTCATAGTCTGGCCATGATAATAGCCAGGGACAAAAGCCATAAGTACTCTTTAAGTACTCGCAAACTACCACTAACAAGTATATAATTCTAAGTGAAAGTGCTAAAACTATGATTAACTATAAAGTTAAGTTTGAAACCTAAGCTGAGTTCAGAAGCAAAGAAAGATAAAGTAAAGTTCTAGAATTACTTAAGTTGGGAAGCTATTGTCATAAACACAACCCTGTTGTGGTCAAGTCAAGATTCATCATTCATTTCAAAGTATTTAGAAAACATCTCACAACGAAACAGTATGGCCATTCCAACTGTCCATAACCGCGGACGCGGCTATTCGAATAGTTTGACACTCTGCAGAGGTGGTACACTTTCACCACAAGATTCGATACATCTGTCAGGGATAACCCTGAATCATCATACTTAGTATGCAGATAATCAAACATAACCTTCCCTTTACACACCCTAGTATAAGCACCTCTCCTATGAGCATGGCCTCCCAACCATGACCATCAGTCATCTTGGGCACTGCATAGGTGGACATCGTGAGAGGTAGCCTCAGCTCAGACCTCTCCCGTGAGGGAACTAATACTAATGCATATAAATTTCCAGCTAAGCCTTACCCAATTCAGGTAATGTGGTTGTACGAGAAATTTGGAACGGTATTGCATCCGAATCCAACCATCAGTTTTATAAAAGGGTTAAGACTCATGCCCCAACATTTTCATCCTCATCAACCATTTGTGTTTCTCAACACATGCCAAAACATCTCAATAGAATGACTAATCATTCCAAGGTTTTCATAATTCATTTTCACCAAGTGTTCCCATCTAAAGTGACTCAAGTTTTTGATCTACTCTAAACTACTAAGTTAAGAGTGTTCACTAAGGTGGAAAAGATGGGTTCAATCTCATGCCATAGAATGACATCTAAAGGGTTCTAAATAGGTCGAGTTTTATACTTTTTATTCTACCTTCAAACTAAGTAAAGAACTTGGTGTAAAACTAAAGGGAGTAAAACTTGTAAATAGAACCTGGGGTAGTACTAGTCAAAGGGGTGTGATCAAAGCATGCTTAAGGCATCTTTGCTAAACCATCTAGTTTGGTCCTAACTTACTAAGCACTAAACTTGCAAGTGTTAGCTTGCACTGTTAATGGTGGCTTGCCTTGGTTGGTGCAGTGGTTGAAGTTTTGTTCTTCTTCTTGGTAGAACTCCTCCTCCTCGAAAGCTTGGTCGGTACTATCGTCTATAAATACATAGGGAGTACACAATCACCAAACAATACTTAACTAGGATAAGTAGCATTCTAAGACACACATTTGATGATCTATTATCATCACAAGTATCACAAGTTTAATTCAATGGTTTCATCCTTTTTATTTTAGAAAAGTAATTTCTACTCATTGAAAAATTAACTAAGATTTAATATTCACCACTTAAAATATGGGATCATGTTGACACATGTCATCACCACATATCCTAACATGTGGGAATGAGAATTAAAGGTTGGATCAACATTACTTTGGTTTAAGTTCATTATTTAATGATTTAAAGTGACTAGAAATGCCTATATAGCATTATTTTGGTACTAGTCCAAAGTCACTGCATGTAAACCTTAATATTATTACATAGTTATATAGATATGATGAAATGTAATTTTTGAGAGTTGGAATCAACTCAAAAGCTAATTTGGTTGATTTTATAAAAATGTTGCAAGTTGCACATGCTTCTGTTTTATTATTTTTATTAGGAGAGATCTGTAACTCTAATTGAATTAAATCCAACGGGCTTGGATAGATCATCTTAATACCTTTCAGGCAACATTAGTTTCATGCAATTTGGATTTGTAAAACTCCCAGAATTGAATTTAAAAATAGTGGACAGAAACTAGATTTAACTAAAAAGAAAAATCCAGATTTGAACGGGTGGGATAGCGCGGGAAAAGACTTGGGCCGGCCCAGTGGTGCTCCGCGGCACGGGGCTCAGATGACAGGGGGGTCCCGCTTGTCAGTGAGTCTTAACACGCGAAACGGTACACATGCTGTGGGCCATAGGATTAGAAGGGGAATCTACGGCTGAGGGTCGTCGTCAACGACGAATAGGTCGCCGACGAGCTCGAACCCTAGCGGCTCGGTGGGGGTCTGCTGGGCACGTACCAGGGCTCCAGCGACGACGGCGAGGCGGGTAAATGAACTGGAAGACGACGGCGAGGCGAGGCGCGGTGGCGGCGGAGCTTGGGGTGCCCTAAATCGCAGGCGCTCTTCTCCTCCCGAGGTGGCTGCTCCGGCTCCAATTCCGGCAAGTTGCTGCTCCCCTTGCTCCGGCTAGAGGTGGGTGAGGTTCAGTGAGGTGAAGGGAGTGGAGTGGTGTGGAGAGAAGAGGCTAGGGAGGCCTCCTTTTATAGGCCCGATAGTGAGACCGAGCGGGATGGGCAGGTGACGGTGGCGACATGGCTATGGCCGGTTAGGGGCATGGCTGAGGGTGGCGATCGACGGGCGGTCCCCTGGTGGTGCTCTAGGAAGTGAATGCGGCTGTAGGGGCGGTGGCATGTGGTCTAGGCGAGGTGGCGCTCTGAGCGGCAGAGGCGGCGGTGTCCACGGCGAGCGGTGGCTATGAGGCGTTGGGCGGCGAACAGGGGTGTCTAGGGTGTTCTCCAGGTCATGGCGGAGCGGTGGGCGCGGGCTGCGGTCGAGCAGCGACTTGTGCACGCGGGGATAGAGCATGCTCTGCGGGCGGCATCGGCATGGTGCGGTGGCGCTGGGCGCGTGGTTTCCTCGGTGGTCCAGTGCAGGGCTTGGCTCGGGCAGGGGACAGAGGGTGGCGGTGAGGTGCTGGCTACCTCCTAGACATGGAGAGAGAGAGAGGGGGAGATGGTCTGCTACGGTGAGGGCAAGGTTGGCCGGCGAGGGGTGGCTCGGCATGGTATGGTAATGCCACTAGGGGTGTAGGGAATGGGTGCTAAGGGCATGGTTAGACTCTGGGGTGACAAAGAGATTAAATGTAGATCATTTGGGGGGAAAACCCTGTTCAAAACAGTGAGCTAGGATTAGGGTGGAAATCATGCATGCCAAGTGTTTGATGAAATGGCCGCATGAGATTTAGTTTTGAATTTTGAAAAGATTTTTGGTGGGTTTGCTAGGAATAAGCTTGAGACTCTGTGGGTTCTTGGGTTTTGAAAATTGAGCTTGTTTGAGTGGTTTTTGAAATAATGGGATCTTCCCATATGAATTAGATTCAATTTTAAACTATCATTTAAAGTTAGCATTTGAATTTTTTTAGCAGATCACAAAGTGGGCCTTGGTACCTCATTATGTGTACTATCAAGGGGTGCAAAGATCCAGAATTGTTTCTGTTAAGAAATGAGTGCTAGGAACACTCAAAGTAGTGTAGTGGATTAAAATGGCCAAAATGACCATTCCTCCTTTTTAATTCTTTTTTATTTGATTTTATTTAGGAAAAGTTTGGGAATGATGTAGATGATGTTTAATTCACTTAAGAAACATTTTACAAGCATTGGATCACTTAAACAAGGCACTTCAAATCAACTCCTATTTTAAATGCACACACATATGAATGCTTTTATTTTAAATTTGCAAAAGTTTTTGTTAACCCCAAATTTGATGATTTAGATCTTGATAAGCTTGGATTGAAGTTTTGGGATGTTACGGGTTTAGAGAGATATTTCATCAAAAATATGAATAATATCCAGTTTAAATATGGATGTAGATGGCTATATTTCAGAGCCATTAGGGTCCCAGCCGAGCGGGATCTGCCCAAGATCGGCGGGGGCCTCCTCACAGGCGGCTACGGCGGATGCGGGGACAGGGATGGGGGCCTCCTAGCCGGCGGCCTTGGAGGCGCCGATGGCCACCGCGTCGTTCTTCTCCATCGCCTATGTGGTTGGGGTTTTCTTGGGGGTTTGCAGAAGGTAATGGGACAGTGGAGATGGTTGAGTGAGCGAGTGAGTGATGAGTGAGAGTGGGGCGACCTCTATTAAAGGAGAAACTACTGTGCACTATGAAACCGCGTATGTTACTGCACCGTGCACGGCCATACGTGTTTGCTTCCGCCCCGTGCACCGCTCACGCGTACCGTGAGTCACGTTTTTCCCTCGTGTCTAACCCTAGCGACTCAGTTGTACTCAGTTTGGCCTTCGAGTGTAACACTAGCAGTTTGGTTGTACTCGGTTTTTCCCTCCAGTACTAACACTGCCCTGTGTAATATACTCAGTTCTACCCTCCGGCGGCTGGTCAACAGAGAGTCAACGAATAGGTTTTAACTAGCTAATTGAGTCATTTTATGCACAACAAATTCAAAAAGAGCAAAACATAGTGGCATCTACCCAGGGAGTCTTATTATGTGACCTTCCACCATTAGAAATGTAAATAAACCAAGTTTTAACCTAAATCACCTACTATCTATGAAGGTTCATGGCTTTCTACTCAAGCCTCTTCCCAAAACATCCCTCCCCAAAACATAGTTTGTCTGATTGAGGCAATAATTGTCAAACTGGTGTATATTTGAATTGCAAATAGTTTGATATATGCCAAGATGTATTTTATTGTATAAAAGACACATTTTCCATTTTTTAAATCTTTTTGTATTTTATATTTGAATTCCTTTATCAGTCTTGCCCTTGGTTTTTAAGTTCTACTCAGTTTTTCCCTTGGTTCTTAAGTGCTACTTAGTTTTCTCCTCTCTTAGTATTAATCTCTCGCATGTGCTCATCTTCGCTGCTATGCTCTGATTGGTTGAGACAGTTGTCACGCGGATCATGCCCACCAATCATTGATCCTCTGTGATCTAGCGGACAGGATAACCCCTATATCTGTCGAGGGCACCCCTCAATCCATGCAAAATAACGAGTTTGCCACCAGTACTTTAACTCCATAAACAAATGAACTTGAATATAATTTGAAGGAAACGTGTTCGAAGGTGTATAATTTGTGCATTACATTCCACTCTATGAAAATGATAATCTCTCAAGATTTTCATAGTACAATATTATCACGTATTAAGTGCAATTTCAAAGAGTTTAAATGTGTATAATTTTCGTATATGCAAGTTTATGCATTACATTCCTCTCTATGAAAATGGGGAGAGAAAATGATAATCTCTCAAAAATTTGCTAGCACATCATTATCTCGTTATTAAGTGCGATTTCACAGTGTTCAAAGGTTTAAAAATTTCATATATGCAAGTTTATGCATTATAACTTTTTACTCCATGGAAATGATAAATGGTCAGGATTTTATTAGCACAACATTATCATGACCTAAGTGCAATTTCAAAGAGTCCAAAGGTGTATAATTTTCGTATATGTCAGTTTATGCATTACATTTCACTATATGAAAATGATAATCTCTCGATATTTTCTTAGCATAACATTATCACGTATTAAGTGCGATTTCAAAGAGTTCAAAGGTGTATAATTTTCGTATATGCAAATTTATGCATTACATTCCATTCTATGAAAATAATAATCTCTCAAGGTTTTCTTAGCACAACATTATCACGTATTAAGTACGATTTCAAAGAGTTCAAAGGTGTATAAACTTCGTATATGCAAGTTTATGAATTACATTTCACTCTATGAAAATGGGGGAGAAAATAACAATCTCTCAAAATTTTGTTAGCACATCATTATCATGTATTAAGTGCAATTTAAAAGTATTCAAAGGTTTATAATTTTCGCATATGCAAGTTTGTGCATTATATTCCACTCTATAAAAATGATAATCTCTCAAGATTTTTTTATCACGACATTATCACGTATTCAGTGAGATTTCAAAGGTGTATAATTTTTGTATACGCAATTTTATGCATTATATTTCACTCCATGGAAATGATAAATGATCAGGATTTTATTAGCACAACATTATCATGTCCTAAGTACGATTTAAAAGAGTTCAAAGGTGTATAATTTTCGTATATGCATTACATTTCACTATATGAAAATGAAGCAACGGCTTGGGCGCGGGCGCGGGGCTGGCTCGGCGTCCCATCTTGTAACGTCAACCTAGGTAAGCTGTGGGTCCGACGCTCACGTAGATAAGCTATGGGTCCGGCGCTCACGTGGATAAGCTATGGGTCTGATGCAGATCTGGATAAGTTGAGAGAGGTGTCCACTACGGGAATCAACTGAACGCAGCCCCACTTGTCAGCATGTAACGATAAGGATACACTACGGGACCGATAGAACATGGCCCTACTCGTCAGCACGTAACAGCGAGGGTCCACTACAGGACCCGACTGAACGCGGCCCCACTTGTCAGCACGTAACGGCAAGGCTGACGGATAGCGAGTTTGAGACCATGTGAGAGTTTTGTACAAAGAAATGGGCAAAAGTGAGAAAAAACTAAGCGGCTGGGGAAAACTGAGTACAACTAACGAACCGAGGGCACGAAAATAGAAATCCCTAGGTAAATTATCATCTTCGGGCATTTCCAATATCACAAAGTTTGTAGGAATTTGCACATTAGCAATATAAATAGGAAATCCTCACATATACCAATAGAAATAGTAGTGGATTTATCATCCATTTGAAGAGAAACCTTAGTAGGAACCAACTTATTCAAATCAAATTTCTTATATAAAGAGAAAGGCATGATACTTACCGAAACACCTAAATCACATAAAGCATATTTAACATAGTTTTCTTCAATTCTATAAGGAGTAGTAGGAATACTAGGATCCCCACGTTTTTTAGGTAATTTTCCGTTAAAAGATTAATTAGTGAGCATGACAATTATTGCTTCATTAGGTCTTTCCCTTTTATTAGTGACATTATATTTCATATATTTAGAATAAGGAGGAAATTTGATAGCATCAACAAGACGAATTTGTAAACATAGATTATATATCAATTCAAGGAATTTTTCAAATCTAGCATCATCTAAAGTTTTCATTACCTCTTGAGGGTATGGTATGGGTCTCTGTACCCATGGGTCCCTTTCTTTATATTTTTGTTGTTATGGATGTTTCTTCTTTTTACCTTTATTTTTTGAAGATTGAGGATCCTCTCTTAAAAATGACTCAGTTTCTTTATCATTTTCATTTCCATGTGGTTCTTCATTAGACTGAGATAATCCCACATCATCATATTCATTATTATTGTCTTCAGTTTTAGCAATAGAGATAGATACATCATTTTTTGTTTTTCATGATTCCCATTAACTTCACTTTCATTGGATATTTTCCTGCATAATATTTCTTAGTTTTAAGAGCATCTTGGTCTTTCATCCTCGGATGCCCATCAGGTTAATCAGGATCCTGAGTGCCTCAACCTCACTTGATATTAACTCCACATACTTGTTGTATTTTAGCAAGAAGCTTCTCATATAATTTATTTTGAAGGGAGGTCATCTACTCAACTTGGTTGTTCATCATAGTATAATGCTTAACAATCATTTTAATAGAATCCACACTAGAGTTTACCCTTTCATGAAGAAATTTAATTTTATGAGAGTTCTCCTCAAGATTCCTATCAATATCATAATAAAAAGCCGTTTGATGATAAGCAAATTCATTTTAATGATCAACATATGAGATTTCACAAGGTGATGATACCTTTTCCATTCCCTTCAGCAGAACATATAGCATGTACCTAGATAGTATACATGGTTCATCAATAGGAAGTTTAATACCCCTTTCAGATAATTCCTTTAGCTGAGAAGTTTTAATTCCCTTCTCTTTAATAGACTTTGAGGCTTCTTTCATAACTTCATTAGATAACTTGAGAACACCCCTATTCTTAGGAATCATTTCAATTTTATCTTCACCTTCAATATGCCAATCATCATTATTCTGAGAAATAATATTTAATAAATCCTTAGTTTCATCAATAGTCGTGTGCCTTAAAATATTACCTGAACATAGCCCGGAATAATGCATTAACAATCCATGAACACACATAATCCGCAAACTATCACATATTCCCCTTGTTTTCCCTAACTGTCACTTTATGGTTCGCAGGTTCAACATAATAATAGGTAATACACTTTGCAGATAAATATCATACTCATATATATGATGAGGCAATAAAACTCTAGTACTAAAATCATGTCACTCGGGCCCTAGTCAAGCATTAAACATAGCAAAAGTGCATCAACAATCATCCGAGATTATCCTCAAGATCAACACCTCAAATATCGACATATATGCATGATTACATGATCAATCTCATCCAATCCCCATCCACCTAACATTACTATGGAGGACTACTCACTCATGGTGATGGAGAATGAGCACATGGTTGATAGAGATGACGTTGGTGATGATGGTGGTGAAGATGGTGTAGTATCCCTCTCTCCTGCGTGGAGAGATGGATGAATTTGACCCGCAAAACAAAGATCTTGATGGTGGCGGCACCCTGTTTCATGAACTCCATGCCTCTAGCAAGGTAGGTTTTCGAGGAACATAAGGAGGTTCGCGGAAATAGGAGGTGAGGTGATGCTCGAGGGCCGGACAACCTCCGGTGGCACGGGCCCCACTAGTGGATGCGTCACCTAGGATCATTTGGGCCTTGTGGCCTCTCTCATGAGTTTCCAAGGCCCAGGGTCCTTGTTCCAATAAAAAAATGGCATGGTATTTTTCTCCAATTTAATTTCCTGTGAAAAGGACAGAAAGAAGACTTTTGCTAAAAAACAGCGTCAGCTTTAGTAGTTTTATCCCAGTCTAATGAGATTTCAAAGCAAATCACCGAGCGAAGTATTTGAAAAAATATATACATTTTGAATGTATTAGAAAGCCCCACTCCAATCTGTCGTATGCCTTGTCCATATCCAATTTCACCACACAAGTACCATATTTCCCCACTTTCTTCTTGATAGCATGATAAGTCTCATATGCCACTAACACATTGTCAATAATCAGTCTGTCAGGAACGAAGACACTCTATGTTAGAGAGATAATGTATGGAAGGAGGGTTTTAATCCTAGTAGCAACCAGCTTAGAGATCACCTTGTACACAACGTTACACAAACTGATCGGATGAAATTGAGTGATGTATTCTAGATTTTTCACCTTAGGAATCAGGACAATAGTCGTGCTATTCCATCCCTCAGGTATAGCACGTGAATTGACCGCAAACAAAACCTCATATGTTCAATCTTCTCCTATGATATGCCAAAAGCACTTGTAAAAATTTGCATGGAGGCTATCTAGCCTAGGAACCTTCAAATCTCCAGTATTAAACAACGTCTTTTTCACCTCCTCCCTAAAATAAGGGGCCATCAGAATACTATTAATGGCATTAGAGACACAAGGTTGTACCTTGTCAATAACACTTTAGTCGGGGTCCTATACACCCAAAAGTGAAGAGATCCTCAAAGTACCCAGACGCCAGCGACTGTTTGGTAAAATTTATCTTGCGGCATCCAGATGCAAAACGGTGAAAATATTCCAAACTCTAGTCTCCATGTTGCATCCCATTCACCCTGCCCCTCTAAACCCAATAAAGTTCCTCTTGTTCTAACAAATTCTCCATTTTTAACTGGATTTCCTTTTGTTCAACAACAGGCTCGTCGGTCAACGACCCGGACATGACTTCAATCAACTCCTTCTGCAGCTCTCCGAGCCTCTTTCTAGGCCCCTTCAAAACCTCCTCATCCCATTAATGGAGATCCTCATGGACCTCCTTTGTGTGATCGCCCAAATACGCTTCATCGTTGAGAGATTTTGCTCTCTCCCATGCTGATTGGATAACACCCTCAACGGACTCTTCACATAACCAGCGTGCTTCATACTTTAAAGGGACACATTGATGCACTATTTGCAAATCAGCATTAAGTTTAGTATTAATCAACACTGGCATCTGATCAGATTTTCCAAAATCCTCGTTCACCACACCACACAACGGGAACATGGCAAACCAACGCAGATCACAAACCGCCCTGTCTAGCCTTTCCCTAAGTCTTCCCTGTCTCCCAGTAAAAATGTCACCGGTGAAGCCCATGTCCTCCAAGTTGCAATAACAAAGAGCACTCCTAAAAGCTTGCATGCATTTGTGTGGCTGAACAGCGCCACCCTCCTTCTCTGCACTATATAAGATTTCATTGAAGTCCCTTGCCATGACCCAGGATAGATCAACGGCTCGCTCCATGCCTCGTTCTGTGGACGTGCGGTCCAGGTCCAGCCTAGACCTCTGGTATACGAAGAGAGCGGTGTGCCGACTTGGGTGGTCATTACTTACCCGCTATTCGGTTAGCCCGTTGGAATTTGCTGAGATTTTTTTTCTTTCTTTTCAGTATTTTTTTTTTTTTTGCGAGAAAGCACTTCTTTTTCTTGCTGAGAGTCATTTTGGCTACCAATGTGTTCATGTACAATGTGGTCCGTCGTTTCGTGTGCTTACCTCCAGTCGATCAGCCAGGAGGGTGGTGGCAGTCGCATCAATCGGCGCGCATCTGGAAGAGTCGAGGAGGAAAGGCGCTCCGTGCTAGATAGACAAGGAACAGGCGACGACAACAATGGACGTGTTTGGTTCGGCCTTATTTTCCCGGTATCTGATTACATCGTGATCTGATTCCCTTAAACATGTTTGGCTGGCAAGGTCTGTAAATCGATACCGTGTAATCGGATTACGGCCCAGCTTTAATCTGATACCGCTGACCCCTCCTTCGGAAACAAATCTTGTTACCGGGTGGACCGACTCAGCGTGATAGCGAAGCCTCCGTCTCCGCCTCTGATTCCCTCTAGCCTTTGCCTCCACCCTTCTCTCGCACCACCGACGATGGTGACCATGGCGGCAGATCTCCCGCAACTCCCTCTCCGTCACAAGCAATGCGCACCCGGAGGAGTGGTCGTCGGAGGAGCAGCGGCGGCCGCGGATCTCCTTCACTGACCAGCGTTGGTGGCTCCTGATCTCCCCGTTGACTTCCTCTTTGCAGCCAACAACACGCGGCGGCTGGGAAGAAGTAGCATCGGCGTCACATGAAGAGCACGAGTAGCGCTTGATAGCCAGAGGCGGCTGCTGACCCCGTTTGCAAAGCAAATTATTTCTTGATTGCTGCTGAGTTCTGAATTTTGATACCATTACGAAGTCGAACCAAACAGAATAAGAGAAAGTCCCATTACGCCGCAATCCCACTGTAATTCGATTCCCTTGCCGTTTACGTTAATGTTGGTGGAAACAAACACGTCCAATGTATGTTCCGCCAGAGCGATGGCATCATGGTGACATCGTGGCTCTATGATGCAACAGGATTTAGGTTGCGGTTTTCTCAATCAATAGATCGAAGCAGCAGTGATCAGGAGCAATTTTGGTAGCGTTCTTTGTGCTGATTTGAACAGCAAATGAGTTAAAACTGTGTCTGTCGCTCTCTTGGTTGCAGGTTAGATTCAGAGGGGTTGCTTACTTTCAGGTATGAAATCTTGGTTCTGTTAGCCATGTGGTTTGCCTTCCTTTTCCATTTCTAGGAAACTAAGAATTAACGTGTTTCCATTTATAGTACTCGTACTTACAACTATGCCTTTGTGTGAATATTTTACGAACTGTGTTGAACCAGTACAGCTTCTGTGGATTTCAGATTCAAGAGGTCAGAGATTCAGAGGTAATTCAAAGTTAATTTCCTTTTGCACCCTGGCTGCTTCATGAAACACCCTAGCAGAAAATTCTGGTATTCATAATTTGCATGTGTGCTTTGCCTCTCCAGCTGATTCTGAATATTGCATAAGTATCTGATCTGATGCACTCTTCCTAAGCAAAACAAATCGTTTCTATGACCCATGTCAAGCTTCCGCTGTGTGATGCTTACATTGGCTATTACTGTCATAGTGATATAATCTTCTGAAGTTGTGACTATTACATGTGTTTGTTATGTTCTATCCCCATGTGCGAGACAAGCTGAACACCACTCCGTGTACATTGTCAGCAAGCAAAGCTACGGATCATACCTTCTGCCTTTTTCTCGCAAATTTTCAGCAATGGTTCAATGGTCGTGATTCACTCAAATGTTCACCAATTCTCCATCTTCGATTAATTTACTAATTTCATGGTGTTTCTTTCTTGAATAACAATATCTATTAGCATATTTTTATTCACCATGGTTCTCTTTCAGAGTGACTGAATTTGCGTAATCGGTGCATAGATAACCGCGGAGTGGTAGAGAAGGTGCTGCCAGGTTTAAATAATACAAGATTTTGGATACTGAATGAACATTCCGCGACGCATTTTTTATACCTTTCATGCACTAGACTAGCAAGACAGATGATTAGAAATCGTATGTATGGCTCTGGGGGATTCCATATGCAAATTAAGGTAAACCAGTCATCCATCCATAACTCCAATAGAAGGTAAAAAAAAATGAGGTGAAATAGTGCACATTTCATATGCATACCCATGCATGCTAAATATCAAGGAAATAAACCGGGTATAACTTCCCGGGCAGTGTTGGACAAAGCTAGACAGTCTATGAGAGTATAGGGGCGTGGCACTAAGCCACCCCAGTACCTGACAGCACGTTCAATGCGTCCATCTGGGAGATGATATGCTTCAACTTTACGCTCCCATCTCTCGCCAACATCAAAGCTCAAGTAGATGGTGTCCGCTTTAATGGAGCCCGAGGGAAAAACCTCTAGAGACACCGAGAGGGAGCAAGACATGCCCATGAACACAGCACGTCCGCCCAAGTTGTCGACACGGATTAGTGTCCGGGTGTCCAAATCCACTTGATACGCGTCGTACCGCCACCCTGATTTATTCCCAGCTGTCAATGGTGCTCTGTGGCGGTGCACCAGCATCAGCTCCCCAAAATTGTTGATGAGGTGCACAGTATGCACAAATGTGGACACACGTATATCCATCTCGGCAGCCAGCTCGAACCGTAGTGTCTGATCTGGACCAGTTTCCAGCACCATGACACGACGAGCACTGACATCAATGCAGTAAAAGCGGCCTGCAAACATCAAAGGTGCGAATGTAGCTCCACGATCTTCGTAGTTTAGCACCATCCAGCGGTCATCGCCAGGCTTGGCGACGCCAAGCATGCAGGACCTGTTGAAGCAGAGTACAACAGCTGAATCATCAAAGGCAATGCCAGATCCCCAGGCTGCGAAGTAGGAGCTGAAAAGGTGATCAGGTTCAGAAAGCTGGTCGTGGTCCTTTGGTGGCACCAGCGTGGTGAGTGGTGGGAGCTGGGTGAGGTGGTGGGTGAGTGGGTTGAGCAGGCAGACGTTGGCGTGCTGCCGCTTGTGGACCAATACAAGTAGGCCCTCAGGGGTAAGGGCGAGTAGGTCGTGGTCGTGGAACTCGGGGATGTCCACCTTGACGCACTCAGCGGTGGATGTGTTGAGAAAGCAGCGGCCTGTGGGAGAGGCGAGTTTCTCCCGGAGCATGGTCCACCTCCAGGGATGGAACCGGCGGTCCAGGCCGCTCTGCGTGCGCGGCTCGATGGAAGACTGCCGCCACGGGCTGCAGACGGCGCGGAAGCGGACATAGTCAGCAACGTCATATGCGAGGACGCGCTCGGCGATGAGCCCCGCTGGCCCATCTCCAAGATTAGACCAGTCCCGCCTGCGAGCAAATCAAAATCATCGTTGTTACTCCCTCCGTTTCAAAATATAAGATGTTTTAGATTTGTGAATAAAGTGTATCTAGGTTCAGTATTTGTTAAGAAGATGTTGAATAGGATGTCCTTCTAACGCGGGACGTACCAGCAGCAGGGTAGGTTGGTGGTGCGTGCACGCTTGGCGTCCCGATCAGCAGCATTATCTGAAGTGGCATCATTATCCAAACCGCCGGGAGAAGGTGCGTCCCGATTGAGATAATCGGGACGGGGCGGCAAAGGCAAAGCAGCTTCATCATCCAAATCCCTGGGAGAGGGTTCTCTCCTACAAAGAATCATCAGATCGGAATCGCAACCACCACAGCTGCGGGTTAAGAAGAGTGGAGGAGGAGGACGTACGTACCACCAGTTGTGGCAGCAGGGCAGTAGTACTAGTTGGTGGTCGTCGTCTGAATAATCCCGGCGAGAGCGTGCGCGCTTGCGCTTAGTTGAACCGTCAGCATCAACCACCACCACCAAATCCCCCCCCCCCCCCCGGGGAGGAGGGCTCACGGCCCAATTGGGATGATGATCGTGGGTTGGATTGGAGACAGGATGCGGTCGCACAGTCTTGGCCAGGCGAGAGGGGATCCCGATCTGAGCGGTCCTCCTCCGACGAGGAATATGCGACGCTGAAACAGCGGCCGCCTCAATTTCGATCTGAAAGGCGGCTTCTCTCCTCCTCCTCCTCCTTTCCACCACCACCACATCGATCTGAGAGGCGGTGGTGCCCGGCCGCCTCTTCGCCCGGCGAACCTCGGACGAGGATCGCGCGGGAGGGGACGCTGAACCGGCGACTGTCTGAGCGGCGGAGGCGGTGCTGCTCCTTGGCCGCTTCTTCGCCCGGCCAACTTGGGACGAGGATCGCGTCGCGGCGGCGGCGGCTTCCATTCTCCCTCAAGTGAGTACGGCCGATGGGCCTCTTAGTGGACGTGCGGTCCAGCCCTCTGGTATATAAAGAGAGGTGTGCCGACTCGATGTGGGACTATTCCGACTTCGACCACGATTCTTGCTGATCCCACTCCGGTACACACGCGAGGGAAAACAGAATTCCACTCGCCGTGGGCCGTGGTTACTCATTATGTGCCCCCTATTTGGTTAGCCCGTTAGAATTTGCGAGAGTTTTTTTCATTCGCTTCAGTAGTTCTTTTTTATCTCTCTGGACATCTTTCTCTTATACAGATAAATGGCTGTTATAAAAAATACAACAAATTCATAGGGCAATGGAAATTCAAAACTAAGAAAAACATGGGGCAATGTGGAACCATTGACTGTGGACGTTTGCGCTCTTAAGTGTTTGCACACATAGTCTGTTTTTTTTCTCTCCAATATTTAAATACGAATCATATGAAAGTTAAGTAGATCAATTATAGTATTCTTGTTTTAACAAGAACCTCACTGAAATTCGTAAAGCCATTCAGCACAACTCATGAATACATATTCTTATTCTCGAGTTATGATGTACAGTACAATGGTCAAAATACCAAGTTGCCAAAAGCATAGACAGCTACTGGTAAATACACAAATAGCAAATAAACTTGCAATCCGAAAGCCAACAAATCCTAATCCACCCAACTATCAGTGCAAGAAGTAGCATATGTTCAAGAAGGGGCACACAATGCGTAATACTGTAGACGATGAATGGAAGTACCAACAGGTTAACCATTGACAAACAAATGGTATGCTACATGTCAACTTGCATAGAAAGGCGGTACTAAGTTTCAGTGCATCATATTTACCACAGTTGCACAACAAAATCGTACATAAAAATGTTAATGAGTGATGATTTAAAGCTGCATACAAAAGGAAGATGCACTATCTGCAATAAAACCGAAGTCTCTCTTTCGGAGGCAGATATCAACAAGATATCTAGATTGTTGCATCATTCTTCATTATTCTGCTACATCATTCGATTCACAGATGCGTAATGCTGATGGTTAAGCCGGTTCATGCACAATCACCACGATACAAAATCATAAATAGAGGGGAAAACCGTAAAAGGTGGAAATGGGATAGTTCCTCAGACAGTAATGGACAAAGATAGACATTCACACCGCTAGGAAATACCTCATCAGTGGCGCACATGTTTTCTCTTTCTGTGGCGCATATGTGATGCGCCACTGTTACGTCGTCACTATTATTTATTTTTGTGGCGCATATGGATATGCACCACAGAATTCTCAGAGTTCTGTGACGCATTTCTTCCTATGAGCCACATGAATGTTTTCAGTGGCGCATAGAATGATTATGCGTCACAGATAAATTTACTATATGTACCATTGAATGTATTACATGTATTCAAAGTAGAATACATTCCTGGTGTATAATCAAGTATTTATACAGGATTTATATAGTATTTATACAAATCAGTAGAAATAGTACATTGCACATATAGTAGATGAAAAACCGACATATAATACAAACACAAGTATAATGTCATCACACTTAGAGCCCGATCAAGATACATATATAGTGTCAAGTGCTGAATTTTTACACAAGTGTCGAATACAAAGTTCATATCATCTCACATTACAAATTTGAAGTGGTCACCGCCCTACACTAGGATCAAATAGAATACAGTTGTGATGACGGTGAGCAAGAGCAGGAGTTCGACCAATATCTTTATCTGGTTCTTCTTTCGCAGGTGGTTCCTCCACTTCGCCTCCTCTCTAGTCGTGTATCATTTGTAGTTGTTGCCGCTGAACTTGTTCAGTTGTTTGTGACAGTCCTTCCACTCCTCATAGACTCCTAGAACCCAACCCATGTACACCACATACCACCTCGTCGCCATATCTATAGACGACAAGGCATATTAGTAAAACATGCAACAGAAAGAATTAAAGGGTTCACATGCATATATGTTCACAAAATATAAAGCAAAGGATCCATAAACCTAAAAGATAGCATCGCAATCATCGTAGAAGTAATAAGTTCAACGATAACACGACCACAATATAGTTAAGTCTAACAACAACGACCATTTCGAGCTAGGCAAGTTAAGTTTACGAGACACTATACACGTCCATCGATACACAAACTCATGAAGATAGTAAAATTTATGACACACACACTACACGCGTCCATCGAGAATATACACATACTCGATCATGCTAGGCACACATCGATCATGAAGACTTCTTCTCGCTCAGCTTCGGGAACGGTTGATAGCCCTCTTTTTTCATCCACGTCCTTGTGTCACCTTGCTTATGGAGGCATTCTTAGACCTCCCTCTTAGTCAACCCTCTGCCTTGTTGTAGGGCCCCCCTTGTGTTGACATCTTCAATGATGATTTGTGACAACTTCATCTGAATGCGATGGAAGTCTTCTCTAAGATCATCATCGTTTCTTCGCGCCAAATTTTTGGCCCATCCTCGGAGACTAGATGGCAGCGTTAGGTTCTGGCAATCCCGAACATAGCCTTTAAGGTGATCACTAGTAGGGAAATGCTCACCGCTGGCGCACCAAAATCATCAACCACCGGCGAGTTCCTGTTCACCGGTGACCATCTCGCCAGCGGTAATGTGTTACAACCGGCAAACTAAACAATTTGCTGGCGATAACGGAGCATACCACCAGCGAGTAGACCCATTCACCGTGGATAGTGCCCCCTAACACTGGCACACGTCTCTTCGCCAGGGGTAATACAATTTGTTCTTCGGCAGTATTATGTATCAGAGAAAAAATATACAGAATACACAGATGAATACATGAATACATAGTATCAGGAGAATGACAGCAAAATACCTATTAACATAGGAAATAGTAGCAGTATCCACCAAATGTTCAATATAGCTAGAACATTGGTTCATATAGCATTATGTAGAGTTCACTCATCTTCACCCTCGTTGTCGGAAGAGTTGAGAGGAAAGCAAGTGAAATAGATGATGCCATAAGTATGACTAAGCAAAAACTTGAACTCCCGTCCCTCTTGCATGTCGTCATACAAGATGAGGAGTCCGTTTCATCCAGGACCACTAAAATATGTTTGGGCCTCCTCGTTGGTGACCCTAACCTGGTACGTCCTCTCGGGATGATTATGATGCGTCAAAGTGATACTAAACACGGCAACATCATCCATGCTTCTATGGAGATGGTCGGGCATGCGCTTCTCCTGCCTACTGGCGGTGGAAGGAGAGGAGATGCCATGGTAGCAGCATCGATTGAGGGAGAAGAAAGCAGGGAAGGGAGGAGGCTGATGTCTATGCACTTCTATTCTTGTAGACAGTTGTTGGGCCTCCAAGTGCAGAGGTTTGTAGAACAATAGCAAGTTTCCCTTAAGTGGATCACCCAAGGTTTATCGAACTCAGGGAGGAAGTGGTCAAAGGTATTCCCTCTCAAGCAACCCTGCAATCAAGATACAAAAAGTCTCTTGTGTCCCCAGCACACCTAATACACTTGTCAGGTGTATAGGTGCACTAGTTCGGCGAAGAGATAGTGAAATACAAGTGGTATGGATAATTATAAGTGGTAACGGTGATAGGAAATAGCTTTATGGCGTGGAAAGGACTAAACTAAAACTAAAATAAAGATAGAAGCAAGCAAACATGTAATAGATCTAATAGCAAACGGTGTTTCAGTGATTAGAAACAAGGCCTAGGGATCAAACTTTCACTAGTGAACACTCTCCTATAAATATATTCTCTTTATGATACTACTCTCCGGTTGAACACTCTAATCATTGGTAGGGCTATAACAACACTCCTCAAAGTTTGCTTTCCGCATCTAGATAACCATACACTGTCACCTTGAGCACTAGATGGTTCTGATACATTGCAAATGTATCTATAATTTTTGATGTTCCATGCTTGGTTTTATCTACTTTCTTGTGTTTTGTCCACACTTTGGAGTACTTTTCATATGATTTCTTGGACTAACCTATTAACAAGAGCCACAGTGCCAGCTACCTATTTTCTGCTGTTTTTGGTTATAGGAAGTCAGAAAATGAATATTCTGAATATTCTTGGAATTAGACGGGACAAAAGCCAAAGTCACTATTTTACCAGAAGACATCTGGAGCCAGAATACGAGACGGAGAGGGGCTGGGGCCTGGCCACACCACCTGGCCGCGCGGCCAGGCCTGGACCGTGCCAGGGGGTAGTCTGGCCAACCCCAGCACCCCCTCGGCCTCTCCTTCCGCCTATATATTGCCTCTGATACGGAAACCCTAAGTACCCGATCAAAATTCCACGAAGAGTCTCTAGCCACCGTCATCTCCATCCCTAGATCGGGAGGGATCTGAAGCTCTTCCCGGCACCCTGCTAGAGAGGGGAATTCACCCTGGAGGCCTTCTTCGTCATCATGCAAGCCTCTGGTGTGATGCGTGAGTAGTTCATCTCTGGACTACGGGTCCATGTAGTAGCTAGATGTCTAGTTCTCCTCCTTTGTGCTTTCATGTCTAGATCTTGTGAGCTCCGTTCATGATCAAGATCATCTATTTGTAATTCTGCATGTTGTATTTATGGGGATCCGATGGATATTGAGATGCTATTTCAGATTGATTATTGATTCTATCATGTCTTTGTTATTTGTGATCTTGCATGCTTTCCGTTGTTAGTAGCTATCTTGGCCAAGTAGATGCTAGCGACTCCAAGATTTAGTATTTATTCTCGATAGTGGGCTCATGCCTCTAGTAATCTGGAGAAGTGACAGAAATCTCTAAGGTACTAGATGTGTTGTTGCTACTAGGGAGAAAACAACAATCCTTTGTTCATAGAACAATCATATTGTTTACTTTACACGCAATTCATAAAGCAATAATTTGTTGCTTGCAACTTAATACTGGAGGGGGTTCGGGTGATAACTTGAAGGTGGATTATTAGTCATAGATGCAGTTGGATGGCGGTCTATGTATAATGTTGTAATGCCCAATCAAGTCTCAAAGGAGTCAAGATGATTAGTATATTCTTGTATGCTTTCTCGATGTTTGTCAATTGCCCCGCTGTAATTTGTTCACCTAGCATGTTATCTATCTTAAGGAGAGCCATCTCTAGTGAACTATGGACACGGTCCTTTCTTTTACATACAATCTACAAACTGTTTACTGCTTTGTGTTTACTTTCTGCAAACTATTACTTCCTGCCATTCGATACGTTCAATCCTTTGTTTTTAGCAAAACTGGTGAGATTGACAACCTCATCGCAAGTTGGGGACAGAGTTATGTGGTTGTGTTGTGCAGGTCTCCACGTTGTTGCTGGCACCGGTAGTGCGCCCTGCCAACGTTCAGCTAGCTACACCTTTGGGGTGTTTCCTTGCTCCTACTGGATTGATAACCTTGGTTTCGTACTGAGGGAAAACTTACTGTTGTGTTCATCATACCTTCCTCTTGGGCTTCCCCAACGAGCTCGTTAATACATGAGTCAGCAAGTACTTTTTCTGGCGCCGTTGCCGGGGAGTCAAGGATATCTTCACAAGGGGAGTCCCTCATAACCAATCTCTTTACTTTGTTATTTTTGTTTTGCTTAGTTTACTTTTGTTTGGTTTGGTTGTTTCTTTATCAAAAACACAAAAAAATTAGTTTTACAAGTTTGCTTTCTTTATCAAAAACACAAAAAAATGACTACTCTTAAAAACACTAAGTTGTGTGACTTCACGAGCACCAAAAACAATGATTTTATATGCACACATATTGCTCCACCTGTGCCTGAAGCTACTTTCTTTGAGATAAAACCTGCTTTACTCAATCTTGTTATGAGAGAACAATTTTCTGGTATTGGTAATGAAGATGCTGATGCCCATCTAAATAACTTTGTTGAACTATGTGAGATGCAAAAGCATAGGGATATAGATGGAGATATTATTAAGCTTAAATTGTTTCCTTTCTCTTTGAGAGGAAAAGCTAAAGAATGGTTAAATTCCCTAACTAGGAATAGTATTGATTCTTGGACTAAATGCAAAGATGCTTTCATTGGAAAATACTATCCTCCTGCTAAGATTATATCTATGAGAAGTGAAATAATGAAGTTTAAACAATCTGATAATGAACATGTTGCTCAATCTTGGGAAAGAATGAAATATTTGGTAAAGAATTGTCCCACTCATGGACTGACTGCTTGGATGATCATCCAAACTTTTTATGCAGGATTGAACTATTCTTCAAGGAACCTATTGGATTCTGCTGCTGGAGGTACCTTTATGACCATTACTTTGGGTGCTGCAACAAAGCTTCTGGATAATATGATGGCTAACTATTCTGAATGGCATATTGAGAGAGCTCCACAAGGTAAGAAGGTAAATTCTGTTGAGGAAACCTCCTCCTTGAGTGATAAGATTGATATTATTATGTTTATGCTTGTTAATGGAAAAGCCCATATTGATCCAAATAATGTTCCTTTAGCCTCTTTGGTTGCTTAAGAAGAGCAAGTTGATGTGAACTTTATAATAAATAACAATTTTGGCAACAATGCTTATGGTCATAACTATTATAGGCCTTACCCTCCTAGTAATACTTATGGTTAGAATGGCAAACCTGGATCACCTAGTGAAGGAAGAATTTTAGAAGTTGAAAGATCCACTAAGAACTTCATGCAAATGCAGTATGAACAAAATCAACTATTCACTAAGACTATGGAGGAACAATCTACCATTTTGAAGAACATTAGCCATCAACTTGAGAGTCTAAATAGGGAAATTCCTAGTTTACAACTGAAACTTTCTAGTGCTAAAAGAAATATATCATCTTTGTCTGAAGCTCAATCCTCTTTGATTAATAAAATGGCTGCTAAACCTGAAACTAATGATAATCCCTTTGCAACCACTAATGCCATACAAGTAAGAATTGATGAAAATGTTACACTATTAGCTGAGTTGCATGCTAAGTGGGAAAGAGAAGATGAAATTGCTAGAAACATTAGTGTTTCTACTATTACCACCACTAGTGTTGAGGATAGTAATAGCTCTACCACCTTAGATGATAATTATGATTTTGATCTTGATGGTTGCAATATCTCTGAAGTTATTAAGTTCCTACAAAAGCTTGCAAAAAGTCCTAATGCTAGTGCTATGAACATGGCCTTTACAAAACACATTACTGATGCTCTCATAAAGATTAAAGAAGAAAATATGAAACATAAAGCTTCTACTCCTATAAAACAACAAGATGGTTGGGAACCCATCATTAATATGAAAGTGAATGATTTTGATTTCAAAGCTTTATGTGATCTTGATAGTAGTGTTTCTATTATGCCTATAAGGATTTATGATATGCTTGATTTGCCACCTTTGGAAGATTGTTATTTGAATGTCCCACTTGATGATAATGGTAAAAAGAAACTCATGGGGAGTCTTAATGATGTTCTTATTATGGTTAACAATGCCTATGTCCCCGTTGATTTCTATATTTTGGATGTTGAATACAATGCTTCTTGTCCTATTACTTTGGGAAGACCTTTTCTTAGAACTGTTGGTGCCATTATTGATATGAAAGAAGGCACCATTAAATATCAATTCCCACTCAAGAAAGGTATAGAACACTTCCCTAAGAAGAGAGAGAAGATTTCTTTTGCCTCTACTATGAAAACAAAATTTGGTTTTAATGCTTCTTCATTTGAGAACACTTGATCCTTTTTCTTGCTTCTTATGCCTAACTTAAAGGCGTTAAAGAAAAGTACTTATTGGGAGATAACCCAAAAGTTTTAGATGAGTATTGGAAGTTATTACTTCAGTAATAACCACTCCTTATCCTTTTTATTTGCTTTTTGTGCCAAGAGTAACCTCTAATGAGAGAGAAGTAATGATTGGGAAAGTTGCTGTCCTGAAACAGATTTATGTGCTTCACCGTAAAAATTCGTGTAAAATCTCTGAACGTCTTTTTGAGGCGTGAATTGTTGTGCTTCTGCCCCGGGTTGTTATCTAACTTTCGTTAGTTCAACACTTTTTGATTTGAGCAATAGAAGGTCTTCGAAAAAAATCGTCTTTACCTGCTGGTCTGTTTTGATAGATTGCTGCCATTTTCTACATTTGCTTCTTATTGGTTCCCATTTGAGTTCTTTTGGGGAATTGATCTTTTTGAGGGAAGTGCTACATTAGCTAGTGTTTTAATGGAAGTTTATCTGTGTTAGAACTGAACCTAAATACTTATTATCTTGAGTGCACTAATGTTGCTAATAAAGATTGTGTGAAGTTTTGTATGAAGGAAAAATTTTAGGTGTATGGAAGGAATGAGTAATGAGATGAAGGATGGACTAAAGCTCAAGCCTGGGGATGCCACGCGTCTTACCCCAAGAAATATCCAAGAAGTACAAGCGTCAAAGCTTGGGGATTCCCAAGGCATCCCCTTCTTCATCAATAAAAATCCCAGGTTTCTTCCAAATGCTTCCATTTTATTGTTGCATGCACAGTTGTGTTGTTCTTGGAGCGTCTTCTTTTTCGTTTTCGTTTTCGTTTTCGTTTTTCGTTTGCTTCGTTTTCTTAGTTTGCTAAATAAATTGGTTGGACCCCCTCTTTATACATTGGTTTTCAAATAGTTTGGTTTGGTTTGGAAAAGAGTAGGCTCATGCTTAAGTGGTAAAGAGAGCTTGTTTTTGACTGCGGCCTATGCTTTGTCATGCCATGCTTGATATTGTTTTGGCTTTATACTTAGTACTCTTTTCTGTAGCATGACTTGTTATAAACAATTGAGATTGCTTAATATGCCTTGGATGAATCATGCGTTGTTTTAGCATATTAAAGCATTGTATAGTTGTATTCTCCTTTGATGCTTTATTTGGGTTGACTTGGCGCATGCTCACACCATGTTATGACTATTCAAAGTCACCATAGCCTTTATGATCCTTTAGTTTTCAACTTGTAGTATCACTTTATGCTTTGATCAATGATGTTTTGTCGCTCTACATGATTATGGCCATTATTGCTCTCTTAGTTTGTCGCTCCCAGTCTTTTGCTAGCCTCCACAACCAAGTATGAGTTCCACTCATGCATCCAACTCCTAAACCAAGTTATTCCAAAAGAGTCCACCATACCTACCTACTATCATATGCTATTCCAAGTATATTCATGGTTTTATCTACCTTCCAAATTAAACTTGTTATGAGAAAACTAGTGATTAAAGCTCTCACGAACTTGATGGCACACTTTACTTTTTATTTCCCTTAATAAACTTGAACCATTGTGTCATCTATGTTGTATATGCTTGCACTTATTTGTTGGGGATGTAACACCCCGTCCACTCCTGGGCCCGGGGGGTGTCACTCCTGGCAGCTTAATAGGATATCTAGACTGGCCTCACAGACCAACACTAGTCTTTTCTGCGCACTTTGTCCTTACTCATGCACACCCGGTTACCCACTTCCCGGTCGGTCACCCATCCTAGAATTGCTCTAGGCCAAGCACGCTTAACCTAAGAGTTATTTTCGAATGAGCTTCCGGAAAAGAAGTTGCAACTTGTTGGTATGAGTATCCTATCAATCCTATTAAGCCATGTGCCTGGATCTCACACGGGATTAGCAGAACCATGTTGTTATGGGGAACGCTTGCAACATTGCACGGGTACTTTGTACCTAGTTGATATCATGGTCTTTTGTCTATGGATGTCGTCAGTGTGAAATGAAAGGGGAGCTTGTAAGTCCATGGAGTTATGTATATGTGTTAGAGAAATGCATGGGTTGCTGGTCTAATCCATGCTAACATGGTGGAAACCTGCAGCATAACCATAATGAGCTGTCAAGCATTCTTCTTATAAAAAAAGAGAGTCCTATATTGAGAAAAAAGAGAAAAAGAAAAAAAAAGATTATGAAAAGAGGAAAGAGAGAAAAGGCACCATATTCCCATGGTAAATAAGAAGATTGCTAAGATGTTCGTTGTCTGCTTGCCTTGTTATTTTGATATGGGGATTCTTCCGTATCATCGGGCAAGGGGTACCCCGTTGGCGGTTCTCTATTATACACATGTACTTACGATGACAAGAACTTATCGGTGACTAAACTTGAGTAGCATAAGGAGCGGCCCTCGTATTCAAGGGACATGAGATTTCTAACTTATACTTCGTCAAGCATGTACGCCATAGTTTGTTCACTTTAACCTTAATCACTTCAAGATGCTTATGATAGGGGCAATGAGAGCTAAAAGCTATAAGTACCATAATTTTTGGAAGCTCTTTATGAAACTTGAATCTCTGCTTCCTTCTACGAAGGCCTTTCTTCCACTTATACATTGAGTCTCCATCATCTACCTTTATGCACCTACTTTGAGAGCATAGTGGCCATTCTTAGTTCTATGTGCATTGTCCCAAGACTAGTTGATTGATGCATAACTTGATATTGCTTGTTTTAAACTATTTGTATCTAGTCACTCTTATGAACTTTGAAGGTGTCCTATGCATTTATATTTGCTACTCTATGAGGGACAAGCTGAATACTATTATGCTATATTTTCTTTATGTGAAACAAGCAAACGTCTTGCAAAGCATTGTTATTCATGAATCTTTTGTTTGTTCCTTTTCATGTTGCAACATAGTTTCTTTGTCTTATTGCTAGAACTTTGTCTTTCATGTTATGATTGAAGTACTATGATCCCAGCTTTGAATGTTTTACAATTACTTTGATCAAGTTTATGATGGTACATGTCACCTCAAAAATTATTCTTTCTTTTTATCACTAACCTACTCGAGGACGAGCAGGAGTTAAGCTTGGGGATGTTGATACATTGCAAATGTATCTATAATTTTTGATGTTCCATGCTTGGTTATCTACTTTCTTGTGTTTTGTCCACACTTTGGAGTACTTTTCATATGATTTCTTGGACTAACCTATTAACAAGAGCCACAGTGCCAGCTACCTATTTTCTGTTGTTTTTGATTCTAGGAAGTCAGAAAATGAATATTCTCGGAATTGGACGGGACAAAAGCCAAAGTCACTATTTTACCAGAAGACATCTGGAGCCAGAATACGAGACGGAGAGGGGCTGGGGCCTGGCCACACCACCTGGCCGTGCGGCCAGGCTTGGCCCGCGCTAGGGGGTGGTCTGGCCGACCCCATCACCCCCTCGGCCTCTCCTTCCGCCAATATATTGCCTCTGATACGAAAACCCTAAGTACCCGATCAAAATTCCACGAAAGAGTCTGTAGTCGCCGTCATCTCCATCCCTAGATCGGGAGGGATCTAAAGCTCTTTCCGGCACCCTGCCAGAGAGGGGAATTCACCCTGGAGGCCTTCTTCATCATCATGCAAGCCTCCGGTGTGATGCCTGAGTAGTTCATCTCTGGACTACGGGTCCATGTAGTAGCTAGATGGCTGGTTCTCCTCCTTTGTGCTTTCATGTCTAGATCTTGTGAGCTCCGTTCATGATAAGATCATCTATTTGTAATTCTGCATGTTGTGTTTGCGGGGATCCGATGGATATTGAGATGCTATTTCAGATTGATTATTGATTCTATCATGTCTTTGTTATTTGTGATCTTGCGTGCTTTCCCTTGTTAGTAGCTATCTTGGCCAAGTAGATGCTAGCAACTCCAAGAGTTAGTATTTATGCTCGATAGTGGGTTCATGCCTCTGGTAATCTGGGGAAGTGACAGAAATCTCTAAGGTACTAGATGTGTTGTTGCTACTAGGGAGAAAACAACAATACTTTGTTCATAGAACAATCGTATTGTTTACTTTACATGCAATTCGTAAAACAATAATCTATTGCTTGCAACTTAATACTGGAGGGGGTTCGGATGATATCTGAAGGTGGATTATTAGTCATAGATGCAGTTGGATGGCGGTCTATGTATAATGTTGTGATGCCCAATCAAGTCTCAAAGGAGTCAAGATGATTAGTATATGCTTGTATGCTTTCTTGATGTTTGTCAATTGCCCCACTGTAATTTGTTCACCCAGCATGTTATCTATCTTAAGGAGAGCTACCTCTAGTGAACTATGGACCTCGGTACTTTTTTTACATACAATCTACAAACTATTTACTGCTTTGTGTTTACTTTCTGCAAACTATTACTTCCTTCCATTCGATACATTTAATCCTTTGTTTTCAGCAAAACCGGTGAGATTGACAACCTCATCGCAAGTTGGGGACATAGTTCTGTGGTTGTGTTGTGCAGGTCTCCACGTTGTTGCTGGCACCGGTAGTGCGTCCTGCAAACGTTCAGCTAGCTACACCTTTGGGGTGTTTCCTTGCCCCTACTGGATTGATAACCTTGGTTTCGTACTGAGGGAAAACTTACTGCTGTGCTCATCATACCTTCCTCTTGGGGTTTCCCAACAAGCTCGTTAATACACAAGTCAGCAAGTCCAACAAACACCACAATTTCATAAAGACATCCAACTCCAAATATAACTCATAACAAGTATTTGTAATCTCTAGCCTAAGTGCCATCATGGTGTGCACATTGTCAACTTCACACACATGGGGAGAGCAGAGATCTATTAAAGCACTTGAGTAGGAAGGTAGATCTATAGATTACAAGCTCATGATCTCAATAAGATCATGCATAGAGAGAGAGATGAACACATAGCTATCGGTAGAACCCTTAGCCTCGAGAGAGAACTACTCCCTCCTCATCATGGGAATCAGCAACGACGATGGAGATGGTGGTGGAGATCGATGGAGATGGCTCCGGGGGCACTTCCCCGTCCCAGAAGGGTGCCATAACAGAGAATTTCTATCCCCCGAATCTCCCCTTCGGTGGCAGCGGTGCCGCGGAACTTTTTGTGGATTTCTGATTGACGATTTAGGGTTTTTGTATCGGGAGGCATCTTATAGGCGAAGAGGCAAGGTTGGTGGGTGGCCAGGGGCCCACACCATGCCCTAGCGCGGCCAGGGGGACCCGCGCCTAGTTGTGGTGTGGCCCCCCTTCGTCTCTCCTTCTGGCTCCGTGAGTCTTCAGGGAAAATAACGACTTTGGCTTTTGTCCGGTCCAATTTTGAGAATATTCATTTTCTGACTTTCCTGGAACCAAAAATAGCAGAAAACAGGCAACTAGCATTGTGGCATCTTGTTAATAGGTTAGTCCAAGAAAGTCTATGAAAAGTACTCCAAATTTGGAACAAAACATAAGAAAGTAGATAAAAACCAAGCATGGAACATCAAAAATTATAGATACGTTAGCAACGTATCAGAAGCGCTCGCGGTTTGGCGGCTGTGAGAGCGAGATTGGGGGAGTCAGGGGGAATGGCGGCTAGGGTTTTCGTGTGGTGCCTTTTATATCTCTTCGGTGAAAACATACTAACGGACGTGATTTGCTGGGGCGTGATCAAACGGCTGATCACAGCTGATTTTTGTGGGGAGCTCTTCTACCCCCCTCCAATTATACCTTTAGACTGTGACAGCCAATCAAGCTTCGCCCGTGCGCGTGCGCGGCTACTAGTCTTTCTTTTTTTGAGATCCGCTACTGGTCGTTCTAGTTTATATCGTGTCCTCGCCGTATGCTGGCCAGACTCTCCGACGGTTCCACTATTTCGGATACCGGATTTGTTTGATTCTGGCCGTTTACGGGATGGATGATACGCCTTCCGGGGTGAGCCTGTTTGCGGTGGCATGTACCTATATAT
This sequence comes from Avena sativa, assembly GCA_916181665.1. Classification (NCBI taxonomy): domain Eukaryota; kingdom Viridiplantae; phylum Streptophyta; class Magnoliopsida; order Poales; family Poaceae; genus Avena; species Avena sativa. Next base: position 430,364,572 of record OV702296.1, read on the forward strand.
GGGTATTTTTCGGGTCGGGCCGGGCCGGGCTCGGACCGGGCCTGACAAAGCCCACCCGCGCAAATCCCAGGCCCGAGCCCGGCGCAGCCCGGCTGTCGGGCCTAGAAGCTAAGCCCGAGCCTGGCCCGCCATGCGCAAAAATCCTCCGGGCCGCGGGTCGGGCACTTCCCTATTTGGCCCTTTTCTCGTGCCCAAGCCCGGCCTGTGAGGATGGCGGGCCTCAGATCTGCAGCCCAGACCCGACCCACGGGCCTGAAAAGCCCGACCCGTCGGGCTTTTTTGGGGCCGGGCTGCCCATGCCCAGGTTTACATGTACCCAACAGCCACTCCCGTAAGAAAAAACATCGCAAGAAAAAGTAGCAAAAAAATTGCTAAAAACTAAAATTACTAATAATTATACAAATTATAAAAACATGCTTGGAGGGCAGTCCAAAATATCTACACAAAAAAACCCAATATTATGGGTGGCCGTAGCTTGGGGGGTCCAGCGGTGCTGCTGGCTGGCCGACGTTGGTCCTGCTGGGCGCCGCTTATTTCTTGTCGCTGTCGTCGATGATGAAGATCGGGGATGGTGGCCACGCGCCGCTGAGGCGCTGGAGCGGGACGATAGGGACGACGCGGTTCCAGTTAAAAAGGACGTGCGGCGACGGATCCCTTCGATGAGGTCACGGTCGAAACACGAGGTGGCAGGCATGTCGCAAATCCCCTCCAAAGTGTTTTCTAGCCAGATCTCGGGTTAGCCCGTCCTATCCCGGCCTGTAAAACGGCCGGCAACGTGTTTCTACGTGTAAGGGGTTGGGCCAGGATTAGGTAAGCAAAAACCGGTCAAAACTCGTTTACAAAACGAGGCCTAATAAAATGAAGTAGTATTTGTATTTGTTAGGTTTAAGAGGGGTATGGGATACTTTCTAGTACGTTTTTTTTTTTGAGCATCGGATACTTTCTACGTAGTACTGTATACGCTTTTTACTTGCAAAAATATGCATTGGGCTAAGTCCAGCCCAAGTCCACTCTTGTTCTTACCCGAAAAGGTCACGACAAATCCTCTCGTTCCTTTGCTCAAAGAAGAAAAAAAAACCTCTCGCTCCCGAGATTGAATCTCCCACCGGCGACCATGGCGAAGGCCGCAACTGCAGGAGGAGCGACGCCTCTCCGCTGCAACCTCCCAGAGGAGATCGTTGTCTGGGAGATCCTCGTCCTCCTGCCCCCTAAATCTCTGCTCCGCTGCCGTGCCGTCTGCCGCGATTGGCGCCGCGCCACCTCCACCCGTGACTTCCTCCTCGCCCACCACGCTTGCCAGCCGAACATCCCCATCTTCTGCGGCTACAGAACCGTCGGAGAAGACGGCGGTGAGTCCCTTTGCATCATCCCCTTGGACCACCGGGCAGGGCTCGCAGCCGCCGACCAGCTCCAGCCCGTCGCCCGACTGCAACCCCTGCTGGTCCAGCGCTCCTGTGACGGCCTCCTCTTCCTCAGCAACCACAACAGGCACCATGCCATCTGCAACCCGGCAACTCGTCAGTACGCTCCCCTCCAGCAGATTGACGACTTCGCGATTTTAGCAATGTACCCGCACCGCCAAACCGGCGAGTACCGACTTCTGCTATACCCGGACACGTCGATGGAGGATGAGCTGCTACCTGTCCTTCAACATGGCTGCTACGTCTCCACATTGGGCTCCTGCCAGCCGCCGAGGCACATCGGGTGGCCGGAGTCGGAGGAGCTGATATTCGAAACAAATGTTCTATTCCGTGGTAGCCTGCATTGGTACCCAATTCAACCTGAGAGCAAAAGGGGCATGAATGGTGTTCGACACCACGGCCGAGGCATTCTAGCAGATGCATGCTCCGGTTCTTCCTGGTGACATTAACCTATTTGAAATGGATGGCATGCTTGCCATTGCCAGCTTTATTGACGCAACGGCTAGCGTTGCTATCTGGATCTTGCAGGACTACAGAAGCGAGGTCTGGACCTTCAAGTCCAAGATTGAATTGCCGGTTGAGGAGATCAGAGCGCAGTTTCAGAAGGTCGACAGTAGTTGGGATGTGCTGGTCACGTCCTCGGATGATGCTGTTGTGCTCGTCCTGGTCCGGTTTGGCCAGTGGCTACTTCAGATCGACATCGATGGCAAGTTGGTCGGCACTTTCCATCACAAGTGCCTTTATGCTGATATACTTCACCTCAAACAAAGTCTTGTTATGCATACCTTCTTTACTGCACTAGATGGTTATGTTGTGAACGAGTCGCCCTTCTTGTGAACTTCTGAAGGTTGCTGAGTGAGCTGGTTCTTTTTGCAACGTATCCTTATGAGTTGCAGTATCTACGGATTGGATCCGCTTTGAGCACACACTAGCTTCTTTGTTGATGCATATAAACTTCTGATCAAGAAACTTTGATTACATAGCTGCATGAAATCTATGCTTGTGTCGACATCCTTGAATAAAGGGACTATTGTGCGTGTCGATGCCAAAATTATCAAGTCATTTTAGTGTGTGTTTGAAGCATGTGCTAACTCATCTGCCCCATGTCTCTATTTTCTTGAACTGGGGAATTGACTTCGGTTGTTTATCTATGCCTCTTGGGGTTTTCTGTGCACTTACCAGTTAGCAATCTACCTGCCACATGTCTCTCTTTCTTGAACTGAAGAATTAACTTTGTCTTTTCATGTTGGTTCTCTTTTCTGAGTGACTATTTAGTGGCCGCATTAATAATCAATATTTAGCAATCTACATGTATTTCATGTTTATTTGTTTTGTTCTAACTAATGATGAAATGTGGCAGATTGTCCTCTCCGTTGATTTGCAAGTTGCACCTGATTCCTGTAAGAGCTTAGAGCGCTACTCCTGAAGTTCAATAATTGTACCGTGGTCGATTTTTCTTAATGACTCCATTGCATCTGGTTAAGTGTGGACACAATAGCAGACATGGTTGTAGTTGTCTCCTTTCAGGCAGCTGTTGTATTTTCATAGTAAAAGAACTTCTGTGATTCTGTCTAGCAACATTTTCCTTCATTCGACAATGTAAGTGTTTCATTGTCATGCTACATGGATGTAACAAACGTTCAGGTGCTACATTGTGTTCATGTTGAGACTTTGGTTGCCTCCCATGAGCCTTGGTCATTTTCATCTGTAAGCAGTGCAAGCCCATTTCCATCACTAAGTACTGAATTATGTGGCAATACAGCTGTAAAGCATGCGGAAAGGTCATTGGTATCAGTAGTTACTGCATGTCTTATGTGCTGTCGACATATCCTTTGCTGCATATGTATTATTTGTGATTACAGATCAATTGTTCAGCTGCACAAATGTAGGCTACACAACAGCCAATTTTTCTACTGTATGATTCTTTTGGAGGGCCTGGTTACATATTACCCTACCAGTATGCAGTATATAAATTAAAAATCTAGATTAGTAATATATTCCAGTGCGTTTGTGATCTTAAACTGGTGGTATAGCCCGGCCATATGGCTTGGGGCTCCTTTCTGTCCAAATCTAGATTAGTACTACTCCATCCGGTCCATATTAATGTTCTCAATTTTATCTTGATTCGGGTGTATCTCGTTAAATATTTAGACTACATGAATTCGTATCTAGACAAAGTTGAGAATATTAATATGGACCAGAGAGAGTAATATATTTCAATGTGTTTGCGATCTCTACATGCGTTTCATGTTTCTTTGTTTCATTCTAGGTAATGATGGGATGTCGCAGATTGTCATCTCTGTTGACATGCAAGTTGCACCTGATTTCTGTGAGATCTCAGAGCGAGCACTGCTAAATAATTGTGCCATTGTCAGTTCGTCTTCATGAATCCACTGCCTCTGGTTAAGTATGGACACTAGGATCACCATTATATTCTGAGTCCACACAGGCAGGCACGGTTATAGTTGTCTCCTTGCAAGTAGCTGGTGCATTTTCTTGGTAAAAAGCTGTTGTACGTAGTATCAAGTTAGCAATTGTTTCCTTCTTGAAAATTGGTACATAATGTCCTATTTGTGTGCTTCCGTGTTTTGAATTATCTCCGTCCTTTCACCTCAGCTGCAAACCATATTAAGGGATGCTCCAGGTGATTGTTTCATTCATGGTCATGCTACATGTATACATGTAGCAAGTGTTCAGGTCCCACATACATGTGTCCATCGTGAGGCTTGTTCATTTTCATCCGTCAGTGGCGCGGGGCCATTTCGATTACTAGAGGCAAAATTGTGTGGCGGTACAGTTGTAGAGCAAGTTGAAGACTCGTGCTGATCATTCTCTACTGTTTGTATTATGTGCTACTCGTAGATAACCGATCATTCATTACTGCATTTGTATTACTGCGATTGCAGATCAATTGCTCAGCTACTCAAATTCAGGCTACTCAACAGCCTATTTCTACCGTATGACCTTTTTTTTGGAGGGCCTAGTTACATTTTACACCACCAATATATGTACAATACACAGGTTCACCATCCAGATTGTAAATACATTCCATTCTTCCTGCGATATTACACTGGCGATCTCGGTCTCTTCGTGGTCCTGAAGTGCATTTTGTACTCCTGGATAGCGCATCTAGAATTTGTCCCTCGCGCTCGGTTACTCGCCCTTAGGCTTAGATCGAACTGGACACCTGGACAGAACCAAGCCATCCATGGACAAGCGCACAAGATTGCGCACGGAACACAAGGACATCACCATGCCTAGACATGTGGCTTGGTGCAATGCATAGAACCCCATGAATCGTCTGTGAAATATTCTTCCCAAAACATTGGTATGAAAAACAATCCTTCGGCGTACACAAAAATGTTCATGATTGTCAAACTAAAATATGTGTATAAGATATGCAAACAACTTCTGAGAATTGTCTCAACGGAGAAAAAACAGCAGCACCTATATGCATGTTTCACCTTATATGAAGGAAAATGTTCATGCATATCAAAAGGAAATGATCAAGCAACTCTTTAAATACATTTGATAGGTAGAAAAATATTAGTTGTGGAGAAGTATTTTCATGACACATATTAATTTATTTCAAAATGGATTGTTCCGTAAACTGTTAGGTACCAACAATAGTGATAAGCACTTGCATTGTGGACGGATTTCGCAACGGTGGCCGCATGTCTTTCAATCAATGCCTTTATTATATTATTATTACAAACACAATTTGGATTTACTTTTTTCGTAGTGTCGGGCCTTATCAATTCAGTACATAAAATACGATAGAGCACTTGCAAAGAGCTTTTTTGTCGATTTTTTAGATGATTATATATTTTTTTAGGGGTAGATGATAGATATCTAAACCCTTCAGTATGTTTCTTTCTCCTGCTTTCTTAACTTGCAAAACATAACTGGGCTTAAAGCCCAGCCCAGCTCCATTCATGCCGTTCCCGAAAGGTCACCACAACCCCTCTCGTTCCTCTGCTCAAAGAAAAAAAAAAAACTCCTCCTGTTCGTGAGATCGAATCCCCCCACCGCGACCATGGCGAAGGCCCCAAGGGCAGGAGGAGCGACGCCTCCCAGCCGGAGCCTCCCGGAGGAGATCCTCGTCTGGGAGATCTTCGTACGCCTCCCCACAAAGTCCGTCCTCCGCTGCCGCGCCGTCTGCCGTGCCTGGCGCGGCGCCACCTCCACCCGCGACTTCCTCCTCGCCCACCACGCCCGCCAGCCTTCCCTCCCCATCTTCTGCGGCTCCGAATACGACGGCGCCCGCCACGAATACTTCGTCGGCTTCGATCACCGGGCCGCTGCCGCTGACAGCCAGCTCCAACCCGTCGTCCGGCTTGACGATTCCTTCTACCCGGAGGCCTCCTGCGGCGGCCTCATCATCTTCTCCAGCCATAGCAAGGCTGCCACCTGCTACTCCGTCTGTAACCTGGCCACGCGTCAGCATGCTCCCCTCCGGCAACTGTCGGGCTTCCATTTATTGGGCATGTATCCGCACAGCCCTACCGGCGAGTACAGGCTGTTGCTGCACCGTACTCTCACCAATCTCCTGCCTGAAGATCAAGCTGGCTGCTATGTTTTTGCATTGGGCTCCGACCAACCACCAAGGTACATCGGGGAGCCAGTGGCGGCAGCGTCAACGTACTTGCACACGCCTGCCCTGCTCCGTGATAGCCTGCATTGGTACCCGGTGCATCGTCAGAGTGACCCACAGCAATATCACATTGGAAGCAAAGTGGTTATAGTATTTAACACCACATCCGAGTTGCTCGGTCAGATGCGTGCTCCAGGTGTTCCTGCCAGGTCACTTGTCTTTGAGATGGATGCCACGCTCGGCATCTATAGCTTCGACGAGGACATGAGAACGGTTGACATTTGGGTGTTGCAGAACTACGAAAGCGAGGTTTGGGAGTGGGTGTATAGCGTCAAATTGCCGGTCGCAGAGATCAAGGAGCAGATTCGATGTTTGTATGACAATTGGACTGTCAGTGTTGTGTTGGTGGACGGTGAAGTCCTCTTGCTGGTCAGTTATGTCGGGTGGATGTTTTACGTCGGCATTGATGGCGAACTGGTTGACAACTTCAATCGTGATGGCCAAGAGATCTATTCTTGGGACCTTCGGTTGAAACAAACTCTTGTCCAGCATTCATTCTTCACAGAACTAGATGGTTATGCTGTGAACGCTTTGCCTTTCGTCTGATGGCTACTGAATGAGGTCTGGTTCTTCTCAGCGGCCTGGCTGTCGCATCATCATGAGCTGCAATATATATGAACTGGATCAAGTATGAGCCTGTTGGCTTTTTTTTGTATACATATAAATAAGGGTATGACCAGAAGATCTGAATGTTACGTGGTTGCATAAATCTATGCTTGTTTCGATACACTTTCTCAGCTGTAATAACTTGATGATTCCGAAATTACCAAGTCATTTTGTTCTACTCTTAAATATTTACCAAACGATCGCCTCGTGTATCTATTTTCCTGGACAGAGGACTTGGCTTTGCCTTGTTTCCTTGTTAGTGGTTCTTCTTGGTAGTAGTAGTCAACTGTTATCAATCTATATGCCTATTGTCCCTATCCATTGAGCTGGGGAATTGACTTTGCTCTTTATTATTTATCTAAGTGCTTTCTCTTATAGTACTCAGTTGTTAGCATTATGTATGCCTCGTGTCCCTATCCTTCAACTAAAGCACCGACTTTACCTTTTCATCTAGTGGTCTTCTTAATAATAATCAATATTTTGCCTGATTCTACCTTTGTTGTAGCTGATGATGAAAAGAGACAGGATTCCTCTTTGTTGACTTGCAGGCTGCATCTGATTTCTGGATAAGAAGACAGTTAGAAAACTACTAGTTAAACTTAAATGGTAACATCATAAGTCGAATTCTGAATGAAATGCTTTGTTATAATTCATTTTTCTTCATGATTCTGTTGCATCTGATTAGGTGGGTCTTATCAGAGACAAGCTCACCGTTACAGCAAGAACTGAAAACAATACTTGTCTCTTCCGAGGAGCAATGTGGTATTCTTGTAGAAAAAGACTAGCTCTGCAACCTGAAAATCTATTTGTTTGTGCTTCCATCCTGACACAATTTTACGGTTGCATTTTTGGAATGGCCTCTTATTATTTCACTTTACCTGGTAATCGCTTTAAGGATTAGTGTTTCATGGGATGTTCAATCGTAACACAAGTCTTGGAAAACAAAACTTGTACCAATAGGCATGGGAAAGGTTTCTGATTGTCAGGCTCAAGTCTCAATTATGTTCATGTCTCGGGCCAATTGTGTGACAAAAATACATGCAGTTGTGAAAATTAAGCACTCCAATTATTTTTTACTACATGTACAGTGTGCCATTGCAGGGCAGCTGCTCAGCTGCTTGAACTTTGCCTGTCCGGTGTGAGTTTAGTGTTACTGACATGATCTCTTCGGCATAGGGAATAAACTGGTGAGACAATATTTGCAGTGCCTACCTGGTTACCTTGTACACCATATATTTAATGGAGTATATAAGAAAGTTCAGCATCCATATTAAATTATCCATTACTTGTGTGCACGGCATGAAACTGGTGCTCAATCGAGAAGTCTCTTCACCTTAACCTGGGGTATTACATGCTCTCTGGTGCAAGCTTGCAAGGACACAGCTGTACCACAGGTCGGTCATGGTCAATGCACTAGAGAAAACTGAGAAATAGTCGCCAAAGGGCCTGGGAACAAGTGTGTGCACACAGACATTGACATCCTTGGTATTTCGCACGGTCGCATTCCAGAATACAACAGTGGCCGTGTGGATGCACTACCAAGGAGTTGCCATTTGATTATTTCTACCGTTTGTGTGTAGCTGCTGATGAAAAGAGGGAGGATTCCTCTTTATTGACTTGCAGCAACATCTGATTTTTAGAAGATGGTTGGAGCACTTCGTTAAATTAAATGGTTCCATCATAAGCCAGTTTCTCAACGAAATGTTCTGTTATAATTAAAGTTTCTTCATGATTCCACTGCATCTGGTTAGTTAGCTGATATGGACACTAATAAGCTCATCATTATAGCGAGAATTGAACACGGTTATATTTCTCTCGGTCCGAGGAATTGCAGTATTCTTGTAGAAAATGCTAGTCCTGTAACCTGAAAATTCTAGGAATACCTTTTTGTGCTTCCATTCTGACATTGTTTTTCTGTTGCCTTGTTTGGGATAAAGTCTTGTCATGTCAGTTTACGTGCTAACCATGTTAAGGGTTGATGCTTCATGGAATAATAATAAGCACACTGAAGTCTTGTCATGGTCAGGCTCAGATCCCACACTGTGTTTATGTCGGAAGCAGGGACAAGCACCAAGGCAATTGGGTGATAATACAATTGATCGAAACAAGTACTGTGACCTGGTTGAGTTCTCGTGAAGCTTATAGTTAGGATTCAGCAGCTTCTGTTGGCGGAATGGATCCGCATGGGCGTGGAGGGGCAGGTTGGCCTCTTGGGAGGCTCTGGAGGGTGGGGTCTGCTACCACCGGATGGCCTGAATTTCCGGATGGCCCTGGTTCTTAGGGGCCTGGGTTTGGTTGCACTTTCATATCCTGGTAAGTTGGACTTCAGGTACCTATCGGGAAAAAAAACAGAACAATTCATTCAGTTAGATGGCTAGTGGTTCAGTAGAATTTTCAGGGAATGTCAGTGCAATATGCAACGATGAAGCATGCACTAGTCATTTAGCTTTCTTATCGTTTTATATGGATACCTCTGATTATCTGAAGCTGAACGAATGCTTCTTGCACAGCTTGTACATCCTCTGCTGCTTGCTCCAAGATTGCTGTGGCCCGTTCATTGGGCACCCAGGCTGAGGCGCCCCACCGCCGCCCTTCTGACGGTGTGTCGAACATATCCACCAGAGCAAATAATGCATTGGGTTACGGTCCTTGGCCTAAATATTTTCTGAAGAACTCACCTGGGTGAACATTCCAGCTGTTTACCGTGACACAGTGTTCCTTTGCTACCATGGAGTCCTAGTGAAAACCTTTGTCTTGTACCTCTTCAAGATCATTATATGCAGTCTTACCTAGTGCTAAATGTTGGTGACTAAGTTTTGTCCAAGCTGACGACTAAATGTGGCTCTCAGTTTGTTCACTTGCTAGCTTCACCTGAATGTTAGGTGATCTTGGAGCCCACCTCCATCCTTCAGTGTGCCGAGCATATCCACCGGAGCACATATTCTCTGAAGAACTCACTTGGTGAAAACCTTCGTTTTGTATCTCTCCGAGATCATTATATGCAGTCTTACCTGGTGCTGAATGTTACTTGAGTGACTAAGTTTTGCTCAAGGTGACAATGTGGTTCTCAGTTTGTTGACTTGCTGGTTTCACCTAATTGTTAGAATAGCTTGGAGCTCTACTCGTTACGTCAAATAGAACGTGTGCATTATGGTCCAAATTTTCAGCGAAATGAAGTTTCACAATTCATTACTCCCTCCGACTCATACTAGTTGCTCGAATTTGTCTAGATTCAGATGTATCTAGACATGTTTTAGTACTAAATGCATCCGAATCTAGATAAATTCAAGTCAACTATTATGGGTTGGAGGGAGTACCTGAATCCATTCATCTGATTCAGCCACTGAAACGTTCTGTTATAATCATGCCTTTCCGTTGCATTGCTCGGAACTATGTCTGTCATTTCACTTTCCTCGAAACAGACATACGCCCAGCTATATTAATATAACAACCAGGTGAGACCGCTGCTGGGCCAGACAGCACATCGCCTAAAAGAAACAACAAAGAAAGGAAAAATAAAAAGAAAAGAAAGCAAAGCCGATAACAGTGGCTTGACGAAAACGGGGATGACCCGCAACCGTTGCGCCCTCCGTCTAAGTTCCACCACAAGCCTAACACTCTGAAGCACCACGCACCAAGCAACACCTCCAAGAAGGAAGGCGACGATGACGACGCTGCTGTCCGGACTGGTCCTGGGGTTTCCCCTGGTACACTATGGGAGGTGGGGAAGAGATACTCCCGACGCCCTTCAGGAAGGCTGGCGACACCCGCAGGCGTCACCGCGTAGGTGTCTGGACGACAAGGATTTCTCCCGATCCCTCAAAAAAAACACTCCCGGATGCTTCGGATGGCTCCACCCAGCTTGTCGCCCACCTGCACACGCCACCACGGTCTTGCAATCATCACCGCCGTCGCACCATGACCCACGAAGCGAGACTGGTCCGACCGAAGAGAAGAAGCTTCGGCGGGGGTCGACGGTACAGTAACTCGCGGGAGGGAACTACCTCCATCGCCGGAGGGCGATAGCCGACCGGATGCAGCAACAGGGGCAAACCAGGCCCTCCTGGCCGGGCCGAGCCCCAAGGGCTCGTGAAGCCCCCCACCACACTACAACAAGGGTGTCACCGTCGCCGCCAACCCTAGCATTAGTCCCTACTCCACCGCAGATCCCCGCCGCCAAGCAGCAGCGCCACCGCCACCGTGCCCACCCGGGCCAATCGGACCGTTGCCGGTCTGAGGAGAACCCCTGGTCGCAGCCCCAACGTCCCTACCACCACGGACGAGGGAGACCATCACTAGACCCTGGCCCACCTAGCCCAGGTCCAGCCGGCACATGGAGAGCAGGGTGCGACGAGCATGAACGCCCAAGACGCCACCCCACATCGCCACCAAGGATCTGCCCGGTGACCCCCGGAGTGCGGCCCTCCTTCCCCAACTCCGGCTCCCCGGCCAAGTAGCCAGGGGGTAGGCACTGATACATTGTAAATGTATCTATAATTTTTGATGTTCCATGCTTGGTTTTATCTACTTTCTTATATTTTGTCCACACTTTGGAGTACTTTTCATATGATTTCTTGGACTAACCTATTAACAAGAGTCACAGTGCGAGCTGCCTGTTTTCTTCTGTTTTTGGTTCCAGGAAAGTCAGAAAATGATTATTCTCGGAATTGGACGGGACAAAAGCCAAAGTCATTATTTTACCGGGGGACACCTAAAGCTAGAATACGAGACGGAGAGGGGCTGGGGCCCGGCCACACCACCTGGCCGCGCGGCTAGGCCTGGCCCGCGCCAGGGGGTGGTCTGGCCGCCCTAGGCACCCCGTCGACCTCTCCTTCCGCCTATATATTGCCTCTGATAGGGAAACCCTAAGTACCCGATCAAAATTCCACGAAAGAGTCTGTAGCCGCCGTCATCTCCATCCCTAGATCGGGAGGGATCTGAAGCTCTTCTCGGCACCCTGCCGGAGAGGAGAATTCACACTAGAGGCCTTCTTCATCATCATGCAAGCCTCGGGTGTGATGCGTGAATAGTTCATCTCTAGACTACGGGTCCATGTAGTATCTAGATGGCTGGTTCTCCTCCTTTGTGCTTTTATGTTTAGATCTTGTGAGCTCCATTCATGATCAAGATCATCTATTTGTAATTCTGCATGTTGTGTTTGCGGGAATTTGATGGATATTGAGATGCTATTTCAGATTAATTATTGATTATATCATGCCTTTGTTATTTGTGATCTTGCATGCTTTCTGTTGTTAGTAGCTATCTTGGCCAAGTAGATGCTAGCAACTCCAAGAGTTAGTATTTATGCTCGATAGTGGGTTCATGCCTCTGGTAATCTGGGAAAGTGACAGAAATCTCTAAGGTACTAGATGTGCTATTGTTACTAGGGAGAAAACAACAATCCTTTATTCATAGAACAATCGTATTGTTTAATTTACACACAATTCGTAATGCAATTATCCGTTGCTTGCAACTTAATACTGGAGGGGGTTCGGATGATAACCTGAAGGTGGATTATTAGTCATAGATGCAGTTGGATGGCGGTCTATGTATAATATTGTAATGCCCAATCGAATCTCAAAGGAGTCAAGATGATTAGTATATGCTTGTATGCTTTTTCGATGTTTGTCAATTGCCCCGCTATAATTTGTTCACCCAGCATGTTATCTATCTTAAGGAGAGCCACCTCTAGTGAACTATGGACCCCGGTCCTTTCTTTTACTTTCAATCTACAATCAAACTGTTTAATGCTTTGTGTTTACTTTCTGCAAACTATTATTTCCTTCCATTCGATACGTTTAATCCTTTATTTTCAGTAAAACCGGTGAGATTGACAACCTCATGCAAGTTAGGGACAGAGTTCTGTGGTTGTGTTGTGCAGGTCTCCACGTTGCTGCTGGCACCGGTAGTGCGTCTTGCCAACGTTCAGCTAGCAACACCTTTGGGGTGTTTCCTTGCTCCTACTGGATTAATAACCTTGGTTTCGTACTGAGAGAAAACTTGTTGATGTGCTCATCATACCCTTCTCTTGGGGTTCCCCAACGAGCTCGATATATTTTGGGAGATCAAGCATATTTTCTGGCGCCGTTCCCGGGGAGTCAAGGACATCTTCACACGGAGAGTCCCTCATAACCAATCTCTTTACTTTGTTATTTTTGTTTTGTTTTGTTTATTTTTGTTTTGTTTGCTTGTTTCTTTATCAAAAACACACAAAAAATTAGTTCCTACTATAGTTGTTATTTTCATTGGTCTGTTATTGTCTTGCTTTATCATGCTTTCTATCAATGGTTGGTTTCTTTGAAACTGAATCTTATTGGCAAGGTGGGTTCACGGAAGAACAAAAATATTATTATAAGGAACACAACTTGTCACAAAAAGAGAAACACTTATGGGAACAAACTGATAAATTGTATACCATTGCTATAAACGTGTGCTCTACTTATAATGTTACTTTTTGCTTTGATAAATCTTGTTGTTGTAGGAGGTATAAACACCTCTGATATGGGGTGGCCCGATCTTCTCAGTAAGCGGATGGCGGTGATGATGGTGGATGATAGATAACTAGCCTGTAGCTATGAACTCTCCCGCTCGATCCCTGATGCCAATGCAACAGCTCTAAAACCTTGTAGGATATTCACAACACCACGCTCTTGCGCACGCAGCCGTGACCACGAACGGTAGTATGCAATCTACTAATTCCCAATGGAACAACAGATCACACTCAATTATAGTTGGTAGATTCGAACACGGGGTAATTCTAGAGGTTATATGAAAGAAACAACTCCAAAATAGTTTTAACATGGTCTAAAACCTAAAAACCATGATTTACAGGCCTATATAAAGGCTGCTGGATGTCCAACATAGAGTTGGGGTCAAAACCAAACATATCTCTAACTTTCCTAACTTAAAAAGACTCTATTTGTAAACTTGCAAAAAACGTTTGTCAACTTTTTTGGTTGCTGCGCACAGCTCGTAACGAACTGGGAGACTTGCAAGTACCCATTGAAAAGATCTCGGAATTATCTTTCCAACAAGTACTTATTTGCTTAATTCCTAGTTGGTATGCGGAAACCACGTCCGTTTCAATTTCAGAACTTCTGTCTGTCCGAATGGAACATTCCTTCTTGGTCGCCTTCTAACTCTCGGTTGCCTTCGTTTTGATGATCTTCTCTTGAACCTTCCTCCAGCTCCTCCCTCGCGCATCCTCGGTCGATCATCATGCCGGGCTCCTCTTGTAGCCCTTCTTCTCCTCACGCCATGCTTGTTTCTTTAACGAACCTGATCATACATAAATGCATAGACTTAGGTAGTATAAAGTTCTTATAAATGAAAGCATCATGGTCAACTAGGAATGAATTCACCTGATAGTCATTATTGATTTGACTCAATATTTCCTTCCAGTTCAAGTAATCCCTGTATATATCCTCATCATCACCTCCCTTTTCAATGTGAGTATAATGATAATGTTACCATATCTTCTTATGTTAAAGGGAATTATGACTTTTATGATGTGAAACAAATTGAAGAATTTATTGCTTGGAAGGGTGCATTTGAACTTGCTAGTTTGCTTGAAAATAATGATGATTCACCTTATAAATATGAGGTTTATGATATACTTAAATTTTGCTTTGATAATTACAAGGTAGAAAATGGCTATATTCTTGAATATCTTGATAGATGCTCTCCACCAATGGAAGAGACTAATGCCTTGCAGGAGCCTATGGAAGAAGAAATTGCTGAATCTGGAAACTCATTGGATGAAAAAGAGGAGGAGGGTGATGATCAAGAGGAGGAAGAATGGATCTACCCATCCGTACCTTTTAATGAGAGTAACTCTTTACCCCTTACATTATTTGATTGTCCCACATGCTTACCAAAGGAGGACGAATGTCATGTTCCTGAGGATTCTTTTGAAAATATTTATAATAAAGCTCTAGTGTTTGTAGATCATGAAAAGCATGCTTTATATGATAGTTATATTGTTAAGTTTATTCATGGGGCTACTGAAAATTATTATGAGAGAGGAAAATATGGTTGTAGAAGTTTTCATGGTACTGAAACACCTCTCTATGTGCTGAAAGTTTTGAAGTTACTTTTGTTTTATCTTCCTATGCCTGTCACTTTGTTCTTTGTGCATTTATTTGCATACAAGATTTCTATGCATAGGAAGTGGGTTAGATTTAAATGTGTGTTGAATTTGCTTCTTGATGCTCTCTTTTCTTCAATTCATATTTCTTATGAGAGCACCTTCTCAAACTATCATGCCTAACTTAAAGGCGTTAAAGAAAAGTACTTATTGGGAGATAACCCAAAAGTTTTAGATGAGTCTTGGAAGTTATTCAGTAATAACCGCTCCTTATCCTTTTTATTTGCTTTTTGTGCCAAGAGTAACCTCTAATGAGAGAGAAGTAATGATTAGGAAAGTTGCTGTCCCGAAACAGATTTCTGTGCTTCACCGTAAACATTCGTGTAAAATCTCTGTACGTCCTTTTGAGGCGTGAATGTTTGTGCTTCTGCCCCAGGTTGTTATCTAACTTTAGTTAGTTCAACACTTTTTGATTTGAGCAACAGAAGGTCTTCGAAAAAATTCGTCTTTACCTGCTGGTCTGTTTTGACAGATTTCTGCTATTTTCTGCATTTGCTTCTTGTTGGTTCCTTTTTGAGTTATTTTAGGGAATTGAGCTTTTTGAGGGAAGTGCTACAGTAGCTTGTGTTTTAACGGAAGTTTTATTGGTATTAGAACTGAACCTAAAAGACCTATTATCTTGAGTGCACTAATGTTGCTAATAAAGATTGTGTGAAGTTTTGTATGAAGGAAAAATTTCAGGTATATGAAAGGAATGAGTAATGAGATGAAGGATGGACTAAAGCTCAAGCTTGGGGATGCCACGCGTGTCACCCCAAAAAATATCCAAGAAGTACAAGCATCAAAGCTTGGGGATGCCCAAGGCATCCCCTTCTTCATCAATAAAAATCTCAGGTTTCTTCCAAACGCTTCATTTTTATTGTTTCATGCACAGTTATGTTGTTCTTGGAGGGTCTTCTTTTTCGTTTTCGTTTTGGTTTTTCGTTTGCTTTGTTTGCTTAATAAATTGGTTGGACCCCTCTTTCATACATTGGTTTTCAAATACTTTGGTTTGGTTTGGAAAAGAGTAGGAAAGTTCATGCTTAAGTGTTAAAGAGAGCTTGTTTTTGACTGTGGCCTATGCTTTGTCATGCCATGCTCGATATTGTTTTGGCTTTATACTTAGTATTCTTTGTTGTAGCATGACTTGTTATAAACAATTGAGATTGCTTAATGTGCCTTGGATGAATCATGCGTTGTTTTAGCATATTAAAGCATAATATTGTGGTATTCTCCTTTGATGCTTTATTTGGGTTGACTTGGCGCATGCTCACACCATG
The DNA here is from genome assembly GCA_916181665.1 of Avena sativa. Classification (NCBI taxonomy): domain Eukaryota; kingdom Viridiplantae; phylum Streptophyta; class Magnoliopsida; order Poales; family Poaceae; genus Avena; species Avena sativa. The sequence continues at coordinate 430,380,658 of OV702296.1, forward strand.
TTATGACTATCTCAAGTCACCTTAGCCTTTATGATCCTTTAGTTTTCAACTTGTAGTATCACTTTATGCTTTGATCAATGATGTTTTGTCGCTCTGCATGATTATGGTCATTATTGCTCTCTTAGTTTGTCGCTCCCAGTCTTTTGCTAGCCTCCACAACCAAGTATGAGTTTCATTCATGCATCCAACTCCTTAAACCAAGTTATTCCAAAGAGTCCACCATACCTACCTATTAACATATGCTATTCCAAGTATATTCATGTTTTTGTTTACCTTCCAAATTAAACTTGTTATGAGAAAACTAGTGATTAAAGCTCTGACGAACTTGATGGCACACTTTACTTTTCTTGCCCTTAATAAACTTGAACCATTGTGTCGTCTATGTTGTATATGCTTGTACTTATTTGTTGGGGATTAGCAGAACCATGCTGTCATGGGGAACGCTTTCAACATTGCATGGGTACTTTGTACCTAGTTGATATCATGCTCTTTTGTCTATGGATGTCGTCGGTGTGAAATGAAAGGGGAGCTTGTAAGTCCATGGAGTTATGTATATGTGTTAGAGAAACGCCTGGGCCGCTGGTCTAATCCATGCTGACATGGTGGAAACCTGCAGCGTAACCATAATGAGCTGTCTATGAAGCATTTTTATTATAAAAAGAGTCCGATATTGAGAAAAAAGAGAAAAAGAAAAAATATTATGAAAAGAGGAATGAGAGAAAAAAGCACCATACTCCCATGGTAAATAATGGGGATTCTTCCGTATCATCGGGCAAGGGGTACCCCGTTGGCGGTTCTCTATGATACACATGTACTTACGATGACAAGAACTTACCGATGACTAAAATTGAGTAGCATGAGGAGCGGCCCTCGTATTCAAGGGACCTGAGATTTCTAACTTATACTTCGTCAAGCATGTACACCATAGTTTATTCATTTTAACCTTAATCACTTCAAAGTGCTTATGATAGGGGAAATGAGAGCTGAAAGCTATTAAGTACCATAATTTTTGGAAGCTCTTTATGAGACTTGAAAACCTACTTCCTTTTATGAAGGCCTTTCTTCCACTTATGTATTGAGTCTCCATCTTCTATCTTTATGCACCTACTTTGAGAGCATAGTGGCCATTCTTAGTTCTATGTGCATTGTCCCAAGACTTGTTGATTGATGCATACCTTGATATTGCTTGCTTTAAACTATTTATATCTAGTCACTCTTATAACTTTGAAGGTGTCCTATGCATTTATGTTTGCTACTCTATGAGGGACAAGCTGAATACTACTATGCTATGTTTTCTTTATGTGAAACAAACAAACATCTTGTAAAGCATTGTTATGCATGAATCTTTTGTTTGTGCCTTTTCATGTTGTAACATAGTTTTTTTTGTCTTATTGCTAGAACTTTGTCTTTCATGTTATGATTGAAGTACTATGATCCCAGCTTTGAATGTTTTACAAATACTTTGATCAAGTTTATGATGGTGCATGTCACCTCAAAAATTATTCTTTCTTTTTATCACTTACCTACTCGAGGACGAGCAGGAGTTAAACTTGGGGATGTTGATACATTGCAAATGTATCTATAATTTTTTATGTTCCATGTTTAGTTTTATCTACTTTCTTATGTTTTGTCCACACTTTGGAGTACTTTTCATATGATTTCTTGGACTAACCTATTAACAAGAGCCACAGTGCCAGCTGCCTGTTTTCTGCTATTTTTGGTTCCAGAAAAGTCAGAAAATGAATATTCTCGAAATTGGACGGGATAAAAGCCAAAGTCATTATTTTATCGGGGAACACCTGGCGCCAGAATACGAGACGGAGAGGGGCTGGGGCCCGGCCACACCGCCTGGCCGCGCGGCCAGGCCTGGCCCGCGCCAGGGGGTGGTCTAGCCGCCCCAGGCACCCCCTCGGCCTCTCCTTCCACCTATATATTTCCTCTGATACGGAAACCCTAAGTACCCGATCAAAATTCCACGAAAGAGTCTGTAGCCGCCGTCATCTCCATCCCTAGATCGGGAGGGATCTGAAGCTCTTCCCGGCACCCTGTCGGAGAGGGGAATTCACCCTGGAGGCCTTCTTCATCATCATGCAAGCCTCCTGCGTGAGTAGTTCATCTCTAGACTACGGGTCCATGTAGTAGCTAGATGGCTGGTTCTCCTCCTTTATGCTTTCATGTTTAGATCTTGTGAGCTCCGTTCATGATCAAGATCATCTATTTGTAATTTTGCATGTTGTGTTTGCGGGGATCCGATGGATATTGAGATGCTATTTCATATTGATTATTGATTCTATCATGTCTTTGTTATTTGTGATCTTGCATGCTTTCCGTTGTTAGTAGCTATCTTGGCCAAGTAGATGCTAGCAACTCCAAGAGTTAGTATTTATGCTCGATAGTGGGTTCATGCCTCTGGTAATCTGGGGAAGTGATAGAAATCTCTAAGGTACTAGATGTGCTGTTGTTACTAGGGAGAAAACAACAATCATTTGTTCATAGAACAATCGTATTGTTTACTTTACACACAATTCGTAATGCAATTATCCGTTGCTTGCAACTTAATACTGGAGGGGGTTCGGATGATAACCCGAAGGTGGATTATTAGTCATAGATGCAGTTGGATGGCGGTCTATGTATAATGTTGTAATGCTCAATCGAATCTCAAAGGAGTCAAGATGATTAGTATATGCTTGTATGCTTTCTTGATGTTTGTCAATTGCCCCGCTATAATTTGTTCATCCAGCATGTTATCTATCTTAAGGAAAGCCACCTCTAGTGAACTATGGACCCCGGTCCTTTCTTTTATAATCAATCTACAAACTTTTTACTGCTTTGTGTTTACTTTTTGCAAACTATTACTTCCTTCCATTCGATACGTTTAATCCTTTGTTTTCAGTAAAACCGGTGACATTGACAACCTCATCGTAAGTTGGGGACAGAGTTCTATGGTTGTGTTGTGCAGGTCTCCACGTTGCTGCTGGCACCGGTAGTGCGCCCTGCCAACGTTCAACTAGCAACCCCTTTGGGATGTTTCCTTGCTCTTACTGGATTGATAACCTTGGTTTCGTACTGAGGGAAAACTTGCCGCTGTGCTCATCATACCTTTCTCTTGGGGTTCCCCAACGAGCTCGATATATTTTGGGCCATCAGGCACCCGAGCCGAGCAGCCTGAGACTTGCACAGGCCAGGCCCAGTGTACCCAGATCGGGCCCAAACGGGCCAATATCTGGGCCACAGCACCCAGCACCATGACCTACCATCACCGCCGCCGCCCCTGTGCCGCGTCCGTGCCCACAGCCCCGTCACGAGCACCCCCAGAGCAAGCCTGACCGCACCCTCTCCTGGCCATGGCAGGCCCGCCTAGCCCACCGCGGCCTAGATCGGGCGGACCCAGGTGCCACCGGGAGTAGCCCACCGAGGGGGAGGGGGTGCACGATGCTGCCTCGTCCCGCTGGCCGGAACCCGCCCGCGCCGCCGGAGGGGAAGAACGCGTCGTCGTCGAGCCGCTGCAAGCCGTGCCCACCCTGCGCAGGCCCCCTTGCGAGCAGAGAAGAAAAGGCCCGCCGCCACCGGGACCGCGCGGGCTTCGCCCGTCGGCGCACGCTGGCGGCGACGGGGCGGGGGAGGAGGAGTTGGTGGGCCGGAGGCGGAGGTTAGGGTTGGAGGGCTCGGTCGCCCGCGGGGGGCGACGCGAGCGCCTCGGGAGAGAAGATCCGTTCTAAACATCTTACGGACTTGATTAATGCCTCATGTGAAGTTCGATCTTAGCATAAGCTAAAGGATTAGAACTTGTATCAGTAAGAAGAAGAGAGGTTTCTCATTGTTAGGTTCAGGTCCTAGATTGTGTTTTTTTTTTTTTGAGGTAAAAGTCCTAGATTGTGTTAATCTTTGGACACTTGATTTTCGAGGGAGACTGCTGACATAAACTTGTAGGATACCATGGTCGATTTAGCAGGCCAGCCCAGACCAGGTCCGCGTATCCTGGCTGAGCCCACCTGAGAGAACAAGGGCTAAGCCCAGCACAAGTTCGTTCCTATAATTTTCCTCGTCTCTCAAACCTTGCCTCCGCCGTCACCACTCGGCGGCAAGGCTCCTGGAACGGATCGAATAAGCTCGCAGCCGGCGACCATGGCTCTCCACGGAGGGCTCCCGGATGAGATCATCTTCTGGGAGATCCTCCTCCTCCTGCCCCCAAAATCCCTCCTCCGCTGTCGCGCCGTCTGCCGCGGCTGGCGCACCGTCACCTCCGCCCGCGACTTCCTCCTCGCCCACCACGCCCGCCAGCCCTCCCTCCCCGTCTTCTCCGTCGACGACGTGTCGATCCTCGACTTCGACCACCGGGCCGCCACGGAGGACGACCAGCTCCACGTCGTCGCCCGGCTCGACGAGGCCTTCCAAGTGGATGCGTCCTGCGACGGCCTGCTCGTCCTCTCCAAGCTGGCAATGGTTGGCCCTAGCTCCTGCCGCTCCGTCTGCAACCCAGCCACGCGTGAGCATGCTCTCCTCGGGCTACGGTCGGGCTTCGGTCTCATGGGGATGTACCTACACCGCCCTACCGGCGAGTACCGTCTGTTGCTGCAGCCGGGGAGGTCCAAGGTTAAATACCAGATTGGCTGCTACGTCTTGTCGCTGGGCTCTGACCAGCACCCGAGGTACATCGGGTGGCCCGAGACGTCGTCCGGGATCTTCGGCGTACCTGTCCGGGTGCGGGATAGCCTGCATTGGTGCGCAGTGTATTGTCCGACTGAAAAAAACGCATCTCTGTATTATGAAACAGAAAGAAATCTGGTTGTAGTATTCGACACCGTGGCTGAGACATTCCGGCGTATGCGTGGGCCAATTGTTTCCGGCACCTCATATATCTTTGACATGGATGGCACGCTCGGCATCCATACCCGTAGCAGTTCCACTAGAGTTGTCGATATATGGGTGTTGCGGAGCTACGAAAGCGAGGTTTGGGACTTGAGGTACCGAATCAAATTGCCAGTTGCCAAAATCACTAGCGAGTTTGAAGGCTGTGGTGAATATTGGGAATGGGATTTTGACGTCGTCTCGGCGAATGCTGGTGTGCTCTTGCTGGTCAGGACCGAGGAGTGGCTGCTCCAGATTGACAGTGATGGCAAATTGGTTAACAGTTTCTATCGTCGTCGCCAAGGCCGCCTCTGTGTGTCCGAGTGTCGGCTCAAGCAAAGTCTTGTTCAGCATGCCTTCTTCCCGGCTCTAGAAGGTTATGCGGTGAATTCTTCGCCTTTCACCTGACCTGTTAAGTGAGTGGTGCTTCTTAACAGCCTAGCTGGTGTCCTTTTGACCTGCAATATATATAAATTGGATGAATTATGAGCCTGCTGGCTTCTTTCTCATTTTGGGGTTAATGTATATAGAGTTATGATCAGAAGCTCTGAATATCATGTGGTTGCATGAAATCTATGCTTTTCTCGCTATGATCAGAAGTCCTAATTGTTATTTGATTGGATGAAATATATGCTTGTCTCAGTACTCTTTTGGGCTTAAGTGACCACTGCCTGTGTTGAAGCTAAAACCAACAGATCATTTTGCCTTGCTTTTGAAATATTTGCCTACTAATCTGCCGCATGTCTATTTTATTGTTCCAAGGAATTGACCTGGCTTTATTCTAATTATCTAGTGGTTTTCTTAATACTCAATTGTTATCCATCTATATGCATCATGTCCCTATTCCCTGAAAAAGAATGGACTTTACTGTTTTTTCCAGTTGTTTATCTAACAGTCAATATTTTACGGTGTTTCTATTTTCTATCCTTTGTCGTAGTTGATTGATGATGAAAAGAGGCAGTTTTTCTTCTTTGTTGACTTGCAAGCTGCATCTCGTTAAACAGTTGCATCATAGTCAACTTACTATTGAAATATTATGTCACAAATGAAATTTGAATAGGAACTAGTAGTCTGAACTTTTTAACATGGATGATACGTTCATTTTGTGTTACTACTGACATATGTGGGTTACATATATAATCTCATTCCAAGCAGTCATATATATTTGTAGGAAAATCTTTTTTTACTTACAGTTAGCAATCTACCTGCCTTATGTATTTATTTCTTGAACTGAAGAATTGACTTCACCGTTTCATGTTGGCATTTTGTTTGTGGAGATTATATAGTGGCCTTCTTAATAATCAACATTTAGCTACATGTGTTTCCTGTTTTTTTTTATGTTCTTGCTATTGATGAAAGTTGACTCACAAGTTGAACCTGATTTTTCTAACTGCTTGGAGCGCTACTTGTTGGGGGTAGGAGGAGACACGCAACCTCCCCGCTCCTGCCTGCGGTGAACCTTGAGGATAGTTTCAATCAACAGATATACAGCGGAAATAAAACAACGAGCACATGCACAAGTGACACAAGGATTTACGTGGAAAAACCTCCTCAAGGTGAGGAGGAAAAAACCACGGGTGCGGACCAACTGGTCCACGCGAGCTTCACTATGAGCAACCTGGATACATAGTCTTCTCTAGAACATCTAGAGATATACAACACACTCAGCACGTTGTCACCCGGAAACAACAACAACAACCACTTGAGAGAAAGATTACAGCAAAGCATAGTATCTCAGTTTCTGTCCCCTTTGGTAATCAGCAAACTGCTCTTAAACCGCAGATCCAATCAGCACCGAACTTGGTAGACAAGCTGACATACGAGTACCCAACATACACACCAAATTCCAGGTCAATCGGACACCGTTTGCCTGCCCAAACTGTTCGTCTACCAAAACTGCTCTGTGCTGAAACTGCAGCAGTCCGAACTGAATGAAACCGCTTCCAAATCTAAAGCTATACTGACCCAGACCTCAAACCAGCTAACCAGATCGAAGTACTCAAAGCAAGGAACGATCTCACCAAGTTTGGAGTCAATCCAAGCACCTTTGAGCCTCCAAACACCAGCTTGAAGACAGATCGGTCAGATCTCAAAAATCTGGACAGAAATCACCTCTCCTTCTTCTTCATCTCTTCTCACTAGGTTGTGGTGTTCTTGTGTGTTCTCTCACCCTCTCACAGCAGCCACGATGGCTTGCTTGCTCAGCTCTCACACTCACTGAATGAGTCACTCACCCAGCCACCCTTGGTGGCTAGGGTTTTCTTTTCTACTCCTCTCTCAAGGAGCACCTCAGCCGTTGGATACGAACATCGATCAACGGTTGAAATGTGTTGGACTTCACGGGCTAATGTTGGGCTGCCAACACACCTCCATGTGGAGGGACCTGGCCCAACAAACTCTCCCTCCCGACATCATGGAGGGTCTCACTGCCAACCGGCAGTCATGCCAGCGAGCCGACGGCATACCTCGAGCTTTCCTCTTGTCACCACCTTGGTCAACATATCAGCCCCATTGTCATCTGTGTGCACCTTCTCAATTTGCATTTGCTTGGAATTCAGCACATCTCGAATCCAATGATAGCGCACATCAATATGCTTCGACCTTGAATGAAAACTTGCATTCTTACTCAGGTGAATGGCACTTCGGTTATCACAAAACAGCACATACTTGTCTTGCTCAAAACCAAGCTCACAAGCCAATCGTTTCAGCCACAATAGCTCTTTGCTCGTCTCACTTACTGCGATGAACTCGGCCTCAGTTGTGTTCAGTGCCACACACTTTTACAACTTGCTTTGCCATGCCACTGCTCCCCCTGAATGGGTAATCAAATAACCTGAAGTAGACTTTCTTCCATCGACATCTCCAACCAAGTCTGAATCTGAATATGCAATCAGCTTGGGCTCACTACCACCAAAGCAAAGCTTCATATTAGTGATGCTCCGGAGATACCTCAAAATCCACTTCACGGCTTCCCAATGTGGTTTTCCTAAATTGGACATAAATCTGCTCACAGTACTAACCGCTTGAGCAATGTCAGGCCGTGTGCACACCATAGCATACATCAAACTCCCAACCGCTGAAGCATAAGGAACCTTTTGCATTTCCTTTTCCATCTCTTCATTGGAGGGACATTGCTTTTTACTCAACTTGAAATGAGCTGCGAGTGGACAGCTCACTTCCTTTGCCTTGTCCATCTTGAACTTCCGAAGTACCTTCTCAATATATTTCTCTTGAGACAAGTACAACTTGTTGGATTTTCTGTCTCTCTCAATTCTCATGCCGAGAATACACTTTGCTGGACCCAAGTCTTTCATGGCAAAACTTTTGCTCAACTCTTTCTTTAGCCTAGCAATTCTTGAGACATTCTTGCCAACAATCAAGATATCATCTACATAGAGTAATAACATAATAAAATCATCACCTGAGAACCTCTGGATGAATACACAATGGTCTGAGCTACACCTCTTGTAGCCTTGCTCCCCCATGACAGATTCAAACTTCATGTACCATTGTCTCGGTGCTTGTTTCAGGCCATAGAGACTTTTCTTCAATTTGCACACATAGTCTTCTTTGCCTTTAACAAGAAACCCCTCAGGCTGCTCCATGTAGATTTCTTCCTCCAACTCTCCATGAAGGAAAGCTGTCTTCACATCCATTTGCTCAACCTCCAAGTTGAGACTTGCTGCCATGCCAAGGATCATTCGGATTGATGTCATCTTCACCACCGGAGAAAATATTTCATCAAAGTCAATACCTTTTCTCTGGCTGAATCCTTTTACAACTAGCCTGGCCTTGTACCTTGGATGTGACGTGTGCTCTTATTCCTTGATTCTGTAGACCCACTTGTTCTTTAGAACTTTCTTGCCCTTGGGCAGCTTCACCAACTCATAAGTATGATTCTTATGCAAGGAATCCATCTCTTCTTGCATAGTCTTATTCCACTCCTTCTTGTTCTCATCTTTCATTGCATCTTGAAAGCACTCAGGTTCTGAACCATCAGACAATAACACCACATATTGGTCAGAATCGTACCTGGTGGAAGGAACATGGTCTCGGCTGGACCGTCTGAGTGGAGCAGCTGGTGGACTATCTGGTTCAGGTGCTTGCTGATCATGATCATCTTCTTCAACATCATACTCTTGCTGCTGGGGAGCATCCTCACCTGTACCACTATGTGCATCACCTTGCACATCTTCTGCATCATCATCTTCAGCTTCTTCTTCAGTTGAATCTGCAGGAACTGGGTCAGAATCAGATCTGTCTTGCTACTGATTTCGAGGAGGAACATGCACCGGAACTTGCACCGGAGCCTGCACCTTTGTCTTCACAATATCCTCAATTGTCTGGTCTTCAACAAACACAACATCATGGCTTCTCACAACCTTTCTTGCTATTGGATCATACAACTTGTAGCCGAACTGATCACCTCCATAGCCAAGAAATATACACTGTCGTGTCTTTGAATCAAGCTTTGACCTTTCATCTTGAGGGATATGAACAAAGGCCTTGCACCCAAAAACCTTCAGGTGCTCATACGAGACGTCCTTGTCATAGAAGACCCTGTTTGGAACATCTCCCTACAATGGATAACTTGGTGAGAGATTAATAAGATAAACTGCAGTCGACAAAGCCTCACCCCAATAATGTTTAGGCAGCTTTGCATTCGATAGCAAGCATCTAACTCTCTCAACAATTGTCCTGTTCATCCTCTCAGCAAGACCATTCAGCTGTGGTGTCTTCGGAGGAGTAAATTGGTGCCTAATTCCCTGCTCCTTGCAATAGGCATCAAATGGGCCAATATACTCTCCCCCATTATCAGTGCGAATGCACTTGATCTTTTTCTCAGTTTCTCTCTCAACTGATACTTGGAATTGCTTGAACATACTTAGTACTTGATGTTTGTTCTTTAAAACGTAGACCCAAACTTTTCTGGAAAAGTCATCAATAAATGTGACAAAGTACTTTGCTCCACCCAATGACCTCACCGACATTTTACAAACATCGGAATGTATCAAGTCCAGCACCTCGGGCTTCTTGTGAGGAGGTTGACTCTTGAACGCAACTCTGTGTTGCTTCCCCGCTAGACAATCTGAACATTTCTTGATGTGAACTCCCTTCACACCTTCCAACAGATTTTTCTTCACTAGCACTGCCATCCCTTTCTCACTCATGTGCCCAAGTCTCTTGTGCCATAAAGCACACGCATCCTCTTTCTGCAACGCATTTACACAAGCAGCAGAAAGCTTAGCATGAACATGATACAAGACTGAAACCATGTTACCTTTTGCAATAATCAGATCTCCTCTGGTGAGCTTGTACTGTGTATTTCCAAATCTGCTCAAGTACCCATCTCTATCAAGCAATCTAACTGAGATAATGTTGAGCCGAAGGGCCTCAACATGCCTCACCGACTTGAGGACTAGTGTCATACCATTTTCAGTCTCCAAGTGTGATGGCTCAATGCACGGCGCCCAGAAAAGTGCTGGTGCGGTGTTGATGTAGAGCTCACTGGGAACCCCAAGAGGAAGGTATGATGAGCACAGCAGCAAGTTTACCTCAGTTATGAAACCAAGGTTTAATCGAACCAGTAGGAGCAAGGAAACACCCCCAAAGGTGTTACTAGCTGAGCTTTGGCAGGGCGCACTACCGGTGCTAGTAGCAACGTGGAGACCTGCACAACACAACCACAGAACTTTGTCCCCAACTTGCGATGAGGTTGTCAATCTCACCGTGTTTTGAGAAAAACAAAGGATTAAACGTATCGAATGGAAAGAAGTAAAAGTTTGCAGAAAGTAAACACAAAGAAGTAAACAGTTTGTAGATTGAATGTAAAAGACAAGGACCGGGATCCATAGTTCACTAGAGGTGTCTCTCCTTAGATAGATAACATGCTGGGTGAACAAATTACAGCGGGGCAATTGACAAACATCGAGAAAGCAATACATGCATATACTAATCATCTTGACTCCTTTGAGACTTGATTGGGCATTACAACATTATACATAGATCGCCATCCAACTGTATCTATGACTAATAATCCACCTTCAGGTTATCATCCGACCCCCCTCCAGTATTAAGTTGCAAGCAACAGATTATTGCTTTACGAACTGCGTGTAAAGTAAACAATACGATTGTTCTATGAACAAAGGATTGTTGTTTTCTCCCTAGTAGCAACAACACATCTAGTACCTTAGAGATTTCTGTCACTTCCCCAGATTACCAGAGGCATGAACCCACTATCGAGCATAAATACTAACTCTTGGAGTTGCTAGCATCTACTTGGCCAAGATAGCTACTAACAACGGAAAGCATGCAAGATCACAAATAACAAAGACATGATAGAATCAATAATCAATCTGAAATAGCATCTCAATATCCATCGGATCCCCGCAAACACAACATGCAAAATTACAAATAGATGATCTTGATCATGAACGGAGCTCACAAGATCTAAACATGAAAGCACAAAGGAGGAGAACCATCCATCTAGCTATTACATGGATCCGTAGTCCAAGGATGAACTACTTACGCATCACACCAGAGGCTTGCATGGTGATGAAGAAGGCCTCCAGGGTGAATTCCCCTCTCCGGCAGGGTGCTAGGAAGAGCTTCAGATCCCTCCCGATCTAGGGATGGAGATGACGGTGGCTATAGACTCTTTTGTGGATTTTTGATCGGGTACTTAGGGTTTATGTCCCGAGGGAATCTTATAGTCGGAAGGGGAGGCCGAGGGGGTGCTAGGGGCCACCACACCACCCCCTGGTGCGGGCCTAGCCTGGCCGCGCGGCCAAGTGGTGTGGCCGGCCTCTGGCCCTTCTCCTTCTTGTATTCTGGCACTTGATGACTTCCGGAAAAATAGGCACTTTGGCTTTTGTCCTGTCCAATTCCGAGAATATTCATTTTCTGACTTTCCTGGAACCAAAAACAGCAGAAAACAGACAACTGGCACTGTGGCTCTTGTTAATAGGTTAGTCCAAGAAATCATATGAAAAGTACTCCAAAGTTGGAACAAAACACAAGAAAGTGGATAAAACCAAGCATGGAACATCAAAAATTATAGATACATTTGCAATGTATCAAAGTGCACATCTCCTCTTCCAATGATTTTTGCTCTATCATTATTCCCCATCTTCACAACACCAAAATCACCTGCTGTGTAGTTGGTGAAGAGCTCTCTACGAGATGTAGCATGTATGGTAGCACCGCTGTCCGGAATCCAAGTCATCTCATCACCATCTACAAGGCTGATGGTATCATCAGAGACTACAGTGATCCTCTCCTCAATGGGGGAAACACCGCTGCCATCATGTTCTTCATGCATGAGAAACATGATCTCCTCTACTGCAGCAATCCGGCCTCCCTCACTGTCACTATCACTGTCGGTCTGTGTAACACCCTCGAATCGGCCCTATGCAACTTTTAGCCCTTTCCGCCAAACCCGCATAGAAACGATTCAAGGACGCCCACAAGGCACTTTCGTGCGGGTGGAAAACAAAGTAATACCATTACACAACAGTCCTCGATGGGACCCACAGAACAGATATATATACAACACGACTCCAAGAGTCAATAATATAGATATACAATACAAATATCCAAATCACCTTGAAAACGATAGAGCGTCCGACTACGGACAAGATGCAAATGGGGCTAAGAGCCCTGAAGAATAACCAATGGCATCCATAACCCTTCCCAGGCCAAGCCGGAAGGGTAACCCTGCTAACGACGTCGATCTCACACCTGCTAAAACAAAAGGGGGTGCCGACAAAGGGCAAAGGAAAAAGAGGAGCGTTAGTACTGAGGCCAGTACACGACGAGGCTAGAATTCGGCGGCTCTAGCCTACATAGGTATGGTGGGCTAGAGCGGCAGCGCAGCGGCACTAAACAACCTATAGAGACTCGAGACAACTGGCGGTTATCAGAGAGGGGTAAGAAAGACCTATTCGGATCCAACCGGAAGCTAACACCAAACAAACCCATCCTGATATTTCCCCCTCGAGACCAAACGAGGAAGTCGGACCAAGGAACTCACACAGTTGGCAATTTTACTCATTCCGTTATAGTTGCAGCACTTACTAATCAGATATAGATAGCATGAGTCATCCTGAAGCATAAGTAGTGGGCACTTTTAATTAACCATTCCGTGGTAGTTGGAACATTTACTAGTCAGATATAATTGTCCTGAGGAATCCCAAAACCCAGCAGTTGTTGGCACTTTTATCACATTCCCTTGGAGTTGTAATACTTACTAGGCAGGTATAGCATGTCACAAAACAACCCAGATCCACCAGTTGTTGGCATTTTTAATATCCATTCCGTTATAGTTGCATCTGATTACTAGTCACATATTAAGTCAAATTTATAGCACTACTTTAGTTATGCTTGTCTATGATCGAGATACTGTGCTCCAAGTCGTCCATAACCGCGGACACGGCTTTCAGAAAGTTTTACCCTGCAGGGGTGCACAAATAGCAACACACAGTCGATCAACCTCGGAAAAACCAACTCAAAACCCAACGAGGCATTCACGACAAAGCGATCACAGGATTCATAAATATTTCAGGGTCCCACCCTACTAAGCTACCTGCAACGAAGTTGGCCGGCTCCGAAACGGACCCAGGGTTTGCGACAACGGCTGTAAATGACTGGGAACCCGAAAGTGTGACTGGGCTTGTCGATACCGCAAAAACGTGGCACGATCCAAAACAGTACAGGTGCTCCACGCACAATCTTAAATAAAGCAGTAACATGGCATAAGTACAGGATAGTAATAAAACCCCAAACTAGTTTGTGGCCCCAAGATATAGAAATGAATCAAGCTTTGGCTCAGGGGGGTCCACGGCCTCCCGGATGTGGATAGTGCGAAAAATCAAGGAACAGGTATCAAGTACTCGGTGTCCTACGGGACACAATAGTTAAATCTAGCATTTTATTAGTTGTATTTAAAGTCATGATCATCTCCACCATAAACATCTGCCCGCATTCCAACAACTGTGGTACTCGACAACACGAGATCGCACCTGAGCAAGCAACTACGCATCGCAAGGCCAGCTATCTACCAAACAACAGGTAATAGGAGGTGTCCATGGCAATATAGAGGCTGCACAGGATATAACTGGTGCACGGAAACTAAAGCATCGAGACACGGATAGCAATAGATCAACAGTAGAAAATAAAGACTATAAATGCAAAATAGGTAGAAGGGGAAGAGGTGCTCGCCTGGGAAAACACTGCCGGAGGATCATATCCGGAGAACTTGTCGATACTCGCATCCACTCATCGGTCTAATCCGCGAAGAAGCAAACACTAGCAGAAACACCGGATACAATATTTAATACTACGGCAGAAGATCCGGCATGATTATGATATGATGCAGATGCAGTGCAATTAGGCAATATTAAGCGGAACCGGGGTCCCGACAATTAATTAAACGGTTCAAGTTATTTAACAAACCCGCAATTTAAATGTTCACTTAACAAGACAGAACATGGCATCGGTTCGCTACACCAATTTAAATGGAGTCTGAAATAAGACTAGAATAACCCACATATAGACTCCATATTTAATTATAGGTGAATCGATAAAATAACCCGGACCCACAAAATATGTATGCATGTGTGAACAATTTAATATGCGACAGTTAATAATGTCATATTATAAAAATAGAGGCTTAGGGTCGCACATCTGGGTTCAGGAGATCTTGGGTTCCGGGGTTCGGGGTTCAGGGTTCGACGGGGAACGGGATCGGTCTTGGCGGAACGTTCTTCAGACACCGGGCGGTAGATCTTGTCGCATATGAGTCTTTGGGTCCGGGAGCGGTTCTCGGCGAACTTGGCGTCCGGTCCTCGGGCATCGGTGTCGGTCTTGGGTCTCAGTGCCGGAAGATCTTGGCGAAACCTACATCGCAGCAGCTCGGGTGTACCGACACGGCTCGCCGATCTTGGACTTGGTGATGATGACACATTTTGGGGAAAAGTTCACCGATCTCACGATAGTTCAGGTGCCCTGGTACACAAACAAGAGAACAGCGAGGACCTGCAAAGCAACAATAGATCAGGGCAGTGTTGAGGAGTCCCTGACGCGGCTCCAACAGAGGAGCAGTACCACAGCAGGGGCTTGAATCGCACGAGGCGGCAGGGCTTGGTGAAGCTCCTGGTGCCGGAGACGGCGTCTACGGCGGTGACCGGGTGCAGGTCGGAGCAGAGGCGTTGTAAGGGGACACGGCCGTGGGAGAGGATGGTGGTGCCAGGCACAGGAGTCACGCCCGGTGAAGGTACTGCGCGAGGCATCAGGCTCGACGGCGGCGAGGCAGACGAGGTGTGGGCCCGGTTCCAAGACGCGCGGCCGTGGGGCCTGCTAGTGACGGAGGACGACGTCGACGGGGGGGGGGGGGGAGAGGCGGCACTGCAGGTGTGGTACGGGGCGACAGCGATGGGGACCTACGAGCCTGCAGCCAGAGACGCGAGACCGGCGGTCGAGGTCGAGACCGGCGGCGGCAAGGAGAAGGCGCGGGGCCCGAGGGCGGCATGCCGGAGGAGAAGGGGAAGCTCGGGAGCGGGCGGCGGCTCACAGAGAGCTCAGGAGAGACGGCGGCGGCTCGTGCGGGGAGAGGAGGCACCGCAGACGGTAGAGGAAGAAGCGGCGGTGGAGAGGCGAGTGAGGCGGGGAGCTCCCGGAAGGAGGCGAGGTGGTGGAGGCTCTGCTCGGCCGTAGCAAGGGGCGGCGGGGAAGGCGGCCCTGGCGGCGGCGTAGAGCTCAGTGTCGGAGGCCGGCAGATGGGGATGCGGGGGTGGGAGATGGCGAGGAGGAAGAGACGAGGGGAGGGGGTAGGTGGCGTCTGGGACGGGCCTCTCCCGTGGGGTGGGGCCCGGGGCGGGGATCGAGGCTGTCGGGGTGGAGGCGGTTGGTGGGGTGGGGAGTGGTGGCGACGTGCGTGCCAGGTGGGGATCGGGAGGCGTGTGTGTGTGGGTGCTGGGTGCGTTGTCGGTGCACGGGAAGGTGGGCAGGAGGATGGGAGTGGGGCCGGGAGGCTGAGGTGGCGCATAGGGAGTGGATGGAGTGGGGTGGTGGCTGGCCAGGTGGGGTGGGGCGAGTGCAGGTGGGCGGGAAGGAGTGGTGGCTGGCGGTGACAGAGAGAGAGAGAGAGAGAGAGAGAGAGAGAGAGAGAGAGAGAGAGAGAGAGAGAGAGAGAGAGAGAGAGAAAGAGAGACAGCGGGTGAGGAGATGGTTTGGGGGTTAGGGTTGGGTAAGGATCTGGGGTAGGTAGGGTTTTTATCTGGAGGTGGCCGGCTGGGCTTTCGGGCCTGGCTGGCTGCCTCTCAAAATAATTTAAATATTTTATTTATTAAAAACGAGGCTTTTGTAATCCGTCTTTAGACAAAAATAAAAGACCCGGAAAAACCCGGAGTTTTGATTTGAAATAAAGGCAGGGGATATTTAGAAAACAAAACTAGGCTTTCCGAAAATAGTTTTTAAACCAACCATGCAAGATGATGACGATGCTCAAATGCAATGTGGCATGATGACATGAGCATGCGGTCATGACGATGCAATGCACAAAAACAACGCGATTTTCTAGTAGTGGTTTTAGCGGGATGCCACAATTCGACACCACTAACAAGGGATCTCGCCCTCGAGATCCGCCTCGTGGTACCGGGAAGAAGATCGGCGATCTGAATTCTTCTCGCTTCGTGTCGATCCTCGCGACACCACTAACAAGAGGTCGTTGTCCAAGATCGTCGAGAGAACACTCCGGGAACAAAGGGCGAAGGTAGAGGTATCAACAAATAAAGCCACCTCTAGCTTTCGTGGGCGGAGTAAAATTGCTAGATTCACCGATTCGATGTACAAAAGCGAATGATAAGAGTAGTGATATGGTCGCGACTCCATCCCGCACTCATATCATTACCCCGTACATGAATAGCAGAATTATGCAACCAACTCTCGGAATCAGACTGAAGATCTCGACAAGCGAGGTTTGGAACAAAGGAGTGATGTAGACTCTGCATCGGATCTGGCGTAGATGATGTCGTCGTGTCGAAAAACACCGGAAAGCACAACAAGGAAGGATTCCTCAGATAACACGAAGACCGGATGTAGAAGCACCGTTACCAAAAGAGGAAGCGAAACCCTGAAGGTACGACGGAAACCCAACCGCGATAAATCCTGGACTAGAAGAAGGTAAGAGAGCAGATTTGAAACACGCGGAGGTAAGAGGAGAACATCAGAGGGGTAAGGAGTAAAATCAGACGTAATCAGATCTATCCAACCGATTTTGCAAAATAGTTTTGACACTCTACTTCGGTCGTTAGCTAGGTTATCCTACAGGCTGGACTTGTGGGGTATCGCAACTGCTGAGCTCTGATACCACTCTGTAACACCCTCGAATCGGCCCTATGCAAGTTTTAGCCCTTTTCGCCAAACCCGCATAGAAACGATTCAAGGACGCCCACCAGGCACTTTCGTGCGGGTGGAAAACGAAGTTATACCATTACACAATAGTCCTCGATGGGACCCACAGAACAGATATATATACAACACGACTCCAAGAGTCAAGAATACAGATATACAATACAAATATCCAAATCACCTTGAAAACGATAGAGCGTCCGACTACAGACAAGATGCAAATGGGGCTAAGAGCCCTGAAGAATAACCAATGGCGTCCATAACCCTGCCCAGGCCAAGCCGGAAGGGTAACCCTGCTAACGACGTCGATCTCACACCTGCTAAAATAAAAGGGGGTGCCGACAAAGGGCAAAGGAAAAATAGGAGTGTCAGTACTGAGGCCAGTACACGACGAGGCTAGAATTCGGCGGCTCTCGCCTACATAGGTATGGTGGGCTGGAGCGGCAGCGCAGCGGCACTAAACAACCTATAGAGACTCGAGACAATTGGCGGTTATCAGAGAGGGGTAAGAAAGACCTATTCGGATCCAACCAGAAGCTAACACCAAACAAACCCATCCTGGTATTTCCCCCTCGAGACCAAACGAGGAAGTCGGACCAAGGAACTCACACAGTTGGCAATTTTACTCATTCCGTTATAGTTGCAGCACTTACTAATCAGATATAGATAGCATGAGTCATCCTGAAGCATAAGTAATGGGCAGTTTTAATTAACCATTCCGTGGTAGTTGGAACATTTACTAGTCAGATATAATTGTCCTGAGGAATCCCAAAACCCAGCAGTTGTTGGCACTTTTATCACATTCCGTTGGAGTTGTAATACTTACTAGGCAGGTATAGCATGTCACAAAACAACCCAGATCCACCAGTTGTTGGCATTTTTAATATCCATTCCGTTATAGTTGCATCTGATTACTAGTCACATATTAAGTCAAATTTATAGCACTACTTTAGTTATGCTTGTCTATGATCGAGATACTGTGCTCCAAGTCGTCCATAACCGCGGACACGGCTTTCAAAAAGTTTTACCCTGCAGGGGTGCACAAATAACAACACACACTCGATCAACCTCGAAAAAACCAACTCAAAACCCAACGAGGCATTCACGACAAAGCGATCACAGGATTCATAAATATTTCAGGGGGCCACCCCACTAAGCTACCCGCAACAAAGTTGGCCAGCTCCGGAACGGACCCAGGGTTTGCGACGACGGCTGTAAATGACTGGGAACCCAAAAGTGTGACTGGCCTTGTCGATACCGCGAAAACGTGGCGCGATCCAAAACAGTACAGGTGCTCTACGCACAATCTTAAATAAAGCAGTAACATGGAATAAGTACGGGATAGTAATAAAACCCCAAACTAGTTTGTGGCCCCAAGAAATAGAAATGAATCAAGCTCTGGCTCAGGGGGGTCCACGGCCTCCCGGATGTGGATAGTGTGAAAAATCAAGGAACAGGTATCAAGTACTCGGGGTCCTACGGGACACAAGTGAGCGTGGAAGAACCAAATAACATCTATTGCCCACAGATGCCTCTGCATTAGTTAAATCTAGCATTTTATTAGTTGTATTTAAAGTCATGATCATCTCCACCATAAACATCTGCCCGCATTCCAACAACTGTGGTACTCGACAACATGAGATCGCACCTGAGCAAGCAACTACGACTCGCAAGGCCAGCTATCTACCAAACAACAGGTAATAGGAGGTGTCCATGGCAATATAGAGGCTGCACAGGATATAACTGGTGCACGGAAACTAAAGCATCGAGACACGGAGAGCAATAGATCAACAGGAGGAAATAAAGACTATAAATGCAAAATAGGTAGAAGGGGAAGAGGTGCTCGCCTGGGAAAACACTGCCGGAGGATCATATCCGGAGAACTTGTCGATACTCGCATCCACTCATCGGTCTAATCCCCGAAGAAGCAAACACTAGCAGAAACACCGGATACAATATTTAATACTACGGCAGAAGATCCGGCATGATTATGATATGATGCAGATGCGGTCCAATTAGGCAATATTAAGCGGAACCGGGGTCCCGACAATTAATTAAACGGTTCAAGTTATTTAACAACCCCGCAATTTAAATGTTCACTTAACAAGACAGAACATGGAATCGGTTCGCTACACCAATTTAAATGGAGTCCAAAATAAGACTAGAATAGCCCGCATATAGACTCCATATTTAATTATAGGTGAATCGATAAAATAACCCGGACCCACAAAATATGTATGCATGTGTGAACAATTTAATATGCGACAGTTAATAATGTCATATTATAAAAATAGAGGCTTAGGGTCGCACATCTGGGTTCGGGAGATCTTGGGTTTCGGGGTTCAGGGTCGGTCTTAGGGTCCAGGGTTCGACGGGGAACGAGATCGGTCTTGGCGGAACGATCTTCGGACACCAGGAGGTAGATCTTGTCGCATATGAGTCTTCGGGTCCGGGAGCGGTTCTCGGCGAACTTGGCGTCCGGTCCTCGAGCATCGGTGTCAGTCTTGGGTCTCGGTGCCGGAAGATCTTGGCGAAACCTACATCACAGCAGCTTGGGTGTACCGATACGGCTCGCAGATCTTGGACTTGGCGATGATGACACGTTTTGGGGACAAGTTCACCGATCTCATGATAGTTCAGGTGCCCTGGTACACAAACAAGAGAACAACGAGGACCTGCAGAGCAACAGAGGAGGGCAGCGTTGAGGAGTCCCTGACGCGGCTCCAACAGAGGAGCAGTACCACAGCAGGGGCTTGAATCGCACGAGGCGGCAGGGCTTGGTGAAGCTCCTGGTGCCGGAGACGGCGTCTACGGCGGCGACTGGGTGCGGGTCAGAGCAGAGGCGTTGTAAGGGGACGCGGTCGTGGGAGAGGATGGTGGTGCAGGCATAGGAGCCACGCCCGGTGAAGGTACTGCGCGAGGCATCAGGCTCGACGGCGGCGAGGCAGACGAGGTGCAGGGCCGGCTCCAAGACGCGTGGCCGCAGGGCCTGCTGGTGACAGAGGACGACGCTGACGGGGGAAGGGAGAGAGGCGGCACTACAGGTGTCGTATGGGCCGACGGCGACGGGGACCTGCAAGCCTGCAGCCGGAGACGAGAGACCGGCGGTCGAGGTCGAGACCGGCGGCAGCGAGGAGAAGCCACGGGGCCCGAGGGAGGCTTGCCGGAGGAGAAGGGGAAGCTCGGGAGCAGGCGGAGGCTCGTGCAGGGAGAGGAGGCACCGCGGACGGTAGAGGGAGAAGCGGCGGTGGAGAGGCGAGTGAGGCAGGGAGCTCCGGGAAGGAGGCGAGGTGCTGGAGGCTCTGCTCGGCCGTAGCAAGGGGCAGCGGGGAAGGCGGCCCTGGCGGCAGCACGGAGCTCGGTGTCGGAGGCCGGCAGAGGGGGATGCGAGGGTGGGAGATGTCGAGGAGGAAGAGACAAGGGGAGGGGGTAGGTGGCGTCGGGGACGGGCCTCTCCCACGGGATGGGGCCCGGGGCGGGGATCGAGGCTGTCGGGGTGGAGGCGGTTGGTGGGGTGGGGAGTGGTGGCGACGTGCGTGCCAGGTGGGGATCGGGAGGCGTGTGTCTGTGGGTGCTGGGTGTGTTGTCGGTGCACGGGAAGGTGGGCAGGTGGATGGGAGTGGGGCCGAGAGGCTGAGGTGGCGCATAGGGAGTGGATGGAGTGAGGTGGTGGCTGGCCAGGTGGGGTGGGGTGAGTGCAGGTGGGCGGGAAGGAGTGGTGGCTGGTGGTGAGAGAGAGAGAGAGAGACGGCGGGTGAGGAGATGGTTTGGGGTTAGGGTTGGGTAAGGATCTGGGGTAGGTAGGGTTTTTATCTGGAGGTGGCCGGCTGGGCTTTTGGGCCTGGCTGGCTGCCTCTCAAAATAATTTAAATATTTTATTTATTAAAAACGAGGCTTTTGTAATCCGTCTTTAGACAAAAATAAAAGACCCGGAAAAACCCGGAGTTTTGATTTGAAATAAAGGCAGGGGATATTTAGAAAACAAAACTAGGCTTTTCGAAAATAGTTTTTAAACCAACCATGCAAGATGATGACGATGCTCAAATGCAATGTGGCATGATGACATGAGCATACGGTCATGACAATGCAATGCACAAAAACATCGCGATTTTCTAGTATTGGTTTTAGCGGGATGCCACAATTCAACACCACTAACAAGGGATCTCGCCCTCGAGATCCGCCTCGTGGTACCGGGAAGAAGATCAGCGATCTGAATTCTTCTCGCTTTGTGTTGATCCTCGCGATACCACTAACAAGAGGTCGTTGTCCAAGATCGTCGAGAGAACACTCCGGGAACAAAGGGCGAAGGTAGAGGTATCAACAAATAAAGCCACCTCTAGCTTCCATGGGCGGAGTAAAATTGCTAGATCCACCGATTAAATGTACAAAAGAGATTGATAAGAGTAGTGGTATGGTCGCGATTCCATCCCGCACTCATATCATTACCGCGTACATGAATAGCAGAATTATGCAACCAACTCTCAGAATCAGACTGAAGATCTCGACAAGCGAGGTTCGGAACAAAGGAGTGATGTAGACTCTGCATCGGATCTGGCGTAGATGATGTTGTCCTGTCGGAAAACACCGGAAAGCATAACAAGGAACAGAGAGAAGTCCAACAGATGAAGGATTCCTCAGATAACACGAAGACCGGATGTAGAAGCACCGTTACCAAAAGAGGAAGCGAAACCCTGAAGGTACGACGAAAACCCAACCACGAGAAATCCTGGACTAGAAGAAGGTAAGAGAGCAGATTCGAAACACGCGGAGGTAAGAGGAGAATAGCAGAGGGGCAAGGAGTAAAATCAGACCTAATCAGATCTATCCAACCGATTTTGCAAAATAGTTTTGACACTCTACTTCGGTCGTTAGCTAGGTTATCCTACAGGCTGGACTTGTGGGGTATCGCAACTGCTGAGCTCTGATACCACTCTGTAACACCCTCGAATCGGCCCTATGCAAGTTTTAGCCCTTTCCGCCAAACCCGCATAGAAACGATTCAAGGACGCCCACCAGGCACTTTCGTGCGGGTGGAAAACGAAGTAATACCATTACACAACAGTCCTCGATGGGACCCATAGAACAGATATATATATACAACACGACTCCAAGAGTCAAGAATACAGATATACAATACAAATACGTCCATAACCCTGCCCAGGCCAAGCCGGAAGGGTAACCCTACTAACAACGTCGATCTCACACCTGCTAAAACAAAAGGGGGCGCCGACAAAGGGCAAAGGAAAAAGAGAAGCGTCAGTACTGAGGCCAGTACACGGCGAGGCTAGAATTCGGCGGCTCTCGCCTACATAGGTATGGTGGGCTAGAGCGGCAGCGCAGCGGCACTAAACAACCTATAGAGACTCGATACAACTGGCGGTTATCAGAGAGGGGTAAGAAAGACCTATTCGGATCCAACCGGAAGCTAAAACCAAACAAACCCATCCTGGTATTTCCCCCTCGAGACCAAACGAGGAAGTCGGACCAAGGAACTCACACAGTTGGCAATTTTACTCATTCCGTTATAGTTGCAGCACTTACTAATCAGATATAGATAGCATGAGTCATCCTGAAGCATAAGTAGTGGGCAGTTTTAATTAACCATTCCGTGGTAGTTGGAACATTTACTAGTCAGATATAATTATCCTGAGGAATCCCAAAACCCAGCAGTTGTTGGCACTTTTATCACATTCCGTTGGAGTTGTAATACTTACTAGGTAGGTATAGCATGTCACAAAACAACCCAGATCCACCAGTTGTTGGCATTTTTAATATCCATTCCATTATAGTTGCATCTGATTACTAGTCACATATTAAGTCAAATTTATAGCACTACTTTAGTTATGCTTGTCTATGATCGAGATACTGTGCTCCAAGTCGTCCATAACCGCGGACACGGCTTTTAGAAAGTTTTACCCTGCAGGGGTGCACAAATAGCAACACACACTCAATCAACCTCGGAAAAACCAACTCAAACCCAACGAGGCATTCACGACAAAGCGATCACAGGATTCATAAATATTTCAGGGGGCCACCCCACTAAGCTACCCGCAACGAAGTTGGCCGGCTCCGGAACGGACCCAGGGTTTGCGACGACGGCTGTAAACGACTGGGAACCCGAAAGTGTGACTGGGTTTGTCGATATCGCGAAAACATGGAGCGATCCAAAACAGTATAGGTGCTCCACGCACAATCTTAAATAAAGCAGTAACATGGCATAAGTACAGGATAGTAATAAAACCCCAAACTAGTTTGTGGCCCCAAGAAATAGAAATGAATCAAGCTCTGGCTCAGGGGGGTCCACGGCCTCCTGGATGTGGATAGTGCGAAAAATCAATGAACAGGTATCAAGTACTCGGGGTCCTACGCGACACAAGTGAGCGTGGAAGAACCAAATAACATCTATTGCCTACCGATGCCTCTACAATAGTTAAATCTAGCATTTTATTAGTTGTATTTAAAGTCATGATCATCTCCACCATAAACATCTGCCCGCATTCCAACAAATGTGGTACTCGACAACACGAGATCGCACCTGAGCAAGCAACTACGACTCGCAAGGCCAGCTATCTACCAAACAACAGGTAATAGGAGGTGTCCATGGCAATATAGAGGCTGCACAGGATATAACTGGTGCACGGAAACTAAAGCATCGAGACACAGATATCAATAAATCAACAGGAGGAAATAAAGACTGTAAATGCAAAATAGGTAGAAGGGGAAGAGGTGCTCGCCTGGGAAAACACTGCCGGAGGATCATATCCGGAGAACTTGTCGATACTCGCATCCACTCATCGGTCTAATCCGCGAAGAAGCAAACACTAGCAGAAACACCGGATACAATATTTAATACTACGACAGAAGATCCGGCATGATTATGGTATGATGCAGATGCGGTGCAATTAGGCAATATTAAGCGGAACCGGGGTCCCGACAATTAATTAAACGGTTCAAGTTATTTAACAATCCCGCAATTTAAATGTTCACTTAACAAGGAAAAACATGGCATCGGTTCGCTACACCAATTTAAATGGAGTCCAAAATAAGACTAAAATAGCCCGCATATAGACTCCATATTTAATTATAGGTGAATCGATAAAAAACCCGTACCCACAAAATATGTATGCATGTGTGAACAATTTAATATGCGACAGTTAATAATGTCATATTATAAAAATAGAGGCTTAGGGTCACACATCTGGGTTTGGGAGATCTTGGGTTCCGGGGTTCGGGGTCGGTCTTAGGGTCCAGGGTTCAACGGGGAACGGGATCGGTCTTGGCGGAACGTTCTTCAGACACCGGGAGGTAGATCTTGTCGCATATGAGTCTTCGGGTCCGGGAGCGGTTCTCGGCGAACTTGGCGTCCGGTCCTCGGGCATCGGTGTCGGTCTTGGGTCTCGGTGCCGGAAGATCTTGGCGAAACCTACATCGCAGCAGCTCAGGTGTACCGACACGGCTCGCAGATCTTGGACTTGGTGATGATGACACGTTTTGGGGAAAAGTTCACCGATCTCACGATAGTTTAGGTGCCCTGGTACACAAACAAGAGAACAACGAGGACCTGCAGAGCAACAACAGAGCAGGGCAGCATTGAGGAGTCCCTGACACGGCTCCAACAGAGGAGCAGTACCACAACAGGGGCTTGAATCGCACGAGGCGGCAGGGCTTGGTGAAGCTCCTGGTGCCGGAGACGGCGTCTACGGCGGCGACCGGGTGCGGGTCGGAGTAGAGGCGTTGTAAGGGGACGCGGCCGTGGGAGAGGACGGTGGTGCCAGGCACAAGAGCCACGCCCGGTGAAGGTAATGCGCGAGGCATCAGGCTCGACGGCGGCGAGGCAGACGAGGTGCGGGGCCGGCTCCAAGACGCGTGGCCGCAGGGCCTGCTGGTGACAGAGGACGACGCTGACGGGGGAAGGGAGAGAGGCGGCACTACAGGTGTCGTATGGGCCGACGGCGACGGGGACCTGCAAGCCTGCAGCCGGAGACGAGAGACCGGCGGTCGAGGTCGAGACCGGCGGCAGCGAGGAGAAGCCACGGGGCCCGAGGGAGGCTTGCCGGAGGAGAAGGGGAAGCTCGGGAGCAGGCGGAGGCTCGTGCAGGGAGAGGAGGCACCGCGGACGGTAGAGGGAGAAGCGGCGGTGGAGAGGCGAGTGAGGCAGGGAGCTCCGGGAAGGAGGCGAGGTGCTGGAGGCTCTGCTCGGCCGTAGCAAGGGGCAGTGGGGAAGGCGGCCCTGGCGGCGGCGCGGAGCTCAGTGTTGGAGGCCGGCAAAGGGGGATGCGGGGGTGGGAGATGGTGAGGAGGAAGAGACGAGGGGAGGGGGTAGGTGGCGTCGGGGACGGGCCTCTCCCGTGGGGTGGTGCCCATTGCGGGGATCGAGGCTGTCGGGGTGGAGGCGGTTGGTGGGGTGGGGAGTGGTGGCGACGTGCGTGCCAGGTGGGGATCGAGAGGCGTGTGTGTGTGGGTGCTGGGTGCGTTGTCGGTGCACGGGAAGGTGGGCAGGTGGATGGGAGTGGGGCCGGGAGGCTGAGGTGGCGCATAGGGAGTGGATGGAGTGAGGTGGTGGCTGGCCAGGTGGGGTGGGGCGAGTGCAGGTGGGCGGGAAGGAGTGGTGGCTGGCGGTGAGAGAGAGAGAGAGAGAGAGAGAGAGAGAGAGAGAGAGAGAGAGAGAGAGAGAGAGAGAGAGAGAGAGAGAGAGAGAGAGAGAGACGACGGGTGAGGAGATGGTTTGGGGGTTAGGGTTGGGTAAGGATCTGGGGTAGGTAGGGTTTTTATCTAGAGGTGGCCGGCTGGGCTTTCGGGCCTGGCTGGCTGCCTCTCAAAATAATTTAAATATTTTATTTATTAAAAATGAGGCTTTTGTAATCTGTCTTTAGAAAAAAATAAAAGACCTGGAAAAACCCGGAGTTTTGATTTGAAATAAAGGCGGGGGATATTTAGAAAACAAAACTAGGCTTTTCGAAAATAGTTTTTAAACCAACCATGCAAGATGATGACGATGCTCAAATGCAATGTGGCATGATGACATGAGCATGCGGTCATGACGATGCAATGCACAAAAACAACGCGATTTTCTAGTAGTGGTTTTAGCGGGATGCCACAGTCTGTTTCTGAACTTTCTTCTTTTTCTTTTTGTCTTTCTTCCATTGTTCACAATGCCACTTGATGTGGCCCTTCTCATGGCAGTGATGGCATATAACACCAGCATACTTGTCTTTGCCTCTTGATTTGCTTCTACTTCTTTCTCCTCCCTTACTCAGACCTTTGCTCTTGCTTCTCCCCCGTGACTCGGTCACTAACATTTCAGAATGTGAGGAAGAACCGTCTTTATCAGCAATTTTTCTGGACTCTTCATTTAGTACCTTGGTCTTCACAAGGTTCCAAATGACAACTCCATTAGGTGCTGAATTGCACAAGGTGACCTTAAAGGTCTCCCAAGTGTCCGGTAATGAGCCAAGTAGCAGCAAGGCTCGCACTTCATCTTCAAATGTAATTTCCATTGAAGATAGCTGATTTATAATGCCCTGAAACTCATTTACATGATCTGCAATTGGAGTTCCCTCTTTGTACCTCAAACGCATCAATTTCTTGATCAAGAACATCTTGTTGGTACCTTCTTTGCAGGCATACAACTCCTCCAATTTCTGCCATAAGGTACGTGCATGTGTCTCCTCAATGATATGGTTCAAAACATTATCATCCACCCATTGTCAGATGAACCCACAAGTTTGGAGATGAAGTACCTCCCACTGATCTTCTTTCATATCACTGGGCATCTCAGTGGAGAATACCGGCATCCAGTAATCCTTCACATATAACAAGTCCTTCATCTTGCACTTCCAAGATTGATAATTTGTACCATTCAAAGAAATCATTCTATTGGTATTCACTTCCATCTTTCACCACAAGCAAATGCAATTAGCCCAAAACAAACTTGCTCTAAAACTAAATACAAACTGAACCTCAGCTCTGATACCACTTTGTTGGGGGTAGGAGGAGACACGCAACCTCCCCGCTCCTGCCTGCGGTGAACCTTGAGGATAGTCTCAATCAACAGATATACAGCGGAAATAAAACAACGAGCACATGCACAAGTGACACAAGGATTTACGTGGAAAAACCTCCTCAAGGTGAGGAGGAAAAAACCACGGGTGCGGACCAACCAGTCCACGTGAGCTTCACTATGAGCAACATGGGTACAGAGTCTTCTCTAGAACATCTAGAGATATACAACACACTCAGCACGTTGCCAACCGGCAACAACAACAACAACCACTTGAGAGAAAGATTACAGCAAAGCAGAGTATCTTAGTTTCTGTCCCCTTTGGTAATCAGCAAACTGCTCTTAAACCGTAGATCCAATCAGCACCAAACTTTGTAGACAAGTTGACATACGACTACCCAACATACACACCAAATTTCAGGTCAATCGGACACCGTTTGTCTGCCCAAACTGTTCGTCTACCAAAACTGCTCTGTGCTGAAACTGCAGCAGTCCGAACTGAATAAACCGCTCCCAAATCTGAAGCTATACTGACCCAGACCTAAAACCAGCTAACCAGATTGAAGTACTCAAAGCAAGGAACGATCTCACCAAGTTTGGAGTCAATCCAAGCACCTTTGGGCCTCCAAACACCAGCTTGAAGACAGACCAGTCAGATCTCAGAAATCTGGATAGAAATCACCTCTCCTTCTTCCTCCTCTCTTCTCACTAGGTTGTGGTGTTCTTGTGTGTTCTCTCACCCTCTCACAGCAGCCACGATGGCTTGCTTGCTCATCTCTCACACTCACTGAATGAGTCACTCACCTAGCCACCAAGGGTCGCTAGGGTTTTCTTTTCTACTCCTCTCTCAAGGAGCACCTCAGTCGTTGGATACGAACATTGATCAACGGTTGAAACGTGTTGGACTTCACGGGCTGATGTTGGGATGCCAACACACCTCCATGTGGAGGGACCTGGCCCAACACTACTTGCGCTCGAGTCTATTTCTCTCCATGAAGTAGTTGCATCTGGTTAGTTATGGAGATGAATCTCATCACTAAGCAAGAGTCCACGCTAGCAGACATGGGTATATTTGTTTTCTTGCAAGCAGTTGTGTTTTTCCTACCTAGGAAAAAATGTTTTACTATCAAGCCAGCAACAATCCCATTGTAACATTGGTTGGCCTGTTGGCGGGAAGGGCCTTTCTGTGCTTACATCCCTCTCTGTAGCCTTGATTGGAATTATCTCCATCATTTCACCTCAGCTGCAAACCATTTTAAGGATGTAATTGTTTCATGGTCATGGACTCATGCTACATACATGTAACAAAGGCTCAGGTCCCACATTGTGTTCATCGTGACAGAGTGGTTGCCTCCGGTGAGCCATGTTCATTTTCATCGTGATCACCAGTTTGGTTGCCTTTTTTATCCCCAGTTTGATCTCCTTTTAGATGGTTGGTTTCATATCCCATTTTTTTCGCGAAAACGCAAAAAGCTTTGCGTTTTGATTTATTGATAGAAAAAGAAGTTTGATTTACAAGCCTAAGAAAGGCCGAAACATCCATATATACAACACACCCAACACTCAAAACAAGACTACGGCTAACGTCGACATCCGTCGAGTGCTTCTCCAGGACATCACAGAGCGAGCTCCTCCACCAAACAGAACCCTTGCCGATGAAAGTCGCACTACTTGCGCATCGTCGGTATCGCTAGGAGCATGCCATTCGCAGCCAAGATGGGTCCCCCTGGATCCCGCGAGCCATCTAGGCTCAACCTAGATTCGGGGTACGCCTCCAGCGCAATGGCTACCTCCCTGCAACCTCAACAGACTTACTAGCATGCAGTCTTCACCGACCCGCCATCAACCACAAAGGCTAGCCCACCACTGGTCATCCGGAGGCTTGCTTGCGCCGTCCGAGGAGGATCCCCATCGCGCAAGCCATACGCAATACCACTCGAGAGGCCGACACTCCAACTGCACTAAGATGTCGCATGAGGCCAACATCGAAGACCATGACGATGAGCAGCGACTCGTACCAGGGAATCAGGTTTCCAAGACGACGCCACCATGGAGGGAACGACATCGAAGACGCCGATCTGGCAAACCAAATCTGGGGTTTTCACCCGAAACCTGACACCCTAGGCGAGGAAGGTGCCGGAGCTCCTCGATGACGCCTCAAGCAGACGTGATACCCACAAGCGTCGTCGTTACCAGCCCAAAGGCAGGGCTTTCGCTCGAGGCTTGATACCTCGCTCCCGCTACCTGTTCCTCACATGGAGCCCCCGTGCTAGCCCTAGGAGGAGTCACCGGAAGTTTTGCGCACAGCCACCTCAGAGAAGCATCACCAGCCACCCAACACCGCCACCCCTGCCGCCGGCATCAGAGAACGCATCGAGCTGCCACACCAAGAAGGCGTTGGGCTCCACTCGACCCGCCCAGAGCAGCATCATCCCTGTGCTCGGGGCCAGGGAGGACGGCCAAGGGGAAGTGTGTGGGGGGGGCGCCCGGTCGCTGGCACCGTCGCCCAGGCGACCCAACCTGCACGGAGCAGAGCTCACGCACACACCCAACGCAGGGGCCAGCAGGCTAGGGCCCGCACAACCCAGATCGAGCCCGAACGGGCCCAGATCTGGGCCGACCGGCCTGCACCGCCCGCTGCCGCCTCTCTGCCTCCACCACGGCCGCCGTTAGGGACCACCGTCCTGGCCTCCACCAGTCGGCCTGTAGCCCCCCCCCCCCCCGGGGGGGGCTGCCAGACCAGTTCCGATCACTGCCGCTTGCCAGAGGAAGGGGAGGGAGCCACGCCGCCCCTCCCCCCGCGGCGAGGCCCGGCCGCCATGCGCCCTCCCAGGCCCGCGCACCGAGTCCACCCGCGCGACACCGACAGATGCCCCGCCGCGCGCCCGCAGAGCCGCCGCACGCCTAGGGACCACAGACCCGCACAGGCCAGGGCCCGCTTGACCTAGATCTGGGCCTGCAGATCCGCGCCGCCAGGAGGCCCTCACCCGCGCCAATCCAGCCGCCGCCGGCGCAACACCCAGCACCAGGACGACCACACCCGTGCCAAATCCGGCCAGAACCGTGGCCGTTGCTAGCGCCGTAACACCCATGCGCCTCCGCATCCCTGCATCGCCACGCACACCCGCCGCGCCGCCGCTCCATGGCCGCCCCCACGCGCCGCCGGTAGTCGGCCACTGCCTTTGGAGCGCTAGTCCCACCGTGTGTTGCCACGGGGACCTCCCCACAGCGCCGTCGCACGAATGCCACGTTGCGGCGCCGGGAATTAGTGCGCCGTTCACCCGAGCTTGGGCCCCACCGCCGTCGTCCGCCGGTGAGGGCTTTGCCTGCCGGCTTCCTCCGACGACGAAGAGGGGGAGGAGGGGGCTAGGTTTCCGCCGCCCGTGTCGCCCTGGGAGCGACGCGGGGGCCTTCCCTTCTTCAGGAGAACCGGTTTCATATCCCAGACCATTTCGATTACTGAAAGCAGAATTATGTGTCAATACATTTGTGTAGCAAGTTACTCTGATCATTTGCTACTGTATGTATCATGTGGCACTGAAAGATAACCGATCATATGTTTCTGTAATGAAGTCATACCTATCATCAACTTATCCCTCTCCTGGGTGATAGTACTGCTCTCTTCTCATCTTTATTACTCCATCCAATCCATATTAATTGGCGATGATTTAGTACAAATTTTTGCTAAATCAGCGACAATTAATATGGATCATCTTTCTAGCTTACAAAACAATAACAAAATATTCTTTCACGTCAAAGGGTTTTCTCTGAAATACAGGTAATCCGAGATAATGAAGCAATATAAGCTCTACTGTCTCATGAGGATATTGTTATGATACTTAACTGAAAATTTCACACATTTTGTTGGTGGTGACTGGTGAACTTATATTTGGATTCAAGGGTATTAAGCTCCGACTTCAGATAATGAGCATCTTCTTACCTGGTACATATTTATACAAGGGAGAAATTAATGAAATTAAGCACAGGCTGTGACAAAAGGAACAGATCAGATACATGCATACACACAAAACTTTTCTTGTCAATTCAGGGCTATAATAGTATATATCTATAAACAGTATATTGTAATCTAAGTTTATGATGGTCATCTTAAAAACAACCAGTTGGCTGAATACAGCCAGCACTTGTACAAAGTTATGCCAAGTTAGAAAGGTTTACACATACAGGCTGAATCTGAATCCAGCAAGATTTTCTATTTTTCTCCCGGTGTATTTGAAAATCCAAGTGATTTAGAACAATTTAACCAGAAGCATATGGGTCAGTACCAAAATCTACCCAGGCTAGGTTCCACTTGGAATCTTTGCAGATGTTCAGCAGCTAGCAACACAGCAACCAAGGAACAATTAATATGGATCCGAGGGAGTATCATCTTTCCAGCCAACAAAATAGAAGCAAAATATTCTTTCACGTTAAAGGGTTTTCTCTGAAATACAGGTAATCTGAGATAATCAAGCAATATAAGGTCTGCTGTCTCATGAGGATATTGTTATGATACTTGGTGGTGACTGATGAACTTACATTTAGATTCAAGGGTATTAAACTCCGATTTTAGATTCTGAGCATTTCAGGGAGAAATCAATGAAATTAAGCACATGCTGTGACAAGGAACAGATCAGAGCTGTAATCTGTATTGTCATACATGCAGACACACAAAACTTCTCTTGTCAATTCAGGGCTATAATAGTGTTGTGTCTGTATATATCTATAAACAGTATATTATAGTCTAAGTTTATGATGGTCAACTTAAAAACAACCAGTTGGCTGAATACAGCCCGCACTTGTCCAAAGTTATGCCAAGTTAGATAGGTATACACATACAGGCTGAATCTAAACCCAGCAAGATTTTCTACTTTTCTCCCGTTGTATTTGAAAAGCTAAGTGATTTAGAACAATTTTACCAAAATCTTCCCAAGCTCGGTTCCACTTGGAATCTTTGCAGATGTTCTGCAGCTAGCAACACAGCAACCAAGGAACAAGGCACGGCTTCTTTTGGAAAAGCTTCTTCATAAGGAGTATCCTCCAATTTTCTTCAGAAGGGGATCGTCGCTCAATGGAACGGATTGTCCTTCAATCGTCACAACAACTGAAATTTGTTCCTGGGGGCTAACATTCAGTGTATCTTGAACACAGGAATCTCATCTGCAGCATTAGTGTTGGGGACACAATTTCACGGTTACTCCACGGGAGGATGTGATGCATTAGCAGGGAAAAGCACTCAGGTTACTTTCCTCATGTGTTGGTTTCTTTGGAGAATTAGAAGAAAGTAGTGTCATGTGTTTCCTCATGGAGAAACCCAACAATGTTTAATCACCAATGGGAAATGGTCCCTCTGTTTAGAAAATATATGTCACTTAGGCTTAGACATTACTCGAACATTTTCAGATAATGTAGATCGCATCTGGAAAATTGAAGTGTACCTTTAAAAGGAAAAAAAGTGTCTCTCGACAAGAAGTACATGCCTTTGTTCACGAGTTACTAAGCATACGAATAAAAATCATCGATTTCAATAATCAACCTTTTTTTTGTTGGTTTGAGGTTGCTTATCACCCGATGATTTCAATAATCAAAATTTTATGTTAACTTGCGCAAATGATAAAATTATCTCTTTATTACAACGAGTATATTTTGTTTTATGGGATGTTTTATTCATACAAATAATCTAGTGTATCAAGTTATCCCTCTGGGCTATAAGCCCGGCTGTTTGAGGCCTACTATTTTATCCGACAGTGTTATGTTGGATTATTAGGCAATTTCCCCATAAGATTAATTACCGAAATTAACATTATATAAGCACTAGCAGATCTAAACACATGCAGCCAAACAACCACATCTAGTAGATCTGAAAATCTAACAAGAACTAGTGCATACAAAGAGAAGAATAACACGTACAGGTTGACCGGAAAGGTCGTCACCGCAGCAGCACCTTGGTCATTGTTGTTGTCGCCCATGGTGCTGATGAGGTCGTCGGTTGCTGAAGAAGAACACACGAACAAAGGCGAGCAGTCGCGCCAAGACGCTCCCCAAAAACCTTATCGCCCGTCTCCCGGTGCAGGATCTCAACGGACGGGGTTTCGGAGGCCTGCTCTCCCGGACAGCAGTGCACGCAGGCGTCAGGATGGGGAAGCCTAGAGAGCAGCGTAGCAAGAGAAACACACAGCAAGAGAGATTGAGAAAAGAACTGGATGCGTCTAAATCTGTCTGTCTCTCGCTCTATAGCTTGGGAGGTGAGCCGACCAAGTCGCCACGCGGTGGAAGACAAGGACACGCGTCACACATGCACACGAATGTTGACACGTACCCAACAGTTGGTGCACCAAGCAAAAATTTAGTCTTCCATAAAATGAGTTTCTAACTCGAACTCGATTCACCAAACATGATGCGCGTGCGGGCGAGGCGAGGCGGGCGGCAGAGAAGGAGGAGTGCGCGTGGACTCCTTCTCTTCTCACTCACTTAGTGGGAGTAAAATAACTCACC
This sequence comes from Avena sativa, assembly GCA_916181665.1. Taxonomy (NCBI): domain Eukaryota; kingdom Viridiplantae; phylum Streptophyta; class Magnoliopsida; order Poales; family Poaceae; genus Avena; species Avena sativa. The sequence goes on from OV702296.1 coordinate 430,414,406, forward strand.
TTATAAGCTGGTCCAACTCTCTCCCAACTAGCAATGTGGGACTAAACTTTGTCTCCCACAGAGCTCTGAAGCTGCCATAGTAGATGGGCATTGAGATTTCATGATTTATTATACTAGATGGGCTGCCTACATGGGTCGCAGCCCATATAAATCTAACAATCCCCCACCAGATCTCAAAGGCACATTATATGGCACATCAGTTCCAATCACTGTTTAATATACCTGCAGTTTAGTGGAGACTGTTAAGTTAAACTTCCACCTAGACAAAGAGATACGCTTACTACAACTGAACAATGGACTATGCCTTGAATTGTCAGTCTTGCGCAGCAAGTTTCACTCAATGTCGTTACCGGTACTTGGCTGTCATAGGCTACCCCTCGGGTGGAGCTTATAAGTCACACTCCTCGGCCTTTCATGAGCTTCCTAGAGATTCACCCAAATCTTATACACTGTGACCAGCAGTGTAGCTCATATAGGTGTGTTCTTTCAAGATCGCTCTGTAGGACAGCGTCTTTGCTCCCAAGGAGATAGTTAGAACACATTAAGATATAATCAGCCTTCCTTACAGTATACTATGAGAGAATTGCATCTGCAGTGGAGTGGGAGTGTAAAAGTTTCTCTCAACTCAGTTGTTTCGGTTTGTTTTCCCAGGTCCTAATTCACGGGATCTCCGATCACATAGGTTGGGTTACCCCCTTGACAACTCACGTGGGTCTCAAACCCATCTCCCTCGATGCATTTTCTATCAAATTTCTTGATAGTCCTTTCGTAAAAGGATCTGCCAGATTCTTAGCCGTTTGGACATAATCCAATGCTATAACTCCGGAGTTTCTCAGCTTTTTGACAGACTTCAGTCTTCTCTTGACATGTCTTGAACTCTTCATATTATCCTTAGAACTGTTCACTTTGACAATCATAGTTTGGTTGTCACAGTTCATAAGGATTGTCGGTATTGGTTTTTCAACCATAGGCAAATCTATTAAGAGTTCACGAAGCCATTCTGCTTCGACAATCACAGTATCTAATGTTATGAGTTTTGCTTCCATAGTTGACCTCGTTAAGATGGTCTGTTTGCAAGACTTCCATGAAACATCGCCACAACCAAGAGTGAATATATATCCACTTATGGCCTTTATCTCATCAGCATCTGATATCCAGTTTGAAGCACTATACCCTTCAAGTACTCTTGGGTACCCGCTATAATGAATTCCATAGCTCACGGTTCCCTTTAGATAGCGCATTACTCTCTCAAGAGCAAGCCAATGGTCATCTCCCAGGTTGGCCACAAACCGGCTAAGTTTGCTCACAACAAATGAGATGTCAGGCCTCATAGCGCAAGCTAAATACATAAGTGAGCCAATAATCTGAGAGTATCTCAATTGATCTCTAGTTGCCTTTTGATTCTTTTGAAGCAAAACACTAGGATCATAAGGTGTGGGAGAGGATTTGCAATCATCATATCCAAATCTGCTCAACACCTTCTCCACATAATGTGATTGCACAAGTGTAATCCCATTATTCTCATCTCTCAGTAGCTTGATGTTTAGGATAACATCAGCTTCTCCAAGATCCTTCATATCAAAACATTGAGACAAGAAGGTTTTAACCTCATTAATCACTTTGAGACTTGTCCCAAAAATTAGTATGTCATCAACATACAGACATAGGACAACTCCCTCACCCCCACCATGGTGGTAGTACACACATTTGTCAGCTTCATTTACAAAAAATCCCACAAATGTCAAAGTTCTTTCAAACTTCTCATGCCATTGCTTGGGATCTTGTTTGAGGCCATACAAAGATTTCTTCAATTTACACACCTTTCTCTCTTGACCTTCTAGTACAAAACCATCAGGCTATTCCATGTAAATTTCCTCATCCAACTCTCCATTTAGGAAAGCCGTCTTAACGTCCATTTGATGAACAAGAAGACCGTGCGAGGCAGCCAGTGATAGTAGTACTCGAATTGTGGTTAATCTAGCCACGGGTGAGTAAGTATCAAAGAAATCTTCGCCTTCCTTTTGGGTATAACCTTTAGCCACAAGCCGAGCTTTGTCTTTTCAATAGTACCATCAACCCTAAGCTTATTTTTAAATACCCATTTACATCCTACAGGTTTACACCCATACGGACATTCAGATATCTCCCACGTTCCATTAGCCAAGATGGAATCCATCTCGCTTTGAACCGCTTCCTTCCAGTAGTCTACATCCGGAGATGCAAAAGCTTCTGAAATGGTAGTGAGAGTATCATCCACTAGGTACACAATGAAATCATTACCAAAAGATCTTGCGATCCTTTGTCTCTTACTCCTTGTGGGAGCTTCATTGTCATCCTCATCCGAATCTGAACTCACATTATTTGATTGTTCATCATTCTCTATGGGAGTTTCAAGTTCAGAAACTGGATCATATTTCTTATTAGATATGCTAGGCATATCTCTCATAGGAAATATATCCTCAAAGAATGTAGCATCTCTTGATTCAAAAATGGTACCGACACTCATGTCGTCCATTTCGGATTTCACCACAAGAAATCTGTAAGCAATGCTGTGAGAAGCTTAGCCAAGAAAGACACAATCCACAGTTTTCGGTCCAAGCTTATGCTTCTTGTTGATTGGCACGTTGACCTTTGCCAAACAACCCCAAGTTCGTAAGTAGGAGAGTGTCAACCTTTTCTTTTCCCATTCTTCAAATGGTGTAATCTCTTTATTCTTAGTTGGAACACGGTTTAGGACATGACACGAAGTCAATATAGCCTCCCCCACCATTCCTTGGATAAACCGGTAGTGTCTAACATGGCGTTAACCAAATCTGTTAGAGTCCGGTTTTTCCTCTCAGCAATCCCATTGGATTGAGGGGAATTGGGAGGCATCCTCTCATGTATAATACCATGTTCCAAACAGAATAAATTGAACTTATTAGAAAAGTACTCTCCACCACGATCAGACCGAATTCTTTTGATCTTTCTCTCAAGTTGATTTTCAACTTCTGCCTTATAGATTCTAAAGAAATCTAAGGCCTCGTCTTTAGTTTTCAAGAGATATACATAACAATACCTAGTAGAATCATCAATCAAAGTCATGAAATATTTCTTTCCATTAATTGTCAACACACCATTCATCTCACATAGATCTGAATGTATGAGCTTTAGAGGTGCCAAGTTTCTCTCCTCTGCAGGCTTGTGAGGCTGCTTTGCTTGCACACAAGCATGTCACTTAGAGCCTTTGACAATAGTAAATTTTGGAATTAAACTCATACCAGCAAGCCGCGACATACAACCGAAATTAATATGACAAAGTCGTGAATGCCAAACATTAGTTTCATTACTAGTAGTGCAAACATGGTTCACTACATCATCATAGAAGTCTACCAATGAAAAACGGAACATGCCTCCGCATTCATAGCCTTTTCCAATAAAGGTTCCATACTTAGACAGTACAACTTTATTGGACTCAAATACCAACTTAAACCCATCTTTCAGAAGACGGGATCCACTAACGAGATTCTTCTTGATAGAAGGGACATGCTGCACATTCTTCAATTGCACGATCTTGTCTGAAGTAAACTTCAGATCTACCGTGCTAGCACCAAGAACAGTAGCATGTAACCCATTCCCCATCATGACTGAGGAATCTCGAGCCTGATAAGAGGTGAACATGGAAATGTCAGCATACACATGAACATTGGCACCCGTATCAACCCACCATTCTATGGGTTGAAATACTGAAAGAACAGTAGGTAATAAATTACCATACCCAGAACCTAAAGTTTCTGCATCAGTATTGCCAATGACCATGTTGACAAATTTAGAACTTTGTCCAGCCTGACCCTTCTTGCCTTTCTTCTGTGGACAACGATGAGCCCAATGGCCAATCTCGCCACACACCTAGCAAGGTTCTTTCTTTTCCTTGTTCTGTCCCTTCTTCTTCTTGAAGTTGGTAGTCTGGCAGACTTTGTTATTTCCTTTGGACTTGTGGGTATTTTTCTGCACCATATTGGCAGCAGAATGTCCCTTGGTTCCACTAGTGTGTTTGTCTTTTGCCCTCTCCTTCTCTTCAACATCCAGAGAACCAATAAGGTACTCAACAGAGAGCTCATGCCTCTGATGTTTCAGAGAAGTGGCAAAGTTTCTCCACGAAGGGGGAAGCTTAGCAACAATGCATCCCGCGATAAACTTGTCCGGAAGCACACACTTGAGGAGTTCGAGTTCCTTTGTCATGATCCGTAGCTCATGAGCCTGTTCTACTGCAGACCAGTTTTCAACCATCTTGTAGTCATTGAACTGCTCCATAGCATACAGTTCACCACCGGCATCGGCAGCACCGAACTTAGCGTCTAGCGGATCCCACAGTTCCTTGGCATCACGGATATGCAAATATGCATCAACCAACTTGTCTCCAAGCACACTGAGTACAGAGCCCACAAAAAGTACAGTGGCCTCCCTGAACGCTCTCTCTTCCTCGAGAGTAAGCGGACCTCTGGGAGTGCCATCTGCAACTTTTTCTATGCCCATTGCACTGAGCCACAAGAGGGTTTTCCCTTGCCATCTCTTAAAATTAGCACCCATAAAAGGGCTCGGTTTCAGCGAAGCAGCAAAGGCAGATGACAAAAATCTAAACAGATAAGGTTTTTGGATTGTTGGATTATTAGGTAATTTTCCGATAAGATTAATTACCGAAATCAACATTATGTAAGCACTAGCAGATCTAAACACTTGCAGCCAAACAACCACATCTAGTAGATCTGAAAATCTAGCAAGAACTAGTGCATACAAAGAGAAGAATAGCACGTACAGGTTGACCGGAAAGGTCGTCACCGCAGCAGCACCTTGGTCATTGTTGTTGTCGCCCATGGTGTTGATGAGGTCGTCGGTTGCTGAAGAAGAACATACGAATAGAGGCGAGCAGTCGCGCCAAGACGCTCCCCAAAAACCTTATCGTCCGTCTTTCGGTGTAGCATCTCAACGGACAGGGTTTCGGAGGCCTGCTCTCCCGGACAGCAGTGCACGCAGCCACCGGGATGGGGAAGCCTAGAGAGCAGCACATCAAGAGGAACACACAGTGAGAGAGATTGAGAAAAGAACTGGATGCGTCTAAATCTGTTTGTCTCTCGCTCTATAGCCTGAGAGGTGAGACGACCAAGTCGCCACGTGGTGGAAGACAAGGACACGCGTCAAACATGCACACGAATGTTGACTTGTACCCAACAGTTGGTGCACCAAGCAAAAATTTAGTATTCCACAAAACGAGTTTCTAACTCGAACTCGATTCACGAAACGCGACGCGCGTGCGGGCGAGACGAAGCGGGCGGCGGCGGAGGAGGAGTGCGCGTGGACTCCTTCTCTTCTAACTCTCTCCCAACTAGCAATGTGGGACTAAACTTTGTCTCCACAGAGCTCCCAAGCTGCCATAGTAGATGGGCCTTGAGATTTCAGGATTTATTAGACTAGATGAGCTGCCTACATGGACTGCAGCCCATATAAATGTAACATGTTATACCCACTGGCTAAGTCTACCTCCCCTCCGGCCTCCGGCCTCCGCCGCCGCCCCCAGCTCGTCTCCTTCTTGGGACGGGATCGAGAAACAGGGCGAACTCTCAGTCGGCGACAATGGCGGACGCCGTAACAGCATGAGCGGTGACTCTCCTTCCCGGACTCCCCGATGAGATCATTGTCTAGGACATCCTCGTCCACCTGCCCCCCAAACCCCTCCTCAGTTGCCGTCCCGTCTGCCGCGCCTGGCACCGTGTCACCTCCACCCGCGAATTCCTCCTAGCCCACCACGGCCGCCAGCCCAGCCTCCCGATCTTCTCCGGCGACGTCCTGTGGATCCTCGGCTTTCACTACCACAACATCCTCGCCTTCGACCACCGTGCCGCTACCGAGGACGATCAGCTCCACGCCGTCGCCCAGCTTCGCAAGGCGTTCCAACCGGATGCCTCCTGCGACGGCCTGCTGGTTCTCTCCAAGCTGGCCATGATTGGCTCTAGATCCCGCTTCTCCTACTGGCGAGTATCGGCTGCTGCTGTAGCGGAGGAGGTGCAAGGAAGACCTAATTGGCTGCTACGTCTTTGCGTTGGGCTCTGACCAGTGGACAAGGTACATCGAGTGGCCAGAGACTGCGACGCGGATGGTCAACTTACCTGTCCGGGTGCGGGATAGCCTGCACTGGTCTGAGTGGGAAAACAAACTAATACTAGTACTCCCTCCGTATCAAAATATAAGATGTTTTAGCTTTGTGAAATCTTATATTTTGATACGGAGGGAGTATTTGACACCATAGCTGTCTTTTCGGCAGAAGCGTTATCCAAATGTTCCTGGCAACTCATATATCTTTGACATTGATGGCACCCTCGGCATCTATACCCGTGACCATTCCACTGAAGTTATCGATATACGGGCATTGAAGAACTATGAAGGCGAGGTTTGGGACTTGAAGTACCAAATCAAATTGCCGGTTGCCAAAATCAGGAGGGAGTTTGAAGACTGTGGTGACCGCTGGGATTTGGACGTTGTTTCAGTTAATGGTGACATGCTCTGGCTGGTCAAGGTTAATGGGTGGCTGCTCCACTCTGACGGTGGTAGCAAATTGGTTAGCAGCTTATATGGTCACCGCCGAGGCCTCTGTCTCAAGCAAAGTCTTGTTCAGCATACCTCCTTTCCGGCTCTAGAAGGTTATGCTGTGAATGCTTCACCTTTCATCTGACCTGTTGAGTGAATGGTGCTTCTTAACGGCCTAGTGATCTGCAATATATATTAATTGCATGGATCATAAATCTGCTGGCTTCTTTTTGTGTTGATCTATATAAAGTTAGGGTTGATAGCCCACATGCGACGTCTTTGCAGGGAATTCTCTCGCATGCGACGTCGTTGGAACGAATAGCTCACATGCGACGTCTGCATGCAAAAGAATTGCCCTAATGCGACAACCCACGAGACAGCTTAAGAATTGGATTTACTTGGGCCATGCGGGACCCATAGCTTATCAAGCTGAGCGTGGTGATGGCTAGAGGCGGTTTTGAGAGCGGGACCCACAGCTTATCCAGCTCAGCGTGGTGGTTCCCACATGATGTCTTATGATCAAGGGTCCCACCTCATTTCCACCTCAGATCGTGGGTCCCATAACTTACCCAGGTCACGGCGTGAAAGAAAATAGGAGCTGGATCCGTCGTCTTGCCCGAGCCATTCGTCACTGCCTGTGCCATCCTCCGATCCCCTTTCTTCTTCTTCTTCTCCGCCGACTAAGCGCGGCAATACCGGCGACAGATGTCGAGCTCCGGTACATCCTCCCGCCGCTGGCCTTGGTATGGTGCGGTGCCGATGACGCGGTGCCCTGATTGCCCCCGTACGGTGCCCCTGAAGCGGGTGGTCTCAACCACCGATAAGAATGGGAACCTTGGCCGGGAATTTGTGAAGTGTGAGAGTAAACCAGAGCCAGGGAAGGTGAGATCTGAGTTTACCCAGCTCCAATTGGGCTCCAATTTGTTGTTTTTGATTAGAATTTGTGATTTGTATTCAATTTGGGATTTAGGGTTCATATCTGAAATTTCAGGATCTGCCAAAATATGGGCATTTTGAGTGGCTTGATGTGTACATCGAGCGGATTCGGCTGGAGTGCGCACCCAGGGAGCTTGAGAACACGTTGGTGATGGAGCATTTGGCATCTGGCGACCCCATTTCAGCTGGTACTGTGGGGTATGCGGAAGTGAAGACCGAGCTGAAGAAAATTAACAAGCAGATGAAGCAAATTATCGAATTGAAGAAGCAAGGCAATGTGATGGCCAGAATTTTTTATTTGTGTTCTATTTTTCTCGGTTTTGTTTATCTCCTGATCAGTAGTCGTTATACAATGCGAATTAGTGTGGAGTAATAGTTAGAATGGTTTGTAATCTTACTATGATGGATGTAATGTTATGTAGCTTTGAATTGAATAAAACGAAACACAAACTCTGGCAAAATTCGAGATGCTCTGTTTTCCCTATTTTATTTTCTTCAGTTCGTCAGTGCAAGCATTCAGTGAGTGTGCAGGATAGTGCTAGGAAAGGCCAGGCCCAAATAAAACGCCGGCCAGGCCCAATAGTAAACGATCTCCACGTGCGGCAAAAAACAAATCTGCTCAACGTGCAATGTGTAGTGAATGCAACACTTGTTTATATGCACCAATGTATGACAAAAAATGGGGTACCCAACTAGAATGCAATACTTGTTTATATGCACCAATGTATGCCCAAAAAATGTATACTTATAGAAATGCTTGTATGCAAACGTAAATTGGACAAACTTTGTGGCTAAGTCTCGATAGTTGGACAAAAATTTATAGACTTATTTTTATGCACAAGTCTAGTTTCTTTTTGTTGAAAATTTATAGAGGAATTTAATAGACTACTTTTTTATGCAAAAGTGTAGTTTTTTTTTCATGCACAAGTGCTTCTTATTTTCATGCACAAGTGCTTCTATAATTCAAATTTATAGACTTGTTTTTATGCAGAGGTTTTTATGCACAAGTCCTTCTCATATTTTTATGCACTAGTGCTTCTCTCATTTAAATTTATAGACTTATTTTTGTTGAAAATTTATAGTCTCGGGAAAAAAGAAAACTTTGTGACAAACTAGTGCTTCTCTCATTTTTATGTGAGAACTTATAGATTTCTTTTTATGCACAAGTCTAGTTTCTTTTTGTTGAAAATTTGTAGAGGACTTTAATAGTCTACTTTTTTATGCACAAGTGTAGTTTCTTTTTCATGCACAAGTGCTTTTCTTATTTTTGGGTGCCCTTATTTTTATGCACAAGTGATTCTCTCATTCAAATTTATAGACTTGTTTTTATGTGTCGGTATCTGTTATGACTCGGAATTTTTGCATGAACTATAAGCACGATGGCCACATTACATTAATAAAACGATAACAATGGGACCCCGATAACAACATAAGTTGGGTTAACTATAACCCGACACATACGACAGACACATACGAGGGTATGATGATAAAAACTAGGGTCTATTATAACCCGATAACAACATAACTTGGGTTAACTATAACCCGACACATGCAACGGAACGTCTTCTTCTTCGGGTCCCCTTCGTCTTCATCTTCTGGCCGCACCCCTCCTCCTTGGCCTCTCCTTGGCCTCTCACTCTTCGTCCCCGTAGGGGAGAGCGTGCATACCGTTCACGGTGGGGAAGATGTTGTAGAAGTTTGTGAAGACGTTGTAGGCGGTGAATGCGATGAAATCGCATCCACACCAGTACACCTGGCCGATGAAACGGAGTCAGGGTGGCTCACACCACCCTGTGGCGCAGACCCACCCCTGGTCGTGCCACCAGGTGGTGTGGCCACTCCGGACTCCGCCTTCGACCCGTTTTCTCCCAGTATCTTCCTTTTGTTATGAAACTTCGTAATATATAACCCCCCCGGATCCCCCGAGGTTCGTATATCGTGTTTTCGTCGTGTTTTTGTTTCGATTTGTTTCTGCCAGGACATACTCTTTGAAGGTTTAGAAGCACAATGGTGTCCGCCAAGGAGAAAGGGAAGGAGCCTATGGAGAAACACCTCCAAGACCCCGGGAAGGAGAAGGAGATCAAGAGTGAAGGTGAAGAGGAGGCAAAGCACACCGGCACTACCATTGCAAGCATTGGAGTGGTGGCGAACCCTGCCAGGATCAGAAGGACTGCACGGATGCAGACTGGGGGGAAACTCATTGTCACTGCTTGGCTCCACGCCATGCAGGAAAAGAAGACTTCAAGGAGGAAGAGTGGGGAAAGAATAGCAAGAGGTGGAATTCTCAACCTGACATGATCATGAGCCACATTGAGCAAATCTCACAGCTGATTCGTAATCTCACCTTCAAGATTGAGGACTTGGGGAAACTGATCAAAGAGCTCATCAAGAGGATACCACCACCACTGTCAACACCCGGATTTTTAATCCCAGATGCCCGTTATGCCATACCTCGCAATCCTAGGATTACCATTTTTGCGAGACATAACGGATTGGATATCACAGTACATCATCCATTACAAACCATACATAAGGTTTTACACAAATTCGGATCTCATGATCCAGTCTTTAATACAACAAGCAGCGGAAATAAACGATAGCGTAGCGGTGGGGTCCATCTTCAGGGGCACAGGCAATGCTGACGAAGGCAGATAGTCCTAGTTATCATAGCCGTCCTGCTGACCATCATCTTGATAATCTCCTTCATAGTCTGGCCATGATAATAGCCAGGGACAAAAGCCATGAGTACTCTTTAAGTACTCGCAAACTACTACTAGCAAGGGTTATAATTCTAAGTTAAAGTGCTGAATTGAAAGAATAACTATCAAGTTAAGTTTGAAACCTAAGCTGAGTTCTGAAGCAAGAAAAGATAAAGTAAAATTCTAGAATCACCTAAGTTGGGAAGCTATTTTCATTAACACAACCCTGTTGTGGTCAAGTAAAGGTTCATCATTCATTTCAAGTTATTTAGAAAACATCTAACAACGAAACAGTATGGCCATTCCAACTGTCCATAACCGCGGACGCGGCTATTCGAATAGTTTGACACTCTGTAGAGGTGGTACACTTTCACCAATAGATTTGATACATCTGTCAGCAATAACCCTGAATCATCATACTTGGTATGCAGATAATCAAACATAACCTTCCCTTTACACACCCTAGTACAAGCACCTCTCCTATGAGCATGGCCTCCCAACCATGACCATCAGTCATCTTGGGCACTGCATAGGGGGACATCATTGAGAGGTGGCCTCAGCTCAAACCTCTCCCATGAGGGAACTAATACTAATGCATATAAATTTCCAGCTAAGCCTTACCCAATTCAGGTAATGTGGTTGTACGGTAAATTTGGAATGGTATCGCATCCGAATCCAACCATCAGTTTAATAAAAAGGGTTAAGGCTCATGCCTTATCTTTTTCATCATCATCAACCTATTGTGTTTCTCAACACATGTCAAAACATCTCAATAGAATGACTCATCATTCCAAGGTTTCCATAACTCATTTTCACCAAGTGTTCCCATCTAAAGTGATTCCAGTTTGATCTATTCTAAAACACTAGGTTAAGAGTGTTCACTAAGGTGGAAAGGTGGGATCAATCTCATGCCATATAATGACATCTAAAGGTTCCTAAGTAGGTCAAGTTTTATACTCTTTATGCTACCTTCAAAATTAATTAAAGAACTTTGTGTAAACTAAGGGGGGTGTGATCAAAGTATGCTTAAGGCATCTTTACTAAACTATCTAGTTTTATTCTAGCTTGCTACAATAGCTCACTAAAGCATGTTTGCAAGGGTTAGCTTGCCACTAATAGCTTGCCTTGGTTGGTGCACTGGTTGCAGTTTTCTTCTTCTTCTTCTTCTGCTTGGTAGAACTCCTCCTCCTCGAAGGCTTGGTCGGTACTATCGTCTAGAAATACATATGGAGGGCACAATCACCAAACAATACTTAACTTAGGCTAAGTAGTATTCTAAACCACACAATTGATGATCTATTATCATCCAAAACACCACAAGTTTAATTCAATAGTTTCCACCTTTTTATTTTGGAAAAGTAATTTCTACTCATTGAAAAATTAACTACAATTTAATATTCACCACCAAAATATGGGATCATGTGGACACATGTCCTCACCACATATTCTAACATGTGGGAATGAGATTTAAAGGTTGGATCCATATTACTTTGGTTTAAGTTTATTATTTAATGATTTAAAGTGACTAGAAATGCCTATATAGCATTATTTTGGTACTAGTCCAAAGTCACTATCTGTAAACCTTAATATTATTACATATTTAGATAGATATGATGAAATGTGATTTTTGAGAGTTGGAATCAACTCAAAAGCTAACTTGGTTGATTTTACAAAAATGTTTCAAGTTGCAAAAGCTTCTGTCTTCTTCTTTTTATTAGGACAAATCTATAACACTAAATGGATTAAATCCAACGGGCTTGGATAGAGCATTTCAATACCTTTCAGACAAAATTAGTTTCATGCAATTTGGATTTGTCAAACTCACATAATTGAATTTTGAAACACTAGACAGAAACTATATTCTAACTAAAAGGAAAATTCCTAATTTGAATTTGAAACGTGCGCGGGAACGAAATGGGCCGGCCCACTGTGCTCCGTGCAGCGTCGCGGGCTGGCTTAAGTGAGGGCCCCACCCGTCAGTGGAACAGGGGGGTACCGAAGGGGTATGGATGAAAGGTGGCCGTGCGATTAGAGGGCAGATCGACGGCTGAGGGTCGTCGTCGACGACGGACGGGTCGCTGGCGAGCTCGAACCCTAGCGCGGTCGGTGAGGATGCAGTGGGGGCGTACCAGGGCTCCAGCAGGGTTGGCGAGGCGGGCGAACGAAGTGGAAGACGACGGCGGTTATCCTGGTACAAGCGGCGCTTCCCGGGATGGCCTGGATCAACGGCGCCCTTCTCCTCCCGAGGCGGCGGCTCCGGCTGCAATTCCGGCGTCCTGGTGCTCGAGCGGCTCCAGCTGGCTGTGGGGAGTGAGATTGAGAGGTGGGGATGAGAATGGTGTGAAGAGAGCTTGCTGGGGAGGCCTCCTTATATAGGCGAGCGAAGGGTGCAGAGCGGCATGGGCAGAGCTCGACATGGGCGACGACACAGCAAGCTAAGGGCATGGGCGAGGTAGGCGGATGGTGGCCGGTCTCCTGGTGATCCTCTATGGCTTGATGGCGCGGCAAGGGGCTATCTCTATTGGTCGGGAGCGGGCGGTGCACTGGGCGCGGGCGGCGGTGTTCGACGCAGTTCCTCGGGGCTGCTGGTCGCGAGGCTGCGAACAAGGATGTCTGGGCGGTTGTTGGGCCTGCTGCGGGTGCTGCCACGCAAGGCTAGGGCTTGGCGAGGCCGGTGCTGCTCTGGCGGGCGCGGTGCTCTGGGGTGATCGGCATGGCGGACAGAGACATGGGCGCGAGCAACTGGGGGTAGTCCTCCGCTCGATTTTGGTCGGGGGCTGGTCGAGGCGGTGCGGTGTGATGGCGACTGTCTGCCAGCGGGCGAAGGAGAGCGCGGGGCAGCTTTGTGCGAGCTGTCCATGGTCGACCTGGCGCATGGCGTCGGGCGGCTTGGCACTGGAGCAGCTAGGGGAGAGGGAGAGAGAGCTAGGGCCGGGGTTTGAGCTGGGGGGACAAGGGGACCGAGTTAGGCCCAAATGGTGACAAGAAGCACTGCACACTATAGTGTTTTGACAAATGTTTGATCTGTGTCTGCCACCTATTCGATGAAATGGCCGCAAGAGAAAAAGTTTTGAATTTTGAGTTCAAAATTTTTGGGTGATCTCCACTAGTGCTAGGTAGTCTCTGGTTACAAGGGTTTTGAAAATGGAGCTCATATACATGGTTTTTGAAATAGGGGTGATCTATGCATATGCATTAGATTCAAATTTGAACTGCCATTTAAAATAGTTTCCAGAATGTTTTTAGAAGATCAAAAGGTGGGCCTTGGTACCTCATTATGTGTACTAGCAAGGGGTGTAAAGATCCAAAATTGTTTCTGTTAAGAATTGAGTACTAGGAATAGCCAAAGTAGGCATGAGAGTTAAATTTGTCCAAATGACCATTCCTTTATTTTAATTCTTTTTTATTTGATTTCTTTTAGGAAAAGTTTGGGAATGATGTAGATGATGTTTAATTCCCTTAAGAAACATTTTAGAAGCAAAGGATCACACAATCATGGCACTTCAAAACAACTCCTATTTTAAATGCACACATATATGAATGCTTTCATTTTAAATATGGAAAAGTTTTTGTTAATCCTAAATTTGGATGATTTGATCTTTGATACTCTTGGATTGAAGTTTTGGGATGTTACAACCACCAAAGGAGTAATTCGTCATCAGGTTTGGCATCCCCTTGGTTTGTTCCAAGCTTGGGGGAGTGCCGCGGTATCACATCACTATCTTCTATCTTTTTACCTTTTTAGTAGAGTCATACCATGAATAGAGAAGTTATCATGTAGGATGGTTTGCATTATGGAAGTGTCCCCTCTCTCGTTAGATATGCATCCCTTGGTGTGAGTTGCCGTTATGGATTATTAATGAGAAGTTCTATCATTCACCCTTTTTCATAGCTTATATTTGTTTTCAATTTGTGGTTATATGATTGATCTTGTTGTTAGTATTGGTATCACTTTGGGATCATTGAGTTAATTTAGTTGGTTTTGGCAAGCCTGGCTCGGTCAGTAGCAACACTATTTTTGAGAGTTGAATGAAAAAGATAAGAGTACTCTAAAGAAATATAATTTCATCATCTTCCTTTCTTGATTTGCTCATAAGTCTAGTATTCTCTAGTTAAGATCTTTTGTGCTTCCAAGGAAGATTGCATGTTTGTCTTTATCGCTTGTATGTTTGTTTGTTTCCTTCAACTCTTATACTTTCTACCCAGCCTTGCTAGCCAAAAACCTGTACTGAGAGGGAATTCTTCTCGTGCTTGGGCGGTCTTGAGGTGCTCACGAACTTTGTGAACTTTCTCTTCTGCTTCTCGGAGAATGTCGTGTCCAAAGATCTGACTCTCTCCTACTTGCGACCAATTCAAAGGGGTACGACACTTTCTTCCATATAGGAATTCAAAGGGTGCCATCTGCAAACTAGCTTGATAACTGTTGTTATATGAGAATTCTACGAAAGGCAGGCAGTCTTCCCATTTTGATCCGTATTCCAACACACAAGCTCTAAGCATATCCTCCAATATCTGGTTGACTCTCTCAGTCTGTCCATCTGTTTGTGGGTGATAAGCGGTACTGAAATTCAACTTGGTTCCTAAACCTTCTTGAACTTTCTGCCAAAATCTTGAAGTAAACTGAGTTCCTCGATCTGATACGATGGTCTTGGGGGTTCCACGCAGACTAACAATTCTAGCAATGTACAGCTCTGCTAGCTTTGCACTCTGGTAGGTTGTCTTGACTGGTATGAAGTGGGCTACCTTGGATAGTCTATCAACTATGACCCAGATTGAGTCATTTCCCCTACTAGAGGTAGGTAAACCGGTGATAAAATCCATTCCGACGGAATCCCATTTCCATTCCGGAATCTGCAATGGTTGCAACAATCCTGCAGGTCTCTGATGCTCTGCCTTGACTCTTTGACAAATGTCACACTTGGCGATGTAGCTTCTGATCTCTCTCTTCATCTTGTGCCACCAAAATTGCTCTTTCAAATCCTGCTACATCTTTGTTCCTCCGGGGTGGATAGAATAAAGAGTATCATGAGCTTCCTTCATGATCATTTCCTTCAGCTCTGAATCTGCTGGCACACAGATACGTCCCTTGTACCACAGTACACCTTCTTCGTCTTCGGTGAATCCAGGTACTTTGCCTGTACCAATACGACGTTTGATCCTGTCGATACTTTCATTCCCCTTCTGGGCTTCCTTGATTTGGCTAATCAAAGTGGGTTGAAGTTCAATGCTAGCTAGGAATCCTTTGCTAACTAACTCAGTCCTGAACTGCTCCAACTCCTCATACAAACTTGGTTGCTTCTCTTTGATCATGGTGTTAAGCCTACATGGCAATCTGCTAAGAGCATCCGCTACCACATTGGCTTTGCCGGGGTGATAGTGAATGTCAAGGTCATAATCCTTGATTAGCTCTATCCATCTTCTTTGTCTCATATTCAATTCCTTCTGGGTGAAGATATACTTCAAGCTCTTATGATCTGAGTAAATCTCACAGCGATTACCCATCAAATAATGACGCCATGTCTTCAATGCTAGAACCACAGCTGCTAGCTCAAGGTCATGGGTCGGATAGTTCTGCTCATGCTGCTTCAGTTGTCGAGACAGATACGCGATGACTTTGCCTTCTTGCATCAATACACATCCTAGACCAATCTTGGATGCATCACAATATACATCAAATGGCTTCTTGATGTCTGGCATGATCAAAATTGGGGCTGATATCAATCTCTTCTTCAGCTCCTGGAAACTGGCTTCACACTTGTCTGTCCATTCAAACTTCTTGTCCTTCTTCAATAATTGGGTCATTGGTCGGGCTATGCTCGAGAATCCTTCTACGAATTTGCGGTAATATCCCGCTAATCCGAGAAATGAACGAACTTGGGTTTGATTTGTTGGGGCTTCCCATTCTTCGACATATTTGATCTTGCTGGGATCAACAGAGACTCCTCCGGCAGACACAATATGTCCTAGGAATCCTACTTCTTTCAGCCAAAACTCACTCTTACTGAACTTGGCATATAACTGATGCTCTCTCAGGGTTTCTAGGATGATTCTCAGATGTTGCTCATGCTCTTCTTTTGACTTGGAGTAGATAAGGATGTCGTCGATAAACACAACTACAAACTTATCTAAGAAATTCATAAAGATCTTATTCATGAGATTCATGAAATAAGCAGGGGCATTGGTTAATCCAAAAGACATAACCGTATACTCGTATAAACCATAGCGAGTAGTAAAGGCGGTCTTCGGAATATCCGTTGCACGAATCTTAAGTTGGTGATAACCAGTCCTAAGATCAATCTTTGAGAATACTTGAGCTCCAGTCAACTGATCAAATAGATCCTCTATCTTTGGTAAGGGGTACTTGTTCTTGATGGTGACATCATTCAACTTTCTGTAGTCTGTACATAGACGGTTGCCTCCATCCTTCTTGTCGATGAATAGCACTGGTGATCTCCATGGCGATGCACTTGGCTGAATCAAGCCGGTTGCTAACATGGCATCCAACTGCTTCTTCAGTTCTACTAACTCTGAGGGGTTCATGGTATAGGGTCTCTGGGCTATAGGTCCGGTTCCGGGGATTAGTTCGATAATGAACTCTATATCCCTATCCGGGGGCATACCTGGCAATTCATCTGGGAATACGTCGGGGTATTCACAGACTACTCTGACTTGGTCAATGGTAGGCAGGGCTACACTTTTGTTGCATTTGAATTGACGGGGTAAGGTTTCGGAGATATGTTCTACGGTTACTCCAGAACTATTGGTCATGGTGATGGCTTTCTTAGCACAGTCTATCAGTCCTTTATGCCTTGACATCCAGTCCATACCTAGTACTACTTCCAAACCTTTGGTTCCAAGTATAATTAGGTTGGCATAATCTATCCCATGTATTCTGATAGGTACAGCTTTGCAAATTTTTCTAGCTTTTGTTGTTGAACCGGGGATTTGAACTATCATGACATGCTTCAGGTTGGTTGGGCGAATCTTACTAGTGCATACAAATTCTTCGGTGACAAATGAATGCGATGCTCCAGAATCAAACAATACTCTTGATAAAACTGAGTTGACAGAAAACATACCCAGCACTACATCTGGTGCTTCCTGGGCTTCTTCTGCGTTCATGTGGAAGAGATGACCATTGAGGTTGTGCGGGTTCCCTAGGGCAAATCTCCTGCCTGGTTGAACACGACGCTGCTGCTGAGCTGGGGCATTCACAGGGGCATTGGCGGCAGTCTTCTTGGGACACTCATTGGAGTAGTGACCCTTCACTCCACATTCGAAACAAGTGATCTGGGACTTGTCCTTGACTGCAACAGGTACAGCATTGCTGCCAGTTCTGGGGGCAGTGTTGTTGTTGTTGCTCTTGGGAGGGGCACGGTTGAAATTGTTGGCATTGCCGGAGTTGTGATTGTTTCCTCCGGGCTTCGCATTTCCTCCGCTACGGTTGGGGTAGCTTGGGCGAGAAGGTGGGGGTCGGTTGTTCCTTGGTGCATATCCTGGTGAGGGGTTAGGACGGTACTTCTGGTGACTACTGGATCTAGACTACTGCATCATACGACGCTTGCGGTTGTCGTTTGCCTGGTTAATCTTCCCTTCCATCTGAATGGCAGAGTCGACTAGCTCTTCAAGATCCTGGAAACGGATGTTGACGAGGACAGTCTGCATCTCATCATGCAGTGTGTTTAAGAATCTCTCCTTCTTCTTGGCCTCCGTGTTGATCTCATCCGGTGCATATCTGGCAAGTGAAAAGAATTTGTCACGGTACTCTACTACAGTTAATCTTCCTTGCTTCAGTTCACGGAATTCATCTCTCATCCTGTTGACAAGACCTTGCGGCACGTGGGTGCGGCTGAACTTGACCTTGAATGCTTCCCAGGTCATCACCTGGCCATGGTTCATGTTGCAGACGCTATTCCACCAAGATCTTGCATCTCCCGCCAGATAGTGGGTGGCAAAGAGAACTTTCTCATTCTCATCAACTCCTGCAACTTCTAGGTTGTTTTCCATGGTCTGTAACCAGTCATCAGCATCTAATGGGTTTTCAGATTGGTTGAAGATTGGGGGATTGGTGTTCTGAAAGTTTTTGAGTTTAGATCCATGGTGATCCTGATTTCCATGTCCTTGGTTGTTGAGAGCCATTTGGGCGATCTGCTGCAATGTTGCTAAGTTGGCTTGACGCTCGGCCCTGCTTGCTTCACGGTCCGCGATGAGATTCTGCAAGATCTGCAGCATTGGGTCCTGCGATGAGCTGCTCCCTCCTTGGTTTCCACGAGTCATCTGAAGATTGAGATAGATATAGGGGTAAGAGGGAAATTCTAAGGTTCATGGTTTTGGATTTTCAAAGCTACAACTTTGAGTTAGACTCAGGTTTTTCAACTAACTTCTTTTTCATTCATGCAAGCAAGCACACGATACAACACACACCACAACAAGCAAAGGGGAAAAACAGATGGTTTTAAGAACCATTCTGCAAACTACGATACAATGAGATGATACATCTCATGCTACGACAGTGCTCTAGTGCATCTACTCATCGTCAATGAAGTCAGAGTCTTCATCATCAGTGTAGAAGTCCATAGCATCCTCTGCCAGAAAATCGTCATCGTTGCTGAGGTAAGAATCCATATCTCCCTGGATGTCTTCTCCTTCATCATCTTCTTCCTTGGCGGCAAGCTGAGCTTCCTGCTCCTTAACGGTCTTCTCGAGGTCGGCCACCTTATTGTGAAGACGGGCGATGGTGCGATCCTTCTTTGCACGCTGGCGACAAAGAGACTGGCGATCTTGGACGTGAAGTGTGAAAGTCTAGGCCTTCTGGTCGGCGATGGCACGGTTCTGGTTGGCTAACTCTCTGGCATTGTCCAGTTCCTGCTGTCGGTCATGAAGAAAGAAGTCAAGGTTCTCCACTTGGCGCCTCAACTCTGGGTGACTTGGCATCTCCATCGGCATTCCCATGAAGTCACGTCTTGCATAGTGGGCAAAACGGGTTCCTTGAATCTTGTTGACGCTGAGGGCACATAGACGTGCGAGAGCTTCATGCATTGCCCTGGCTAATCCATCTAGCCAGTTGTTCTCTCTCACAGAGAACTGAATTCTCCCGGAAGTTGGTGCTTCAATGCTTCCTCGAAGATCTGCGGTGACTAGCCATTGTAGGTCTCCTCCTGGGGGTCCTGGAAGTTGAGCTCCAAGAAACTCCGGATGTGGGCGTCCCAGAAATTCTGACAGTGAATCCAGATCCCTCTCGAAGATCAGCTGGCCTCCGTTTCCCAACTGGTAAAACTTGCTAAACTGAGTCTCCATCTACAAGAATTTAGGATAAGGAAATTAGTGAAGTGAACAAGTGTGTCAAATTTTAAGTAGTAATGTAAGAATTTTGAGGAACATGTATTTTTGATAAAGAATGAGTTCACAAGGGTAAGAGGGGAAATAGTTTTTCATAAATACTCACTTTGGTTTTGAAGCTAAGTTTTTGGTTTGGACGTCCATTCTAACTAGGGTCTCCTATGGTCAGGATGGCTCTGATACCAACTTGTCAACACCCGGATTTTTAATCCTAGATGCCCGTTATGCCATACCTCGCAATCCCAGGATTACCATTTTTGCGAGACATAACGGATTGGATATCACAGTACATCATCCATTACAAACCATACATAAGGTTTTACACAAATACGGATCTCATGATCCAGTCTTTAATACAACAAGCAGCGGAAATAAACGATAGCGTAGCGGTGGGGTCCATCTTCAGGGGCACAGGCAATGCTGACGAAGGCAGATAGTCCTAGTTATCATAGCCGTCCTGCTGACCATCATCTTGATAATCTCCTTCATAGTCTGGCCATGATAATAGCCAGGGACAAAAGCCATGAGTACTCTTTAAGTACTCGCAAACTACTACTAGCAAGGGTTATAATTCTAAGTTAAAGTGCTGAATTGAAAGAATAACTATCAAGTTAAGTTTGAAACCTAAGCTGAGTTCTGAAGCAAGAAAAGATAAAGTAAAATTCTAGAATCACCTAAGTTGGGAAGCTATTTTCATTAACACAACCCTGTTGTGGTCAAGTCAAGGTTCCTCATTCATTTCAAGTTATTTAGAAAACATCTGACAACGAAACAGTATGGCCATTCCAACTGTCCATAACCGCGGACGTGGCTATTCGAATAGTTTGACACTCTGCAGAGGTGGTACACTTTCACCACAAGATTCGATACATCTGTCAGGGGTAACCCTGAATCATCATACTTGGTATGCAGATAATCAAACACAACCTTCCCTTTACACACCCTAGTACAAGCACCTCTCCTATGAGCATGGCCTCCCAACCATGACCATCAGTCATCTTGGGCACTGCATAGGGGGACATCATTGAGAGGTATCCTCAGCTCAAACCTCTCTCGTGAGGGAACTAATACTAATGCATATAAATTTCCAGCTAAGCCTTACCCAATTCAGGTAATGTGGTTGTACGGTAAATTTGGAATGGTATCGCATCCGAATCCAACCATCAGTTTTATAAAAAGGGTTAAGGCTCATGCCTTATCTTTTTCATCATCATCAACCTATTGTGTTTCTCAACACATGTCAAAACATCTCAATAGAATGACTCATCATTCCAAGGTTTTCATAACTCATTTTCACCAAGTGTTCCCATCTAAAGTGATTCCAGTTTGATCTATTCTAAAACACTAGGTTAAGAGTGTTCACTAAGGTGGAAAGGTGGGATCAATCTCATGCCATAGAATGACATCTAAAGGTTCCTAAGTAGGTCAAGTTTTATACTCTTTATGCTACCTTCAAAATTAATTAAAGAACTTTGTGTAAACTAAGGGGGGTGTGATCAAAGTATGCTTAAGGCATCTTTACTAAACTATCTAGTTTTATTCTAGCTTGCTACAATAGCTCACTAAAGCATGTTTGCAAGGGTTAGCTTGCCACTAATAGCTTGCCTTGGTTGGTGCAGTGGTTGAAGTTTTATTCTTCTTCTTCTGCTTGGTAGAACTCCTCCTCCTCGAAGGCTTGGTCGGTACTATCGTCTAGAAATACATAGGGAGGGCACAATCACCAAACAATACTTAACTTAGGCTAAGTAGTATTCTAAACCACACAATTGATGATCTATTATCATCCAAAATATCACAAGTTTAATTCAATAGTTTCCACCTTTTTATTTTGGAAAAGTAATTTCTACTCATTGAAAAATTAACTACAATTTAATATTCACCACCAAAATATGGGATCATGTGGACACATGTCCTCACCACATATTCTAACATGTGGGAATGAGATTTAAAGGTTGGATCCATATTACTTTGGTTTAAGTTTATTCTTTAATGATTTAAAGTGACAAGAAATGCCTATATAGCACTATTTTGGTACTAGTCCAAAGTCACTGTCTGTAAACCTTAATATTATTACATATTTAGATAGATATGATGAAATGTGATTTTTGAGAGTTGGAATCAACTCAAAAGCTAACTTGGTTGATTTTACAAAAATGTTTCAAGTTGCAAAAGCTTCTGTATTCTTCTTTTTATTAGGAGAAATTTATAACTCTAAATGGATTAAATCCAACGGTCTTGTATAGAGCATTTCAATACCTTTCAGACAAAATTAGTTTCGTGCAATTTTGATTTGTCAAACTCACAGAATTGAATTTTGAAACACTGGATAGAAACTATATTCTAACTAAAAGGAAAATTCCTAATTTGAATTTGAAACGTGCGCGGGAACGAAATGGGCCGGCCCACTGTGCTCCGCGCAGCGTCGCGGGCTGGCTTAAGTGAGGGCCCCACCCGTCAGTGGAACAGGGGGTACCGAAGGGGTATGGATGAAAGGTGGTCGTGCGATTAGAGGGCAGATCGACGGCTGAGGGTCGTCGTCGACGACGGACGGGTCGCCGGCGAGCTCGAACCCTAGCGCGGTCGGTGAGGGTGCAGTGGGGGCGTACCAGGGCTCCAGCAGGGTTGGCGAGGCGGGCGAACGAAGTGGAAGACGACGGCGGTTCTCCTGGTACAAGCGGCGCTTCCTAGGATGGCCTGGATCAACGACGCCCTTCTCCTCCCGAGGCGGCGACTCCGGCTGCAATTCCGGCGTCCTGGTGCTCGAGCGGCTCCGGCTGGCTGTGGGGAGTGAGATTGAGAGGTGGGGATGAGAATGGTGTGAAGAGAGCTTGCTGGGGAGGCCTCCTTATATAGGCGAGCGAAGGATGCAGAGCGGCATGGGCAGAGCTCGACATGGGCGACGACACAGCGAGCTAAGGGCATGGGCGAGGTAGGCGGATGGTGGCCGGTCTCCTAGTGATCCTCTATGGCTTGATGGCGCGGCAAGGGGCTATCTCTATTGGTCGGGAGCGGGCGGTGCACTGGGCGCGGGCGGCGGTGTTCGACGCGGTTCCTCGGGGCTGCTGGTCGCGAGGCTGCGAACAAGGATGTCTGGGCGGTTGTTGGGCCTGCTGCGGGTGCTGCCACGCAAGGCTAGGGCTTGGCGAGGCCGGTGCTGCTCTGGCGGGCGCGGCGCTCCGGGGTGATCGGCATGGCGAACAGAGACATGGGCGCGAGCAACTGGGGGTAGTCCTCCGCTCGATTTTGGTCGGGGGCTGGTCGAGGCGGTGCGGTGTGATGGCGACTGTCTGCCAGCGGGCGAAGGAGAGCGCGGGGCGGCTTTGTGCGAGCTGTCCATGGTCGACCTGGCGCATGGCGTCGGGCGGCTTGGCACTGGAGCAGCTAGGGGAGAGGGAGAGAGAGCTAGGGCCGGGGTTTGAGCTGGGGGGACAAGGGGACCGAGTTAGGCCCAAATGGTGACAAGAAGCACTGCACACTATAGTGTTTTGACAAATGTTTGATCTGTGTCTGCCACCTATTCGATGAAATGGCCGCAAGAGAAAAAGTTTTGAATTTTGAGTTCAAAATTTTTGGGTGAT
This sequence comes from Avena sativa, assembly GCA_916181665.1. NCBI lineage: Eukaryota > Viridiplantae > Streptophyta > Magnoliopsida > Poales > Poaceae > Avena > Avena sativa. Next base: position 430,437,519 of record OV702296.1, read on the forward strand.
CTCCACTAGTGCTAGGTAGTCTCTGGTTGCAAGGGTTTTGAAAATGGAGCTCATATACATGGTTTTTGAAATAGGGGTGATCTATGCATATGCATTAGATTCAAATTTGAACTGCCATTTAAAATAGTTTCCAGAATGTTTTTAGAAGATCAAAAGGTGGGCCTTGGTACCTATTATGTGTACTAGCAAGGGGTGTAAAGATCCAAAATTGTTTCTGTTAAGAATTGAGTACTAGGAATAGCCAAAGTAGGCATGAGAGTTAAATTTGTCCAAATGACCATTCCTTTATTTTAATTCTTTTTGATTTGATTTCTTTTAGGAAAAGTTTGGGAATGATGTAGATGATGTTTAATTCCCTTAAGAAACATTTTAGAAGCAAAGGATCACACAATCATGGCACTTCAAAACAACTCCTATTTTAAATGCACACATATATGAATGCTTTCATTTTAAATATGGAAAAGTTTTTGTTAATCCTAAATTTGGATGATTTGATCTTTGATACTCTTGGATTGAAGTTTTGGGATGTTACAACCACCAAAGGAGTAATTCGTCATCAGGTTTGGCATCCCCTTGGTTTGTTCCAAGCTTGGGGGAGTGTCGCGGTATCACATCACTATCTTCTATCTTTTTACCTTTTTAGTAGAGTCATACCATGAATAGAGAAGTTATCATGTAGGATGGTTTGCATTATGGAAGTGTCCCCTCTCTCGTTAGATATGCATCCCTTGGTGTGAGTTGCCGTTATGGATTATTAATGAGAAGTTCTATCATTCACCCTTTTTCATAGCTTATATTTGTTTTCAATTCGTGGTTATATGATTGATCTTGTTGTTAGTATTGGTATCACTTTGGGATCATTGAGTTAATTTAGTTGGTTTTGGCAAGCCTGGCTCGGTCAGTAGCAACACTATTTTTGAGAGTTGAATTAAAAAGATAAGAGTACTCTAAAGAAATATAATTTCATCATCTTCCTTTCTTGATTTGCTCATAAGTCTAGTATTCTCTAGTTAAGATCTTTTGTGCTTCCAAGGAAGATTGCATGTTTGTCTTTATCGCTTGTATGTTTGTTTGTTTCCTTCAACTCTTGTACTTGCTACCCAGCCTTGCTAGCCAAAAACCTGTACTGAGAGGGAATTCTTCTCGTGCATCCACTCATTTAAACCAAAACCCACGCCATTTGTGTCCACCATACCTACCTATTAGCTTATTGCTATTCCAAGTAAATTCTTGTTTTTATCTACCTTCCAAATTAAACTTGTTATGTGGAAATTAGTGATTAAAGCTCTCACGAACTTGATGGCACACCTTTATTTTCTTGCATCTAATAAACTTGAACCATTGGGTCCTTCTTTCTTGTGTATATGCTTGCGCCTTATGAGTTGAAGTTAGCAGAACCATGCATCATGGGGAACGCTTTCAACACTACCATGGTACTTTGTGCCTAGTTGATATCATGTTCTTTTGCTTATGGATCCCGGCGGTGTGAAATAAAAATGGAACTTGTAAGATCATGGAGTTTATATGTGTGTTAGAGAAACGCCTGGGCCGCTAGCCTAAGCCATGCCTAATCATGGTGGAAACTTGCAGCATAACCATAGTGAGCATTCTATGAAGCATGCTTAATAAAAACCTATGAAAATAGCAGATAAAAAGATCGCTGAGATGCTCATTGTCTGCTTGCCTTGTCATTTTGATTATGGGATAGCTCCTGTATCATGTGCATGGGGTATCCCGTTGGCGGTTCTCAATGATACACGTGTATTTACAATGACAAGAGCTCACTCATGACTGAAGTTGAGTAGCATGAGGTTCGGTACTCATAAGTAAGGGGCATGGGACTTCAATTTATAACTTGTCAAGAATATCCTCTTAGTTGTGTCACTTTAACCTTAATCACCAAAATATGCCTCTGATAGGGGCAATGAGAGCTGAAAGCTAGTAAGTATCATAATTTTTGGGAGCTCTTTATGAGACTTGCAATCCCTGCTTCCCTCTATGAAGGGCCTTTCTTTTACTTTGTAGTTGAGTCAGTAAACCTATTCCTTCTACCTCAGCAAGTATTTTGAGTTGTTGTGTTTCATTCATTCATATGATGATTTATTCAATCATGTTTCTTATGTTCCTTGTTTTGCACATTGCTATTATCTTGATGTTTACTACTTTGAAAGCTATCATTGAAAACCATTTATTTGTGAACTCCGGCAAATTATCAACTATTCTTCGACCGAGAGCTAAGTTTGCCATTACCAATTATGATTCACTTTATGTATCTTTATTGTGTTTCCTTTACTTATTACAAGTTGAGTTATATAATAGTGAGTGGTCTACTATTATGATCTATGTATTTGATGAATGTGATGCTTCTTGTCCGTATTCTTTTATCGACTCTTCACTCCATAAACCTAAGGCCATGTTTATTGAGCTCAGTTTCGCTTGCGGACAAGCGAAGTCTAAGCTTGGGGGGAGTTGATACGTCCATTTTGCATCACTATTCTATGTCATAATTCACTGTTATTCATTGATATATTTCGTATTGAGAGGTGATACTTATGTTATTTCATCTGTTTTTGCATGGTTGATGACTTTTGGAGCATGGACCGCTGTAGTCAGGATTCTGATGGAAAAGGTGCTGTTTGGAGGCAAAATTCGTGAAGATCAGAAAATCCGGGAAAATATACGGAAAATCCTATTTTTCCAGAAGACGAAGGAAGCTAGAAGGGGGGCTGGAGATGGGCCACAGGGGGCCCACACCACCCCTGGTGCGGGCCACCCTAGGCCACGCCACCAGGTGGTGTGGCCGCCCTGGTCCACCCCTGGCACTCCCCTCTGGCGTATATATTCCTCCCGAAACCCTAATACTCGGGGAGCGACCACAAAAAGATTCCGCCGCCTCTGCGGGGCGAAAAACACCGAGAGAGAAAGATCTCTCCGGCAGACAGAATTCTGCCGGGGGAATTCCTTCCCGGAGAGGGGAGATCGTCGCCATCAACAACATCATCAAGCTAGACTTCATCGGGATCATCATCATCACCACCATCATCACCATCAGCACCCTCATCACCATCTCCATATTGTTGTAACAATTGTGTTGAATCTTGCATAGTTCATAGGGGAAACTTTCCCGGTGTTGATTACTCTTTGTAGTTGATGCTATTGAATGAACCATTGAATTATTGTTTATGTTCAGATTGTTATACATCATTATTCCATCTCTGATCATGATCCATGTGATGTCTTGTGAGTAGTTTGTTTTGTTCTTGAGGACATGGGAGAAGTCATGTTGTTAGTAGTGGAATTGTGTTGAGAAAGATTCAATAGTTTAATATTTAAGTTGTGGTGTACTTCTTCTAGTGGTGTCATGTGAACGTCGACTACATGACACTTCACCTATATGGGCCTTGGGGAATGCATTATGTATTTTCCTACTAATCGTAAGGGTTGCCGGAGTGACAGAAACCTGAACCCCCGTTAGGAAACCATTGCACAAGGGACGTAAGGGTCTTAGAGTTTAAAGTTGTGGTTAGATTTCTACCTAAATTACTTTCTTGTACTTACGGATGTTTGCAAGGGGTATAATCACAAGTATGTATTAGTCCTAGGAAGGTCGGTACATTAGCACAGGTTCACCCACACAACACTTAGCAAGCTAAAGAAGATTAATCAACTATATGAAGCGAAAGCACTTGACAGTCTTCCCATGTGTCCTCGAGAACGTTTGGTCATCTTAAGTAATACAACCGTCTTGTCCTTTGCTTCATAAAGGATTGGGCCACCACCTGCATTTATTCCTACTGTGTTTTATTTACTCGTACTTTGTTTACTTGCTTTATGAAAAAACCCTAAAAATCCGTTTGCTAAGTATTTGTAGAGAATTCCTGATCCATACCACTAGCCAACACCTTCTGCTCCTCATTGGGTTCGACACTCTTACTTATCCAAAATACTGTGGTACACCCCCTATACTTGTGGGTCATCAGGCGTCTTGATCTATCTCTATAGATCTTTATGCCTAATATATATGACACTTCACAAAGGTCCTTCATAGAAAATTTGCTGTTTAGATAACTTTTAACACTATTTAAAATATCTATATCATTTCCAATCAATAATATGTCATCCACATATAATATCAGAAATGCCACATTGCTCCCACTCACTTTCTTGTAAATACAAGCCTCTCCATAAGTTTGGACAAATCCAAACTCTTTGATCACCTCATCAAAGCGGAGATTCCAACTCCGTGATGCTTGCTTCAGTCCATAGATGGATCGTTGAATCTTGCACACCTTGTTAGCATCCTTAGGATCGACAAAACCCTTTGGTTGTATCATATACAACTCTTCTTCAATATTACCATTGAGGAACGCAGTTTTGACATCCATCTGCCATATTTCATAATCGAAATATGCAACAATTGCTAACATAATCCTAACTGACTTTAGCATCGCTACGGGAGAGAATGTCTCATCGTAGTCAACTCCTTGAATTTTTCGAAACCCTTTTGCGACAAGTCAAGCTTTATAGACGGTTACATTACCATCATCATCAGTTTTTCTTTTGAAAATCCATTTATTCTCAATGGCCTTTCGGTCGTGAGGTAAGTCGACCAAGGTCCAAACCAGGTTTTCATATATGGATTCCATCTCGGATTTCATGGCTTCTAGCCATTTGTTGGAATCCGGGCTCATCATCGCTTCTTCATACGTCGCAGGGTCATCTATTTCATCAATCATGAAATTCATAACATGATTCCCGTAAAGTTCAGGAGCTGCACGTGTCCTGCTTGACCTGCGAGGTTCAGTAGTGTCCTCTTTTGGAGTTTCATGATCATTATCATTAGTTCGTTCTTCATTTGGTGAAGTCAACTCCGGAACGACTTCCGGTGCTGCGCTACTCGCCATTTCATGAAGAGAAGGTTCAATAACCTCTTCGAGTTCTACCTTTCAACTACTCACACCTTTCGCGAGAAACTCTTTCTCTAGAAAGGATCCATTCTTGGCAACGAAAACCTTGCCCTCGGATCTGTGATAGAAGGAATACCCAATTGTTTCTTTAGGGTATCCTATGAAGACGCATTTTTCCGCTTTGGGTTCGAGTTTATCAGGCTGAAGTTTCTTCACATAAACATCGCATCCCCAAACTTTAAGAAATGACAGCTTAGGTTTGTTTCCAAACCATAATTCATATGATGTCGTTTCAACGGATTTAGACGATGCCCGATTTAAAGTGAATGTAGCGGTTTCCAGTGCATAACCCCAAAATGATAGTGGCAAGTTAGTCAGAGACATCATAGATCGAACCATATCCAATAGAGTACGATTACGATGTTCCGACACACCATTATGTTGTGGTGTTCTAGCAGGTGTGAGTTGTGAAACTATTCCACACTCTTTCATGTGTGTGCTAAACTGGTAACTTAGATACTTACCTCCACGGTAGGACCACAGAAATTTGATCTTTCTATTACGATGATTTTCCACTTCATTCTGAAATTCCTTGAACATTTCAAAGGTTTCAGACTTATGTTTCATCAAATAGATATACCCATATCTACTCAAATCATCCGTTAAAGTAATAAAATAACGATATCCACCACGCGCCGATGCACTCATTGGACTGCATACATCAGTATGTATGATTTCCAATAAATCTGTCGCCCGTTCCATTGAACTGGAAAACGGTGTTCTCGTCATCTTTCCCATAAGGCATGACTCACATGTATCAAATGATCGATTCAAAATCAAGTGATTCCAAAAGTCCATCAGAATGGAGTTTCTTCATGCGTTTAACACCAATATGACCTAAACGGCAGTGCCACATATATGCAGATATATCATTATCAAGTTTAATTCTTTTAGCATCAACATTATGAATATGTGTAACACTATTATCGAGATCTAATAGAAATAAACCATTCATCATAGGTGCATGACCATAAAAGATATCATTCATATAAATCGAACAACCATTGTTTTCGGATTTAAATGAATAACCACATCGCATCAAATAAGATCCGGATATAATGTTCATGCTCAGTGCAGGCACCAAATAACAATTATTTAAGTTTATAACTAATCTCGATGGTAGGTGGAGAGGCAGCATTCCAACGGCGATCACATCAACTCTTGATCCATTGCCGACACACATCTTGACCTCACCCCTTGCTAGCGGTCGCTTGTTCCGCAGCCCCTGATTCGAGTTACATATATTAGCAACCAATCTAGTATCAAATACTCAGGTGTTACTGCGAGTACTAGTCAAGTACACATCAATAACATGTATATCATATATACCTTTGTTTGCCTTGCCGGCCTTTTTGTCTGCCAAATACTTGGGGCGGTTGCGCTTTCAATGGCCAGTCCCCTTGCAATAGTTGTTGGGTCCGCAGCATAGAAAACAAAAAAATTCCTTCGATGAGAACTACACGCCAAGATCTATCTACTAGGTACAAAGCAACAGGTGGACATACATCCAACGAGAACTTACCCTCGAAGACAACGAGTTTTGTTAACGAGTAGGAACTCGTGGTTGATGTAGTCGTACACTTGCCGATCTCAAGATCGTGAGGAAGTCCGAGCGCCGCAACTCAGCAGCGCATCCGTACTCGCACACACGTTCAAGCCACCGGACAACCTCCACCTCCTCGCTCCAGCGATCCAGCGGAAGCAGCAACTCCTTACAGACGAAATGCCACCGGGAGCATGTATCTCGCTAATCCGAGACCATGGGGTAATAATTCTAGAGGGGGAGAGAGATCCTTCACAAGGAGGTGTGAGGAAGGAGGAAGAGGGTGCCCTTTTATAGGAGGAGGGGGGTACCCCCTCTCTCCATGGCCGGCACATGGGGGGTGACCCCTCACCTCCCCCATTCATGTGGTGGTAACCCCTCCACATTAAAAAACCTCTTCACATTCCCCTTTAAAGTCCTTACTTTAAATGCATTAAAATTCTCCAAGTTTAATGCTCTCTCATTTAATAAAACTCTTTTATTAAATTTATTCAGAATTTTGTTAATTACTTTAATTAACAAACATTCACATATAACCCCTTGCAATATTTCAATATCACATGTAGAACCACTTTCTGCAATTTCACCCGAAACAATTTCCGGTTTCTATCGAAACAATTCCTGCGCTTTGCAATTCTTTCATCTGAAATATATGTGCTCCAAAATGGTGTCCGGTAACTCTTAAGTGTGTCACCCTACGGTTCGCGAATAATGCAGACATGATTGAGACTCCTCTCAGATCAATAGTCAGAAGCGGGACCTATAGATCCATACTGACTCCTGCATATTCAACGATGACTTCTATGATCGTGAGAACCTTTAATGCTTGTAATTTAATCCCTTTGTCTCATGATATAATACATGTCCGAGATTCGATCATCGGTATCCAAATACCTAGTTTGATCTCGGTACCGACATGCACTCTTTTCTCGTTCCCGTGATATAACATTCTAGTGATCACATCACTTGCTTGCAAGCCATCTCAATGTGATATCACCGAGAGGGCCCAGAGTATATCTATCCGTCATCGGGATTGACAAATTCCACTCTTGATCCATGAGCCTCAACATAACACCTTCATAGTACTAAACCCATCTTTACAGTCACCCTGTTACAGTGTGACGTTTGATGTTATCAAGATACTCTTCAGGTGTTAGCAATTAACATGATCTCATGGTCTAAGGATAAAGATTACTTCGTATGATGTTATAGCACATAATGACTTGATCGTAATGCTATACTTCGGATGAATGTTCATCACATCATTCCACCAATGGTGTGACCTTGTTATTAACAACATCCAATGTCCATGATCAGGAAACCTTGATCATCTTATTAATCAACAAGCTAGTCTATAAGAGAGGCATAACTAGGAACTCCTTTTGTTTATTAAACACACATGTATTGATTTTTCTGATCAATAAAATTCTAGCATGCAAAATAAACATCTATCATATATAAGGAATACATAATAACAACTTTATTATTGCCTCTCAGGGCATATTTCCTTCAATAGTAGCACTCGTTATCAGACTTAGGGCCAACCCGGGATTTCTTTTCAGGCACAGCAATAGTTTTGCTGCCCTTCTTTCCCTTCTATTTACCCTTCTTATCTTTCTTGAAACCGGTGGTCCTATTGACCATCAACACTTGATGCCCTTTCCTAATCTCCACTTCTGCAGTCTTAAGAATTGACAGAAGCTCGGGGAGAGTCTTATTCATGCCCTGTATGTTATAGTTTATCACGAAGCTCTTGTAGCTAGGTGGCAGAGATTGGAGAACACGATGTATGCTTAAGTCAATGGGAATCGTTATTCCCAAGGACACAAGCTTATCGGCGTACCCAAACATTTTGAGTACGTGCTCACTTACGAAGTTGTTCTCTTCCATCATGCAGCTAAAGAACTTTTCTGAAGCATTATAACTCTCTACGGCAGCATGGGTATCGAAAATCATTTTCAATTCACCCATGGTACCAAAGGCATTGCCATTTTCGAAACACTTTCGAAGTTCTGGCTCTAGCCCATACAGTATGCCGCAAAGAACTAAGTTGTGGTCCTCCTGACGAGTCACATAGACATTCTTTATCTCGTCAGGGGCATCAGGAGATGGTGGGGGGGCCTAGCGGTGCTTCTAGCACATATTGCTTTTGTGCAGCAGAGAGGAGAATCCTCAAATTCATAGCCCAGTTGGTGAAGTTGCTACCATTCGCAGCAAGTTTCTCTTTCTCCATGAACACATTGAAATTAAAAGCAGGTGGTGCCATCTACAATAGAATTTGTAAAGTTTATTTAGACTAAGTTTATGATATATTGAGTTCAACTAAACTCCCACTCAAAAACATCCCTCGTGTCTTTTTGGTGATTACATGAACCAAATTCACTACACCAAGTCCGATTATCACGTGAGTTGGTATAGCTTCAAAGGCGAGCATATATATGGGCATCATATCAACTATATGACTCATGCTTAACCTTTCGGTCCATGTTCCGAGGCCATGTTTGTACATGCTAGGCTCGCCAAGCAAGAACCTTAGTACTTGCGTGTGTAAAACTGTCTTACACCCAAAATATGATCGTGAATTCAAGTACACCCGATCATCATGTGATGTCTTGAAGCGGCGAAACATAAATGGTGCATACTTAAGGAAGAACACATTTTTATGTTGATATTTAAATGAGGGATCACCTTATAACGCTACTAAAATGCCAAACTAGCAATATAAGATGTGAACATCATATGTGTAAAGTGAAGTGATATGGTTCTTGCATTTGATCACTATCATATGCATCGTGATATGATCTCTATCATTCCTTTGTGTGTAAGGCCAAGGTCTATGGAACTTATATGTTAAGTGTGTTGTAAGGGTATCAACTATACATAAACTCACAACATTACCATATCATGACACAAGCCCAGCAATGATCTAAACTAGACGCTTCTAATTAATCAATTGCAAGTTTTTACGTGGCTTAGGGCTTTCGAAGATAGAACCGTTCTTACCTACGAACATGGAACCACAATGATGATAACCAAATTATTAGCAACTTGTTGTAAATCAGACATTGACTATAGTAGGAGAGACAGACACCCATCAACCACTTATGCAAAACTAGTTGCATGTCAGTTGTGGAACCGGTCTCATGTGTGATGACATGTAAGGTTGGTCTGGGCCGCTTCATCCCACTATGCCACCAATATCCAAAGTACATATAAGAAGCAATAACATGATTATCACCGCCCACATACTCTTATGTGTTCTACCGTGCAAAGCACCTACACATAGATCAGGCTTTGATACCACTGAAGGGTTCGCAGCATAGAAAACAAAAAAATTCCTATGATGGGAACTATACGCCAAGATCTATCTACTAGATACAAGCAACGGGTGGATATACATCCATGCAGAACTTACCCTCAAAGACAACAAAGTTTTGTTAACGAGTAGGAACTCGTGGATGATGTAGTCGTTCGCTTGCCGATCTCAAGATCGTGTGGAAGTCCTAGCGCTACAAACCAGCAGCGCATCCACACTCGCACACACATTCAGGTCACCGAACAACCTCCGCATCCTCGCTTCAGCGATGCAGCAGAAGCAGCAACTCCTTCTGGACGAAATGCCACCGGGAACATGTATCTCGCTGATCCGAGACCATGGGGGAATAATACTAGAGGGGGAGAGAGATCCTTCACGAGGAGGTGTCTAGAAGAAGGGTGAGAGGGGTGGCCTTTTACAGGAGGAGGGGGGTACCCCTCCCCATGGGCGGCGCCCCATGGGGGTGACCCCTCACCTCCCCCATTCATGTGCTGGTAACCCCCTCCACATTAAAATGCCCCTTCACATTCTCTTTTAAAGTCTTCACTTTAAATGCATTAAATTTCTCCAAATTTAATGCTCTCTCATTTAATAAAACTATTTTATTAATTTTATTCAGAATTTTGTTATTTACTTTAATTAACAAACATTCACATAAAAACCCTGCAACATTTCAATATTACATGCAGAACCAATTTTAGCAATTTCACCCAAAACAGTTTCAGTGTCTATTGAAATAATTCCAACGCTTTGCAATTCATTCATCTGAAACATATTTGCTCCAAATGGTGTTGGTGTCCCTTAAGTGTGTCACCCTATGGTTCGTGAATAATGCAGACATGATCGAGACCCCTCTCAGATCAATAATTAGAACCGGGACCTGGAGATCCATACTAACTCCTACACATTCTACAATGACTTCTGTAATCGTGAGAACCTTTAATGCTAAGTAACTAAATCCCTTTGTCTCGCAATATATTACATGTCCGAGATTCGATCATCGGTATCTCCATACCTACTTTGATCTCGTTACCGACATGTACTCTTTTCTCGTTCCCGTGATATAACATTCTAGTGATCTTATCACTTGCTTGCAAGCTAACCAATGTGATATCACCGAGAGGGCCCAGAGTATATCTATCCGTCATCGGGATGGACAAATCCCACTCTTGATCCATGATCCTCTATGTAACACTTTCGTAGTACTGAACCCACCTTTATAATCACCCTTTCACGGTGTGACATTTGATGTTATCAAGATACTCTTCCAGTGTTAGTGATTAACATGATCTCATGGTCTAAGGACTAGTGTTACTTCGTTAGATGTTATAGCAATATAAACACAATGACTTTGATCGTAATGCTATACTTCGGATGAATGTTCATCACATCATTCCACTAATGTTGTGACCTCGTTATTAACAACATCCAATGTCCATGATTAGGAAACCTTGATCATCTTGTTAATCAACGAGCTAGTTTATAAGAGAGGCATAACTAGGAACTTTCCTTTTGTTTATTAAACACACATGTATTAATGTTTTCAAATTAATACAATTATAGCATGCAAAATAAACATCTATCATATACTTGGAATATGTATAATAACAACTTTATTATTGCCTCTTAGGGCATATTCCCTTCATCCCTCTAATTCAAAATATCAAATAACACTACTCAAGCACAAGACATAATACTTTTGTTTCACCTTCATGGAGTAATATAAAGCGTCCTCTCATTACAAAATATATGAGTCTCCACTTGCTAGTGGAAGAACTATCCAAAAATGCTAATTATTTTCTTCTTTAATACTCCTAACTGGTAACAAAACCTTAAGGTGTTAGCTTTAAGTCTAAATACCTTTACTTTGTAAAAGTAACCTTTTTCTCGAAAGTTATTCCTTTAAGAAACATTAAAAGTAATCCTTAAACACTTCTTGAAAGCTCTAATTGATTAATAATCTTGCTTAAAAAATCTTTTAGATACCATGCCCCATTTGAGTGCTTTAGTATTGCATGCTAATTATTGTATTTACATATTGTTTCACACACTCTCACAAGCCTTAATAAGAAGCACAAGTGTGAAGCCGATATAAAAGTGAAACACATTCTAAAGAAACCATTCCCAGTTTTTGAACCCTAGATCAAATACGATTTGTCCGGGGGTTCATGTTTATCAAATTGCATTACATTACTTATGCATCGTTGCATCTTGCTTCTTTAAACATTAGTCCTTACCGGACCAATGATGTTGTTTACAGAATTTGGATCTTCTATTGTCTCAAAGACCGTGATTGCATAATCTTGCAATCACAAAAGGCAAGTTCACAACTTGCTCATGTCCTTTGATTATTTTCTATCAAATGCTTGTAACTCAAATGTTGTCATCACCTGCATTTCAAAAAGATCAGAAAATACTATTTTCATAATAATATGATTATGGATTATTTACCAAATGGTAATAATCTACTGATACAGTTCCAGTGGTAAAGGAACATAATATCTAGGACTTAACAACCAATGTCGCCAGTGATTCTAGCGCCGTATATTACGCGTTAACCATGAGATTTGGAATGGGACGGAGAAGTCAGCTGGATCTTCTTCCTTTTGCATGGACGGATGACCTTATCGTGAGGCTATATCTTCCTTGCAGGGACTCAGCATATGGGTGGGACTCCTAGTTCCCCATGATATTGGTGTCTAGACTTTCCATGAGGGGCTGTTGGAGGTATATCTGCCTATATGGGGGTTGCCAGGGACATGATCTGCTCACTGGAGTCTCCAAGGGGTTGCTAGGGTTATATCTGCCTATATGGGGGTTAACAGAGGTATATCTGCTTGGGGAGGTCGTGTCTTCATGTGGGGTCACAGAGAAGGGCAGTGATTGTCTTGGATCTTAGACTGGGCCCCATACCAAGGAAGTGTGGACAAGCTCATGACTTGGTTGTGCAACAAAGCTAAGGTCTCTTATGGGTAAAGTAACGCACCTCTGCAGAGTGTAAGAACTGTGACATGTTACTCCTTGTTTCGGGAAGGAGCTACGAACGCGTCAGGAAAGGAACTCTATGAAAGTTCTGGTCAACCTATGAAGGCTGTCGGACATAGTTTTCAGAATAAAAGCAACCTTTGAAGAAATGTTTACGAAAACCTGCATTGCCTACGACCTTTGGTCTGTGGCTATAGAGATAGTGCATCATACACTCCTTTTTAGTGAACTTGCTGAGTACGCTCGTACTCAACCGTACCTTCTTAACCCTTGCTAGATTTTGAAGCTGTTGAAGACAATGTCAACATCAATTTCTGATCAAGAAACCATCATCAGCAACTCAAGTCCTTCAATAAATTCAACGAAGTCAGCATATACATCAACCGGAGTGAATACAAAGCTCCTGAGTAGATAGGAATATATTCTCTAGCCATAAAACCTACTTCTGTAGAGCAATGCAATAGCAGCATTTGCAAGCCAGATAGTTTAGATGCTAGTCTTATTAGCCTGATAGTTCTGAGTTATTATTTCCGGATCTTCTTTGTAAGAAGTTTCTTTCTCCCTCTTTAACCTAGAGTGTTCGCTGGATCTTTTGTAAAGAGTCGAGTTGTAATCTATAGTCATACCTTGGACCTGCTGTGTTTCTTTTGTACCACTCTGAAGGATGTAATACTAGTGAATGGTGTTTCATTGGTGTTATGTCAACGACTATAGTGTACTACATCATGCAGTGGTATGCTGAGTCACCGTAGAAACCACAAGGGGATTCCTCGTATGGGTTTTCCTAAATTTGATGAGACTAATGCTCGCATTTGGATTGATACTTGCAACACTTACTTCCACATGTATCAAATTCTTGAGGGGTTCAAAGTAGCAGCGACATCCATGAACCTGGCAAATAATGCAGCACATTGGTATCAGGCTTATAAGCTAGATAATGGTTGGCATGATTGGGAACAATTTCACCTGGCCGTCTTATTTGAGTTTGAAGTGAATGTGTTTAGGGATAATATGTGTTAGTTGCTGCAGTTTCGTCAAGTTGGTTCAGTAGAGGAGTACAAGAAATTGTTCGATCAGTTAGTTTATAACATCAGATTGTATGATCCATACATTGGTGGCATGATGTTGGTCACCCAATTTATATTGGGATTGAAGGAGGAATTAAAAGGGCCAGTGGAATCTCAGTTTCCAGCAATAGTGACTCAGACCGCAACCTATGTTGCCATTCATGAATCTTTGTTAGCCAGACAGCAGAAAGTGGGGACTAAAGGGGTTTTCAATAGGACAGTGGCTTCCACTAGGTATAAGAGAGAAGGAAATCTACCTACTACCTCTGGAGAATTGTGGAAGGCCCAACAATTGAAGGAATACAGATGATTGAATGGTCTGTGTTTCAAATGTGGTGATAAGTTCATTCCTCGCCATAAATGTGCACCAGTTCCACCAGCTCAATTAATAGCCATACAAGTAACTGAGGAACCACAAGTGTTGACTAAGGCTATGTTGGATGCTATCACAGAGTTCGACCTAGGATTTGTGTCTGACAGCATGTTCATGTCTATCCATGCATTGTCAGGCACCACTAATCATATCACAATTCAGTTAAGGACATTGATGGGCAATCAAGCGATGTATTTCTCATAGACTCTGGCATCTCTAACAGTTTTATTCACAACAACATGGTAGAGAAGTTACAGTTACCCACTACAACTGTCTCTCCAATGCAGGTCAAGATTGCAAATGGTGAAATTATGCAGTGTACCATATAAGTGCCAGCTGCTACATGGTGGTGTAAAGGCAATCCTTATGAGCATAGTCTGAAGGTTTTGGCAATTGGTGGGTATAATGGTGTATTGGGAATGGATTGGCTGGAACTTCATAACCCTATGGTATGTGATTGGGTGGGCAAGAAGTTATCATTTGAACATAATAAACAAATGATCACCTTGCAAGACATGTTACCAGGAAATCCACATATAGAGTTATACCTATCTCAATGGAGTAGCTTTTGAAATGGGAGCAAGGAAATGATTTGTGGGATGTGGCAGTTATCCACTCCTTAGAGGACAGTCCTCTAGAGTTGTCTGTTCATCAACATACTTCTATGGCAGCTTTATTGCAAAGATACAGTGATGTTTTTCAAGAACCAACCAATTTACCTCCCTATAGATCATTTGATCATTCCATTACATTGTTGCTAGGCACAACACCAGTCAATTCTAAACCTTATAGATACTCTCCTTTTCAAAAGGATGAGATTGAAAAACAGGTGGCAGGAATGATTTCAAGTGGATTGGTAACTCCTAGCATTAGCCCCTTTTCTTCTCATGTACTTCTTGTCAAGAAGAAAGATAACACTTAGAGGTTTTGTGTTGACTACAGAAGATTGAATTTGGTAACTGATAAAAACAAATTCCCTTTGCCAATTGTGGATGAATTATTAGATGAGCCGGGAGGAGCTATTTTTTTTTCAAATTGGATTTAAGAAGTGGGCATCATCAGATCAGGATGGTACATGGGGATGAACACAAGACTGCTTTTAAAACTCATCATGTCACTTTCAATTCAAGGTAATGCCCTTTGGCCTCACCAATTCCCCTGCTACTTTTCAATGCTTGATGAACAATCTAGTTTCTTCTCATTGTTGTCTATGCACTTCTATTCTTGTAGACAGTTGTTGGGCCTACAAGTGCAGAGGTTTGTAGAATAGCAGCAAGTTTTCCCTTAAGTGGATTACCCAAGGTTTATCGAACTCAGGGAGGAAGTGGTCAAAGGTATCCCCTCTCAAGCAACCCTGCAATCAAGATACAAGAAGTCTCTTGTGTCCCCAACACACCCAATACACTTGTCAGGTGTATAGGTGCACTAGTTCGGCGAAGAGATAGTGAAATACAAGTGTTATAGATAATTATGAGTGGTAACGGTGCTAGAAAATAGCTTGATGGCGTGTGGTTGACGTGGAAAAGACTAAAAGGAAACTGAAATAAAGATAGCAGCAAGCAAACATGTAACAGATCTAATTGCAAATGGTGTTTTGATGTTTAGAAACAAGGCCTAGGGATCATACTTTCGCTAGTGAACACTCTCATATAAATATCTTCTCTTTATGATTCTACTCTTAACTACTCTCCGGTTGGACACTCTAATCGATGGTAGGGCTATAACAGCACACCTCAAAGTTCATCTTTCCGCATCTAGATAACCCCACACTGTCACCTTGAGCACTAGATGGTTCCAACAAACACCACAATTTCATAAAGACATCCAACTCCAAATATAACTCATAACAAGTATTTGTAATCTCTAGCCTAAGTGCCACCATGGTGTGCACGCTGTCACTTTCACACACATGGGGAGAGCAGAGATCTATTAAAGCACTTGAGTAGCAAGGTAGATCTACTTGATTACAAAGCTCATGATCACAATATGATCATGCATAGAGAGAGATGAACACATAGCTACTGGTAGAACCCTTAGCCTCGAGAGAGAACTACTCCCTCCTCATCATGGGAATCAGCAATGGCGATGAAGATCGGTGGAGATGGCTCCGGGGCACTTCCCCGTCCCGGGAGGGTGCCGGAACAGAGACTTTCTATCCCCCGAATCTCCCATTCGGTGGCGGCAGCGCTGCGGAACTTTTCATGGCTAGAGGCTTGATGATTTAGGGTTTATGCATCGGGAGGCTTCTTATAGGCGAAGAGGCAAGGTCGGTGGAGGCCTGAGGGGCCCACACCACTTGGTGGCGCGGCCAGGGGTCACCCGCGCCACCATATGGTGTGGCTAGGCCCTGGCCCTCCTCCGTCTCATATTCTAGCTCTGTGTCCCCCTCGGTGAAATATTGACTTTGGCTTTTGTCCCGTCCAATTCCGAGAATATTCATTTTCTGACTTTCCTGGAACCAAAAATAGCAGAAAACAGGTAACTGGCACTGTGGCATCTTGTTAATAGGTTAGTCCAAGAAAGTGTATAAAAAGTATTCAAAGTTGGAACAAAACATAAGAAAGTATATAAAACCAAGCATGGAACATCAAAAATTATAGATACGTTTGCAACGTATCACTCATCTCAGAAAATTTGTGATTGTCTTCATGGATGATATTTTGTTTTATATTTACTCATTGGTAGCTCATTTGCATCACTTGGAAGTGGTATTCAAACTGTTGCTAGAGCACCAACTATTTTCTAAGATGAGCAAGTGTACATTTGTTGTCTCTCAATTAGAATACTTGGGGCACATCATATCTGATAAGGGAGTGGCTACTGATCCAACAAAAATAGTAGTTATGTTGAATTGGCCTCAGCCTGCTAACACAATAGAGTTAAGGGGAGTCTTGGGATTGACTGGTTATTACAGGAAGTTTGTAAAAAGTTATGGCATACTGGCAAAACCATTGACACGGTTACTGAAGAAAAGTTTCACGTTTGTGTGGACGAGTGACACACAACAAGCTTTTGCAAAGTTGAAGGAAGCTATGAGTACTACTCTAGTGTTGACTCTCCCTGATTTCTCTAAGTCTTTTGTCATTGAGACTGATGCTTGTGGCACTGATGTTGGCGCTGTTTTATTGCAAGAAGTACATCTAGTTGCTTATTATAGTAAATCTCTCGGTCCCTTGAATCAACAGTTAAGCATATATGAGAAGGAATTTTTAGCCATTCTTATGGGTATGGATAATGGAGACAATATCTAATGAGAGGTCCATTTATTATAAAAACATATCACAAAAGTCTATGCCATTTGGAATATCATAGTCTGGCCTCTAAACTTCAAAAGAAGGCCATGACTAAACTGATTGGTTTAAAATATAAATTCCAGTATAAAAAAGGAGAGGTAAGCAAGATATCTGATGCCTTGTCGAGGGTGGGGCAATTCTATGGCCAAACCAGTCTGGATTCAGGAGGTTATTAATTCTTATGTTGCGGATTCTATCACTGAGCAATTGTTAGAAGAACTCACAGTAGTGGGCACTAATGACCAAGGGTATGCACTATTTAATGGGTTTATTAGACAACATGATAGAATTTATGTTGGCTCTAATGCTGGCCTACAAACCAAGATCATCATGGATCTTCATGCCCCTCCAATTGGAGGTCACTCGAGAATGCAAGCAACTTGCAAAAGAGTCCACAAGTTATTTCACTAGAAAGGGTTGAAGCAAGATGTGGTTAAACAATGTGTTGTTTGTCAGCAAGCAAAACATGAAACATGCAAGTCCCTGGACTTCTCCAGCCAGTGAAACCACCAGAAGAAGCTTGGAAGGATATCTCAATGGATTTTATTGAAGGTTTACCTAAATCACAAGGATACTCTTGCATACTTGTCATGGTTTACATGTACACCAAGTATGCTCATTTCATTCCACTCAAACACCCTTATACATCAGCTTCGCTATCTAATGCCTTCATGGAAAATGTGGTCAAGCTACACCGTTTTCCTAAATCCATTGTTTCTGATAGAGATAAGATATTCACTAGTGCCTTTTGGAAAGAGTTGTTCAAAATGAGTGATACTCAATTGAATCTCAACACATCATATCATTCATAGAGTGATGGCCAGACAGAAAGAGTGATTCAGTGCCTTGAAATGTACCTCAGATGTGTTGTTAGTGACACTCCAACCAAATGGGCATCTTGGTTACCATTAGCTGAATTATGGTACAATACTTCTTACAACACTACCTTGGGATCAACACCATTCGAAGCCTTGTATGACATAGAGCCAAATGTGTTGATGTTACCTCTTGGAGCTAAAACCTTGTCAGTAGATGCTTCTACCCTTTTGTCGGAACGAGAACAATATAGATAGTGGTTAAATCAACATTTGCAGGTTGCTTGTACACGGATGAAACAGTATGTTGACCTGAAGCACCCCCCTAAGGATTTCCAAGTTGGGAAGATAGTCTATTTGAAGCTACAACCTTATGCTCAGAGGTTAGTTGTCAACCGTCCTTTTCCAAAACTGGCCATGGAATTCTTTGGACTGTATCCGATTCTAGAGAAGATTGGACATGTTGCCTATAAACTTCAGCTTCCGAAGAATAGTCAAGTCCACCCAGTTTTTCATGTGTCACAATTGAAGGAACACGTTCTAGATCACACACCCGTATATGCTGATCTACCTGCTTCGCTGGAGTTAGATGTCCAATCTGTGCAACCAGAAGAAATCTTAGATAGACGCCTGGTGAAAAGAGGGAACAATGCTTTGTTGCAGGTGTTGGTGAAGTGGTCCTCGCTGCCTACGTCTATGGCCACCTAGGAGAACACAGAGGTGCTCAAGAAGCGTTACTCTCAAGCGGGCGACAATGTCAAGCCTAACGATGTACCTGAGAGGCCACCTGATGAACAGACAAGTGAAGTGGAGGCGCCATCGACTTCAGAAAACAGAAACTAGAGAAGGCGTGTGTGTGCTGTCGTGAGCTGGCAAGAGTGGTTGGGCGTTGTTATAAGCCCGGGTTGTAAGGGAACAAAACAAGTGCACACGATAATATGCGCTAAACACAAGGGCAACGCCATGCCCATGGCTTCGGGCTCGGGCACTAATTGCGTGCAATATGCATCGAACCCCGTGAATAATTAGCAAACTCAGATTTAGTAACTTTTTTTTTCGAAATTCCACCGGTCTATTAATAATCATTAACAACAGTAAAAAAGTCATAAAAATAATAGAAATTATAAATAGGTCATTGGACCACCTAGGGACGACTACCAGCACTAGCACGAGTTGAAGGCGCGCCGCCGTCCTTGTGCCTCCACCACCAGAGCCGGGCAAAGCTTGTCGTAGTTGAGCTTGTTGTAATAGATAGACGGAAAGTCGTCGTGCTAAGGTCTCATAGGACCAAGCGCACCATATCAGCAACCTTCACCGAAGATGACAACCCTAAATCAGAAGAGACTGACATCAAAATACACTAACGAATACGGAATACGATCAGACCTGTATCCTTAAAAAAAGGTACCCGGTTCATATTAATGGCTAGATAGTCTAAATATTTAACTAGATACATATGAACATAGATAAAATTGAGGCCATAATATGAACCGGAGGGAGTATGAAAAACATTCTTTGGCATACAAGAAAATCAGGTTTAGTAACCTACATGCACGTTTCACCTTATATGAACGGAAATATTCATGCATGTCAAACAAA
Organism: Avena sativa; assembly: GCA_916181665.1. NCBI lineage: Eukaryota > Viridiplantae > Streptophyta > Magnoliopsida > Poales > Poaceae > Avena > Avena sativa. The sequence goes on from OV702296.1 coordinate 430,457,477, forward strand.
ACGATCAACCAACTATATAAGTACATTTGAGAGAAACGCAATATTATTTCTGGAGAAATATTTTCATGAAGTATATTCATTTATATTTCAGAAAAGAATGTTCAGAAAAACTGTTTAGGTGCGAACAAAACAATGGTGATAAGCACTTGCATTGTGTACGCATTTTGTAACATCCCTGTCTTTCGATCAATGCCTTTGCTATATTACAACCACACAGTCTGTCTTTACTTTCTCATACTAGTATTTGGTTTTCTCATAGTAAGAAAATACAATAGACCAGTGACAAAGATCTTTTTTATATTTTTTTGAGGGATATATCTCATTTTTTAGATGAAGAGGGGTTCAGGAGTATGTTTCTTACTCCTTTTTTTTTCTTAAGTTGCAAAACACACCTGGGTAGCTGGGCTAAGCCCAGCCCAGGTCCATTCATGCCGTTTCTCTAAAGGTCACCACAACCCCCTCCCGTTCTCGTTTCTTTGCACAAAGAAAAAAAAAACTCCTCCTGTTCCTGGGATCGAATCCCCACCGGCGACCATGGCGAAGGCCCCAAGGGCAGGAGGAGCGACGCCTCCCAGCGGCGGTCTCCCGGAGGATATCGTAGTCTGGGAGATCCTCGTACGTCTCCCCCAAAAGTCCCTCCTCCGCTGCCGCGCCGTCTGCCGTGCCTGGCGCGGCGCCACCTCCACCCGCGATTTCGCCCTCGCCCACCACGGCCGTCAGCCTTCCCTCCCCATCGTCGGAGGCTTCGAATTGGGCGGCGCCCGGCACGATTACTTATTCTCCTTCGATCACCGGGCGGCCGACGGCCAGCTCCAACCCGTTGCCCGGTTTGACGATTCCTTCAGTACGGAGATCTCCTTCGACGGCCTCCTCATCCTCTCCAACAATGGCACGACTGGTACCTGCTTCTCCGTATGTAATCCCGCCACGCGTCAGCATGCTCCCCTCCGGCAACTGTCCGGCTTCCGTTTATTGGGCATGTATGCGCACCGCCCTACCGGCGAGTATCGGCTGCTACTGCACCGGGCTCTCGATCTGTTACCTAGAGATCAAATTGCCTGCCACGTCTATGTGTTGGGCTCCGACCAGCCGCCAAGGTTCATCTGTTGTCTAGAGACAGCAGCGTCAACGGACTTCAACACACCTGCCCTGGTCCGTGATAGCCTGCATTGGTACCCAGTGCATCATCACAGGAAACCTCGTCAACGTCTGTTTGGAAGCAACCTGGTAATAGTATTTGACACCATATCCGAGTCGTTCCGGCAGATGTGTGCTCCAGATGTTCCTCTCTGCTCATATATCTTTGAGATGGATGTCACGCTTGGCATCTATAGCTGTGACAATGCCAGGAGAACTGTTAATACATGGGTGTTGCAGGACTACGAAAGCGAGGTTTGGGAGTGGGAGTGGGAGTATAACATCGCATTGCCGGTCATAGAAATCAGGGACCAACTTGGATGGTTCAATGACAATTGGGATACCAGTGTTGTGTCAGTGGGCGGTGAAGTCCTCTTGCTGGTCAGTCATGGTGGGTGGATGTTTTACGTTGACATTGATGGTGAACTGGTTGACAAAATCCATCGTGATGGACAATGCTTGTATGCCTGTAAATTTCAGCTGAAACAAACTCTTGTGCCGCATACCTTCTTCACGGCACTAGAAGGTTATGCTGTGAATGCTTTGCCTTTTGTCTGACGGCTGCTAATGAGGTTGTTATTCTCAACGGGCATAGCTGTCGTACCATCATGAGCTGTAATATATATGAATTGGATCAAGTATGAGTCTGTTGGCTTCTTATTCATCTTTTTGTATTGATATACATAAGGTTATGATCAGAAGATCTGAATGGTGCTGCATAAATCTATGCTTGTTTTGACACACTTTTGGGCTGAAATGACTTGTTGATGCTAAAATTACTAAGTCATTTTTCTGTACTTTTCAAATATTTACCAATCGTTCTGCCTCATGTATCTATTTTCCTGGACCAACGACTTGGCTTTGCCTTGTTTTTCATTAGTGGCTCTTAGTAGTAGTCAATTTTTAACAACCTATTCATTGAGGTGAGGAATTGCCTTTGCTTTTTATCATGTATTTACCTAGTGCTTTCTCTTAGTACTCAATTGTTGACAATCTGTATGCCTCATTCCCTGTTCCTTAAACTGAAGAACGTTTTCATCTAGTGGTCTTCATAGTCAATATATTTCCTGTTTCTACCCTTTGTTGTAGCTGATAAAGAAAAGGGACAGGATTTCCTCTTTGTAGACTTGCAGCCTGCATCTGATTTCTAGAAGGTTGGAATACTACTCGTTAAATATGAATGGTTGCACTAAGTCAAAAAAAAAAATCAACCAAATGCTCTGTTTTTCTTCATGATTCTGTTGCATCTGGTTTGGTGTGTGTTATTAGTTATAAATCTCAGTATTACAACAAAAATTGAAAACAATATTTGTCTCGTTCCAAGGAGAAATGGGCTATTCTTGTAGAAAATACTAGTAGTGCAACCTGAAAATCTATGTACACGTGGATTTATTTTTTGTGCTTCCATCCTGACACAATTTTTCTGTTGCATTCTTCGGAATGGTCCCTACTTTACATGTAACCATTTTAAGGATTAGTGCGTCATGGGATGTTCAATCTTAACACAAGTCTTGGAAAACATAACTTGTAGCAATAGGCATAGGAAAGGTTTCTGATTGTCAGGCTCAGGTCTCACATTGTGTTCATGTACAGGCCAATTGTGTGACAAAAATACATGCAGTTGTGAAAAGTAAGCAGTCTAATGATCTTTTCTGCATGTATTGTGTGCCACGTTGCAAGGTAGTTACTAAGCTGCTCGAACTTTGGCTGCTTGGTGTCAGTTTTGTGTTACTGACATGGCCTTTTCGCAGTAAGAAATAAACTGTTGAGACAATATGTGGAGTGCCTGCCTGGTTACATTCCACACCATATATGGTAATATAATGCAGTATATAAGCAAGTTTATCATCCAGATTAGTTTATCCATTACTTGTGTGTGTGGCATGAATCTGTCGCTCCACTGAGGAGCCTCTTCATATTAACCTGTAGTATTATGTGATCTTTGGTGCAATTTGCAGAGTCGCAGCTGTACCAGAGGTCAATCATGGTCAATGCACTAGAGCTAACTGACCAGTAGTAGCTAGAGGACCTGGGACAAGTGCGTGCGAGCTCATGTTTCTTCCAGAATCCAGACCACAGTCTCCACGTGGATGCACTACCAAGTAGTTGCAGTATTCTTGATAGTCAATATTTTGCCTGTTTCTACCCTTTGTTGTACCTGATGATGAAAAGAGGAAGGATTTCCTCTTTGTTGACTTGCAAGCTGCATCTGATTTCTAGAAGACCTTGGGCTGGATTAAAGCACTACTCTTAAATTAAATGGCTGAATCATAGTCAATTTCTCAGTGAAATGTTCTGTTATAATTAAATTTTCTTCATGATTCCATTGTATATGGTTAGGTAGGTCTTATGTATACCAATAAGCTCATCGTTACAGCGAGAATTGATCACGGTTATATTTGTTTTGTTCTGACGAGCTGTTGCGTTCATGTAGAAAAGACTAGTACTGCAACATGAATATCTATGAACAGATGGATAATACTTTTTTGTTTCTGTCTTCTTCATTTTGGCAATATATGTGCTTCTAAGTTTGCACCGTTTTTCTGTTGTGACTGTTCAGAATGATGTCTTATTATTTTACTTCATCTGCTAACCAATTCAAGGATTAGTGCTTCATGTGATGTTTGTTCTTTTAATATAAGTCCGAGAAACAACACCTGTACAAGATAGTGAGCACAAGAAAGTTTTGTCACTGTTAGACTCAGGTTCCACACTGTGTTCATGTCTCAAGCAGGGACAGTACCAGGCCAACTGTGTGACAGTACAATTGTAGAAGTAAGCACTCTGATCATCTGTTACTGCATACTGTATTAAGGTACCATTGCAGTGTAGGTAATAACTTCTCAGGAAGCTGCTGACATTTAGTCTGTTCATTGCCAATTTTCTGTGACTGGCATGGTCTTTTTGGCAAGAGGGGGAAATTGGCCGGTGAGAAAATAATTGCGTGAGAGGATGAACATGGCGGCACATGGGGGCGTAGCAGTTTCTCCATTTCGGCGGTTATATTAGCATTCAGAAATTTAAGGTAAGAGGGATACATTTATTTCGAGAAAACGCAAGAAAGCCTTTGTTTTTAATTTCATTGAAAAGGTAGAAGGGTTCAGTTTTACATGCCTCCGAGGAGGTTACAGTAGGTCATAATACAAGCAAATAAGTAAGAGAGATACATTGATGATGGCAAATAAGTATAAGACGGTGCGCTTATGTATGCCCTTCTATTTTGATATTTGGTCCTTCAAATAGTAGAAGGGGTGATTGATTTATGGGCAATATGGCTAACACTGTTTTACAATCTGCTATGTACTATACGTTAGTGAAGGAATCTGCTATGTACTATACGTTAGTGAAGGAACAAAAGGCATATTGAAATGCTTAGCTATTTATTGTTTCTCCTTTGTAAGAGCACATATTTTCTCTTTGAAGAGTATTTCTTTAATTTTGGAAGTTCCCTATTCAGGCAAAATGTTCTATGCTCCTGATTTGCCAGTAATGGTAACATTACTAGGGTAAACTGATGAATACTTAATATGGGAACTTGAACTAATCTGATGTTTGGATTTAGGGTTACTTTAGTCTTCAGATGATATAAGCGGCATGGGTGTTCAATTTTTTTATTCCTTGTGATATTCAGATAAATACCCGATGGGAGTGCACGTTGCCGGCAAAGCGTGAGGCGAGCTGGGCGATGCTGATGGAGCGTATGAAGACGATGTCAAGGAGGTTGCAGCTGGTGGTTCTCTCTAGGAGTGGCATTGGATAGTTTTGTTTCCTTTTAGCTAGCTATAGTTGATGCTGTGGCTCCTGCGTGGGCATTGATATCTCTCTCTTGAGGAGATATGTAATAGCTAAGTAAAAGTAGGCCTGGTTGTTTTTCTTTTGTTTTCCTTGAACTAGATTTGATCCCCAGAGTGCTCTGTGGTTGGTGCTTTCTTTATAAAGCAGGGCATGATATGCCTTTTTTCTCTAGAAAGTACCTGATGGGAGTTTGCATCTACTGTTTCAGCTATTACAGGCACCAATCCCCCGTAAGTCAAAAGGACAAGGTGATATATTTCCCCTTATCTTGAAGTTCTCTGTGTTGATTTATTATGAACTGTTTGCCTAATCAGTCGGTACATGCATTTTTGTTGCAGCAGTTAGGGAAGAGAATTGCAGATAGCTAGCTCAACTAAAGCATTAACCATCTTATTGATGGTTGCTTTGTGCCTCTTCTCCTCACCGTTGGTAGGGAACTTGGCAAGGCGAGGTCGCTACCGTCGGGTCGTTGTGGAGGGTGTTTTGTAAGTCGCTTAGCGTTGTATCTTCTGAGTTGTGTCTTGTTGGGTGTGTGGTATGGTTGCCTTTTGGCGTTGTATCGGCCGTCGGCCTTCTCCTCTATGTGTTCTAGAAAAAAATCTTCAGATTAAGGTAATAAGTTGTCATGTTCAGCAAATTACATCTGCTGTAATGTTTCTTTCATTTATTTGTTTTGTTGGTATGCCCCTGATAATTTCCCCTTGCGAATGCTTTTATTTTGATGTATTCAGCAGATGTGTGTCTGCGATAATGATTAGGTTTGCTTATGCCAGATTTGAACCAGAGGCTTTGGCTGTAGTGTTTCTGCTTGCAAGAGGAAGATACATAGGTGTGTATATGTGTAAATTTTGAGACGCTAATGCCTAAGTTTGTGCTTCTGATGCTTAGCGATTATAGGCTGTATTGATCTAACTCAATTATCTTTTTATACCAATTGGTCAGTACTCTTTGCAGTTTGCTATTTTCATATGCACAGTAGAATTTTATGTTAGCCTTTGCATTATTCCGAGGGTCCCGAGTTGTGTGTTGTGAGGTGAATTTAGGCACCGAAAAGCATGTGAGGACAATATTTAAAACAAACAAAATATTTACCATTCTGGCAGCAAAGGCGCTGTTGTTTCCAGAAATATCAAGATTTTTTTTGTGTGTGTGTGGCATCTGTTAGTATTACAAGCCGAGGTGCTTCTGCACTTCAGTTAATTTTGCACGCTGTTTTAATTTTGCTATTCACCGTCAGGATGCAATCTGAATATGGCCTGGACTGCAAATTGGACATCTAAATTTTGTATTCCCTCCCAGTCCTGAAAAGGATGTTACAGTTTTGTCTAAATTCACTATTTAATATATAGATTCATCCAAATTTGGATAAATGTGTGACATCTTTTTTAGGATGGACGGAGTATGTCTGCGTATCTTTATTTTTCTTTCTGTGTGGTTCCAACCGGTGAATGTTGAAGCCTGCAACATACTGTAAATTGTTGGCTTGTGATTACTGTCGGTTCATGCTGCAGTCTGCAACGGTACTCCAGTCTGCAACAACTACTCCAGTGCATCCATCCTATAAGTAATTTCTGGCTATTAGAATTGCTTGATTTGGGAGCTACAGACCAAATCAGCTCATACTCCCTTAGACATGCATGAGGGTTCTCTTCTGAGTTTTTTGGACTAGTTTCTTGAAGCTGCAGTTTTGGTACTCCCTCTGACCCATATTAGTTGACTCAAATTTATCTAAGAACGGATGTATCTAGCACTAAAACTTGACTGGAAGATGAATCCATGTCAACTAATATGGGTCGGAGGGAGTATTTTCTTGGCTATACTTCTGTGCATTTTAATGTATGGTATGCTTTTGACTACTGTACTTGCTGCCAATTTGCACTTGCTACTAAATAATGGTTGAGCATAAAAAGTTTAGCCCTACTGTTTGCAGTTTAGTTTTGTTTTCAGGTATATGTTGCCATTTTGGTTTACTGCTACTTAATTGGTTTTATTTATGAAGAAATGCATTCCGGAGGAAAATCATAAATCGATGAGACGGTGTATTGTCGATCTTTATGTGTATAATAATGGAAATCAAATTATTGTTAGTGTAAGATCTTTAATCAACTTCTTATTACACGCACTGCTAAAGGACGATAGTGATTATTATTCCAACTACGGCAGCACTGACTGGGAAGCTGAAGAAAAATAGCAGCCAGGCCCAGGCAGTCATGGGGAAAGGATCAACATGAGCATGCGGATTTTGGATAATATCAGCCCATTGGCTCATCGCGCGGTCCAGCATCAAAGCTTCCTCTCCAGCGCCGGCGCGCTCGTCGATACGGCTGCCCAGAACTCCTCGTCCTGCTCGAGAGCCGCCATGTGCTCCGGCGTCAGCGACACCTCCACGTCCATGCTGCCCCCGCCCTCTCGCCTGGGGTAAAGCGACACTCTCCCGTCGACCTTGTTCGCCTTGCCGCCCCGCGCCGCCACGGGCCTCCCCCACCCGAAGTCACACCCGTACATGTCGAACCGCGGCGAGCTCCCCACCATCGTCCCGTGCGGGTCGTACCACCTCATCGTGTACACCACCGGCTTCGCCATCCACGCCGCCACGCGCGCCCTGATGGCCCCGTCGTCGTGCGCCGCCACCGCGCGCCCTACGGCCGCCGCCGCCCACCCGTGCGCACCGGCTTCGAGCAGCCTCGACGCGCGCACCGAAGTCTCCGTGCTCACGGCGTCGATGCTGTTGCCAAAGTACTCTGCCGGCAGCGGCGGCCGGAGCCGCGCGCGGTTGTTGATCGCCGCGCGGCACGTCGTCTCCTCCTCCGGGGCACACCGCCGCGCGCGGGTGATGCACCGCCACGCCAGCGAGCTCAGAGCCTGGAACCGCGTCAGGGCGTCGGCGCCCGCCGTGTCCCCGGCGGCCAGGAGCTCTTGCCTGGCCCGTTCCTTCAACGCCGCCAGCGACTCCGCCGAGAAGTGCAGCATGCGCGAGCGCAGCGGCTGCTGCTCCGTCCGCTCGATCAGTTCCGACAGATCAGCGCACGCTAGCACGATCGGCGACGCCACGCCCCCGTCGGCCGACCAACGCTCCAGCAAGGGCGCCCGGAGCGATGTAAGCGGGCGAGGGCCCCCTTCTCCTTCCGCGGTCGCGAGATTGCCAAGCCTGGCACGCGCAATCTCGGCCCAGGCGTTGAGGAAATCCCACAGGGCGGTGCCGTCGGCCAGCGCGTGGTTGCAGACGAAGCCGAGGAAGACGCCATCGGCGAGGTTGGACGACGAAGAGTGTTAGACTGTATATAGCTTCTGTACATGTGTTGTAACACACTCATTATATATATATATATATATATATATATATATATATATATATATATATATATATATATATATATATATGATATATATATATATATGACATATTCATACTACTCCCGGGTGTAACTACACCCACGTGTGTTTCACACCATGTAGGTAGTATCTATCATACCGAAGAGTATGTACGCTTAGTATGAAGTATTATAAGACTATTTAGTAGTATATATACTATTTTTGAGGTAGTATGTATAAGTTTTTCACATACTCTTATTTTACGTACAAATATGAATTGTATTTCGGAAATATAGTGCAAACTATGGCTTCGTTTGCATTTTTTCCACGTAACTTGATTTGAAGTATCTTAGATGTAGTATATGAACATACTCAAACCGATAAAATATCACGTATACTTTCATGGGAGTATATAAGACATGGGTGTAACTACACCCGGGAGTAAGAAAGATTTTTCATATATATATATATATATATATATATATATATATATATATATATATATATATATATATATATATATATATGTGTGTGTGTGTGTGTGTGATAGGCCACCCCATTGAGGGTTAAGTCGGTTTCCCCAATTCTATTGTCTCACATGGTATCAGACTTGGTCATGATCCCCGCTTCCGCCTCCAAACCCTAGCTGCGCCGCCATCCCTGACGCCGCCGCCGCTGATCGCCATCGCCACCTCCGCCCGGCCTCCAATCGCCGCTGTCGTTGTCATGTCGTGCACCGCTGCCTCTGGCTCCACCAACACGGGCTATATGCCCTCCTCCCTCGCCGCCTTCCTCTCCCGGCCCCTTGACGCTGCCGCCATCCGGCCGCCCCCGATCGGGCCGAGGAGCGTCGGCTCCTTCTTCTCCAACCATCCCCCGGTCCCTTCGTCGTTGGGGCAATCGCTGACGATCCACACGTCCAGCGACTCCTCGCCCGCCTCCACGGCCGCTGCCGTCTCACTGCTCGCCTTCGCGCCGCGGCCTCCTTGGCGGCCTGGACCGCTGGTTCCTCGGCGTCCGCGCCGATGCACCCTGCCCTCATGGCGCAAGCGCCTCCAGCAGGATCAACCCCAACCTCGCCGCCCGCCTCTGTCCCGATGGCGTATTCGCCTCTGGCAGTCTTTTCGACGGGCTCGCTGCCTCCGTCGTTCCACTTCGGCAATCTCATCACTGTCAAGCTCTCGCCGGATAATTATATTTTCTGGCGCGCGCAGGTTCTTCCGCTCCTTAGGAGTCATTACCTGCTCGGCTATGTCGACGGCTCCTTTCCCAGCCCCTTCGCGCTGGTGGACATCGTCAACGGCCCGGTCTACAATCCGGCGCATCGTGTGTGGACAGGGCAGGATCAAGCGAACCTCTCTTCCATCCAGGGGTCGCTCACCCCGGCTGTTGCCGGGCTCATCGTCTTTGCCAAGGCGTCTCATGAGGCATGGACAATCCTCGAGCGCTCCTTCGCGTCGCAGTCACAAGCTCGTGCCAGCTCACTTCGTCGCGAGCTCGGCGAGTGTGAGAAGCTCGACACCACCGCCACGGAGTTTTACAACAAGGTCAAGGCCCTTGTTGACACGCTGGCGTCCATCGGACAGCCGCTCACCGACTCCGAGTTCAACTCCTTCATCGTCAATGGCCTCGATGAGGAGTACGATGGTTTGGTCGAGATCATCAACGAGCGGGGCAACACGATGCCCATGATGGCGCATGAGGTCTACTCCCGCCTTCTCCTCACCGAGCAGCGTGTCGAGGCGCGTCGTGCCAATCGCAGCCGAGGTGGGGGCTCCTCCGCGAACGCCGCCTATAGGAGCGGACACTCCTCCTCGGGTGCCCTGTCGTCCGCCTCGGGCAAGGGGCCCGCGCTGTCGCCCTCGCCTTCGTCTGGCCCCCCATCGTCGCTGCCTTCCAGCAGGGGGCGGAGGTGTTAGCTGTGTGGACTTGATGGGCACTGGGCCTCCAAGTGCCACCGTCGTTTTCAGAAGAGCTTCCTCGGCCTCGGCAACGACGGCAAGGATGTGCGCAACACTCAGCGCCAGGCGGCTATGGCTGATAAACCGGCGCCGCCACCAAAGCCCCAGGCGAACCTTGGACAGACTCAGTCCTACCCCATAGATCCATATTGGTACATGGACTCTGGGGCGACGGAGCACTTTACCAATGAGATGGGGAAGCTTCATACTCATGAGCCATATCACGGCACCGACAAGGTTCACACCGCAGGTATGCGCATCTCTCATATTGGTCAAGCATCTCTTCTTACTAGTCATGCCGATAGGAGTCTCCAACTTCGTAATATCCTTCGAGTACCATCTGTGACACGTAATCTCCTTTCCGTTCCTAAACTCACCTATGATAATAACGTGTTTTGTGAATTTCACACGTTTGATCTTTTTATTAAGGATCGGGACATGAGGGACGTGCTCCTTAGTGGACGCCTTTGCCATGGTCTCTATCGTCTGGAGCATCCTGGAGTTTCTCGCATTTTCAGTGGAGTTCGTGTTTCGTCGTCACAGTGGCATGCTTGTCTTGGTCATCCTGCCACTCCTATTGTTCGCCATGTTTTGCGTCGTCATGAGCTTTCTATCATGCCTAGTAATAAAGATGTAGCAGTGTGTGATGCTTGTCAGCATGGGAAGAGTCATCAACTTCCTTTTTCGGAGTCTAGTCGTGAGGTGAAACATCCTCTAGAACTTGTTTTTTTAGATGTATGGGGCCCTGCCCAAACCTTTGTGGTCATAATTATTATATCAGTTTCGTTGATGCTTACAGTCGCTTTACTTGGTTTTATCTTATTAAGCGTAAATCTGATGTGTTTGATATCTTTGTTCAGTTCCAAAAACATGTTGAACGTCTTCTCAAGCATAAAATTGTTCATGTTCAATCGGATTGGGGTGGTGAATATCGCAATCTCAACTCGTTTTTCCAGTCGCTTGGGATCGCTCATCGTTTAGCATGTCCACATACACATCAGCAAAATGGCTCCGTAGAACGTAAGCATCGTCATATTGTTGAAACTGGTTTAACTTTTGGCCCATGCATCGGTTCCGTTTCGTTTTTGGAGTGATGCCTTCACTACTGTATGTTTCCTCATCAATCGTACTCCCACACGTGTTCTAAACATGAAAACTCCTGTTGAACTTCTTCTCAATGAACAGCCTGACTACACATTTTTTAAAGTGTTTGGGTGTGCTTGCTGGCCGCACCTTCACCCATACAATAAACGCAAACTAGAATTTCGATCTAAAAAGCGTGTCTTTCTTGGCTATAGTTCTCTTCACAAAGGATACACATGTCTTCATGTTCCCACTAATCGTGTCTATATATCTCGGGATGTCGTGTTTGATGAGCGAGTTTTTTCCCTTTGCCAAACTCCCTGTGTCCACCACTTAACCTCCATCCATGCATTCATCTTCCATTGCCCCTGACCAATTTGATGATGTTGCATACTCTCCTGTATTGTTGCCTAACCATGGTGCAGGAACTGAACGTGGGGCTCGTTTGGAAATTCTGGAGGCTTCCGAACCTCCATCACTCGCGCCATCCGACGTTCACGTCGATCCGCCTGTGCACCTGCTGTTGGAGATATGCCCAAGAGGCAATAATAAAAGTGGTTATTATTATATCTTTGTGTTTATGATGAATGTTTGCATCCCATGCTATAATTGTATTATAAGGAAACACTGATACATGTGTGTTTTGTAAACATAAAAGAGTCCCTAGTAAGCCTCTTGTTGAACTGGCTTGTTGATTAATTGATGATCATGGTTTCCTGATCATGGACATTGGATGTCATTAATAACAAGGTTATATCATTAGGAGAATGATGTGATGGACACACACACAACCATAGTAAGCATAGCATAAGATCAAGTTTTTAAGTTCGTATTGCTACAAGATTTCAAATACATAGTAACCTAATCCTTCGACCATGAGGTTATGTTAATCACCATCACCGGATGGGTACTTTGATGACATCAAACACCGCTTCGTAACTAGGTGTTTATAAAGGTGTCATTGGGTCTTCTGAAAGTATGTGTTGAAGCGCATGGACCAAGATTAGGATTTGTCCATCCATATGACAGATAGATATGCTCTGGGCCCTCTCGGTGGAATGTCATCTAGTTAGCTTGCAAGCAGTGACTAGGTCACAGGGGATGACATAACATGGAACGAGTAAAAGAGTACTTATTAGTAACGAGGTAGAACTAGGTATGGAGATACCGATGATCAAACCTCGGATAAGTAGAGTATCGCGTGACAAAGGGAATTGGTTTCGTATGTTAATGGTTCTATCGATCACGAAGTCATCGTTGAGTATGTGGGAGCTGTTATGGATCTCCAGATCCTGCTAATGGTTATTGATCGGAGAGGTGTCTTCATCATGTCTACATATTCACGAACCGTAGGGTGACACACTTAAGGTTCGAAGTTGTTTTAAGTAGATATTGAATGTGCGTTGGAGACCGAATGTTGTTCAGAGTCTCGGATTGGATCAGGGACATCACGAGGAGATCCGGAATTGTCCGAGGAATAAGATTCATATAATGGGGATCATTTTCTAAGTTAGGAAATATTCTGGAGTGTTTGTATGGGGATTCTAGAAGGTTTCAGAATGTTCCGGAAGGTTCTAGAAGATATTTTGGAGTTTATTTGAAAACTAAGATAAGATAAGGGAAAACTTAAAGGTTAAGTAAAGGAAACTTGGGGGGGAGGACTCTCCCCCCAAGCCTCCTAGTGCGCCGGCCCTAAGGGGTGGGCCTAGGGGTGGGAACCCTAGGCCGCACCCCTCCCTCTATATATAGAGGGGTGGAGGCGCCACCCCCTGTCCCCTTACCCACTCAAAACCCTAGCTGCCTCTCTCCTCCTCCTTCCATCTGCTCTAGCTTAGGCGAAGCCCTACAAAATTCTCTACTCCACCACCACCACCATGTCGTCGTGCTACTGGGATTCCGTGGAGAGATCTACTACCTCTGCTGCTCGTTGGAATGGGGAGAGGAAGGTCTGCTTCGACTCCGCACGTGTGACCGACTACGGAAGCGCTGCCGAAACGCGGCGCCGGAAGGATCGTCTACTCGATCTTGAGATCGGCAAGTGATCGACTACATCAACCACGAGATCCGATCTCGAACAAGGCTTTGGAAACTACAAGGGTTAGTACAGATCTATCTCGTTGCACATGTCTAATAGATTAGATCTTGGCTTTTATCTAGATTAGATCTAGGTTTTGTTCGTTCTTGCGGTAGAAAATTTTTGTTTTCCATGCTACGAACCCATCAGTGGTATCAGAGCCTTGTCTATGCGTAGATCTGTTGCACGAGTAGAACACAATGTTTTTGTGGGCGTTGGTGCTCGTGCCGTCTTTTGCTTTGTGTACTTTGCATCTTGCGGCATGGTGGGATGAAGCGGCTCGGGCTAACCTTACATGTCATCGCACATGAGACTTGCTCCACGCTTGACGTGTAACTTGCTTTGCACAAGTGGCTTTGCGGGTGTCTGTCTCTCCCACCATAGTATAGATTCAATCTACACTTTGCACTCGATAGCACTTGTATAAACGTTGTGGTTCAGTTTCGTAGGTAAGATCCGTTCTTATTCGAAAGCCCCAAACCACGTAAAATATGCAAAGAAAATTAGAGGCGTCTAACTTGTTTTTGCAGGGGTTTTGTGATGTGATATGGCCATCATGTGATTGTGATTATATTTGATGTATGCAATGATCCTTGTTGTAATATGGCAACCGGCAGGAGCCTAATGGTTGTCTTTAATTCTGTTAAGACCTGCGTGTCTATTCATCTTGTAATAGCTTTATTCCAAGTAGTTGTAATAGTTGCTAGTGATGATGGACAACCATGAAGCGGCGCCACTGACCTTGACGCAATGCTGGTGATGATGGAGATCATGTCCGTGCTTTGGAGATGGAGATCAAAGGCATAAGAAGAAAGGGCCATATCATATCACACTAATTATGAATTGCTTGTGATGTTAATCCTTTATGCATCTTGTATTGCTTAGATCGCGACGGTAGCATTATAAGATGATCCCTCTCACTAAATATCAAGTAATAAAGTGTTCGTCCTTAGTTGGCACCGTTGCTAAGACTCGTCGTTTCGAAGCATCTCGTGATGATCGGATGTGATAGATTCTACGTGTGCATACAACGGGTGCAAGCCAGATTTGCACATGCGGAAACTAAGGTTAATCTTGACGAGCCTAGCATGTACATACATGGTCTTGGAACACAGAATACCGAAAGGTAGAGCATGAGTCATATAAATGATATGATGAACATGAAGATTGTTCGCCGATGAAACTACATCTTCTCTCGAGAAGATCGGACTTGGTATAGTGGACTTGGTTCGTGTAATCACTAAGACAATGTGAGGGATGTTGTTTTGAGTGGGAGTTCACCTAGTTAATTTAAGAATTAAAATTGAACTCAATTTGTCATAAACTTAGTCTAAACTACTTGCAAATTTGTTGTAGATTATGGCGAACCTCTCCATCAATTTCAATGCGTTCCTAGAGAAAGAAAAGCTTAAGAACAATGGAAGCAACTTCACGGACTGGCTCTGTGGACTGAAGATTGTCCTCAGGGCTGGTCAGTTGACCTATGTGCTCGAAGCACCGCTAGGTGACCCACCTGCAGAAGATGCCACCGATGACGTAAAGATTGTTTACGCCACTCGGAAAAATCATTACTCCACAATTCAGTGTGCCATTCTGTATGGTTTAGAAACATAGCTTCAGAAGCTCTTTGAGCACCACGACCCGTTCGAGATCATTAAGGAGCTCAAGCTCATTTTTGAGACTCACGCGGCCGTGGAGAGCTATGAGGCCTCCGAAAAGTTCTTTAACTGTAAGATGGAAGAGGGAAGCTCCGTTAGCGAGCACGTGCTCACCATGTCTGGGCACGCAAACAAGCTCCAAGAGTTGGGGATAACGATTCCTAATGAGTTAGAGATTCACCGTGTCCTCCAATCACTGCCACCAAGTTATAAGAACTTTGTGATGAAGTACAATATGCACTGCATGAACAAGATGTTGCCTGAACTATCGTCCATGCTGAAAACTGCTGAAGTGGAGATCAAGAAGGAGCACCAAGTGTTGATGGTCAATAAGACCACCAATTTCAAGAAACATGGCAAGCCTAAGAACAAGGGCAACTTTAAGAAGGACGGCAAGAAAGCTGCCGCACCTGCTAAGAAGCCCAAGGCTGGTCCTAAGCCTAAAACTGAATGCTTCTACTGCAAGGGTGCTAGTCACTGGAAGCGTAACTGCCCCAAGTACCTGGCAGATCTGAAGAAGGGCAACATCAAGAAGAAAGGTATATTCGATATACATGTTATTGATGTGTATCTTACTAGTAATCGTAGTAGTGCCTGGGTATTTGATACTGGTTCGGTTGCTCATATTTGTAACTCGAAACAGGAGTTGCGGAATAAACGAAGACTGGCGAGAGACGAGGTGACGATGCACGTTGGAAATGGCTCCAAGGTTGATGTGATCGCCGTCGGCACGCTCCCTCTACATCTACCTTCGGGATTAGTTTTAAATTTGAATAATTGTTATTTGGTGCCTACGTTAAGCATGAACATTATATCTGGATCTTGTTTATTGCGAGACGGTTACTCTTTTAAGTCCGAGAATAAAGGTTGTTCGATTTATATGAGTAATATCTTTTATGGTAATGCACCTAAGATGAATGGTTTATTCTTACTAAATCTCGATAGTAGTGATACACATGTTCACAACATAGATGCTAAACGAACAAAATTGAATGATAATTGTACATACATGTGGCACTGTCGTCTTGGTCACATTGGAGAGAAGCGTATGAAGAAACTCCATTCTGATGGACTTCTTGAATCACTTGATTTTGAATCACTTGAAAGATGCGAAGCATGTCTAATGGGAAAAATGACTAAGACTCCATTCTCTGGAATAATGGAGCGAGCTACAGACTTATTGGAAATAATAAATACCGATGTGTGTGGTCCAATGAGTGTAGCATCGCGTGGTGGATATCGTTATGTTCTCACTTTCACGGATGACTTAAGTAGATATGGGTATGTCTACTTTATGAAACATAAGTCCAAAACTTTCGAGAAATTTAAGGAATTTCAAAGTGAAGTGGAAAATCATCGTAATAAGAAGATTAAGTTTCTGCGTTCTGACCGCGGAGGTGAATATCTAAGTTATGAGTTTGGCATGCATTTAAAGAAATGTGGGATACTTTCGCAGTTGACACCGCCGGGAACACCATAGCGTAATGGTGTGTCCGAACATCGTAATCGAACTCTCTTAGATGTGGTTCGGTCTATGATGTCTCTTACAGATTTACCGCTATCGTTTTGGGGCTATGCATTAGAGACAACTGCATTCACTTTAAATAGGGCACCATCTAAATCCGTTGAAACGACACCGTACGAATTGTGGTTTGGAAAGAAACCTAAGTTGTCGTTCCTTAAAGTTTGGGGTTGCGAAGCGTATGTAAAGAAGTTACAACCTGATAAGCTTGAACCCAAAGCGGAGAAATGCGTCTTCATAGGATACCCTAAAGAAACAATTGGGTATACCTTCTATCATAGATCCGAAGGCAAAGTTTTCATTGCCAAGAATGGATCCTTTCTTGAGAAGGAGTTTCTCTCGAAGGAATTGACTGGAAGGAAAGTAGAACTCGACGAGGTTATTGAACCTTCTCTCGGAGTTGAGAGTAGCGCAGCACCGGAAGATGTTTTTGTGCCGCCTGCACCAGTTGGAGAGGAAGCTCATGATGGTGATCATGAAACTTTGAACGAAGTTGCTGCTGAACCTCGCAGGTCAATGAGGGTTCGTACCACTCCTGATTGGTATGACTCTGCCTTGAACGTCATATTGGTGGACAACACTGATGACCCTGTGACGTATGAAGAAGCTATGGTGAGCCCAGATTCCGACAAATGGCTAGAAGCCATGAAATCCAAAATGGGATCCATGTACGAAAACCAAGTATGGACTTTGGTGGACTTACCGGATGGCCGTAAGGCTGTCGAGAACAAATGGATTTTCAAAAGAAAAACAGATGTTGATGGTAATGTTACCGTCTATAAAGCTCGACTTGTCGCGAAAGGGTTCCGACAAATTCAAGGAGTTGACTACGATGAGACATTCTCACCAGTAGCGAAGCTAAAGTCTGTAAGGATTTTGTTAGCAATAGTTGCATATTTCGATTATGAGATTTGGCAGATGGATGTCAAAACAGCGTTCCTTAATGGTGACATTGAGGAAAAGTTGTATATGGTACAACCCAAGGGTTTTGTCGATCCTAAATATGCTGACAAGGTATGCAAACTTCAGCGCTCCATTTATGGACTGAATCAAGCATCCCGGAGTTGGAATCAACGTTTTGATAAAGTAATCAAAAACTTTGAATTTATACAAACTTATGGAGAAGCTTGTATTTACAAGAAAGTGAGTGGGAGCTCTGTAGCGTTCCTAGTACTATATGTAGATGACATATTGTTGATTGGGAATGATATAGAACTTCTTAATAGTGTCAAAGCCTATTTGAATAATAGTTTTTCAATGGAGGATCTTGGCGAAGCGGCATATATTCTAGGCATCAAGATTTATAGAGATAGATCAAGATGCCTAATAGCGCTTTCACAAAGTACATACTTGGACAAAGTTTTAAAGAAGTTTAGAATGGAAGAGAGCAAGAAAGGGTTCGTGCCCATGTTGTCAGGTAAGACCTTGAGTAAGACTCAAAGTCCAGCTACGGCAGAAGATAGAGAGAAGATGAATAATGTTCCCTATGCCTCGGCCATAGGTTCTATCATGTATGCCATGCTGTGTACAAGACCGGATATAGCACATGTTGTTAGTTTGACTAGCAGATATCAAAGTGATCCTTGAATGGAGCACTGGACAACGGTCAAGAATATCCTAAAGTACCTGAATAGGACTAAGGATATGGTTCTTTCTTATGGAGGTGATGAACAGCTTGTTGTAAACAGTTACACTGATGCTAGTGGAACACCGATCCAGATGACTCAAAGTCACAGTCTGGATACGTATTTATTTTGAATGGTGCTACAGTGAGCTGGAGGAGTGCCAAGCAAAGCATTGTGGCGAAATCTTCAACTGAATCGGAATACATAGCTGCTTCGGAGGCTGCACAAGAAGCCATATGGATGAAGGAGTTCATTACTGAACTTGGCGTGGTTCCTAGTGCGCTGGACCCGATGTCCATCTACTGTGACAACACAGGTGCCATAGCTAATGCACAGGAGCCAAGGTCACATAGCAAGCTGAAGCACATCAAGCTACGTTTCCATGCCATTCGCGAGTATGTCCGAGATGGTGACATAAAGATTTGCAAAGTACACACTAATCTGAATGTGCTGGTTCCGTTGACTAAACCTCTCCCTAGAGCAAAGCATGACCAACACCAGAACGCCATGGGTGTTAGGTATATTACCATGTAATCTAGATTATTGACTCTAGTGCAAGTGGGAGACTGTTGGAGATATGCCCAAGAGGCAATAATAAAAGTGGTTATTATTATATCTTTGTGTTTATGATGAATGTTTGCATCCCATGCTATAATTGTATTATAAGGAAACACTGATACATGTGTGTTTTGTAAACATAAAAGAGTCCCTAGTAAGCCTCTTGTTGAACTGGCTTGTTGATTAATTGATGATCATGGTTTCCTGATCATGGACATTGGATGTCATTAATAACAAGGTTATATCATTAGGAGAATGATGTGATGGACACACACACAACCATAGTAAGCATAGCATAAGATCAAGTTTTTAAGTTCGTATTGCTACAAGCTTTCAAATACATAGTAACCTAATCCTTCGACCATGAGGTTATGTTAATCACCATCACCGGATGGGTACTTTGATGACATCAAACACCGCTTCGTAACTAGGTGGTTATAAAGGTGTCATTGGGTATTCTGAAAGTATGTGTTGAAGCGCATGGACCAAGATTAGGATTTGTCCATCCATATGACGGATAGATATGCTCTGGGCCCTCTCGGTGGAATGTCATCTAGTTAGCTTGCAAGCAGTGACTAGGTCACAGGGGATGACATAACATGGAACGAGTAAAAGAGTACTTATCAGTAACGAGGTAGAACTAGGTATGGAGATACCGATGATCAAACCTCGGATAAGTAGAGTATCGCGTGACAAAGGGAATTGGTTTCGTATGTTAATGGTTCTATCGATCACGAAGTCATCGTTGAGTATGTGGGAGCTATTATGGATCTCCAGATCCTGCTGATGGTTATTGATCGGAGAGGTGTCTTCATCATGTCTACATATTCACGAACCGTAGGGTGACACACTTAAGGTTCGAAGTTGTTTTAAGTAGATATTGAATGTGCGTTGGAGACCGAATGTTGTTCGGAGTCTCGGATTGGATCTGAGACATCACGAGGAGATCTGGAATTGTCCGGGGAATAAGATTCATATAATGGGGATCATTTTCTAAGTTAGGAAATGTTCCGGAGTGTTTGTATGGGGATTCTAGAAGGTTTCGGAATGTTCCGGAAGGTTCTAGAAGATATTTTGGAGTTTATTTGAAAACCAAGATAAGATAAGGGAAAACTTAAAGGTTAAGTAAAGGAAACTTGGGGGGAGGACTCTCCCCCCAAGCCTCCTAGTGCGCCGACCCTAAGGGGTGGGCCTAGGGGTGGGAACCCTAGGCCGCACCCCTCCCTCTATATATAGAGGGGTGGAGGAGCCCCCCCTGTCCCCTTACCCACTCAAAACCCTAGCCGCCTCTCTCCTCCTCCTTCCATCTGCTCTGGCTTAGGCGAAGCCCTGCAGAATTCTCTACTCCACCACCACCACGTCGTCGTGCTGCTGGGATTCCGTGGAGAGATCTACTATCTCCGCTGCTCGCTGGAACGGGGAGAGGAAGGTCTGCTTCGACTCCGCACGTGTGACCGACTGTGGAAGCGCTGCCGGAACGCGGCGTCGGAAGGATCGTCTACTCGATCTTGAGATCGGCAAGTGATCGACTACATCAACCACGAGATCTGATCTCGAACAAGGCTTTGGAAACTACAAGGGTTAGTACAGATCTATCTCGTTGCACATGTCTAATAGATTAGATCTTGGCTTTTATCTAGATTAGATCTGGGTTTTGTTCGTTCTTGCGGTAGAATTTTTTTGTTTTCCATGCTACGAACCCATCACCTGCATGGCCTCGGGCACCGTGCCCATGCACGCCCGCTGTCATCTCCTGTCGCTGGGCTGCCCTCGCCGAGCCCCTGGCCATCTTCGCTCGCCTCCCCTATGTCGCCTCCGTCTGGGTTGTCTCCCTCGCCGAGCAGCCCAGCCCCTGCGACTCCCTCGGCGGGCTCCAGCTCGGCTTCTCCCACGTCAAGTGCGTCGCCGGCCTCTTTGACGTCAAGTGCGTCGCCTCGCAGCCTAGGGCTGGGTCGTCGCTGTCACCATCGCCTAGCCCCTCACCGGCTGGGCCCTCGCCGTCACCATCGCCGAGTCCTTCGCCGACTCATGTTCTGCGTCCCCATACGCGCAGTCGTAGTGGAATTCATCGCCCCAAGGAGCGCACTAACGGCACGGTGGCTTGGCATGCTTCATGTATGAATGCTGCCATTGCGGATCCATCCTCCGAGCCCCGCACGTACCAGGCTGCTATGAGTATTCCTCATTGGAGAGAGGCTATGGAACAAGAGTATCGTGCTCTTCTTCGCAATGAGACATGGACTCTTGTTCCTCCACCACCGCGAGTTAATGTGATTGATTCTAAGTGGGTCTTCAAAGTGAAGAAGCATTCTGATGGGTCTATTGAGCGCTACAAAGCGCGTCTTGTTGCTAGAGGATTTCAGCAACGCTATGGTCTTGACTATGAAGATACCTTCAGTCCAGTGGTCAAGCCTACTACCATCAGGCTTCTTCTCTCTATTGCCGTTACTCGAGGATGGTCTCTTCGTCAGCTTGATGTGCAGAATGCTTTCCTTCATGGTGTATTGGAGGAGGAAGTTTATATGCGACAGCCGCCTAGATTCTTTGATTCTGATCGTCCTGATCATATTTGTCGTCTTACCAAAGCACTCTATGGCTTGAAGCAAGCTCCTCGTGCCTGGCATGCTCGTCTTGCGACTGCCCTTCATGCTCATGGTTTTGCACCTTCTACGGCTGATTCATCACCGTTTCTTCTACAGAAGCCCGATGTCACTATGTACTTGCTGGTTTATGTGGATGATATTATTTTGGTCAGCTCCTCACAGTCAGCTGCCGATGCTCTTGTTCGCTCTCTTGGTACTGATTTTGCTGTCAAGGATCTTGGGAAGCTTCATTACTTTCTTGGTGTGGAGGTTGCTTCTCGTGCTGATGGCCTTATCTTGACACAAAAAAAGTATTCACTGGACTTGTTGCAGCGGGCTGGGATGCTCAAGTGCAAGACGACGACTACGCCTATGTCTAGCACTGACAAGATCATTGTTGTTGATGGAGAGCTTCTATCTTCTGCTGATGCTACGGAGTACAGGAGTATTGTTGGTGGTCTCCAGTATTTGACGATCACGAGACCAGATATATCTTATGCTGTCAACAGAGTTTGTCAGTATCTTCAGACGCCCCGCGACACTCATTGGTCAGCTGTTAAGCGTATATTACGCTATGTCCGTCTGACCGTGTCCCATGGGCTGCATATACGGCCGAACCCCTCCGGGGTCCTTTCGGCGTACTCTGATGCGGACTGGGATGGCAGTCCTGATGACAGGCGATCCACGGGGGGCTATGTTGTGTTCTTTGGCTCTAGCTTGATCGCCTGGAGTGCTCGGAAACAGGCTACTGTCTCACGGAGCAGTACTGAAGCCGAGTACAAGGCTGTGGCTGATGCTACTGCAGAGATTATTTGGGTACAGTCTTTGCTTCGGGAGTTGGGTATATCTCAATCACAGCCTCCTATTCTTTGGTGTGATAACATCGGTGCTACATATCTTTCTGCAAATCCGGTATTTCATGCCCGAACGAAACACATCGAAGTTGATCATCATTTTGTACGTGAACGTGTGTCACAGAAGCAACTACAGATCAAGTTCATCTCCTCTAAGGATCAACTTGCAAACATCTTCACCAAGCCGTTACCTCTACCACAGTTTGAGGCCTGTAGGCGCAATCTTACCCTTCTAGATTCTTTAGGAAGTGGCTAAGATTGAGGAAGGGTGTTAGACTGTATACAGCTTCTGTATATGTGTACGTGTTTGTACCTATTGTAACACACCCATTATATATATGTGATAGGCCACCCCATTGAGGGTTGAGCCGGTTCCCCCAATTCTATTGTCTCACAAAGAGGGGGAGCTCATGGCCGTTGTAGCTCACGGCGCCGTCAAGAGGGAAGAACGACTGGACGGCACGCGACACGTCGGCGTCTGGAGGAATCACGTCGGCCATGGAGACGCCGTCGGCTACGGCGTGGACGACCTCGACGCCCTGGCCGTCCCAGTCGATGGACACCGAGCACCCCACGACGTTGCCGAGCTCGTCACAGTGCTGGTCGGTGACGAAGCGGCCCGCGACGGGGTAGTAGTCGGCGAGCGCGTCGCGGAGTGCGGCCGCGAGGTGGTCGACGATGTGGAACGTGGGCTTGGGAAAGAGGAGGCCCTTCTGGATGTAGTCGGTGGAGAGCATGGCGACGTCCCAGAGGTGAGCGGGATGCGGCGGCGTGGCCGTGGCGGCGGCTTGACCGTGGACGACGACACCACGCGCACCATGGACGGCGGCGTCTCCATTTTGTTTGTCCGGATAAGGAAAGTTGCGTGGCATTGATCCGGTATGTTCCAGTACTCGTATTCATTTGGATATGCTGCTGAGCGCTGGACTGACAAGCGACAACAACGTAAGTACTACTACTACGTGGCACTGGCTGCAGACAGCCTACTCCTATTTTTTTTTTATTTTTTTTTTTTTGCAAAATTCCATCGATCTAAAGTAGCCTCTAAACATTTTTACGAAAGTAATGCTTCCTGTGATCTTTTAACAAAAGCTGGAGAAATAAAACTTTTATTTATAAGCATGAGAGAGGGGGAGTGGTTTGTCCCTGACTCCCTGTCAGGTTCGGGATCCAAATTCTGTTGGCCACTTCGCCTTCGTTCAGTCACTGTAACTGCCAGCCATGTTCATTTTCCTTGGTGAGGAACGCAAAGAGCCAAATGCCACATTGAGTACCCATGTTCCGTAAAAATCTCTTTGCACCTTTCTTTTCGAGGTCAGGCGCGTCTCGATTTAGCCAACCCAGCCCAGCCCAGTTCCATCTTGGCTAAGCGAGTCCTCATCCTCTCCAACCATGGCATCAACGACACCTATGTGGTGACCCAGCACACCATTGTATGTCGTAGTTCATCGGTCAGACGTTTCGAGGATTTGAATAAAACTGTTTCTCCATAACATACTTTACAAATCATTGTATGTTGTTTGATTTTAATGAAAAATAATAGTATACCATGTTATTATTTTCTACTGCATGTACATATTATTAGCCTTTCTAATAAGCTGAAATTGCTGTAGTTACGCAAAAAAAAGATATGCACTGCAATTTCTTTTAGGCGATATGTTACACAAAGTCTTGATATGTTGCACAAAGTCTTCTACCATGATATTGTTTCTTTCCAAGCCATGGCTTTTGGATTGATGAGGGGGGGAAATATTTGTGATACCACACCTCACATGGTACCATGATACCACTTCTCAAAAAATTAAATTATATGTATCAAAAAATTTGGTGTTCACAAGATATGTGTTTATATTCCCCAAAAATTTCGGAACCAAATTCAAAATACACACATAGAAACAAAAAGGAAAAATTGCTATGTGATTAATGTCATTTTGTGTTTTTATCCTTTTGTGACACTAAGTCGTGTTGAATTTGTCTTTTTTATTTCTCTGAGTGTGTTTTGAATTTTGTTCTGCAAATGCTATAGATCAAGAACACACAACTTGTGAACGTCCACAAATTTAATTTGAATTACCTGCAAAAAA
This sequence comes from Avena sativa, assembly GCA_916181665.1. Taxonomy (NCBI): domain Eukaryota; kingdom Viridiplantae; phylum Streptophyta; class Magnoliopsida; order Poales; family Poaceae; genus Avena; species Avena sativa. Next base: position 430,481,722 of record OV702296.1, read on the forward strand.
AATTAATTTGATTTTTTTTGAAACTTGTAAATTTAAATTGTAAGAGTGGTATCATGGTATCATATAAGGCGTGATATCACTAGTAGATATCTTACATCTGATGCGTTTACTTTATGTTCTGATCGGTGTACTGAAAAAAAAAACTCGCAAAACAAAAGGTGTACAGCAAAATAAAAGGGGGTCCCGTGATATCCTTCTAAGGTAAGCCCGGCCCATATGTACTACAAACGAACCTGGATAAAGCCCAGCCCAAATGCGTTGCCTGAGAGAGAAAGACCTGACCACCTACCTCCGCCGCCGTCAGTCCGTCACCACTCCATAGTCCACACACTACTCCAGTATACTCCTCAGCTCCCCTGTGTCAGAGCCACGATGAGCTCCCAGTCTGCGACCATGGCGGAGTCCGCAGGAGCAGCACCGGCGCATCTTCACCGCGGCATCCCAGATGAGATCTCCATCTGGGAGATCCTCGTGCGCCTGCCACCCAAAGCCCTCCTCCGCTGCCGCGCCGTGTGTCCCGCCTGGCGCCGCGCCACCTCGACCCGCGACTTCCTCCTCGCCCACCACGCCCGCCAGCCCACTCTTCCCCTCCTCATCGCCGGCGAAGACGACGGGTCCGTAGACATCATCGCCTTCGATCACTGGGCAGGGATCGCCGCCCCGGACCAGCTCCAGTCTGTCGCGCGACTTGGCTGCCGCGATAACTACTTGCATCCAGAGGCCTCCTGCGACGGCCTCCTCATCCACTTCGACCGCAACAGACAATTCTCCATCTGCAACCCGGCAACTCATCAGTATGCTCCCCTCCCGCAGCTCTATGGCTTCCATCTCTTGGGGATGTATCGGCACAGCCCTACCGGCGAGTACCGACTGTTGCTCCGAAAGTTGAGGGATTTTGCGCCCAGTGATCAAGATGGCTCCTACGTCTTCACACTAGGTTCCGGCCAGCCACCGACGCACCTAGGGTACCTGGAACCAGAGGAAGTGATATACTTCCCCTTATCTATCCTGTTCCGTGGTAACCTCCATTGGCACATAAATCAGCAGATCGGGAACAATAGGATTATGGTATTCGACACCGCAGCTGAGTTGTTCTGGCAGATGCATGCGCCGGCTGTTCCTGCCTACGCTCACCTGTTTGAGATGGACGATATGCTTGGCTTGGCCAGTTTTAATTATGCAAGGACAGTCATTGATATCTGGATGATGCAAGACTACGAAAGCCAAGTTTGGGCGTTCAAGTGCCGAATTGAATTGCCGGTTCAGGAGGTCTGGGTGCAGTCTGAAAATTATCGCGTGGTCATGCCTGGGGATGGTGGGTTGCTTGTGCTGGTCAATTTTGGTGACCGGCTCTATCATTTTGACATCCATGGCGAGTTGGTGGCTAGTTTTCATCACAGTGGCATCGGTCTTACTCAACTCCGGCTCAAACAAACCCTTGTTCCACATACCCTCTTTCCAACACTAGAAGGTGATGTGGTGAATGATTCACCTTTCATCTGACGGCTGTGGAGGTGGTACTTCTTAGCGGCTTAATTGTCAGTATCTTCTTGTAAAGTTATGATCCAGAAGCCCTCACTCTTATGTGGTCGTGTGAAATTAATGCTTTTCCAATACCCTTTCAGGAAGAAGGGACTAGTGTACGTGTTGATGCCCAAATTACCAAGTCATTATGGTGCACATTTGAAATATGTGCTAACTATTTGCCTGTGTCTGTATTTTCCTGAACAGAAGAATCAACTTTGCTGTCTTAATTAGGATACTGTATCAACTTAATGCTCTCTCTATTGTGCTTGATGCTAATCTTTTCTCTGTGTGTGCACTTGTACATCTATTGTCTCCTTAGCAATGCAATCTGCCGCTTATCTTTGGCAGTACAAAATCTTCTGAATTGTATTTCCTGCCACTGAATCTTTACCTATACTCTGACCTGTTGTTCTTTGTGTATCTATTTATTTTTTCATGTCTCTTGTTCTAAGTAAGGAACATGGTTCTGATTTGCTTACTAGTGGTTTGGAACAGCGCACAAATGTAATGTTCCATGTAATTTTGTACTGCTCCTTGGTGTCTTTCCTTCACTGCTTGTACTAATCACGCCTGTAATTTGCTCTTTGTTGTGTTTCTAGTCGCCACTGCGGAAACAAAATGTGTAGCACAACTGCTATTCAGAACTCAAGTTGTGCTTTGCGGATAAAAAGATGGGATGTGATTTATTGTTACTGTTTCTAGATGGGTTTGGTAGATTCAGATGTTTACATGGTTTTGTTGGGTAGGTGTTGTACTTGTACATCAGACCATACTATGAAATTTTTTTAGACTTGGACTCGATCTGGAGAGCTCAAGATGTCATTGTAATGCAACAGTAATTAAGCAGAAAACAATAGTTGAAAAGATGGACGTCGGGTACATGCACAACTACTAGTTCTCACCGTACCTAGGTAAAATTTCACCTTAAACTGCTGCATGAAATAGTCTTGGTTTGTTCTTTCTTGTTGAGTTGTGAAGCTGCAGTTTTCAATTTTATTTTATTTTATTTTATTGCAGAAGCAGTTTAGCTTGGGGAATGGATCTAGATGGGCCTGGAGGCTGGGGGGCTGTGTTTTGGTTCTTCATAGAATCCTGGTTAGTTCAATCCTCACCTAACTGATGGAAATTCAAAGTTTGCATTCCATTGTGACCATCAGTTCATTCAGTGAGCATATCAATTGAGTTTTCTTACTGAAAAGCAGTACATTCATTTGGTAGACGACTATAATGGTTCAGGAGTCACGTGTAAGATTTTCAGCACTATTTCAATTCTCAAAGTTCAATTCAAATCGATGAAGCATATACTGTTGTTTTAGTTATATAGCGCCTCTAAAACTCTGTTTTGTTGTAGACTGATACATGGGTGTTCTGTTTTTTTGTATCAATTTTTTGCGCATTTTGGCAGTCAAACAAAGCAGAGAATTGACTGCCGAATGTGCAAAAGTACGGTACAAGTGTTAAGGAATGGAACAAAAAAAAACCAAAAATCCTCGACATAAATCTGAAATTAATTGCAAACCATCTAGTTTTCACAGGAAGGGAATTATGTATAGCATAAATGGCACCAGCAAACATGCATGGCAATGGAAATCCATATAAAAACGCATTGGCACACATAAAAGCCAAAAACAGACCAGGGACGGCTGGTGTCCTGAAATTATTATTGCGATTCAGACGATTTCTTCCCCTATAGCATGGCTCCCCTGGTATCCGGCAGATTGACCTTCAGCATGTGCTTCAGCAGTGGCATCGGCAGGTGATCTTGATGGACTAGCAGCTTCCTCTTGGGTAGTCGTGGCCCTGCTGAGACGATATGTTGACGGATCATCCAGATGCTCTTCTCGGTTGCCATGATGATCGACCCTCTGCATTTTTGCAGCCAACGTCTCCATCCCCATGTAGTACTGTAGGAGCCAAACGTAGGTGAGGTACTCCATGCCTGTGGCCAAACCCTTTGCGTGCAGGTACCCTCTACATCTAGCGGCAGAGAAGCACAACATGTCCACCCAGATGCCTTGGATCACATTCCACATATTCTCTTCAGGCAGACCCGACAACACTTTGGCAATACTCCAGGCATCACGGATAATTCCTCCATGGAGGTTTTGAGCACCATCTGGATCTGGAGGTGTAGACCCCCCTTCACCATCAACTACATCAATTATCCTCTGTGCAAGCTCTCTTTCCTCGATCAGTGACTTGTCTCCCCCCACGATGCCCTTCAGTTCGTCATAGGTAGTCGTGAAAAGGTTTCGCGTGAAAAGGTTTCGCGGGGTACCTGCCATTAACATCTCAGGATTCACAAACAGTAGGTACATCATGTAGTTGGACATTTCTCTGCACTGAACGACCCTTTCGTAGTGATCAGATCCTTCACACCAAGCAGGGCATGCATAAACATGAGGACATAAATCTTGCGTGCACAAAGATCCATGGTGAGCACGGGATACAACCGTGTCGTAGTAGCAGAAATCCGTGGCGAGGTGCCAGAGAAGAACACTCTCATCGAATGCACCCTCTAAGCTCCATCCTAGTTCCTCGTAGCACCCTTCAATCTCAAGAGTTAACTGGCCCCGGTTATCATTGAACTTCCTGTAACTGGAAGCATCTCTTATGTGATGGTCCCACCCATCTTTCACATACTTGAGCACTAACTTTGTAATGTTGAAGGATGAAGAGCGGGACTTCATGGCCACCGTCGATGGAGTAAGTCGTTGCACCCCAAGACTCCCACGATGCTCATCATCTTAGAATGCTTTCTATCGCGGACAAGGAGTCCTATAAGGTTATGCTGGTAAATCAAATCCTCATAATCAGGCTCCACTTCTATTGTCATTAGAAGCCGACCTTCTGTATCCTTTGTGATGATGTTTGTGACGATGTTTTTTAGGATCATGGCTAGGTACTCCAGCGCAGCAGTACACCACAGCAAGGCATATGTAACCTTGACATCCTCTTGAATATAAACTTCTCGCTTAGTGTGGTGGAAGAGGGATATGGATACCCATGGAAGGTAGAGAGATAACATGCGGCAAAAAAACCAAAATCCCATATTTCTGGAATCACCAATTCTGTTTCTGTCATAAAGAGAAATCCGGAGAACATCTTTTCTTTGGTGTAGAGGACTACGAAGGTCTTGGAGAGCCAATGCTGCAGCTTACAGTACGCATGGTTTTCATCAAGTGCTGAGGATGAGTGTAGCATTCTCATCCGATCATCAGTAGAAGGAGATGCAAGGTCCACAAATAGCTTATAAGCAGTAAGGTCCACTGGCGTGGCAGGCGTTAAAAGATAATCATTTGCTCCAACTGGACTGGTTGCCTTGTCCATGAAATCTTCAAGCGGATCACTCTTTAGATTATTTGTGTGTATGGACCTCCGAATAGGCTCACCAGAGCTCACCAGGTTGTTAATGCTAGCTCTGTTCAGAGCCAAGGGTTTCTCGATGCATTTGAGATACCTAGGATGAAGAGCAATATTGCAGCAACGAGCAGATTCGTGTCCTTCCAACCTGGCCATGACTTGTAGAAGACGTAGATGGCCACGGTAACCTGAAACACCGCGGTGAGTATGTGCCGTATCCACAACTCGCTGTCTACGATGTTGTAGGCAGTTATGCCGTCCTGTCCACCGAGGTGTATCAGGAGGATAGGCGCCCACAACACCTCCAGGATGATGTTGCCATTGGTATTGATGCTACCTTGTCCAATCCCATCCACCTGCAGCTTCCTGTGGCCGCTAAATAAGGTGGCAAGAGCATAAATTGCAATAGCATCGCTGCCAAGGTATGCTAGCCAGATGATGGGTCCAAACCAGAATCTCACGGGAGCTTACGCGTGTTGGAAGTGACGAGGAGGATCACTAAATCGCCAGGCTACCAAGGACGAGGATGCGCAGCTGCCACTCCTCCCACCATTGCACAGTGATTGAGACACTCATCACCTTCTCCCTTGATCTCTCCTCTTTCTCACCCACCACAATTGCTAATTAGCTGGTTAAGCAGGAGGGTGTGTGGTCCATTTCAATCTCTATTTCTAATTTTATTATATGCACATATGATTGGCACAGAATAATTGCCTACCGAACCCTTTGTATACACATAGTATATTCTATATAAAGCTTGTTTGCATGTGTCCTTAATTTACTGTAAATACCTACAATAACACTTGCAAGGGTGGCATGGCCTGGCAATCAAATTTGTCTTGACTTGACCAACTACTTATGGACCTCACTTTAAAAAATCTCATTGCAGGTTGTGACACACTTTCTTAAGCAAGTTGTTGCGTTAATCATTTTTCAATATCTTGACCAATTACTTCTACGGACTACTAGTTCGAAATACATGTTCCTGTCATACGCTAGAGATAATAGTTTCAACATTAGAAAGGATATTGTCAGGTATAGCAAAGGTGTGGAAACTAATTTGCGTTTGAGGCGGTTTGTGTATTCGAGAGAAGGGAAACGTGACATGAAGTTGCTGACCATAGAAGGACGCACCAGGAAGTTTAGACTTGAGTCTCGCTGCAACTGTGAAGCACACATGTCCGTGAAGTATGACAGAAAACTCAAGGTTTATTACATATCAAGTTTTGAGGACAAACACAACCATATGTTAGCAAGACCGGACGAAGTACCTTTTCTTTGGTCCCACAAAAAAAATCAAAGAGTACCAGAAAACTGAGATATTATCAATGGGAGCGGCTGGGATTAGAAAGTACACGATCATTGATAACTTTATCAGCAAATCATGGTATGGAGGCATTGAGTTTACGAGGAGGGATGTGTACAACCTTTGCTCCAAGGTGAAGAAGAAGCTGCTTTCGAAAGCTGATGCTGCCACAGCCATAGGCATCATGGCTAGTAGGAAGGAGAGGGACCCTAGCTTCTTTTTCGAGTACAAGTTAGATAAAGATGGACATATGAATAGAATGTTTTGGTGTGACTCGGTCTCGTCAGGACTACGAGGACTTTGGAGACGTGTTTGTATTTGACAACACGTACAAGATGAATCGCTATCGTATGACATTTATACTTTTTGTTGGTCTCAACAATCACTGGAAGACTACTATTTTTGGTTGTGCCATAGTTTCGGACGAGACGGAAGAGACATATGTGTGGCTGCTGCAAATGTTTTTGAGGGAAATGTGCTAGAAGATGCCGAAGAGTGTAATCACGGATGCCGACGCTGCGATGATCAGAGCAATTCGTGAAGTCATGCCAGATGTGTGGCACTTTATATGTACATGGCATATAGAAAAAATATGAAGATTCACCTCAGTCCCAAGCCCTTGAACCAGTCCCGGACTCTTCTGTACTACTCCACTTTCTCGGCAATATTTGAGGAGAGATGTACGCGTTTGCTAGAAAATGGCAGTTGGAAAAAAGCAGAACTTGGTTGAGGTGGATGTACAAAAAGAGGAGACTGTAGGTTGCAAATATCTGACTGACGGGTTTTGGCTAGGCATGAAAAACAACCAGAGGAGTGAGAGTTTGAAATCTTGCCTACACCTCCACCTAGATGGCAAAATACCTTGGTGGATATGATTTCGCACTATGAAAATGCCGTTGTGCGTATCCATGAGAACGAAGCACGAGATGACTGCATGACCTCATAGACTTTACCGGTGCAAGTTACTAGTTTCAGGGAACTTGAGGTCTCTGCTTCTCACGCTTTCACTCCTGCAAACTTCTATATGTTGCAAGATAATCTTAAGAAACTTGGCGGCTTGAAGATTGTAGGCATAAATACTAGATTAGAATAACAAATGTTCGTTGTGGCATGGTATAATAACCGGAAGAGACAATTTTGGGTGGAATATACACCACCGGAGAAATCCGCAGAATCTGTAAGGTGCAGCTGCAGGAGAATGATTCGAAAGGGACTACCTTGCAAACACATACTCTATGTATTGAAGCACCTGAAAATATCTGAAATACCAAAGTGTTGTGTTCTTCGTCGATTTACGAAAGAAGCAAGGTTGGGACTGCCCGTGAGGCGCTCAAGCGATCTACTTGGATTTGGTTAGACTGGGGCAGCGGAAAGAATGAAATATAGCCAGCTGAGTGTGCTAGCGTCAGAAGCTATGCACGCGGCATGCAAACACCCAGAACTGTGGGATCAGTTACAACAAAGTTTGAAGGCCGTGGTAGATAAGAGCCATGAGTATGATCTGTTACACAAAATACTAATGATAGAAGCAATTTCAGTAAGTATGATGTTGAATATAAAGAGGATGACAAAGGCAACGTAGTTGCAGTTAAAGATCCTATTAAAGTATCCACCAAGGTTGCGACAAAGGTAGATGAGAACTGAGTTGTTTCCAAAAATTGTAGACCACTATCATATAACGTGTTGAAACTCATAAAGTGCAGCGCTTGCAAAATGTTAGGACACACTAAACGTAGCAGGCATTGCAAAGAATTTAATAAGGAAGTGTTTGTGTAGTTTGTTGATCATAATTATTTGTAATTGTCATTCATTTACTTATGCACAGTGTTATCAATTGCAGAAATGCGGATCGTGTGGAAGAGTAAAGGACTTCCATTCTGTACTTTTGAGAAACAAGTTTTTATTTGAAGGAATTGTTTATTAAAGCAGGTGTCTCTTGCTATCTATAGAGAATTCCTCCTACTAGTCCATTATACATGTACCGAAACAACTATTCATATATTTATGATGTACTCTTTAGTTATGTTATTGCTGAAACGCTACAAAGAAAGTGGTTCTAAGTGTATTAATGGATTTAGATGAAACACTATTTCTTTTGATTAGGTAATGATTGATGGTTTTATGTGAATATGTGATGCTTACATGCAACACTTGAGGACATTCATATGTACGTATTAAAAAGAATTGCATAAGATAATGGGTTCGATTATTTACAATCGCGAAGGTGTTTAGTTATATGAATCCTACTAATTAATTTGTGGGTTGATGTATTGTTAAATGTGGTGATCCTCGGCTGTCTACCGACGCAGAAAAGGAGGTAAAAATCATGCAGATTTCTGATAATTTTATCTAAAAACTACCAACACTATCACCTCGCAACAAATGATGCAGATTCCTGTCTGATCTCTGATCTCGGTTGAACTCATGAAGCCAGAGACCCGGAGAAGAGGGTTATTATGGTATTCTAAGAAGAAGTCCAGGAAAATATTGCCATATTGCTTATCACAGACAAGCCATCTTCTTGCTCATAAGATTTGTCCTACTATTCTACTTATGCATGTTTTACCTGCTGTTTATGAAAACTGCATTGTCTTATTATATGATGATCTATGTCTGGTAGTGGCTTGGCTCCTATAAACCATTACACATGTGTACCAATAAGTACAACCCCTTGATGACACCTGCTTGTCCCTAGTATGGTAGATGGTGTATAACACCATATCCCTTTGGAGATCATGTTTTAGCCGAAGCAAAATTATAGGATGGGAAGACCCCAGAAAAGATTTACAAAATATTTTATGTTAAAACCTTGGTGAGGTCTGACCTACCAAGATAACTTTGAGAAATAAAAAGGTTTTTGTTTTGAAGGGTTTGTTGCATGTAAAACAAAAAAAACTACCGCAAGAACGAAGAAAAACAAGATCCAATCTATGGAAAATCCAAGATCTAATCTACGAGATAGGTGCAACGAGATAGATAAGAACTAACCCTCGAAGATCCAAAGTGTTAACAAGATCGGATCTCGTGGTTGATATAGTCGATCACTTGCCGATATCAAGATCGTGTTAACGATCCTTCCAGCGCCGCGTTCCGGTAGCGCTTCCGTGCTTGGTCACACGTACGAAGTCGATGTAGACCTTCCTCTCCTTGTTCCAGTGGGCAGCGGAGGTAGTAGATCCCCTCGGCATCCCAACAGCATGACGACGTGGTGGTGGAGGATAAATCCTGCAGGGCTTTGCCTAAGCCAGCGCAGGAGGAAGAAGGAGGAGGGTGGCGGCTAGGGTTGGGGTGGAAGGGGCAAAGGAGGAGGCCCCCACCTCTCTCCTCTATATAGAGGGGGTGCGGCCTAGGGTTCCCCCTTGGCCCACTTCCCCTAGGGCCGACACAAGGGAGGGGGAAACTTCCCCCCAAGTCTTGTTCCCTATTTTCTTGGGATTCAAGTTTATCACCCTAGAACCTTCCAGAACCTTCCAAAACCTTCTAGAAGCTCCGATCAAAAACTCCGGAACTTTTCCGAACCCCAAAAAATGACTTCCATTATTCGAATCTTATTCTTCGGATAATTCTGGATCTCCTCGTGATATCCTGGATCCAATCCAAGACTCCGAACAACATTCAGTCTCCAACTCATATTCCATATCTACTTAAACAACATCGAACCTTAAGTGTGTCACCGTATGGTTTATGAACTATGCAGACATGATCGAGACACCACTCCGATCAATAACCAATAGTAGGACCTGGAGATACATAATGGCTCCCACATATTCAATGATAACTTCATGATCGAAAAAACCATTAACATACGATACCGATTCCCTTTGTCGCGTGATACTCTACTTATCTGAGGTTTGATCAACGATATCTCCATACCTAGTTCAACTTATTTACCGATAAGTACTCTTTACTCATATCGTGATATGACATCCCTTGTGACCTAGTCACATGCTTGTAAGCCAATTGGATGAAATTCCACCATGAGGGCCTAGAGTATATCTATGCGTCATTAGGATGGACAAATCCCATTCTTGATCCATGCGCTTCAGCACATACTTTTAGAATACCTAATGCCACCTTTATAACCACCCAGTTACGAAGTGGCATTTGATGGCATCAAAGCACTCACCCAGTTACGAGGTTGCGAATAGAATGAAAATGTAGCTTGATGTGCTTCAACTTCTTGTGTGACCTTTGCTCATGTGCATTAGCTATGGCACCCATGTTGTCACAATAGATGGCCATCGGGTCCAACACACTAGGAACCACACCAAGCTCAGTAATGAAATCCTTCATCCATATCGCTTCTTGTGCAGCCTCCGAAGCAGCTATGTATTCTGATTCAGTTGAAGATTTTGCCACAACACTTTGTTTGGAACTCCTCCAGCTCACTACTGTACCATTCAAAATAAATACGTATCCATACTGTGACTTTGAGTCATCCGGATCGGTGTTCCAACTACATCAGTGTAACTATTTACAACAAGCTCTTCGTCACCTCCATAAGAAAGAACCATATCCTTAGTCCTCTTCAGGTACTTTGGGATATTTTTGACCGTTGTCCAGTGTTCCACTCCAGGATCACTTTGATATCTGCTGGTCAAACTAACAACATGTACGATATCCGGTCTCGTACACAGCATGGCATACATGACAGAATCTATGGCTGAGGCATAAGGGATTTTGCTCATCCTTTCTTTTTCTTCTGCCATAGCTGGACTTTGAGTCTTACTCAAGGTCTTACCTGGCAACATGGGCAAGAACCCTTTCTTGCTTTCTTCCATTCTAAACCTCTTTAGAACCTTGTCCAAGTATGTACTTTGTGAAAAAGCTATTAAGCTTATTGATCTATCTCTATAAATATTGATGCCTAAAATGTATGTTGCTTCGCCAAGATCCTTCATTGAAAAACTATTATTCAAATAGGCTTTGACACTTTCAACAAGTTCTATATCATTCCCAATCAACAATATGTCATCTACATATAGTACCAGGAGTGCTACAGAGCTCCCACTCACTTTCTTGTAAATACAAGCTTCTCCAAAAGTTTGTATATATCCAAAAAAATATCACCTTATTAAATCGTTGATTCCATCTCCATGATGCTTAATACAGTCCATAAATGGAGCGCTAAAGTTTTGCATACCTTGTCAGCATCTTTAGGATCGACAAAAACCTTGGGTTGTACATATACAACTCTTCCTCAATGTTACCATTAATGAATGTCGTTTTGACATCCATCTGCCAAATATCATAATCGAAAAATGCAGCGATTGCTAACAAAATCCTCACAGACTTTAGCTTTGCTACCGATGAGAAAGTCTCATCGTAGTCAACTCCTTGAATTTGTCGGAACCCTTTCGTGACAAGTCGAGCTTTATAGACAGTAACATTACCATCAACATCTATTTTCCTTTTGAAAATCCATTTGTTCTTGGCGGCCTTGCGGCCATCAGGTAGGTCCACCAAAGTCCATACTTGGTTTTCGTACATGGATCCAATTTCGGATTTCATGGCTTCTTTCCATTTGTTGGAATCTGGGATCGTCATTGCTTCCTCATATGTTGTAGGGTCGTGGGTGTTGTCCACCAACATGACATTCAAGATAGGGTCATACCAATCAAAAGTGGTACGAACCCTTGTAGACCTGCGAGGTTTAGTAGCAACTTCGTTCGAAGTTTCATGATCATCATCATTAGCTTCCTCTCTTATTGGTGCAGGCAGCATAGAAACATCTTCCGGTGATGCGCTACTCTCAAATCCGAGAGAAGGTTCAACAACCTCGTCGAGTTCTACTTTCCTTCCGCTCACTTCTTTCGAGAGAAACTCCTTTTCAAGAAAGGATCCATTCTTGGCAACGAAAACTTTGCCTTCAGATCTATGATAGAAGGTATACCCAATTGTTTCTTGAGGGTATCCTATGAAGACGGATTTTTCCGCTTTGGGTTCAAGCTTGTTGGGTTGTAACTTCTTTACATAAACTTCGCAGCCCCAAACTTTAAGGAACGACAACTTAGGTTTCTAACCAAAATATAATTCGTATGGTGTCATTTCAAAGGATTTAGATGGTGCCCTATTTAAAGTGAATGCAGTTTTCTCTAATGCATAACCCCAAAACTATAACGGTAAATCTTTAAGAGACATCATAGACCAAACCGTATCTAAGAGAGTTTGATTACGACGATCGAACACACCATTACGCTGTGGTGTTCCCGGTGGTGTGAATGTATTCCGCATTTCTTTAAATGCATGCCAAACTCGTAACTCAGATATTCACCTCCACGATTAGAACATAGAAACTTAATCTTCTTGTTACGTTGATTTTCTACTTCACTTTGAAATTCCTTAAACTTCTCGAAAGTTTTGGATTTATGCTTCACAAAGTAGATATACCCATATCTACTCAAGTCATCCATGAAAGTAAGAACATAACGATATCCACCGCGCGATGCTACACTCATTGGACCACACACATCGGTATGTATTATTTCCAATAAGTCTATAGCTCGCTCCATTATCCCAGAGAATGGAGTCTTAGTCTTTTTCCCATTAGACATGCTTCGCATCTTTCAAGTGATTCAAAATCAAGTGATTCAAGAAGTCCATCGATGTGGCATTTCTTCATGCGCTTCACTCCAATGTGACCAAGACGACAATGCCGCATGTATGTGGAATTATCATTTAATTTTATTCGTTTAGCATCTATGTTATGAACATGTGTATCACTAATATCGAGATTCAATAATAATAAACCATTCATCTCAGGTGTATGACCATAAAGGATATTACTCATATAAATCAAACAACCATTATTCTCAGACTTAAATGAATAACCGTCTCGCAATAAACAAGATCCAGATATAATGTTCATGCTTAACGCCGGCACCAAATAACAATTATTCAAATTTAAAACTAATCCCAAAGGTAGATGAAGAGGGAGCGTGCCGATGGCGATCACATCAACCTTGGAACCATTTCCAACATGCATTGTCACCTCGTCTCTCGCTAGTCTTCGTTTATTTCCCAGCTCCTGTTTCGAGTTACAAATATGAGCAACCAAACCAGTATCAAATACGCAGTCACTACTACGATTACTAGTAAGATACACATCAATAACATGTATATCAAATATCCCTTTCTTCTTGATGTTGTTGTTCTTCAGATCTGTCAGGTACTTGGGGCAATTGCGCTTCTAGTGACCATCGCCCTTGTAGTAAAAGCACTCAGTATCAGGCTGAGGGCTAGCCTTGGGCTTCTTAGTAGGCGTGGCAGCTTTCTTGCCACCCTTCTAGAAGTTGCCTTTGTTCTTAGGCTTGCCCTGCTTCTTGAAATTGGTGGTCTTATTGACCATTAACACTTGGTACTCTTTCTTTATTTCCACTTCAGCAGTTTTCAGCATCGAGAAGAGTTCAGGCAACGTCTTGTTCATGCAATGCATATTGTAGTTCATCACAAAGTTCTTGTAAATAGGTGCCAGTGATTGGAGGACACGATGAATCCCCAACACATTAGGAATCATTATTCCCAAATCTTGGAGCTGGTTTGCGTGCCCAGAAATTTTGAGCACGTGCTCGCTAACGGAGCTTCCCTCTTCCATCTTACAATTAAAGAACTTCTCGGAGGCCTCATAGCTTTCCACAGCCGCATGATTTTCAAATATCATTTTGAGCTCATTGGTAATATCAAAAGGGTCATGATGCTCAAAGCGCTTCTGAAGCTCCGATTCTAAACCGTACAGGATGGCACACTGAACTGTGGAGTAGTGATTCTTTCAAGTGAGGTAAACATTTTTAACATCATCGGTAGTATCCTCTGCAGGTGGGTCACCTACCGGTGCATCGAGCACATAGGTCAACTGACCAGCACTAAGGATAATCCTCAAGCCACGAAACCATCCCGTGAAGTAGCTTCCATTGTTTTTCAGCTTTTCTTTCTCTAGGAATGCATTGAAGTTGATGGAGGGGGTCGCCATGATCTACAACATATTTACAAAGAGTTTAGACTAAGTTTATGACAAACTGAGTTCAAATTTAATTCTTAAATTAACTAGGTGAACTCCCACTGAAAACAACATCCCTCATGTTGCCTTAGTGATTACACAAACCAAATCCACTACACCAAGTCCAATCTTCACAAGAGAAGATGTAGCTTCAAAGGCGAACAATCAACATTTTCATCATATCATTCATATGACTCATGCTTTACCTTTCGGTATTCCGTGTTCCGATACCATGTTTGTACATGGTAGGCTCATCAAGGTTAACCTTAGTATCCGCATGTGCAAATCTGGCTTGCACTTGTTGTATGCACACGTAGAATCTATACCACCCGATCATCGCGTGGTGCTTCGAAATGACGAGTCTTAGCAACGGTGCCTACTAAGGACGAACACTTTATAACTTGATATTTAGTGAGAGGGATCATATTATAATGCTACCGTCGCGATCTAAGCAATACAAGATCCATAAAGGATTAACATCACGTGCAATTCATAATATGTGATATGATATGGCCTTTCTTCTCATGCCTTTGATCTCTATCTCCAAAGTGAAGGAAATATGCCCTGAGAGGCAATAATAAAGTTGTTATTATGTATTAATTGTATATGATAGATGTTTATTTTGCATGCTATAATTCTATTGATAGGAACCGTCAATACATGTGTGTTTAATAAACAAATAAAAGGTTCCTAGTTATGCCTCTCTTATAGACAAGCTCGTTGATTAACAAGATGATCAAAGTTTCCTAATCATGGACATTGGATGTTGTTAATAACGAGGTCACAACATTTGTGAAATGATATGATGAACATTCATCCGAAGTATAGCATTACGATCAAAATCATTATGTTTATATTGCTATAACATCATACAAAGTAATCTTTATCCTTAGACCATGAGATCATGTTAATTGGTGACATTAGAAGAGTAACTTGATAACATCAAACATCACACCATAAACGGGTGACTATAAAGGTGGGTTCAGATACTCTGAAGATGTCATGTTGAGGCTCATGGATCAAGAGTGGAATTTGTCAATCCCGATGACAGATAGATATACTCTGGGCCCTCTCGGTGATATCACATTAAGATAGCTTGCAAGCAAGTGATGTGATCACTAGAATGTTATATCACGGGAACAAGAAAAGAGTGCATGTTGGTAACAAGATCAAACTAGGTATTTGGATACCGATGATTGAATATCGGACATGTAATATATCATGAGACAAAGGGATTAAATTACTAGCGTTAAAGGTTCTCATGATCATAGAAGTCATCGTTGAATGTGTAGGAGTCAGTATGGATCTCTAGGTCCCGCTTCTGATTATTGATTTGAGAGGAGTCTAAATCATGTCTGCGTTATTCGTGAACCATAGGGTGACACACTTAAGGGTTTCCAAACACCATTTTGGAGCACATATGTTTCATACGAAAGAATTGCAAAGCGCTGGAATTATTTCAATGGAAACCGAAATTGTTACGGGTGAAATTGCAGAAACTGGTTCTGCATGTGATATTGAAATGTTACAAGGGGTTTTATGTGAATGTTTGTTAATTAAAGTAATTAAAAAATTCTGAATAAAATAAATAAAAGAGTTTTATTAAATGAGAGTTGCATTAAATTTGGTGGAAATTGAATGCATGTGAGTGGAACTTTGGGTGGAGGCTAAATTGATGTGAGTGGAGCTTCCACCACATGAATGAGGAAGAGGTGGGGGAACCCCCCATGGGCATCGACCATGGTAGGGGAGGAGCCCCCCTCTCCTATACAAGGCCCCCTCTCCTCCCTCACAAAGCACACCTCCTCATGAAGGATCTCTCTCCCCCTCTAGATATATTCCCCCATGGTCTCGGATTAGCGAGATACATGTTCCCGGTGGCATTGCGTCTGGAAGGAGTTGCTGCTTCCGGTGATTCGCTGGAGCGAGGAGGTGGAGGTTGTTCGATGGCCTGAACGTGTGTGCGAGGACGGATGCGCTGCTGATTTGCGGCGCTAGGACTTCCACACTATCTTGAGATCGGCAAGCGTACAACTACATCATCCACGAGTTCCAACTCGTTAACAAAGCCTTGTTGTCTTCGAGGGTAAGTTCTCTATGGATGTATATCCACCCGTTGCTTGTATCTAGTAGATAGATCTTGGCGTATAGTTCCCATCGTAGGAAAGTTTTTGTTTTCTATGCTATGAACCCAGCAGTGGTATCAGAGCCTGATCTATGCGTAGGTGCTTTGCACGGGTAGTACACATATGTTAATATGTGGGCGATGATGATCATGTTATTGCTTCTTTCATGTATTTTGGATATTGGTGGCATAGTGGGAAAAAGCGGCCCGGACCAACCTTACATGTCATCGCACATGAGACCGGTTCCACGACTGACATGCAACAAGTTTTGCATAAGTGGTTGGCGGGTGTCTATCTCTCCTACTATAGTCAATATCTGATTTACAACGAGTTGCTAATAACTTGGTTATCCTCGTTGTGGTTTCATGTTCGTAGGTAAGACCGGTTCTATCTCCGAAAGCCCTAAGCCACGTAAAACTTGCAATGGATAAATTAGAGGCGTCTAGTTTAGATCGTTGCTAGGCTAGTGTCTTGATATGGTAATGTTGTAAGTAGATGTATGGTCGATACTCTTACAACACACTTAACGTGTAAGTTCCATAGACCTTGGCCTTACACACAAAGGAATGACAAAGATCATACCACGATGCATATGATAGAGATCAAATGCATGGACCATATCATCCCACTTTACACATTAGATGTCCGCATCTTATATTGCTAGTTTGGCGCTTTTAGTAGCATTGTAAGATGATCCCTCATTTAAATATCAAGATAAAATGTGTTCTTCCTTAAGTATGCACTGTTCTATGGATCGTGTTTTGAGACATCACGTGATGATCGGGTGTACTCGACTCTACGCTTTCATACAACGGGTGTAAGACAGTTTTACACACACGAATACTAAGGTTCTTACTTGGCGAGCCTAGCATGTACAGACATGGCCTCGGAACACGGACCGAAAGGTTAAGCATGAGTCATATAGTTGATATGATGCCCATATAGATGCTCGCCTTTGAAGCTACACCGACTCATGTGATGATCGGACTTGGTGTAGTGGATTTGGTTCATGTAATCACCAAAAAGACACGAGGGATGTCGTTTTTGAGTGGGATTTCATTAGTAATTTGGATTAGTTGAACTCAATCTATCATAAACTTAGTATAAATAAACTTTACAAATTCTGTTGTAGATGGCACCACCTGCTTTTAATTTCAATGTGTTCATGGAGAAAGAGAAACTTGCTGCGAATGGTAGCAACTTCACCAACTGGGCTATGAATTTGAGGATTCTCCTCACTGCTGCACAAAAGCAATATGTGCTAGAGGCGCCGCTAGGCCCCCCACCAGCTCCTGATGCCCCTGACAAGGAAAAGAATGTCTATATAACTCGTCAGGAGGACCACAACTTAGTTCATTGCAGCATACTGTATGGGCTAGAGCCAGAATTTCGAAAGCGTTTTGAAAATGGCAATGCTTTTGATACCATGGGAGAATTGAAAATGATTTTCGATACCCATGCTGCCGTAGAGAGTTATAATGCTACAGAAAAGTTCTTTAGCTGCATGATGGAGGAGAACAGCTCCGTTAGTGAGCACGTACTCAAAATGTCTGGGTATGCCGATACGCTTGTGTCCTTGGGAATAACGATTCCCATTGACCTAGGCATACATCGTGTTCTCCAATCTCTTCCACCTAGCTACAAGAGCTTCGTGATGAACTATAACATGCAGGGTATGAAGAAGTCTCTTCCCGAGCTTCTATCAATGCTTAAAACTGCAGAAGTGGAGATTAGGAAAGAACATCAAGTGTTGATGATCAATAAGACCACCGGTTTCAAGAAAGACAAGAAAGGCAAGCAGAAGGGAAAGAAGGGCGGCAAATCTGTTGCCACACCTGAGAAGAAATCCCAAGATTGCCCTAAGTCTGATACCGAGTGCTACTATTGCAAGGGGACTGGCCATTGGAAGCGCAACTTCCCCAAGTATTTGGCGGACAAGAAGGCCGGCAAGGCAAACAAAGGTATATGTGATATACATGTTATTGATGTGTACTTGACTAGTACTCGCAGTAGCACCTGGGTATTTGATACGGGATCGGTTGCTAATATATGTAACTCGATTCAGGGGCTGCGAAACAAGCGACAACTAGCAAGGAATGAGGTCACGATGCAGGTCGGCAATGGATCAAGATTTGATGTGATCGCCGTCGGAACGCTGCCTCTCCATCTGCCATCGGGATTAGTGATAAATCTTAATAATTGTTATTTGGTGCCTGCACTGAGCATGAACATTGTATCCGGATCATGTTTGATGCGAAGTGGTTATTCCTTTAAATCTGAAAACAATGGTTGTTCGATTTATATGAATGATATCTTTTATGGTCATGCACCTGTGATGAATGGTTTATTTCTGTTGGATCTCGATAGTAGTATTACGCATATTCATGATGTTGATGCTAAAAGGATTAAACTTGATAATGATATATCTGCATATATATGGCACTATCGTCTAGGTCATATTGGCGTTAAACGCATGAAGAAACTCCATTCTGATGGAATTTTGGAATCACTTGATTTTGAATCATTTGATACATGTGAGCCATGCCTTATGGGCAAGATGACTAGGACGCCGTTTTCCGGTTCAATGGAACGGGCGACAGGTTTATTGGAAATCATACATATTGATGTATGTGGACCAATGAGTGTGTCAGCGCGAGGTGGATACCGTTATTTTGTTGCTTACACGGATGATTTGAGTAGATATGGGTATATCTATTTTATGAAACATAAGTCTGGAACCTTTGAAAAGTTCAAGGAATTTCAGAATGAAGTGGGAAATCATTGTAACAAAAAGATCAACTTTATGTGGTCCGACCATGGAGGAGAGTATCTTAGTTATGAGTTTAGCACACATATGAAAGACTGTGGAATTGTTGGGGGATACCCCTGGGTAGGGTCATGCCGGGTATAAAGGTCGAGTTAGCTGAGGTACAGCAAGGTCAAAGCGAATGCTGGCCGAGTCACCTCAAGGAAGGCCAAATCTCGAGATGACCCGGACCAGGGGATGTCCACCTAACTGGGTCTCAACCGACTTGAGCCGTAAGTCAGATAGATAAATCTAACTTGTATGCAGGAACAAGTGTGGCCGGATCAACTACGATCCGGGTCATAGCAAGCTTCTAGGAGAAGGAAGGTATCTCGCTGGTCAAAAGTAACCCCGGTACGCACAACATGAGCAAAGCGGATAGGGGCAGGACCATCGAGGCGTGGCCGACAAAGGTGACGACGCCAATGTCGGCTAACGCAGGCACCGCAGAGGCTCACGTAGCCTCTGCATGGATGACGCGGGGGAAAAGCGACCCGGTCGGCTTACTATTTTGGGAGGAGGCATATTCCCAGGAATATGCCTCCACGTATGCCCTAGTTGGAGACCTAGCCGCCCTTATATAAGGAGGGCTAGGGCCTCTGTAGAAAGGATTGATCTCGATTGGCTAGATTTTACTTAGTTCCTAAGGGCTAGATAGCAGTGAGAGTAAGAGAGTTCCTTCTTCCTCCTCTCTCCAATACAGCTCGAGGAGCACTTGTAACCTTGGAAGTGAATCAAATACAAAGCTTCTGTGTGTGGAATCACCACACTATCCCTCCCTGGATTCCCCTAGTGCATTTAGTCCCCACCTTTAGCCTATCCATGGCATCTGCCATGACACCACCACGACAGGAATAGTTTCACAACTCACGCCTGCCAGAACACCACAACGTAATGGTGTGTCAGAACGTCGTAATCATACTTTATTGGATATGGTTCGATCTATGATGTCTCTGACTGACTTGCCACTGTCGTTTTAGGGTTATGCACTGGAAACCTCTACATTCACTTTAAATCGGGCACCATCTAAATCCGTTGAAACGACACCGTATGAATTATGGTTTGGAAACAAACCTAAGCTATCATTTCTTAAAGTTTGGGGATGCGATGTTTATGTGAAGAAACTTCAGCCGGATAAACTCGAACCCAAAGCGGAAAAATGCGTCTTTATAGGGTACTCTAAAGAAATGATTGGGTATACCTTCTATCACAGATTTGAGGGCAAGGTTTTTGTTGCCAAGAATGGATCCTTTCTTGAGAAGGAGTTTCTCGCGAAAGGTGTGAGTAGTCGGAAGGTAGAACTCGAAGAGGTTATTGAACCTTCTCTTCATGAAATGGCGAGTAGCACAGCACCGGAAATTGTTTCGGAGTTAACTTCACCTGATGAAGAGAGAGCTAATGATAATGATCATGAAACTCCAAAAGAGGACACTACCGAACCTCACAGGTCAAGCAGGACACGTGCAGCTCCTGAACTATACGGAAATCCTATTATAAATTTCATGATTGATGAAATAGATGACCCCGCGACGTATGAAGAAGCGATGATGAGCCCGGATTCCAACAAATGGCTAGAAGCCATGAAATCCGAGATGGAATCCATGTACGAAAACCAGGTTTAGACCTTGATGGACTTACCTCACGATCGAAAGGCCGTTGAGAATAAATGGATTTTCAAAAGAAAAACTGATGCTGATGGTAATGTGACCATCTATAAAGCTCGACTTGTCACAAAGGGGTTTCGACAAATTCAAGGACTTGACTACGATGAGACATTCTCTCCCGTAGCAATGCTAAAGTCGGTTAGGATTATGTTAACAATTGCTGCATATTTCGATTATGAAATATGGCAGATGGATGTCAAAACTGCGTTCATCAATGGTAATATTGAAGAAGAGTTGTATATGATACAACCTAAGGGTTTTGTCGATCCTAAGGATGCTGATAAGGTATGCAAGCTTCAGCGATCCATCTATGGACTGAAGCAAGCATCCTGGAGTTGGAATCTCCGCTTTGATGAGGTGATCAAAGAGTTTGGATTTGTCCAAACTGATGGAGAGGCTTATATTTACAAGAAAGTGAGTGGGAGCAATGTGGCATTTCTGATATTATATGTGGATGACATATTATTGATTGGAAATGATATAGATCTTTTAAACAGTGTTAAAAGTTATCTAAACAGCAAATTTTCGATGAAGGACCTTGGTGAAGCTTCATATATATTAGGCATTAAAATCTATAGAGATAGATCAAGGCGCCTAATTGGGCTATCGCAAAGTACAAACCTTGATAAGATATTAAAGAAGTTTAATATGGACGGAAGTAAGAAGGGGTTCTTACCTATGTTGCAAGGCAAGACATTGAGTAAGACTCAAAGTCTGGCTACAGTGGAAGAAAGAGAGATAATGGATAAGATCCCCTATGCCTCAGCCATAGGCTCTATAATGTACGCCATGCTATGTACAAGACCGGATGTGGCACATGCTATTAGTTTGACTAGTAGGTACCAATCTGATCCAGGTTCGGAACACTGGATAGCGGTCAAGAATATCCTTAAGTACTTAAGAAGAACTAAGGATATGTTTCTTGTATATGGAGGTGAAGAAGAGCTAGTCGCTAAGTGTTATGTTGATGCTAGCTTTGGCACCGATCCGGATGACTCTAAGTCTCAATCCAGATATGTATTTCTCTTGAATGGAGCAGC
Source organism: Avena sativa (assembly GCA_916181665.1). Taxonomy (NCBI): domain Eukaryota; kingdom Viridiplantae; phylum Streptophyta; class Magnoliopsida; order Poales; family Poaceae; genus Avena; species Avena sativa. Next base: position 430,503,550 of record OV702296.1, read on the forward strand.
AGTTAGTTGGAGAAACAACCTGTGGTGGCTGGATCAAGGACGGAGGCGGAATATGTTGTTGCTTCAGAAGCGGCGCAGGAAGCGGTTTGGATGAAGGAGTTCATAACGAAACTAGGTGTGGTTCCTAGTGCATTGGACCCAATGGTGATCTATTGTGACAACAACGGAGCCATAGACAACGCTAAGGAACCAAGGTCTCACAAGAATTCCAAGCATATTAAGCGTCGGTTTCACTCCATCCGCGAGCATGTCAAGGATGGAGATATAAAGATTTGTAAAGTACACACGGACCTAAATGTAGCAGATCCGTTGACTAATGTTCTCCCTAGGGCAAAGCATGATCAACACCAGAACTCCATGGGTGTTAGATTTATCACTATGTGAACTAGACTATTGTCTCTAGTGCAAGTGGGAGACTGAAGGAAATATGCCCTGAGAGGCAATAATAAAGTTGTTATTATGTATTCCTTGTATATGATAGATGTTTATTTTGCATGCTATAATTGTATTGATAGGAAATGTCAATACATGTGTGTTTAATAAACAAATAAAAGGTTCCTAGTTATGCCTCTCTTATAGACTAGCTTGTTGATTAACAAGATGATCAAAGTTTCCTAATCATGGACATTGGATATTGTTAATAACGAGGTCACAACATTTGTGAAATGATGTGATGAACATTCATCCGAAGTATAGCATTACGATCAAATTCATTATGTTTATATTGCTATAACATCATACGAAGTACTCTTTATCCTTAGACCATGAGATCATGTTAATTGCTGATATCAGAAGAGTAACTTGATAACATCAAACGTCACACCGTAAACGGGTGACTATAAAGGTGGGTTCAGATACTCCGAAGATTTCATGTTGAGGCTCATGGATCAAGAGTGGAATTTGTCAATCCCGATGATGGATAGGTATACTCTGGGCCCTCTCGGTGATATCACATTAAGATAGCTTGCAAGCAAGTGATGTGATCACTAGAATGTTATATTATGGGAACGAGAAAAGAGTGCATGTCGGTAACGAGATCAAACTAGGTATTTGGATACCGATGATCGAATATCAGACATGTAATATATCATGAGACAAAGGTATTAAATTACTAGCGTTAAAGGTTCTCACGATCATAGAAGTCATTGTTGAATGTGTAGGAGTCAGTATGGATCTCCAGGTCCCGCTTCTGATTATTGATTTGAGAGGAGTCTCAATCATGTCTGCATTATTCGCGAAATGTAGGGTGACACACTTAAGGGTTGCCAAACACCATTTTGGAGCACATATGTTTCAGATGAAAGAATTGCAAAGCGCTGGAATTATTTCGATGGAAACCGGAATTGTTTCGGGTGAAATTGCAGAAACTGGTTCTGCATGTGATATTGAAATGTTACAAGGGGTTTTATGTGAATGTTTGTTAATTAAAGTAATTAAAAAAATTCTGAATAAAATAAATAAAAGAGTTTTATTAAATGAGAGTTGCATTAAATGTGGTGGAAATTTAATGCATGTGAGTGGAACTTTGGGTGGAGGCTAAATTGATGTGAGTGGAGCTTCCAACACATGAATGAGGAAGAGGTGGGGGCACCCCCCATGGGAACCGACCATGGTAGGGGAGGACCCCCCCTCTCCTATAAAAGGCCCCCTCTCCTCCCTCACAAAACACACCTCCTCGTGAAGGATCTCTCTCCCCCTCTAGATATATTCCCCCATGGTCTCGGATTAGCGAGATACATGTTCCCGGTGGCATTGCGTATGGAAGGAGTTGCTGCTTCCGCTGATTCGCTGGAGCGAGGATGTGGAGGTTGTTCGGTGGCCTGACCGTGTGTGCGAGGACGGATGCACTACTGATTTGCGGCGCTAGGACTTCCACACGATCTTGAGATCGGCAAGCGTACGACTACATCATCCACGAGTTCCAACTCGTTAACAAAGCCTTGTTGTGTTCGAGGGTAAGTTCTCTATGGATGTATATCCACCCGTTGCTTGTATCTAGTAGATAGATCTTAGCGTATAGTTCCCACCGTAGGAAATTTTTTGTTTCTATGATGCGAACCCAACACAAAGCACGGACATGATCTCCATCATCACCAGCGTGGCATCAAGGTCAGTGGCGCTGCTTCATGGTTGTCCATCACTAATAGCAACTATTACAACTACTTGGAATAAAGCTATTACATGATGAATAGACACGCATGTCTTAAAAAATTTAAAGACAACCATTAGGCTCATGCCGGTTGCCATATTACAATAAAGATCATCTCATACATCAAAAATAATCATAATCTCATCATGGCCATATCACATCACATGCCCCTGCAAAAACTAGTTAGACGCCTCTAATTTTCTTTGCATATTTTACGTGGCTTGGGGCTTTCGAATAAGAACCGATCTTACCTACGAACAAGAACCACAACATTGATACAAGTGTTGTCATATGCAAATCGTAAATTGGATCTTAACTATGGTGGGAGAGATAGACACCTGCAAAGCCACTTGTGCAATGCAAGTTACACATCAAGAGTGGAGCAAGTCGCATGTGCGCTGAGATGTAAGGTTAGCCCGGGCCGCTTCATCCCACCATCCCGCAAGATACAAAGTACACGCAAAGCAAACGACAACAAAAGCATCAACGCCCACAAAACCATTGTGTTCTACTCATGCAAAAGGTCTACGCATAGACACGGCTCTGATACCACTGAAAGGTTCATTGCATGTAAAACAAAAAAGTTCTACCGCAAGAACGAACAAAACCAAGATCCAATCTATGGAAAAGCCAAGATCTAATCTATGAGATAGGTGCAACGAGATAGATGAGAACTAATCCTCGAAGATCCAAAGTGTTAACGAGATCGGATCTCGTGGTTGATGTAGTTGATCACTTGTCGATCTCAAGATCGCGTTGATGATCCTTCCGGCTCCATGTTCCGGCAGCGCTTCCGCACTCGGTCACATGTACAAAGTCGATGTAGACCTTCCTCTCCCTGTTCCAGTGGGAAACAGAGGTAGTAGATCCCCTCAGAATCCCAGCAGCACGACGGCGTGGTGGTGGTGGTGGATGAGAAATCCTGCAGGGCTTCGCCTAAGCCAGAGCAGGAGGAAGGATGAGGAGGGTGGCGGCTAGGGTTGGAGTGGAAGGGGCAAACGGGGAGGCGCCCACCCCTCCCCTCTATATATAGAGGGGTGTGTGGCCTAGGGTTCCCCCTTGGCCCACTTCCCCTAGGGACGACGCAAGGGAGAGGGGGGAGGAAAACTTTCCCCCCAAGTCTTGTGCCCTATTTTCTTGGGATTCAAGTTTATCGCCCTGGAACCTTCCAGAAACTTCTAAAACCTTCTAGAAGCTTCCATCAAAAACTCCGGAACTTTTCTGAACCCCAGAAAATGACTTCCATTATATGAATCTTATTCTCTGGACAATTCCAGATCTCCTCGTGATATCCTGGTCCAATCCGGGACTCCAAACAACATTCAGACTCCAACTCATATTCCATATCTACTTAAACAACATCAAACCTTAAGTGTGTCACCCTATGGTTCGCGAACTATGCAGACATGATCGAGACACCTCTCTGATCAATAACCAATAGAGGGACCTAGAGATCCATAATGGCTCCCACATATTCAATGATAACTTCGTGATCGAAAGAACCATTAACATACGATACTAATTCCCTTCGTCACGCGATACTCTACTTATTCGAGGTTTGATCATCGCTATCTTCATACCTAGTTCAACTTCGTTACGATAAGTACTCTTTACTCGTATTGTGATATGACATCCCTTGTGACCTAGTCACATGCTTGTAAGCCAATTGGATGACATTCCACCAAGAGGGCCTAGAGTATATCTATCCGTTATTAGGATGGACAAATCCCATTCTTGATCCATGCGCTTAAACACATACTTTTAGAATACCTAATGCCACCTTTATAACCACCTAGTTACAAAGTGGTGTTTGATGTCATCAAAGCACTCCTCCGGTGATGGTGATTAACATGATCTCATGGTCGAAGGATTAGGTTACTCTGTATTTGAAAGCTTGTAGCAAAATGAACTTAATGACTTGATCTTATGCTATGCTTACTATGGGTGTGTGTCCATCACATCATTCTCCTAATGATATGATCTTGTTTTTAATATCATCCTATGTCCATGATCAGGAAACCATGATCATCTATTAATCAACAAGCTAGTCTTAACAAGAGGCTTACTAGGGACTCTTTTATGTTTACAAAACACACAAGTATTAGTGTTTCCTATTAATAAAATTATAGCATGTGATGTAAAGATTTATCATAAACACAAAGATATAATAATAACCACTTTACTATTGCCTCTTAATCATATCTCCAACATGTTTTACAAAAGATGCTGATGGAAAAAGGAGGGAAAGGGTTATGAAAACACACCCGTTTCTTTGCAGTTTTGCCAGAACAATTAACCCGTCCAACCACATTTACTCTGGTATGGGACAGGGCTAGAATTGAAGTTTGTTACTCTGGTATAGGAATTCTCACAACTACTTATAAGGAATCACATCTCTTGAATGTCGGGGTTCCTTTACAAAAAAGGGGTCAACTATTAAATAGTCACCTGGAGGAATTGTGAACTATCCTTGAAGGCGGTCGGACGATACTATGATCCTCTCATTAAAAGTTCCCACTCTCGAGGAGTCGGATGCGCTCCGGTTGGTCTTTGGCCTAGACGTTGATACATTGCAAATGTATCTATAATTTTTGATGTTCCATGCTTGGTTTTATCCACTTTCTTGTGTTTTGTTCCAACTTTGGAGCACTTTTCATATGATTTCTTGGACTAACCTATTAACAAGAGCCATAGTGCCAGCTGCCTGTTTTCTGCTGTTTTTGGTTCCAGGAAAGTCAGAAAATGAATATTCTCGGAATTGGACAGGACAAAAGCCAAAGTTCCTATTTTTCCGGAAGTCATCAAGTGCCAGAATACGAGACGGAGAAGGGCTAGAGGCCGGCCACACCACCTGGCCGCGTGGCGAGGCTGGGCCCGCGCCAGGGGGTGGTGTGGTGGCCCCTGGCACCCCCTCGGTCTCCCCTTCCACCTATATATTGCCCTCGGGACGAAAACCCTAAGTGCCCGATCAAAAATCCACGAAAGAGTCTATAGCCGCCGTCATCTCCATCCCTAGATCGGGAGGGATCTGAAGCTCTTCTCGGCACCCTGCCGGAGAGGGGAATTCACCCTGGAGGCCTTCTTCATCACCATGCAAGCCTCCGGTGTGATGCGTGAGTAGTTCATCCTTGGACTACGGATCCATGTAGTAGCTAGATGGCTGGTTTTCCTCCTTTGTGCTTTCATGTTTAGATCTTGTGAGCTCCGTTCATGATCAAGATCATCTATTTGTAATTCATACATGTTGTGTTTGCGGGGATCCGATGGATATTGAGATGCTATTTCAGATTGATTATTGATTCTATCATGTCTTTGTTATTTGTGATCTTGCATGCTTTCCGTTGTTAGTAGCTATCTTGGCCAAGTAGATGCTAGCAACTCCAAGAATTAGTATTTATGCTCGATAGTGGGTTCATGCCTCTTGTAATCTGGGGAAGTGACAGAAATCTCTAAGGTACTAGATGTGTTGTTGCTACTAGGGAGAAAACAACAATCCTTTGTTCATAGAATAATCGTATTGTTTACTTTACACGCAGTTCGTAAAGCAATAATCTATTGCTTGCAACTTAATACTGGAGGGGGTTCAGATGATAACCTGAAGGTGGATTATTAGTCATAGATGCAGTTGGATGGCGGTCTATGTATAATGTTGTAATGCCCAATCAAGTCTGAAAGGAGTCAAGATGATTAGTATATGCATGTATTGCTTTCTCGATGTTTGTCAATTACCCCGCTGTAATTTGTTCACCCAGCATGTTATCTATCTTAAGGAGAGCCACCTCTAGTGAACTATGGATCCCGGTCCTTGTCTTTTATATTCAATCTACAATCTTTTACTGCTTTGTGTTTACTTTCTGCAAACTTTAACTTCTTTCCATTCGATCGTTTAATCCTTTGTTTTCCGCAAAACACGGTGAGATTGACAACCTCATCGCAAGTTGGGGACAAAGTTCTGTGGTTGTGTTGTGCAGGTCTCCACGTTGCTACTAGCACCGGTAGTGCGCCCTGCCAAAGCTCAGCTAGTAACACCTTTGGGGTGTTTCCTTGCTCCTACTGGTTCGATTAAACCTTGGTTTCATAACTGAGGGAAACTTGCTGCTGTGCTCATCATACCTTCCTCTTGGGGTTCCCAACAAGCTCTACATCAACCACGCACCAGTACTTTTCTAGGCGCCGTGCATTGAGCCATCGAGCATTTTTCTGGCGCCGTTGCCGGGGAGTCAAGGACATCTTCACAAGGGGAGTGCCTCATAACCAATCTCTTTAATTTGTTATTTTTGTTTTGCTTAGTTTCTTTTTGCTTTGTTTGCTTGTTTCTTTTTCAAAAACATAAAAAATTAGTTTTACTAGTTTGCTTTCTTATTTGAAAACCCAAAAAATGACTACTCTTGAAAACACTAAGTTGTGTGACTTCACTAGCACCCACAACAATGATTTTATGAGCACACCTATTGCTCCACCTGTGCCTGAAGATACTTTCTTTGAGATAAAACCTGCTTTGCTCAATCTTGTTATGAGAGAACAATTTTCTAGTATTGGTAAGAAGATGCTGCTTCCCATCTAAATAACTTTGTTGAACTTTGTGCGATGCAAAAGCATAGGGATATAGATGGTGATATTATTAAGCTGAAATTGTTTCCTTTCTCTTTGAGAGGAAAAGCTAAAGAATGGTTGAATTCCTTAAATAGGAATAGTATTGATTCTTGGACTAAATGCAAAGATGCTTTCATTGGAAAATACTATCCTCCTGCTAAGATTATATCCATGAGAAGTGAAATAATGAAGTTTAAACAACTTGATAATGAGCATGTTGCTCAAGCTTGGGAAAGAATGAAATCTTTGGTAAAGAATTGTCCCACTCATGGACTAACTGCTTGGATGATCATCCAAACTTTTTGTGCAGGATTGAACTATTCTTCAAGGAACCTATTGGATTCTGCTGCTGGACGTACCTTTATGAAAATCACTTTGGGTGCTGCAACAAAACTTCTGGACAATATGATGGTTAATTATTCGGAATGGCATACTGAGAGAGCTCCACAAGGTAGGAAGGTAAATTCTGTTGAGGAAACCTCCTCCTTGAGTGATAAGATTGATATTATTATGTCTATGCTTGTTAATGGGAAAGCCCATATTGATCCAAATAATGTTCCTTTGGCTTCTTTGGTTGCTCAAGAAGAGCAAGTTGACGTGAACTTCATAAGAAATAACAACTTTGGCAATAATTCTTATAGGAACAATTTTGGTAACAACAATTATAAGCCATATCCTCCCAACAATGGTAATGCTTATGGAAATTCTTACAACAATAATAGGAGTGCACCCTCTGAACTTGAAGTTATGCTCAAAGACTTTATTAGTAAGCCAACTGCTTTCAATAAAACTATTGAGGAAAAACTCTCTAATGCTGAAAGAAATATAGCATCTTTGGCTGAAGCTCAATCTTCTTTGAATAAAATGGCTGCTAAACCTGAAACTAATGAGAATCCCTTTGCAACTACTAATGCCATACAAGTAAGAATTTATGAAAATGTTAGACTATTAGCTGAATTACATGCTAAGTGGGAAAGAGAAGATGAAATTGCTAGAAACATTAGTGTTTCTACTATTACCACCAATAGTGTTGAGGCTAGTAATAGTTCTACTACATTAGATGATAAATTTTATTTATTGATGGTTGCAACATCTCTGAAGTTACTAAGTTCGTACAAAAGCTTGCTAAAAGTCCTAATGCTAGTGCTATGAACATGGCCTTTACAAAACACATTACTGATGCTCTCATAAAGATTAAAGAAGAAAAGATGAAACATAAAGCTTCTATTCCTATAAAACAAGAAGATGGTTGGGAACCCATCATTAATATGAAACTGAATGACTTTGATTTCAAAGCTTTATGTGATCTTGATAGTAGTGTTTCTATTATGCCTAGAAGGATTTATGATATGCTTGATTTGCCTCCCCTTGAAGATTGTTATTTGAATGTCCCACTTGATGATAATGCTAAAAAGAAACTCATGGGGAGTCTTAATGATGTTCTTATTATGGTTAATAATGCCTATGTCCCTGTTGATTTCTATGTTTTGGATGTTGAATACAATGCTTCTTGTCCTATTACTTTGGGAAGACCTTTTCTTATAACTGTTGGTGCCATCATTGATATGAAAGAAGGCACCATTAAATATCAACTCCCACTCAAGAAAGGTATAGAATACTTCCCTAAGAAGAGAGAGAATATGTCTTTTGCTTCTCCCATGAAAACAAAATTTGGTCTTAATGCTTCTTCATTTGAGAACACTTGATTCTTTCTTTGCTTCTTATGCCTAACTTAAAGGCGTTAAAGAAAAGTACTTATTGGGAGATAAACCAAAAGTTTTAGATGAGTCTTGGAAATATTTACTTCAGTAATAACCGCTCCTTATCCTTTTTATTTGCTTTTTGTGCCAAGATTAACCTCTAATGAGAGAGAAATAATGATGGGAAAGTTGCTGTCCCGAAACAGATTTCTGTGCTTCACCGTAAAAATTCGTGTAAAATCGCTGCACCTCTTTTTGAGGCGTGAATTTTTGTTCTTCTGCCCCAGGTTGTTATCTAACTTTCGTTAGTTCAACACTTTTTGATTTGAGCAACATAAGGTCTTCGAAAAAATTCGTCTTTACCTTCTGATCTGTTTTGACAGATTTCTGCCATTTTCTGCATTTGCTTCTTGTTGGTTCCTTTTTGAGTTCTTTTGGGGAATTGAGATTTTTGAGGGAAGTGCTACAGTAGCTAGTGTTCTAATAGAAGTTTATTTGGTGTTAGAACTGAACCTTAAGACTTATTTATCTTGAGTGCACTAATGTTGCTAATAAAGATTGTGTGAAGTTTTGTATGAAGGAAAATTTCAGGTGTATGGAAGGAATGAATAATAAGATAAAGGATGGACTAAAGCTTAAGCTTGGGGATGCCACGCGTGTCACCCCAAGAAATATCCAAGAAGTTCAAGCGTCAAAGCTTGGGGATGCCCAAGGCATCCTCTTCTTCATCAATAAAAATCCCAGGTTTCTTCCAAACGCTTCATTTTTATTGTTTCATGCACAGTTGTGGTGTTCTTGGAGCGTCTTCTTTTTTGTTTTTGTTTTGGTTTTTTGTTTGCTTTGGTTTGCTTAGTTTTGTGAATAAATTGGTTGGACCCCCTCTTTCATACATTGGTTTGCAAATAGTTTGGTTTGGTTTGGAAAAGAGTAGGAAAGTTCATGCTTATGTGGTAAAAAGAGCTCGTTTTTGACTGTGGCCTATGCTTTGCCATGCCATGATTGATATTGTTTTGGCTTTATTCTTAGTATTCTTTGTTGTAGCATGACTTGTTATAAACAATTGATATTGCTTAATGTGCCTTGGATGAATCATGCGTTGTTTTAGCATATTAAAGCAAAGTATAGTGGTATTCTCCTTTGATGCTTTATTTGGGTTGACTTGGCGCATGCTCACACCATGTTATGACTATCTCAAGTCACCATAGCCTTTATGATCCTTTAGTTTTCAACTTGTAGTATCACTTTATGCTTTGATCAATGATGTTTTGTCGCTCTGCATGATTATGGCCATTATTGCTCTCTTAGTTTGTCGCTCCCAGTCTTTTGCTAGCCTCCACAACCAAGTATGAGTTCCATTCATGCATCCAACTCCCTAAACCAAGTTATTCCAAAGAGTCCACCATACCTACCTATTAGCTTGTGCTATTCCAAGTATATTCATGCTTTTGTTTACCTTCCAAATTAAACTTGTTATGGGAAAACTAGTGATTAAAGCTCTCACGACCTTGATGGCACACTTTACTTTTCTTGCCCTTAATAAACTTGAACCATTGTGTCGTCTATGTTGTATATGCTTGTCGTCTATGTTGTATATGCTTACACTTATTTGTTGGGAATTAGCAGAACCATGCTTTCATGGGGAACGCTTTCAATATTGCACTTGGTACTTGTACCTAGTTGATATCATGCTCTTTTGTATATGGATGTCGTCGGTGTGAAATGAAAGGGGAGTTTGTCAGTCCATGGAGTTATGTATATGTGTTAGAGAAATTCCTGGGCCGCTGGTCTAATCCATGCTGACATGGTGGAAACCTGCAGCATAACCATAATGAGCTGTCTATGAAGCATTCTTCTTATAAAAAAAGAGTCCTATATTGAGAAAAAAGAGAAAAGAGAAAAAAGGAGATTATGAAAAGAGGAAAGAGAGAAAAAAAGCACCATATTCCCATGGTAAATAAGAAGAATGCTGAGATGCTCGTTGTGTGCTTGCCTTGTCATTTTGATATGGGGATTCTTTCGTATCATCGGGCAAGGGGTACCCCGTTGGCGGTTCTCTATGATACACATGTACTTACAATGACAAGAACTTACCGGTGACTAAACTTGAGTAGCATGAGGAGCGGCCCTCGTATACAATGGACATGAGATTTCTAACTTATACTTCGTCAAGCATGTACACCATAGTTTGTTCACTTTAACCTTAATCACTTCAAGATGCTTATGATAGGGGAAATGAGAGCTGAAAGCTATAAGTACCATAATTTTTGGAAGCTCTTTATGAGACTTGAATCCCTACTTCCTTTTACAAAGGCCCTTCTTCCACCATTATATTGAGTCTCCACCTTCTATCTTTATGCACCTACTTTGAGAGCATAGTGGACATTCTTAGTTCTATGTGCATTGTCCCAAGACTAGTTGATTGATGCATAACTTGATATTTCTTGTTTTAAACTATTGTATCTAGTCACTCTTATGAACTTTGAAGGTGTCCTATGCATTTATATTTTCTACTCTATTGAGGGATAAGCTGAATACTATTATGCCATGTTTTCTTTATGTGGAACAAACAAACGTCTTGCAAAGCATTGTTATTCATGAATCTTTTGTTTGTGCCTTTTCATGTTGCATCATAGTTTCTTTGTCTTATTGCTAGAACTTTGTCTTTCATGTTATGATAGAAGTACTATGATCCCAGCTTTGAATGTTTTACAAATACTTTGATCAAGTCTTTGATGGTGCATGTCACCTCAAAAATTATTCTTTCTTTTTATCACTTACCTACTCGAGGACGAGCAGGAGTTATGATTGGGGATGTTGATACATTACAAATGTATCTATAATTTTTGATGTTCCATGCTTGGTTTTATCCACTTTCTTGTGTTTTGTTCCAACTTTGGAGTACTTTTCATATGATTTCTTCTACTAACCTATTAACAAGAGCCATAGTGCCAGCTGCCTATTTTCAGCTGTTTTTGGTTCCAGGAAAGTCAGAAAATGAATATTCTCAGAATTGGACGGGACAAAAGCCAAAGTGTCTATTTTTCTGGAAGTCATCAAGTCCCAGAATACGAGACGGAGAAGGGCCAGAGGCCGTCCACACCACCTGGCCACGCGGCCAGGCTGGGCTCACGCCAGGGGGTGGTGTGGTGGCCCCTGGCACCCCCTCGGTCTTCCCTTCCGCCTATATATTGCCCTCGAGACGAAAACCCTAAGTGCCCGATCAAAAATCCACGAAAGAGTCTATAGCCGCCGTCATCTCCATCCCTAGACCGGGAGGGATCTGAAGCTCTTCTCGGGACCCTGCAGGAGAGGGGAATTCACCCTGGAGGCCTTCTTCATCACCATGCAAGCCTCCGGTGTGATGCGTGAGTAGTTCATCCTTGGACTACGGATCCATGTAGTAGCTAGATGGCTGGTTCTCCTCCTTTGTGCTTTCATGTTTAGATCTTGTGAGCTCCGTTCATGATCAAGATCATCTATTTGTAATTCATACATGTTGTGTTTGCGGGGATCCGATGGATATTGAGATGCTATTTTAGATTGATTATTGATTCTATCATGTCTTTGTTATTTGTGATCTTGCATGCTTTCCGTTGTTAGTAGCTATCTTGGCCAAGTAGATGCTAGCAACTCTAAGAGTTAGTATTTATGCTCGATAGTGGGTTCATGCCTCTGGTAATCTAGGGAAGTGACAGAAATCCTTTGTTCATGTTGCTACTAGATGTCATGTTGCTACTAGGGAGAAAACAACAATCCTTTGTTCAAAGAACAATTGTATTGTTTACTTTACACGCAGTTCGTAAAGCAATAATCTGTTGCTTGCAACTTAATACTGGAGGGGGTTCGGATGATAACCTGAAGGTGGATTATTAGTCATAGATGTAGTTGGATGGCGGTCTATGTATAATGTTGTAATGCCCAATCAAGTCTCAAAGGAGTCAAGATGATGAGTATATGCATGTATTGCTTTCTCGATGTTTGTCAATTGCCCCGCTGTAATTTGTTCACCCAGCATGTTATCTATCTTAAGGATAGCCACCTCTAGTGAACTATGGATCCCGATCCTTGTCTTTTATATTCAATCTACAATCTTTTACTGCTTTGTGTTTACTTTCTGCAAACTTTTACTTCTTTCCATTCGATACGTTTAATCCTTTGTTTTCGGCAAAACACGGTGAGATTGACAACCTCATCGCAAGTTGGGGACAAAGTTCTGTGGTTGTGTTGTGCAGGTCTCCATGTTGCTACTAGCACCGGTAGTGCGCCCTGCCAAAGCTCATCTAGTAACACCTTTGGGGTGTTTCCTTGCTCCTACTGGTTCGATTAAACCTTGTTTTCATAACTTAGGGAAACTTGCTGTTGTGCTCATCATACCTTCCTCTTGGGGTTCCCAACGATCTCTACATCAACCACACACCAACACTTTTCTAGGCGCCGTGCATTGAGCCATCAGACGTCCCGATATTGATAGGAATAACTCATAGGGTAATGCCTATGCTAGAGTGGCATCCGAAGATTCTTGATCGGTTATTCGACCCACGGTCCGTAAGTGATCAGGGCAAGGTAACCAGATGGTGTGGGTAAAGTGTACAGCCTCTGCAGAGTGTAAATATATTAGAATAGCCATGTCCACGGTCATAGATGGTTGGGAAGGTTGTTGAAGAGCGGTGCTGGTTTTGATTTCAAAAAGGACTTCGGAAAAGCAAAGGTTTTGGAAATGCTTTGACCATGGGATGGTCGGAAAGGAATGAAAAGAATTTGGTCATGGGATGACCGGAAGGAAGAAACGAATGGGTGACCCAGTCCTAGTGTTTTCCAGAACTTTTCAAAAAAAATTACAAAAAATTTCAACAAAAATATGTAAATGCTATATCTACGAGAGATTATTTTAGAAAAGAACCTCTCATCGAGCCCTCCTACTACCATAGACATATTGTATCTCCTTTTATTGTTACTATTTTAAGGTGGTTTGCGATTAGATTCAAAGTACTCACTGGTATTGTCCCTGACCATTAACTTGGTCAGATTCGAGAAGTAAGATGAAGAAGACGGTGACGGTGACGACTATGCGAGCTAGGATGTTCTCCTAGTTAGCTGCCTGTAGGTTAAGGCATGGCTCAGGCTCTATGGTGGTTAAAGTTCCGTTGATGATAATTTATGTAGCCATAATGACAATTGAGGTATGACATGTATCCGCTTAAGTAATGGATGTTTACTTTGATACTTGTCGGTTATGTGTCACGACAAACTGATCATGCAATCATGGTGTATTGATGGCTCGTGATTGATGAGCTCGTTGGGGAACCCCAAGAGGAAGGTATGATGAGCACAGAAGTAAGTTTCCCTTAGTTATGAAACCAAGGTTATCAAACCAGTAGGAGCAAGGAAACACCCCAAAGGTGTTGCTAGCCGAGCCTTAGCAGGGCGCACTACCAGTGCTAGTAGCAACGTGGAGACCTGCACAACACAACCACAGAACTTTGTCCCCAACTTGCGATGAGGTTGTCAATCTCACCGGTTTTGCTGAAAACAAAGGATTAGACGTATCGAATGGAAGGAACTAATAGTTTGTAGAAAGTAAACACAAAGCAGTAAATAGTTTGTAGATTGTATGTAAAAGAAAGGACCGGGGTCCATAGTTCACTAGAGGTGGCTCTCCTTAAGATAGAAAACATGCTGGGTGAACAAATTACAGCAGGGCAATTGACAAACATCAAGAAAGCATACAAGCATATACTAATCATCTTGACTCCTTTGAGACTTGATTGGGCATTACAACATTATACATAGACCGCCATCCAACTGCATCTATGACTAATAATCCACCTTCAGGTTATCATCCGAACCCCCTCCAGTATTAAGTTGCAAGCAACAGATTATTGCTTTACGAATTGCGTGTAAAGTAAACAATACGATTGTTCTATGAACAAAGGCCTCCAGGGTGAATTCCCCTCTCTGACAGGGTGCAGAGAAGAGCTTCAAATCCCTCCCGGTCTAGGGATGGAGATGACGGCGGCTACAGACTCTTCCGTGGATTTTTGATCGGATACTTAGGGTTTTGGTCCCGAAGGCAATATATAGACGGAAGGAGAGGCCGAGGGGTGCTGGGGTCGGCCAGAGCACCCCTGACGCGAGCCAGGCCTGGCCACGCGGCCAGGTGGTGTGGCCAGGCCCCAGCCCTTCTCCGTTTCGTATTCTGGCTCCAGATGTCTTCTGGTAAAATAGCGACTTTGGCTTTTGTCCCGTCCAATTCCGAGAATATTCATTTTCTGACTTTCCTGGAACCAAAAACAGTAGAAAACAGGCAGCTGGCACTGTGGCTCTTGTTAATAGTGTAGTCCAAGAAATCATATGAAAAGTACTCCAAAGTGTGGACAAAACACAAGAAAGTAGATAAAACCAAGCATGGAACATTAAAAATTATAGATACATTTGTAATGTATCAACATCCCCAATCATAACTCCTGCTCGTCCTCGAGTAGGTAAGTGATAAAAAGAAAGAATAATTTTTGAGGTGACATGCACCATCAAAGACTTGATCAAAGTATTTGTAAAACATTCAAAGCTGGGATCATAGTACTTCAATCATAACATGAAAGACAGAGTTCTAGCAATAAGACAAAGAAACTATGATGCAACATGAAAAGGCACAAACAAAAGATTCATGAATAACAATGCTTTGCAAGACGTTTGTTTGTTCCACATAAAGAAAACATGGCATAATAGTTCTCAGCTTATCCCTCAATAGAGTAGAAAATATAAATGCATAGGACACCTTCAAAGTTCATAAGAGTGACTAGATACAATAGTTTAAAACAAGAAATATCAAGTTATGCATCAATCAACTAGTCTTGGGACAATGCACATAGAACTAAGAATGTCCACTATGCTCTCAAAGTAGGTGCATAAAGATAGAAGGTGGAGACTCAATATAATGGTGGAAGAAAGGCCTTTGTAAAAGGAAGTAGGGATTCAAGTCTCATAAAGATCTTCCAAAAATTATGGTACTTATAGCTTTCAGCTCTCATTTGCCCCTATCATAAGCATCTTGAAGTGATTAAGGTTAAAGTGAACAAACTATGGTGTACATGCTTGACGAAGTATAAGTTAGAAATCTCATGTCCCTTGAATACGAGGGTCGCTCCTCATGCTACTCAAGTTTAGTCACCGGTAAGTTCTTGTCATCGTAAGTACATGTGTATCATAGAGAACCGCCAACGGGGTACCCCTTGCCCGATGATACGGAAGAATCCCCATGGACTTACAAGCTCCCCTTTCATTTCACACCGACGACATCCATAGACAAAAGAGCATGATATCAACTAGGTACAAAGTACCCGTGCAATGTTGAAAGCGTTCTCCATGAAAGCATGGTTCTGCTAATCCCCAACAAATAAGTGCAAGCATATACAACATATACAACACAATGGTTCAAGTTTATTAAGGGCAAGAAAAGTAAAGTGTGCCATCAAGTTCGTGAGAGCTTTAATCACTAGTTTTCTCATAACAAGTTTAATTTGGAAGGTAAATAAAAGCATGAATATACTTGGAATGACATAAGCTAATAGGTAGGTATGGTGGACTCTTGGGAATAACTTGGTTTAGGGAGTTGGATGCATGAGTGGAACTCATACTTGGTTACGGAGGCTAGCAAAATACTGGGAGCGACAAACTAAGAGAGCAATAATGGCCATAATCATGCAGAGTGACAAAACATCATTGATCAAAGCATAAAGTGATACTACAAGTTGAAAACTAAAGGATCATAAAGGCTATGGTGACTTGAGATAGTCATAACATGGTGTGAGCATGCGCCAAGTCAACCCAAATAAAGCATCAAAGGAGAATACCATAATACTATGCTTTAATATGCTAAAACAACGCATGATTCATCCATGGAACATTAAGAAATCTCAATTGTTTATAACAAGTCATGCTACATAAAAGAATACTAAGCATAAAGCCAAAACAATATCAAGCATGGCATGATAAAGCATAGGCCACAGTCAAAAACGAACTCTCTTTACCACTTAAGCATGAACTTTCCTACTCTTTTCCAAACCAAACCAAACTATTTGAAAACCAATGTATGAAAGAGGGGGTCCAACCAATTTATTCAGACAACTAAGCAAACCAAGCAAACGAAAAACCAAAATGAAAACAAAAAAAGACGCTCCAAGAACAACACAACTGTGCATGAAACAATAAAAATGAAGCGTTTGGAAGGAACCTGAGATTTTTATTGATGAAGAGGGGGATGGCTTGGGCATATCCAAGCTTTGACGCTTGTACTTCTTGGATATTTCTTGGGGTGACACGTGTGGCATCCCCAAGCTTGAGCTTTAGTCCATCCTTCATCTCATTACTCATTCCTTCCATACACCTGAAAATTTTCCTTCATACAAAACTTCACACAATGTTTATTAGCAACATTAGTGCACTCAAGATAATAAGTCTTTAGGTTCAGTTCTAACACCAATAAACTTCCATTAGAACACTAGCTACTATTGCATTTCCCTCAAAAATCTCAATTCCCCAAAAGAACTCAAAAAGGAACCAACAAGAAGCAAATGCAGAAAATGGCAGAAATCTGTCAAAACAGACCAGCAGGTAAAGACGAATTTTTTCGAAGACCTTCTGTTCCTCAAATCAAAAAGTGTTGAACTAACGCAAGTTAGATAACAACCTGGGGTAGAAGCACAAAAATTCACGCCTCAAAAAGACGTCCATAGATTTTACACGAATTTTTACGGTGAAGCATAGAAATCTATTTCGGGACAACAACTTTCCCAATCATTACTTCTCTCTCATTAGTGGTTACTCTTGGCACAAAAATCAAATAAAAAGGATAAGGAGCGGTTATTACTGAAGTAATAACTTCCAAGACTCATATAAAACTTTTGGGTCATCTCCCAATAAGTATTTTTCTTTAACGCCTTTAAGTTAGGCATAAAAAGCAAAAAAAAAAGAATCAAGTGTTCTCAAATGAAGAAGCATTAAGACCAAATTTTGTTTTCATAGGAGAGGCAAAAGAAATCTTCTCTTTCTTCTTAGGGAAGTGTCCTATACCTTTCTTGAGTGGGAGTTGATATTTAATGGTGCCTTCTTTCATATCAATAATGGCACCAACAGTTCTAAGAATAGGTCTTCCCAAAGTAATAGGACAAGAAGCATTGCATTGAACATCCAAAACATAGAAATCAACGGGGACATAGGCATTGTTAACCATAATAAGAACATCATTAAGACTCCCCATGAGTTTATTTTTAGCATTATCATCAAGTGGGACATTCAAATAACAATCTTCAAGTGGAGGCAAATCAAGCATATCATAAATCCTTCTAGGCATAATAGAAACACTACTATCAAGATCACATAAAGCTTTAAAATCAAAGTCATTCACTTTCATATTAATGATGGGTTCACAACCATCTTCTTGTTTTATAGGAATAGAAGCTTTATGTTTCATCTTTTCTTCTTTAATCTTTATGAGAGCATCAGTAATGTGTTTTGTAAAGGCCATGTTCATAGCACTAGCATTAGGACTCTTAGCAAGCTTTTGTAGGAACTTAATAACTTCAGAGATATTGCAACCATCAAGATCAAAATCAAAATTATCATCTAAAGTAGTAGAACTATTACTAGCCTCAACACTAGTAGTGGTGATAGTGGAAACACTAATGTTTCTAGCAATTTCATCTTCTCTTTCCCACTTAGCATGTAATTCAGCTAATAGTCTAACATTTTCATCAATTCTTACTTGTATAGCATTAGTAGCTGCAAAGGGATTATCATTAGTTTCAGGTTTAGCATCCATTTTATTAAAAGAAGATTGAGCTTCAGCCAAAGATGCTATATTTCTTTCAGCATTAGAGAGTTTTTCCTCAATAGTTTTATTGAAAGGAGTTTGTTTACTAATAAAGTCTTTAAGCATAACTTCAAGTTCATAGGGAGCACTCCTATTATTGTTGTAGGAATTTCCATAAGCATTACCATTTTTAGGAGGATATGGCTTATGATTGTTGTTACCAAAATTGTTCCTAGGCATTGTTGCTAAAATTGTTATTTCTTATAAAGTTCACATCAACTTGCTCTTCTTGAGCAACCAAAGAGGCTAAGGGAACATTATTTGGATCAATATGGGCTTTCCCATTAACAAGCATAGACATAATAATATCAATCTTATCATTCAAGGAGGAGGTTTCCTCAACAGAATTTACCTTCTTACCTTGTGGAGCTCTTTTAGTATGCCATTCACAATAGTTAACCATCATATTATCCAAAAGCTTAGTTGCAGCACCCAAAGTAATGGTCATAAAGGTACCTCCAGCAGCAGAGTCCAATAGGTTCCTTGAAGAATAGTTTAATCCTGCATAAAAAGTTTGGATGATCATCCAAGTAGTCAGTCCATGAGTGGGACAATTCTTTACCAAAGATTTCATTCTTTCCCAAGCTTGAGAAACATGTTCATTATTAGATTGTTTAAACTTCATTATTTCACTTCTCATAGATATAATCTTAGCAGGAGGATAATACTTTCCAATGAAAGCATCTTTGCATTTAGTCCAAGAATCAATACTATTCCTAGTTAAGGAATTCAACCATTCTTTAGCTTTTCCTCTCAAAGAGAAAGGAAACAATTTCAGCTTAACAATACCACCATCTATATCCCTATGCTTTTGCATCTCACAAAGTTCAACAAAGTTATTTAGATGGGTAGCAGCATCTTCATTACCAATACCAGAAAATTGTTCTCTCATAACAAGATTGAGTAAAGCAGGTTTTGTCTCAAAGAAAGTAGCTTCAGACACAAGTGGAGCAATAGGTGTGCTCATAAAATCATTGTTGTTGGTGCTAGTGAAGTCACACAACTTAGTGTTTTCAAGAGTAGTCATTTTTTATGTTTTCAATAAACAAAGCAAACTTGTAAAACTAATTTTTTGTGTGTTTTTTATAACAAAACAAGCAAACAAAACAAAAAGAAACTAAGCAAAACAAAAATAACAAAGTAAAGAGATTGGTTATGAGGGACTCCCCTTGTGAAGATGTCATTGACTCCCCGGCAACAGCGCCAGAAAAATACTTGCTGACGTGTGGTTGAGGTGGGAGCTTCTTATTCTTCAGTCCTCGGCAATGGCGCCAGAAAAATACTTTGATGGCTCATGATTGATGAGCTCATTGGGGAACCCCAAGAGGATGGTATGATGAGCACAGAAGTAAGTTTCCCTCAGTTATGAAACCAAGGTTATCGAACCAGTAGGAGCAAGGAAACACCCCAAAGGTGTTGCTAGCTGAGCCTTGGCAGGGCGCACTACCATTGCTAGTAGCAACGTGGAGACCTACACAACATAACCACAGAACTTTGTCCCCAACTTGCGATGAGGTTGTCAATCTCACCGGTTTTACTAAAAACAAAGGATTAAACGTATCGAATGGAAGGAAGTAATAGTTTGCAGAAAGTAAACACAAAGCAGTAAACATTTTGTAGATTGTATGTAAAAGAAAGGACCGAGGTCCATAGTTCACTAGAGGTGGCTCTCCTTAAGATAGATAACATGCTGGGTGAACAAATTACAGCGGGGAAATTGACAAACATCGAGAAAGCATACAAGCATATACTAATCATCTTGACTCCTTTGAGACTTGATTGGGAATTACAACATTATACATAGACCGCCATCCAACTGCATCTATGACTAATAATCCACCTTCAGGTTATCATCCGAACCCCCTCCAGTATTAAGTTGCAAGCAACAGATTATTGCTTTATGAATTGCGTGTAAAGTAAACAATACGATTGTTCTATGAACAAAGGATTGTTGTTTTCTCCCTAGTAGCAATAGCACATCTAGTACCTTAGAGATTTCTGTCACTTCCCCAGATTACCAGAGGCATGAACCCACTATCGAGCATAAATACTAACTCTTGGAGTTGCTAGCATCTACTTGGCCAAGATAGCTACTAACAATGGAAAGCATGCAAGATCACAAATAACAAAGACATGATAGAATCAATAATCAATCTGAAATAGCATCTCAATATCCATCAGATCCCCGCAAACACAACATGCAGAATTACAAATAGATGATCTTGATCATGAACGGAGCTCACAAGATCTAGACATGAAAGCACAAAGGAGGAGAACCAGCCATCTAGCTACTACATGGACCCGTAGTCCAGAGATGAACTACTCATGCATCACACCGGAGGCTTGCATGATGATGAAGAAGGCCTCCAGGGTGAATTCCCCTCTATGGCAGGGTGTCGGGAAGAGCTTCAGATCCATCCCGATCTAGGGACGGAGATGATGGTGGCTACAGACTCTTTCGTGGATTTTTGATCGGGTACTTAGGGTTTTGGTCCCGAAGGCAATATATAGGCGGAAGGAGAGGACGAAGGGGTGCTGGGGTCGGCCAGACCACCCCCTGGCGCGGGCTAGGCCTGGCCACGCGGCCAGGTGGTTTGGCCAAGCAGCAGCCCTTCTCCGTCTCGTATTCTGGCTCCAGATGTCTTCCGGTAAAATAGCGACTTTGGCTTTTGTCTTGGCCAATTCCGAGAATATTCATTTTCTGACTTTCCTGGAACCAAAAACAGCAGAAAACAGGCAGCTGGCGCTGTGGTTCTTGTTAATAGGTTAGTCCAAGAAATCATATGAAAAGTACTCCAAAGTGTGGACAAAACACAAGAAAGTAGTTAAAACCAAGCATGGAACATCAAAAATTATATATACATTTGCAATGTATCATGTATGCATAACAGGGATTCTCGGAGGATTAATCCAGGGGCCCCACACTCATGAAAACCCATTTTCAACATAATTTCTTCTACAAACGGCCACTCAACATGGTCGTATGCCTTACTCATATCCAACTTCAACGCCATATATGCATATTTTCCTATTCTCTTTCTTCTCATAAAATGGGACATCTCGTATGCCAAAATGGTGTTATCCGAGATAAGCCAACCGGGGACAAAGGCACTTTGATTAGGAGATATCACATCTCCCAAGATCATCTTGAGTCTGTTAGCAATAACTTTGGACACAAACTTGTAGACGATGTTGCAAAGGCTAATAGGGCGCGATCTTTCAAACGATCAGGGTTCTGTACCTTCGGGATGAGTACAACCACAGTTTCATTCCATCCCTCCGGTATTCTACCGCCTTGCAACACGTGCATCACTTCTTGCACCACGGTTTCACCAACAGTACTCCCAAGGTCTCTTGTAGAACACCGCCGGCATCCCATTCGGTCCCGGTGCCTTTAGATCCCCCATATCATCAAGAGCACTCTTAACTTCTTTCGCCGTAAATTCAGCTGTGAGAACCGAGTTCATCTCATCGGTCACTCGAGAATTAACACAGTCAAGGACCCGCTGAATATTTGGACCTGCCATGAGGGTAAATAATGATGAAAAATAATTAGATACGAGAGCCTTCAAGTCCTCCACCCCTTCCACCTCCACACCATCTTCACCCTTTAATTTTTTTATCATGTTTTTCCTTTTTCTCTCTGAAGCGAAGGAGTGAAAATAAGACGTATTCCGGTCCCCCTTTTTCAGCCAATGCGCATGCGCTCTTTGTCTCCAGAAAATACCCAGTTGTTCTACCAGTCTATCCAATGTAAACCGAATAACTTGTTCTCGGTTCAAATTATTTGCACTGTTATCACCAAACCTGCACTCTTCTAGTTCATTTTTTAGTCCCTTTATGCGTTGTTGGAGGTCACCTAAAATATCTTTGCTCCACGTATATTCCCAACACCACTGTTCTTTGCTTCATTCCAAGCATCCTTTACCACCTGTTCACAATCATCTTCCAGTAGCCATCTAGCTTCAAGGCGCTTGTTTAAATTGTTTGGCCGAGGTTTATTCCTCCTCCCAGCCCGTGCACGGTCAAAATCACAGGCCGGTGATCTGAGTGTTCCGGACATCGATTAGCAACCACACGATCCAACCGCTCTCTAATATAACCATCAACCCTATAATTATTATTTCTCCAAGTGAACATGTCACAATAAAACCAAGATCATGTTTCCTAATCGTATGCCTCCTCCATCTCAAATCAGATATCTCAGATTTTCCTAAATTTGATGTATGTATACACTATTTAGATACATGAGAATCTACACAAAGCTCGAACATCTAATTCACTAATTCGAGATACTTCCTCCGTTTCAAAATATAATATGTTTTAATTTTATCAAACGAGAGTATCTAGACTTTTTTTAAATCGTAGGTTCATACACACTAAAAAAATTAGATACATTTCGCAAAAAAAAAAAAATTAGATACAACCTCTTAGATTTTGAAACGGAGGGAGTAGGGACCGTATATTTTTTGAATTCTGAGCCGCGCCGCGTCCCAGAACTCGCAACCGCCCAAGACCCTCCCGCCGTCAAACCCGCCGCGACGAAGGGGGGGTAAGGATGACGGACGAAGCGGCGGCCGCCTTCAAATCCCCCGTCGTCTTCTCCCCCACCCCTCCTCCACCACCGCTCCTGCTGCCGAGACGTCCCAGTCAGAGCCGCGCGCGGGAGGGATCGGTCGGAGGCTCCTGCGGTAACCGGCGCGGCGGCGGTTTTGCTGGCGGTGTAGCTACCTAGGCGCTGCCGTCTGATCCTGTCTGCCGTAGCGATGGGGCAGGGCATCGTCGAGATCCACCCCAGCGAGCTCCAGTTCATCTGTAAGCGCCCCCCTCCTCCTTTTACCCCCTACGCGATTATAAGTCTGCAATTCTGATCCGTGTCGGCCCACGAGGGAATCTTCTCGGTACGCGCCCGTGCGCGCCTTCCCTGCCTGCTTGCTTCAGTTCGATGTTTACCTCAGCCGCGTTATTCCGCCGGCCGTGGTGGACTCAGACATTCAGGGTGTACTACTACTACTGCTGCTGCGGAATCTGGAGTAGTTTATTTCCTGTTTTTTTTCCTCTGGATTGATCGGAGCGTAGGCTTGGCTTCGTGTGCATTGGGGAGTCCTATATTTATCTGCATGCCTTCCTGGACCGGCTTGCGTTGTGGCTGACATACGGGCGTCGTTTGCAAACAGTAATTTAGCTGGTAGCCATTGTCAGTCCCACATTTTTCATGCAATGTACTCTGTTAAATAATTGCATACAAACTGATGAACTTATGAATCACAATTTTTTTTCATGCTGATATACCTATACCTATGTCCAATCCGGGTAATCTGGAGTGGACCGAAGTAAAACCCTCTATGAGTTCGGATTAACATACCTATACTCTGTTAAAGAAGTGCATACAAAGTCAAGTTATCTTTATGATTTCAAAAGAAAATCATGTTGATACCTATACCTATGTCCAAAGCTTTTAACTCGCAGCATACGATTCTAGTGCGCCTACTTGTTGTATTGTTTTGTTCCATACAGTTTTTGAATTATGCCTATGCACGCTAATTATGTGTAAATTGCTAAATGCAAAAAGAATAATGTCAATTTTTTTCAGAAGTCTGACTTCGGTTTTTTTTTTTGTTATTATCAGTTGAGCTGAAGAGGCAAAGTTCATGTTCTGTCCTTCTAGTCAACAAGTCCGATGAATATGTCGGTTTTAAGGTTTGCCCCTTACTTCTGATGATTGATGCATACTCTGTTTTTTTCTTTCTGTAACAACATATTTGCCCATTAGCTACCATGCTTAGTGATCAGCGGTACTGAGCATCTATGAAAGTAAAAAGTCACTCCCTCTGTTACTAAATGCATGCTAGCCTAAGCATGGGAACAAATCCATGGGAAGAATGATCTTGATAGCTTTATTTTTTATCCTATAAACTGTACTTCTGTGTTTTGTGCAAAGGTACATTTCAATTTCTTAGGTGTGGGTATGTAGGTAGGGAAAATGTGATATGTATTCATCCCGAAATAGTAAAGCAATACCTATTTACGCCTTGATATATACATAGTAATGGAGTGACCAATATTGATGTCTAAACACTGTAGGTTCTGTTGCTTTTATTGTTCATTGGGACAATTTGTAGGTGTGGATATGTACAGCGTAGGGAAAATGTGATATACATTCATCTCAAAATGGTAAAAAAATACTCCCTCCATCTAGAAATATAAGACGTTTTAGCTTTGTGAAACGAATGTATCTAGATGACTTTTGTGTATAGATTCGGAGTGAACCTATACACTAAAAGACATCTAGATACATTTGTTTCACAAAGCTAAAATGTCTTATATTTCTGAACGGAGGGAGTACCTATTTACGCCTTGATATGTATTTAGTAGCGGAGTTACCATTTCCTATTGGTGTCTAAACACTGTCGCTTCTGTTACTTCTATGTTCAATGGGACAATCACAGTTTGAGCATCAGAGAAACTGCAGTATCTAACCAACATTTCGGATGCTAGGTTAAGACAACTTTCCCAGAAGGATATTGCGTCCGACCAAAAACTGGAGTTATCCTTCCCAAGGGAACATGCCATTTCACAGGTGTGTACACTACTGTTCTGTACTCACTTTTGATAATAATGCTTTTGTATATGCCATGCTTATTGCTCTACTAACTTTATCGATCTGTGCCAATATTTAATTCAAATACATTGTAGTAATAGACAACTTGATTTTTATTGAAACAACTCTTAAAGATTTTAATGGAAACTACTTCTACTATTGTTCTGCTCAATTTGTGGCACTTTCCATTAATGGGGTGTTTGGTTTGAGCATTGCTCTCATTTATTGTTTGGTTTGAGGAATAAACTAAGTTGGTCCATCCCCACCACATTCTTCATAAGTGCAATGCTAAAAGAAAAAAAAAGAGGAATGGGGCCATCCCACAAAAATTATAGCCTGAACCCTCATGATGGACCAATCCTTCCATTCCTTAAAGCAGGCATGCTGTAAATGAGCAGCATGTGGTTGCTTCTGAGGGAGGATAGCAATTATACAATTCTGTTTGTCTTTTATTCAATTATTCATGACTTGATTCTGTTAGATTTCTTCTTTTGCATTCCTCTTAATTTATTTGTTTTGTTGTCTGTCAAGTGTAGTTACCATGCAAGCACAGCGCACGGCTCCACCAGACATGCAATTAAAAGACAAATTTTTGGTGCAGACCACAGTTGTTCCTCCTGGTACATCAGATGAGGACCTCATTCCTGCGTTTGTAAGCAACTAAGCACATAGTTCAGAAACTTTACATTCATAATGTTCCTTCTATATTATTTGACCTCATTGTAAACCCTACCCACTCTTTTTTGCAGTTCTGTAAAGAAACTAACGCATATATTGATGAAAAAAAATTGAGAGTTGTCCTTGTTGATGCATCTCGTCTTCCTGTGGAGCAACTGATAAATAGTGTCCCCAACACTGATGCAGCTGTTGAGGTTCCTGCGTCAAGACACACACACACTGAATGTTGAGAATGAAGTGCCAGTTATGGAGAAAGAGGTTCCTGCTCCTCAGGAACAAATTTCAGCTCTTGTGACTGACATACCTTCTCATGCCAAGTGTTAGATAATTCAATGCAGTTTACTCTCATTCAGTTAGCTGTGTTAGTCTGAATAAAAAATCAGTCTGTGTGTGTCTGTACATGCATGACTGACAGTAGATAGGTTCAGGTTTTAGTTACCGTTTTGTTTCAGACTTAGTCTAGTGGCTGCATAGGATACTCGTGGGGATGGACACGATGCTGATCATGCAGCGAGGTTTTAGGGTGAGGGAACGAGCGGTGGTGGGATGGCACCACCCAGTAAGCTCGGTCGCTGATCCTAGTTTAGCAATTCAGTTGTAACCGCAGAATAAATAGAGATGAGAAAGAAACAAAAAAGTTGCAAGTCGTACGTAACACAAAAAAGTTACAACTCAATAATATATCCATCATACTTCACCAAACTCATACTCTTTCACTTGTGTCTCTTGTTCCTCTCGTTTTTCATTGATCTTGCTCTGTTTTTTATCCTAGTTGGGACATCAATTGTTATTAGAGCAATGTAGAGTGGCCAGCACACCGTCAACACCCCACCTCCTGCCCAGCACACCGGCGCGACTCCACCACCCCGACGATTCGTAACACAGGCTCATGAGCAGTCACGACGCTCGCCAAGTCGTGGGTGCAGCAGAGTTCGACGCGAAGGCAAGATCGTGGTGCCGCGCGAGGTGGTGCGGGAGATGGGTGGCCGCGTAGGCGGCACGAACCTCACCTTCCCCATGCTGAAGCGCGGCGACTACACCAACTGGTCCATGGTCATGGAGGTGAACATGCAGGCGGCCTCCCTCTGGGATGCGATCGAGGACGACGGTGTCTCCCGGCGTGAGGACAAGCAGGCGCTCGCCGGCTGCTACGGTCCACCCCGGCGGAAATGCACCCGATGCTGATCGGGAAGGGCAGCGCCAAGGCAACATGGGAGGCAATTAGGCTGCAACATCAAGGCAAAGATCGTGTCCGGGACACACGCGCGTGCGGCGGCTCCGAACAGAGTTCGAGTCCATCACCTTCAAGGACGGCGAGCGCGTCGATGAATTTGGGCTCAGCATCACGAACCTCGCTGCAACTCTCTGCTCCCTCGGCAACACCTCCGACGACGAGAAGATCGTAAGGAAGTTTCTTTCAATGGTTCCTGACCGTCTTGTGCAGATAACGTTCTTGATGGAGATGATGATGGACCCAACGACTCTCACTGTTGAGGAAGTCGTCGGTCACTTGCGCGCCTTTGGCGAACGCCTCGACGCTGAGAACATTGACTCCAGCGGCCAGCTGCTCCTGACGGAGAAGCGGTGGGAGGAGAAGCGGAAGCAGGGCGCGGCGGCGGCTCCAGCTCGAACACGAGCGGCCACAGCCGCGAATGTGGCGATAGCAGTAGTGGATGCAAGGGTGGGTAGGCCAAGGACAAATCCACGACGGTTAACGCATCTGACGGCAAGGTCAACCGCGACCATTGCCGCTACTGCAACAAGAAGGGCCACTGGGCTAGGGAGTGCCGGAAGAAGCAGAGGGACGAGGCCGCCGCGGCCGCGTACCTGACGCGGGAGGAAGAAGGCGGTGATTCAGGCCCTGCTCTGCACATGGCCACCATCATCGAGCTCGAGGACACGGCTCCCCTCCCTGCTACGTCCCTCGCCACGCTAGGCTCAATTGCCTTGCTCGCGGGGGAGAAGGTGTACCTGAACAAGGAGCACGCGCGCGTTGTGCTCAAGAGCACACCTCACGACACCGACGCGGCCTGGTACATCGACACTGGTGCATCGAACCATATGACGTGCGATGACACCGTCTTTGCTGAGCTTGATAAGAATGTCTCCGACAAGTACGCTTCTGTGACGGCTCTGTCAAAATACGACGGCGCGACACTGTCATGTTCGCCATAAATGATGACAGGCATCGGGAGCTCTCTAGCGTCTACTCGATCCCGAGGCTCAAGTCAAGAATCATCAGCATCGGGCAGCTAGACGAAATCGGCTTCCCCACCCATGTCGAGCACGTCTACAAATCCATCTGTGACGCCGACAAGGTTCTGATGGTGAAGGTGTCACGCACCAAAAATCGTTGTACATCATCCATCTGCAAATATTTCAGTCGGTGTGCCTCGCTGCACAAGTGAACGACGACGCGTGGCGCTGGCATTCACACTTCATCCACCAGAGCTTCAGCAGCCTGGAGAAGATGTCAAAGCAGGGGATGGTGCGTGGCCTCCTTGCAATCAGTCATATAGAGCAGCTGTGTGAGGCATGCATCATCGGCAAGCATCGACGCGTTGCGCCACTGAACCTTTGGAGCTGGTACACGGTGACTTATGCGGCCCCATCTCACCAGCAACACATGGTGGGAAGTAGTATTTCTTGCTGCTCGTCGATGACCATTGCAGATACATGTGGCTGACGCTGCTCAAGACGAAAGATGAGGCAGATGCGATGATCCTTCGATTCCAGGCCCAGGCGGAGAAGGAGTCACGACGACCATTGCGAGTCATGCGAACTAACCGCGACAGCGAATTTACCACGTCATAGTTCATGGATTGGTGCACGCACTAGTGCATCAGGCGCCACCTCACCGCAGCAGAACAGGGTGGTTGAGAGGCTAAATAAGATGGTGGTCGGCGCCACCGGATGCATTCTCAAGGCCATGGGCATGCTAGTTGAATTATAGGGGCAAGGTGGCGCTCACAACAGTCTTCATCCTAAACAGATCCCTAATAAGGAGCCTAGAAGGCAAAACTCTGTAGGAATGCTGGTGTGACAACAAGCTAGTGTCCATTACCTTCGTGTGTTTGGGTGCGGAGCTTATTCCAACGAGACGAGGCCGAACCTAAAGAAGCTCAATGACCGCTCGGGTATGAAGCTGAAAGCAAGGCTCCTACAGGTTGTACGATCTAGTGAAGAAGCGTGTCCACGTGTCTCGTGACGTTATCTTCGATGAAGGGGTAGGCTGAAATTGGGCGGGAGCTTGATGACAACTCAGCTCCCATGACTACCGAGAGCTAGACTCTGTCGCAGCCACCTGCGGAAGCTAGGGAGAGATTCATAGAAGAAGGAGTTGCAGCGCGGGCCTCACCACCAGGCCCATTTGTGCCATTGTCCTCTTGGGACAGCCCCCACGTCACCAGCTTCAGTCCAGGCCACACGCTTCGTCTTGCCACCAAGTATAGGAGCCGAAGAAAATCTGGATGCTGGCGTTGACCCGAGTGACGCTCATCGCTACCGTCACGTCCTAGATCTCATCGACCCCGACGCGGCGAACCCAGGGAGGGCGGAGCGCCTCCTCCTCGCACCCACTGGCGAGCCCATGCTTGCTGAGACATTGTGAAGGCATGGCGCGAGGCGATGCGCGCGGAGCTGGACTCGATCAAGGAGAATCAGACATGGACTCTGCCGGAGCTTCCAAAGGGCCACAAGCCGAGAACGGGGCAGTAGCCTAATGGTTGGGTCATAGTTGACGCATCCCAGCGACCGGGGTTCGATCCCTGTCAGGGACGAATTTTCGGAATTCTCACGCCGACCCGCTTCTACTATATCAAAAAAATGTCTAGTCTCTCCTAGTAGTGTTTTCTTCTTTTTCGAAGGGCCACAAGCCGATAGGACTGAAATGGGTGTACAACCTCAAGTATGACGTTGTTGGCAACGTCCTCAAGCACAAGTCTAGGCTCGCTGCCAAGGGTTTCATTCAGCGGTCGGGAATTGACTTCGATAAGGTCTTTGCCCCTGACGCGCTCCTAGACTCTGTCAGGCTACTGCTCGCTGTCACTGCCCAATTCAAGCGGGAAGTCCACCATATGGATGTGAAGATGGCGTTTCTGAACGGCAAGCTGGGTAAGGAAGTGTATGTCTATTTGTCGCCATGATTCGTCGCCAGCAAGAACTCCAGCAAGGTATTTCGTTTGCACAAAGCTCTTTATGGCATGCGCCAACCTTCTCGAGCGTGGAACATCACTACATGAAAAATTGGCTTTTACAATGAACGATTTTCGTAGTTGAAGACCCATTTTTCGTGGTTAAAAGGTCTTCTATGATGAATGGTCTTCGTGGTAAAAGCCCTGTCGCAAAAGAATCTATCATGTTTTTTCTGAGACCGTGGCGGCTCACACCCTTCAGCCACGAAAATTTGTGTCGTCGTAGATATGTTCGCTAGCCATGTTGATTATCGACGTCGTGCAAACTGCCACGTGGAAAACACCGTTAACAGCCAGTTATCGCCGTTAACAGTCACAAAAACCATGTTAGATACCAGGCACATACAAGACCTGCTAATTATTAAGTGGGCCGACCTATTAGGAGAAACTAATAAGAAGATGACTCGTTACTGTTTCGCCATGCACTATTTGAAATGGGCTCATTAATATAGCCCGTTGTGGCTTGTATACTTTCAGGCATGTTACTGTTTTGGTCTACATAAGACTCATCTTAGTCCAACACTGTGCAGCCCATTAGTGGCCCGTGCCACGTCGGCCTGCGGTCGGTTCGTCATTGTTCTTATAGCCCATCGTGGGCTGCCCAATAACGGCCTTTTGTGAGAAAGTTTGCTACTGTTCTAGCCTTTTACTGTTCTGACCTTTTACTGTTCTAGCCTTCTACTGTTCTAGCCTTTTACTGTTCTGACCTTTTACTGTTCTAGCCTTCTACTGTTCATGCCAGTTACTATTTAGGCTCGTATATTTTGTGTCCTTTCGTGTTTACGTGCCATGTTAATGTTCCGGTATGCTACTGTTCTGGTTTGTTACTGTTCTGGCCTACTCCTTCCCTGGCCTGCTATTGTTCTAGCATGTTACTATTCTGGTATGTTACTGTTATTAGAGCCCGCCTGTGGGTCGGCCCATTACTTTTACGTTCTTTTATAGTTTTGGTCTTTTTAAAGCTCATGCCAATATCATAAAAGGTGTATAATCGGCAAACATCTTTTACTATTCATTGTTGGACCAATACAAGATGGGTGATACATTGCAAATGTATCTATAATTTTTGATGTTCCATGCTTGGTTTTATCCACTTTCTTGTGTTTTGTTCCAACTTTGGAGTACCTTTTATATGATTTCTTGGACTAACCTATTAACAAGAGCCACAGTGCCAGCTGCCTGTTTTCTGCTGTTTTTGGTTTCAGGAAAGTCAGAAAATGAATATTCTTGGAATTGGACGGGACAAAAGCCAAAGTGCCTATTTTTCCAGAAGTCATCAGATGCCAGAGTACGAGACGGAGAGGGGCCAGGGGGCCACCACACCACCTGGCCGCGCGGCCCAGCCTGGCCCGCGCCAGGGAGTGGTGAGGCCAGCCCTGGCACCCCCTTGGCCTCCCCTTCCGACTATAAGATGCCCTCGGGACGTAAACCCTAAGGGCCCAATCAAAAAGTCCACGAAAGAGTCTGTAGTCGCCGTCATGTCCATCCCTTGATCGGGAGGGATCTGAAGCTCTTCTCGGCACCCTGTCGGAGAGGGGAATTCACCCTGGAGGCCTTCTTCATCACCATGCAAGCCTCCGGTGTGATGCGTGAGTAGTTCATCCTTGGACAACGAGTCAATGTAGTAGCTAGATGGCTGGTTCTCCTCCTTTGTGCTTTCATGTCTAGATCTTGTGAGCTCCGTTCATGATCAAGATCATCTATTTGTAATTCTACATGTTGTGTTTGCGGGGATCCGATTGATATTGAGATGTTATTTCAGATTGATTCTATCATGTCTTTGTTATTTGTGATCTTGCATGCTTTCCGTTGTTAGTAGCTATCTTGGCCAAGTAGATGCTAGCAACTCCAAGAGTTAGTATTTATGCTCGATAGTGGGTTCATGCCTTTGGTAATCTGGGGAAGTGACAGAAATCTCTAAGGTACTAGATGTGCTGTTGCTACTAGGGAGAACACAACAATCCTTTGTTCATAGAACAATCATATTGTTTACTTTACACGCAGTTCGTAAAGCAATAATCTGTTGCTTGCAACTTAATACTGGAGGGGGTTCGGATGATAACCTGAAGGTGGATTATTAGTCATAGATGCAGTTGGATGGCGGTCTATGTATAATGTTGTAATACCCAATCAAGTTCCAAAGGAGTCAAGATGATTAGTATATGCATGTATTGCTTTCTCGATGTTTGTCAATTGCCCCGCTGTAATTTGTTCACCCAGCATGTTATCTATCTAAGGAGAGCCACCTCTAGTGAACTATGGATCCTGGTCCTTGTCTTTTACATACAATCTACAATCCTTTGCTGTTTTGTGTTTACTTTCTACAAACTTTTACTTCTTTCCAGCACTTTTCTGGGCGTCGTGCATTGAGCCACCAAGCATTTTTCTGGCGCCGTTGCCGGGGAGTCAAGGACATCTTCACAAGGGGAGTCCCTCATAACCAATCTCTTTACTTTGTTGTTTTTGTTTTGCTTAATTTCTTTTTTGCTTTATTTGCTTGTTTCTTTATCAAAAACACACAAAAAATAGTTTTACTAGTTTGCTTTCTTATTTCAAAACACAAAAAATGACTACTCTTGAAAACACTAAGTTGTGTGACTTCACTAGCACCAACAACAATGATTTTATGAGCACACCTATTGCTCCACCTGTGCATAAAGATACTTTCTTTGAGATAAACCTGCTTTGCTCAATCTTGTTATGAGAGAACAATTTTCTCGTATTGGTAATGAAGATGCTGCTTCCCATCTAAATAACTTTGTTGAACTTTGTGAGATGCAAAAGCATAGGGATATAGATGGTGATATTATTAAGCTGAAATTGTTTCCTTTCTCTTTGAGAGGAAAAGCTAAAGAATGGTTGAATTCCTTAACAAGGAATAGTATTGATTCTTGGACTAAGTGCAAAGATGCTTTTATTGGAAAATACTATCCTACTGCTAAGATTATATCCATGAGAAGTGAAATAATGAGGTTTAAACAACTTGATTATGAGCATGTTGCTCAAGCTTGGGAAAGAATGAAATCTTTGGTTAAGAATTGTCCCACTCATGGACTGACTGCTTGGATGATCATCCAAACTTTTTATGCAGGATTGAAGTATTCTTCAAGGAACCTATTGGATTCTGCTGCTGGAGGTACCTTTATGACCATCACTTTGGGTGCTGCAACAAAATTTCTGGACAATATGATGGTTAATTATTCTGCATGGCATACTGAGAGAGCTCCACAAGGTAGGAAGGTAAATTCTGTTGAGGAAACTTCCTCCTTGAGTGATAAGATTGATATTATTATGTCTATGCTTGTTAATGGGAAAGCCCATATTGATCCAAATAATGTTCCTTTAGCCTCCTTGGTTGCTCAAGAAGAGCAAGTTGATGTGAACTTCTTAAGAAATAACAATTTTGGCAACAATGCTTATAGGAACAATTTTGGTAACAACAATTATAAGCCATATCCTCCCAACAATGGTAATGCTTATGGAAATTCTTACAACAATAATAGGAGTACACCCTCTGAACTTGAAGTTATGCTTAAAGACTTTATTAGTAAGCAAACTGCTTTCAATAAAACTATTGAGGAATAACTCTCTAATGCTGAAAGAAATATAGCATCTTTGGCTGAAGCTCAATCTACTTTGAATAAAATGGCTGCTAAACCTAAAACTAATGAGAATCCCTTTGCAGCTACCAATGCTATACAAGTAAGAATTGATGAAAATGTTAGACTATTAGCTGAATTACATGCTAAGTGGGAAAGAGAAGATGAAATTGCTAGAAACATTAGTGTTTCTACTATTACCACCACTAGTGTTGAGGGTAGTAATAGTTCTACTACTTCAGATGATAAAGTTGATTTTGATCTTGATGGTTGCAACATCTCTGAAGTTATTAAGTTCCTACAAAAGCTTGCTAAAAGTCCTAATGCTAGTGCTATGAACATGGCCTTTACAAAACACATTACCGATGATCTCATAAAGATTAAAGAAGAAAAGATGAAACATAAAGCTTATATTCCTATAAAGCAAGAAGATGGTTGGGAACCCATCATTAATATGAAAGTGAATGACTTTGATTTCAAAGCTTTATGTTCTCTTGATAGTAGTGTTTCTATTATGCCTAGAAGGATTTATGATATGCTTGATTTGCCTCCACTTGAAGATTGTTATTTGAATGTCCCACTTGATGATAATGCTAAAAAGAAACTCATGGGGAGTCTTAATGATGTTCTTATTATGGTTAACAATTCCTATGTCCCCGTTGATTTCTATGTTTTGGATGTTGAATACAATGCTTCTTGTCCTATTACTTTGGGAAGACCTTTTCTTAGAACTGTTGGTGCCATCATTGATATTAAAGAAGGCACCATTAGATATCAACTCCCACTCAAGAAAGGTATAGAACACTTCCCTAAAAAGAGAGAAAATATCTCTTTTGCTTCTCCTATGAAAACAAAATTTGGTCTTAATGCTTCTTCATTTGAGAACACTTGATTCTTTATTTGCTTCTTATGCCTAACTTAAAGGCGTTAAAGAAAAGTACTTATTGGGAGATAATCCAAAAGTTTTAGATGAGTCTTGGAAGTTATTACCTCTGTAATAACCTCTCCTTATCCTTTTTATTTGCTTTTTGTGCCAATAGTAACCTCTAATGAGAGTGAAGTAATGATTGGGAAAGTTGCTGTCCCGAAACAGATAATTTTTGTTATTGTTCCCCAGGTAGTTATATAACTTTCTTTAGTTCAACACTTTTTGATTTGAGCAACAGAAGGTCTTAGAAAAAATTTGGCTTTACCTGCTGGTCTGTTTTGACAGATTTCTGCCATTTTCTGCATTTGCTTGTTGTTGGTTCCTTTTTGAGTTCTTTTAGAGAATTAGCTTTTTGAGGAAAGTGCTACAGTAGCTAGTGTTCTAATGGAAGTTTATTTGGTGTTAGAACTGAACCTTAAGACCTTTTATCTTAAGTGCACTAATGTTGCTAATAAAGATTGTGTGAAGTTTTGTATGAAGGAAAAATTTCAGGTGTATGGAAGGAATGAGTAATGAGATGAAGGATGGACTAAAGCTCAAGCTTGGGGATGCCACGCGTGTCTACCCAAGAAATATCCAAGAAGTACAAGCGTCAAAGCTTGGGGTTGCCCAAGGCATCCCCTTCTTCATCAATAAAAAATCCAGATTTCTTCCAAACGCTTCATTTTTATTGTTTCATGCATAGTTGTGTTGTTCTTGGAGCGTCTTCTTTTTCGTTTTCGTTTTGGTTTTTCGTTTGCTTGGTTTTCTTAGTTTTTCTGAATAAAATTGGTTGGACCCCCTCTTTCATACATTGGTTTGCAAATAGTTTGGTTTGGTTTGGAAAAGAGTAGGAAAGTTCATGCTTATGTGGTAAAAAGAGCTCGTTGTTGACTGTGGCCTATGCTTCTTTATGCCATGCTTGATATTGTTTTGGCTTTATGCTTAGTATTCTTTGCTGTAGCATGGGTTGATATAAACAATTGAGATTGCTTAATGTGCCTTGGATGAATCATGCGTTGTTTTAGCATATTAAAGCATAGTATAGTGGTATTCTCCTTTGATGCTTTATTTGGGTTGACTTGGCGCATGCTCACACCATGTTATGACTATCTCAAGTCACCATAGCCTTTATGATCCTTTAGTTTTCAACTAGTAGTATCACTTTATGCTTTGATCAATGATGTTTTGTCGCTCTGCATGATTATGGCCATTATTGCTCTCTTAGTTGGTCGCTCCCAGTCTTTTGCTAGCCTCCACAACAAAGTATGAGTTCCACTCATGCATCCAACCCCCTAAACCAAGTTATTACAAAGAGTCCACCATACCTACCTACTAGCTTATGCTATTCCAAGTATATTCATGCTTTTGTTTACCTTCCAAATTAAACTTGTTATGAGAAAACTAGTGATTAAAGCTCTCACGAACTTGATGGCACACTTTATTTTTCTTGCCCTTAATAAACTTGAACCATTGTGTCTTCTATGTTGTATAAGCTTGCACTTATTTGTCGGGAATTAGCAGAACCATGCTTTCACCATCAATGGGTGATGGCTCAATGCACGGCGCCCAGAAAAGTGCTAGTGCGTGGTTGATGTAGAGCTTGTTGGGAACCCCAAGAGGAAGGTATGATGAGCACATCAGCAAGTATCCCTCAGTTATGAAACCAAGGTTTAATCGAACCAGTAGGAGCAAGGAAACACCCCAAAGGTGTTACTAGCTGAGCTTTGGCAGGGCGCACTACCGGTGCTAGTAGCAACGCGGAGACCTGCACAACACAACCACAGAACTTTGTCCCCAACTTGCGATGAGGTTGTCAATCTCACCGTGTTTTGCGGAAAACAAAGGATTAAACGTATCGAATGGAAAAAAGTAAAAGTTTGCAGAAAGTAAACACAAAGAGAGTAAAGGATTGTAGATTGTATGTAAAAGACAAGGACCGGGATCCATAATTCACTAGAAGTGACTCTCCTTAGATAGATAACATGCTGGGTGAACAAATTACAGTGGGGCAATTGACAAACATCGAGAAAGCATTACATGCATATACTAATCATCTTGACTCCTTTGGAACTTGATTTGGCATTACAACATTATACATAGACCGCCATCCAACTGCATCTATGACTAATAATCCACCTTCAGGTTATCATCCGAACCCCCTCTAGTATTAAGTTGCAAGCAACAGATTATCGCTTTACGAACTGCGTGTAAAGTAAACAATATGATTGTTCTATGAACAAAGGATTGTTGTTTTCTCCCTAGTAGCAACATCACATCTAGTACCTTAGAGATTTCTGTCACTTCCCCAGATTACCAGAGGCATGAACCCACTATCGAGCATAAATACTAACTCTTGGAGTTGCTAGCATCTACTTGGCCAAGATAGCTACTAACAACGGAAAGCATGCAAGATGACAAATAACAAAGACATGATAGAATCAATAATCAATCTGAAATAGCATCTCAATATCCATCGTATCCCCGCAAACACAACATGCAGAATTACAAATAGATGATCTTGATCATGAACGGAGCTCACAAGATCTAGACATGAAAGCACAAAGGAGGAGAACCATCCATCTAGCTACTACATGGATCCTAGTCCAAGGATGAACTACTCACGCATCACACTGGAGGCTTACATGGTGATGAAGAAGGCCTCCAGGGTGAATTCCCCTCTCTGGCAGGGTGCCGGGAAGAGCTTCAGATCCCTCCCGATCTAGGGATGGAGATGACGGCGACTACAGACTCTTTCGTGGATTTTTGATTGGGCCCTTAGGGTTTTCGTCCCGAGGGCATCTTATAGTCGGAAGGGGAGGCCGAGGGGGTGCCAGGGCTGGCCTCACCACCCCCTAGCGCGGGCCAGGCCTGGCCGCACGGCCAGGTGGTGTGGTGGCCCCCTGGCCCCTCTCTGTCTCGTATTCTGACACTTGATGACTTCCGGAAAAATAGGCACTTTGGCTTTTGTCCCGTCCAATTCCGAGAATATTCATTTTCTGACTTTCCTGGAACCAAAAACAGTAGAAAACAGGCAGCTGGCACTGTGGCTCTTTTTAATAGGTTAGTCCAAGAAATCATATGAAAAGTACTCCAAAGTTGGAACAAAACACAAGAAAGTGGATAAAACCAAGCATGGAACATAAAAAATTATAGATACATTTGCAATGTATCAACATCCCCAAGCTTAACTCCTGCTCGTCCTCGAGTAGGTAAGTCATAAAAAGAAAGAATAATTTTTGAGGTGACATGCACCATCAAAGACTTGATCAAAGTATTTGCAAAACATTCAAAGCTGGGATCATAGTACTTCAATCATAACATGAAAGACAAAGTTCTAGCAATAAGACAAAGAAACTATGATGCAACATGAAAAGGCACAAACAAAAGATTCATTAATAACAATGCTTTGCAAGACGTTTGTTTGTTTCACATAAAGAAAACATAGCATAAAAGTATTCAGCTTGTCCCTCAATAGAGTAGCAAATATAAATGCATAGGACACCGTCAAAGTTCATAAGAGTGACTAGATACAATAGTGTAAAACGAGCAATATCAAGATATGCATCAATCAACTAGTCTTGGGACAATGCACATAGAACTAAGAATGGCCACTATGCTCTCAAAGTAAGTGCATAAAGATAGAAGGTGGACACTCAATATATATAGTGGAAGAAAGGCCTTTTATAAAAGGAAGTAGGGATTCAAGTCTCATAAAGAGCTTCCAAAAATTATGGTACTTATAGCTTTCATCTCTCATTGCCCCTATCATAAGCATCTTGAAGTGATTAAGGTTAAAGTGAACAAACTAAGGTGTACATGCTTGACGTAGTATAAGTCAGAAATCTCATGTCCCTTGTATACGAGGGCTGCTCCTCATGCTACTCAAGTTTAGTCACCGGTAAGTTCTTGTCATCGTAAGTATATGCGTATCATAGAGAACCGCCAACGGGGTACCCCTTGCCCGATGATACGGAAGAATCCCCATATCAAAATGACAAGACAAGCAGGCAACGAGCATCTCAACATTCTTCTTATTTACCATGGGAATATGGTGCTTTTTTCTCTCTTTCCTCTTTTCATAATCTCTTTTTTTCTCTTTTCTCTTTTTTCTCAATATAGGACTCTTTTTTTAAGAAGAATGCTTCATAGACAGCTCATTATGGTTATGCTGCAGGTTTCTACCATGTCAGCATGGATTAGACCAGCGGCCCAAGCGTTTCTCTAACACATATACATAACTCCATGGACTTACAAGCTCCCCTTTCATTTCCCACCGACGACATCCATATACAAAAGAGCATGATATCAACTAGGTACAAGTACCAAGTGCAATGTTGAAAGCGTTCCCCATGAAAGCATGGTTCTGCTAATTCCCAACAATTAAGTTTTGCAAGCATATAAAACATAGAAGACACAATGGTTCAAGTTTATTAAGGGCAAGAAAAGTAAAGTGTGCCATCAAGTTCGTGAGAGCTTTAATCACTAGTTTTCTTATAACAAGTTTAATTTGGAAGGTAAACAAAAGCATGAATATACTTGGAATAGCATAAGCTAATAGGTAGGTATGGTGGACTCTTTGGAATAACTTGGTTTAGGGAGTTGGATGCATGAGTGGAACTCATACTTTGTTGTGGAGGCTAGCAAAAGACTGGGAGCGACAAACTAAGAGAGCAATAATGGCCATAATCATGCAGAGCGACAAAACATCATTGATCAAAGCATAAACTGATACTACAAGTTGAAAACTAAAGGATCATAAAGGCTTTGGTGACTTGAGATAGTTATAACATGGTGTAAGCATGCGCCAAGTCAACCCAAATAAAACATCAAAGGAGAATACCACTATACTATGCTTTAATATGCTAAAACAACACATGATTCATCCAAGGCACATTAAGCAATCTCAATTGTTTATAACAAGTCATGCTACAGCAAAGAGTACTAAGCATAAAGCCAAAAAAATATCAAGCATGGCATGACAAAGCATAGGCCACAATCAAAAATGAGCTCTTTTTACCACATAAGCATGAACTTTCCTACTCTTTTCCAAACCAAACCAAACTATTTGCAAACTAATGTATGAAAGAGGGGGTCCAACCAATTTATTCAGAGAACTAAGAAAACTAAAACAAACAAAAAACAAAAACAAAAACAAAAAAGAAGACGCTCCAAGAACAACACAACTGTGCATGAAACAATAAAAATGAAGCGTTTGGAAGAAACCTGGAATTTTTATTGATGAAGAAGGGGATGCCTTGGGTATCCCCAAGCTTTGACGCTTGTACTTCTTGGATATTTCTTGGGGTGACACGCGTGGCATCCCCAAGTTTGAGCTTTAGTCCATCCTTCATCTCATTACTCATTCCTTCCATACACCTGAAATTTTTCCTTCATACAAAACTTCACACAATCTTTATTAGCAACATTAGTGCACTCAAGATAAATATGTCTTAAGGTTCAGTTCTAACACCAAATAAACTTCCATTAGAACACTAGGTACTGTAGCACTTCCCTCAAAAAGCTCAATTCTCTAAAAGAACTCAAAAAGGAACCAACAACAAGCAAATGCAGAAAATGGCAGAAATCTGTCAAAACAGACCAGCAGGTAAATACGATTTTTTTCGAAGACCTTATGATGCTCAAATCAAAAAGTGTTGAACTAAAGAAAGTTAGATAACTACCTGGGGAAGAATCACAAAAATTATCGCCTCAAAAAGGCGTTCAGAGATTTTACACGAATTTTTACGGTGAAGCACAGAAATCTGTTTCGGGACAGCAACTTTCCCAATCATTACTTCTCTCTCATTAGAGGTTACTCTTGGCACAAAAAGCAAATAAAAAGGATAAGGAGAGGTTATTACAGAGGCGATAACTTCCAAGACTCATATAAAACTTTTGGGTTATCTCCCAATAAGTACTTTTCTTTAACGTCTTTAAGTTAGGCATAAGAAGCAGATAAAGAATCAAGTGTTCTCAAATGAAGAAGCATTAAAACCAAATTTTGTTTTCATAGGAGAAGCAAAAGAAATCTTTTCTCTCTTTTTAGGGAAGTGTTCTATACCTTTCTTAAGTGGGAGTTGATATTTAATGGTGCCTTCTTTCATATCAATAATGGCACCAACAGTTTTAAGAAAAGGTCTTCCCAAAGTAATAGGACAAGAAGCATTGCATTCAACATCCAAAACATAGAAATCAACGGGGACATAAGAATTGTTAACCATAATAAGAACATCATTAAGGCTCCCCATGAGTTTCTTTTTAGCAATATCATCAAATGGGACATTCAAATAACAATCTTCAAGTGGAGGCAAATCATGCATATCATAAATCCTTCTAGGCATAATAGAAACACTACTATCAAGATCACACAAAGCTTTGAAATAAAAGTCATTCACTTTCATATTAATGATGGGTTCCCAACCATCTTCTTGTTTTATAGGAATAGAAGCTTTATGTTTCATCTTTTCTTCTTTAATCTTTATGAGAGCATCAGTAATGTGTTTTGTAAAGGCCATGTTCATACCACTAGCATTAGGACTTTTAGCAAGCTTTTGTAGGAACTTAATAACTTCAGAGATGTTGCAACCATCAAGATCAAAATCAAATTTATCATATAAAGTAGTAGAACTATTACTAGCCTCAACACTAGTGGTGGTAATAGTAGAAACACTAATGTTTCTAGCAATTTCATCTTCTCTTTCCCACTTAGCATGTAATTCAGCTAATAGTCTAACATTTTCACCAATTCTTACTTGTATAGCATTAGTAGCTGCAAAGGGATTATCATTAGTTTCAGGTTTAGCAGCCATTTTATTCAAAGTAGTTTGAGCTTCACCTAAAGATGCTATATTTCTTTTAGCATTAAAGAGTTTTTCCTCAATAGTTTTATTGAAGGCAGTTTGTTTACTAATAAACTCTTTAAGCATAACTTCAAGTTCAGAGGGAGCACTCTTATTATTGTTGTAAGAATTTCCATAAGCATTACCATTGTTGGGAGGATATGGCTTATAATTGTTGTTACCAAAATTGTTCCTATAAGCATTATTGCCAAAATTGTTATTTCTTATGAAGTTCACATCAACTTGCTCTTCTTGAGCAACCAAAGAGGCTAAAGGAACATTATTTGGATCAATATGGGCTTTCCCATTAACAAGCATAGACATAATAATATCAATCTTATCACTCAAGGAGGAGGTTTCCTCAACAGAATTTACCTTCCTACCTTGTGGAACTCTCTCATTATGCCATTCAGAATAATTAACCATCATATTGTCCAGAAGTTTTGTTGCAGCACCCAAAGTGATGTTCATAAAGGTACCTCTAGCAGCAGAATCCAATAGGTTCCTTGAAGAATAGTTCAATCTTGCATAAAAAGTTTGGATGATCATCCAAGCAGTCAGTCCATGAGTGGGACAATTCTTAACCAAAGATTTCATTCTTTCCCAAGCTTGAGCAACATGCTCATTATCAACATGGCTGATGCGACATTCCACCACTATGATGAGTTGCTCGGCATGGATGTTGGCCGCCTCCATACGCTCAACCTCGATCACCTTGTGGAGGCCGCGCAGGGCTTAGAGGACCTTGACGCCCCCTTTGGCTTGGACGAGATCTGGGACACGGTCAAGAGTTTGCCGGAGTGCAAGGCGCCGGGGCCGAACGGTTTCACCGCAGAATTTCTGCGTGCTTGTTGGAGCACGGTCAGGGCTGATTTTGCGGCAGTCTTTTAGCAGCTATTTGAGCTCCACGGGAGGGGCTTTTTCAAGCTGAACCATGCCCTACTCACACTGTTGCCCAAGCATGCCGAGGCGGCCCAATTGGGTGACTATCGACCAATCAGCCTAATCCACCTCGTCGCCAAGATCTTCACTAAGCTACTCTCGCTA
The DNA here is from genome assembly GCA_916181665.1 of Avena sativa. Lineage (NCBI taxonomy): Eukaryota > Viridiplantae > Streptophyta > Magnoliopsida > Poales > Poaceae > Avena > Avena sativa. The sequence goes on from OV702296.1 coordinate 430,545,727, forward strand.
CGTCTCGTGCCCAAGCTCAAAGACATTGTGAGTCCCATTCAGAACGCATTCATCCGAGGACGGAGCCTGCACGACAACTTCGTGCTCGTCCGCCAATCTGCACGGCTACTCCACCAGCTTGGCGCCCCATGCGTCCTCCTCAAGCTTGACCTCGCACACGCCTTCGACTCCTTATCGTGGCCCTTCCTCTTTGAGGGGTTGCAACACATCGGTTTTGGGAACAGGTTCCTCGGCTGGCTCGCAATCCTGTTCTCCTCTGCGAGCACCAAGGTGTTGCTCAATGGGGAGCCCGGCCTGCCAATCTGGCACCGACACGGGTTGCGCCAAGGGGACCCTCTTTCACCGCAAATGTTCTACATTGCGGTTGACGTCCTCGGCAAGTTATTCAAGCGCGCCACTGAGCTAGGCATTCTCCAGCAGCTCCACCCTCGGCGCATGATCCCATCTGTCTCCTCTACACAGATGATGTGATCCTGTACTGCCACCCTACGGAGGGAGACATTGCGGCAGTGAAGGAAATCCTTCGAATATTTGGCATCACTTCCGGCTTGCATGTGAACTATGCCAAGTGCACTGCCACGATGATCAGAGGTGCGGGAGGGGACGCCGGACCTATGTTGCAGCCGCTCGGGTGCCCGATCGTGGACTTCCCCATAACCTACCTAGGAATCCCTCTCTCCATCCACCTACCTAGGAACCCCTTGTTGAGCGGATGGCGAGCAAGCTACCCACGTGGAAATCGCGACTAATGCAGAAGCCTGGGAGGCTGGCCGTGGTCAAGTCGGTCCTTGGGGCCATCCCGATTCACCAGCTGCTCGTGCTGGACCCCTCTAAGAAGATGATTAAAGCCATGGAAAAAATCCAGAGGGGTTTCCTCTAGGAAGGGAGGGCCGCTGCCAATGGTGGGAGCTGCCATGTGAACTGGCAGTTGGTCTGCCGCCCCACCGACCTAGGCAGTCTCGGAGTCCAGGACCTGGAGCTCACTGGCCTTGCGCTGCGTCTACGCTGGTTGTGGCTGGATCGCATGGACAACTCTCGCGCCTGGAGTGGCTTGGGCATTCCATCCTCATCCACGGAGCGCGAGCTCTTCTTCGCCTCCACCCACATGGTGCTGGGAAATGGCCAGTCGGCGTTGTTCTGGGAGGATAGGTGGATCGATGGTTTCTCTGTCCGCGAGATCGCACCCCTCCTATATGAATGCATCCCTAGGAACCGACGGAAGACTCAGACCATGGTGGAGGGGCTCGCGGCCAACAGCTGGGCTCGTGACATCCAGGGGGTCCTAGGCGTTCTGGAGGTAGGGCAGTACCTACTCCTATGGCTCACGGTCACCCCTACTGCCCTTTCTGAGGACGATGTCAAGCTGATCTGGAAGTGGTCTGCCGACGACATCTACACCACAAGGTCGGCATACCGGGCAGCATTCCTCGGATCAAAGCGCTGCGATGCCTGGAAGCTAATTTGGAAGGCCTGGGTGCCCAACCGCGTCAAATTCTTTCATTGGTTGGCCAACCTTGACCGGTGTTGGACTGCTGAGAGGCTCGCGAGGAGAAACCTTCAGCACCACCCCAGCTGTGTCCTCTGTGATCAGGACATGGAGACCATGCAGCATCTGATAATCACCTGGCCCTTCTCTAGGCAGGTTTGGCACGAGATCCTTGCATGGCTGCGTCTTTCTTGCCAGCCGCCTTCCGACGAGGCCACCCTCTTTGACTGGTGGACGGTGGCCCAGTGCTACACGCCCAAACCAATGCACAAGGGGCTGGCCTCCGCGACACTGCTGATCCCCTGGATGATCTGGAAGGCGCGCAATGACTGTGTATTTGAGCGCGCGCAACCGTCTACCCAAGCCCTGGTCACCAAAATCAAAGAGGAAGTCTCAGCGTGGATACTCGCGGGAGCTAGAGGATTGAGAGACATAACCCCAACAACTTGGGATGTACACTAGTAGCTATTTCTGTAATCTGGGTGTCTGCCTCTTAGGAGGCGTGTAACAACTCTATCTTTTCATTATAATGAAACACAAAGCTTTTGCATTTTCTAAAAAAAACTTCTCATAGATATAATCTTAGCAGGAGGATAGTATTTTCTAATGAAAGCATCTTTGCATTTAGTCCAAGAATCAATACTATTCCTAGTTAAGGAATTCAACCATTCTTTAGCTTTTCCTCTCAAATAGAAAGGAAACAATTTCAGCTTAATAATATCACCATCTATATCCCTATGCTTTTGCATCTCACAAAGTTCAACAAAGTTTTTTAGATGGGAAGCAGGATCTTCATTACCGATACCAGAAAATTGTTCTCTCATAACAAGATTTAGTAAAGCCGGTTTTATCTCAAAGAAAGTATCTTCAGGCACGGGTGGAGCAATAGGTGTGCTCATAAAATCATTGTTGTTGGTGCTAGTGAAGTCACACAACTTAGTGTTTTCAAGAGTAGTCATTTTTTGTGTTTTTTAATAAGAAAGCAAACTTGTAAAACTAATTTTTTTGTGTTTTTGATAACAAAACAAGCAAACAAAGCAAAAAGAAACTAAGCAAAACAAAAATAACAAACTAAAGAGATTGGTTATGAGGGACTCCACTTGTGAAGATGTCCTTGACTCCCCGGCAACGGCGCCAGAAAAATGCTTGATGGCTCAATGCACGACACCCAGAAAAGTGCTGGTGCGTGGTTGATGTAGAGCTCGTTGGGAACCCCAAGAGGAAGGTATGATGAGCATAGCAACAAGTTTCCCTCAGTTATGAAACCAAGGTTTAATCGAACCAGTAGGAGCAAGGAAACACCCCAAAGGTGTTACTAGTTGAGCTTTGGCAGGGCGCACTACCGGTGCTAGTAGCAACGTGGAGACCTGCACAACACAACCATAGAACTTTGTCCCCAACTTGCGATGAGGTTGTCAATCTCACCGTGTTTTGCGGAAAACAAAGGATTAAACGTATCGAATGGAAAGAAGTAAAAGTTTGCAGAAAGTAAACACAAAGCAGTAACAGTTTATAGATTGTATGTAAAGAAAAGGACCGAGATCCATAGTTCACTAGAGGTGGCTCTCCTTAGATAGATAACATGCTGGGTGAACAAATTACAGCGGGGCAATTGACAAACATCGAGAAAACAATACATGCATATACTAATCATCTTGACTCCTTTGAGACTTGATTGGGCATTACAACATAATACATAGACCGCCATCCAACTGCATCTATGACTAATAATCCACCTTCAGGTTATCATCCGAACCCCCTCTAGTATTAAGTTGCAAGCAACATATTATTGCTTTACAAACTGCATGTAAAGTAAACAATATGATTGTTCTATGAACAAAGGATTGTTGTTTTCTCCCTAGTGGCAACAGCACATCTAGTACCTTAGAGATTTCTGTCACTTCCCTAGATTACCAGAGGCATGAACCCACTATCGAGCATAAATACTAACTCTTGGAGTTGCTAGCATCTACTTGGCCAAGATAGCTACTAACAACGGAAAGCATGCAAGATCACAAATAACAAAGACATGATAGAATCAATAATCAATCTGAAATAGCATCTCAATATCCATCGGATCCTCGCAAACACAACATGCTGAATTACAAATAGATGATCTTGATCATGAACGGAGCTCACAAGATCTAGACATGAAAGCACAAAGGAGGAGAACCAGCCATCTAGCTACTACATGGATCCGTAGTCCAAGGATGAACTACTCACGCATCACACCGGAGGCTTGCATGGTGATGAAGAAGGCCTCCAGGGTGAATTCCCCTCTCCGGCAGGGTGCCGGGAAGAGCTTCAGATCCCTCCCGATCTACGGATGGAGATGACGGCGGCTGTAGACTCTTTCGTGGATTTTTGATCGGGCACTTAGGGTTTTCGTCCCGAGGGTAATATATAGGCGGAAGGAGAGGATGAGGGGGTGCCGGGAGCGGCCACACAACCCCCTGGCGTGGGCCAGGCCTGGTCACGCGGCTAGGTGGTGTGTTGGCCCCCTGGACCCTCTCCGTCTCGTATTCTGGCACTTGATGACTTCAAGAAAAATAGGCACTTTGGCTTTTGTCCCGTCCAATTCCGAGAATATTCATTTTCTAACTTTCCTGGAACCAAAAACAGCAGAAAACAGGCAGCTGGCACTGTGTCTCTTGTTAATAGGCTAGTCCAAGAAATCATATGAAAAGTACTTAAAAGTTGGAACAAAACACAAGAAAGTGGATAAAACCAAGAATGGAACATCAAAAATTATAGATACATTTGCAATGTATCAATGGGCCAATAACAAAACCCGATATTGTTCCCTAATAGACCTAGCTGGCCCAGTTATGGTACCGCCTACTGCCATGTGTGGATAGTGATACATTGCAAATGTATCTATAATTTTTGATGTTCCATGCTTGGTTTTATCCACTTTCTTGTGTTTTGTTCCAACTTTGGAGTACTTTTCATATGATTTCTTGGACTAACCTATTAACAAGAGCCACAGTGCCAGCTGCCTGTTTTCTGCTGTTTTTGGTTCGAGGAAAGTCAGAAAATGAATATTCTCGGAATTGGATGGGACAAAAGCTAAAGTGCCTATTTTTCTGGAAGTCATCAGATGCCAAAGTACGAGACGGAGAGGGGCCAGGGGCCACCACACCACCTGGCGCGCGGCCTAGCCTGGCCCGCGCCAGGGGGTGGTGAGGCCATCCCTGGCACCCTCTCGGCCTCCCCTTCCGACTATAAGATGCCCTCGGGACGAAAACCCTAAGGTCCCGATCAAAAATCCACGAAAGAGTCTGTAGCCACTGTCATCTCCATCCCTAGATCGGGAGGGATCTAAAGCTCTTCCCGGCACCCTGCCGGAGAGGGGAATTCACCCTGGAGGCCTTCTTCATCACCATGCAAGCCTCCGGTGTGATGCGTGAGTAGTTCATCCTTGGACTAGGATCCATGTAGTAGCTAGATGGCTGGTTCTCCTCCTTTGTGCTTTCATGTCTAGATCTTGTGAGCTCTGTTCATGATCAAGATCATCTATTTGTAATTCTGCATGTTGTGTCTGCGGGGATCCGATGGATATTGAGATGCTATTTCAGATTGATTATTGGTTCTATCATGTCTTTGTTATTTGTCATCTTGCATGCTTTCCGTTGTTAGTAGCTATCTTGGCCAAGTAGATGCTAGCAACTCCAAGAGTTAGTATTTATGCTCGATAGTGGGTTCATGCCTCTGGTAATCTGGGGAAGTGACAGAAATCTCTAAGGTACTAGATGTGCTGTTGCTACTAGGGAGAAAACAACAATCCTTTGTTCATAGAACAATCATATTGTTTACTTTACACGCAGTTCGTAAAGCAATAATCTATTGCTTGCAACTTAATACTGGAGGGGGTTCGGATGATAACCTGAAGGTGGATTATTAGTCATAGATGCAGTTGGATGGCGGTCTATGTATTATGTTGTAGTGCCCAATCAAGTCTCAAAGGAGTCAAGATGATTAGTATATGCATGTATTGTTTTCTCGATGTTTGTCAATTGCCCCACTGTAATTTGTTCACCCAGCATGTTATCTATCTGAGGAGAGCCACCTCTAGTGAACTATGGATCTCGGTCCTTTTCTTTACATACAACCTATAAACTGTTTACTGCTTTGTGTTTACTTTCTACAAACTTTTACTTCTTTCCATTCGATACGTTTAATCCTTTGTTTTCCGCAAAACATGGTGAGATTGACAACCTCATCGCAAGTTGGGGACAAAGTTCTGTGGTTGTGTTGTGCAGGTATCCATGTTACTACTAGCACCGGTAGTGCGCCCTGCCAAAGCTCAGCTAGTAACACCTTTGGGGTGTTTCCTTGCTCCTACTGGTTTGATTAAACCTTGGTTTCATAACTGAGGGAAACTTGCTGCTGTGCTCATCATACCTTCCTCTTGGGGTTCCCAATGAGCTCTACATCAACACCGCCATCAAGCATTTTTCTGGCGCCGTTGCCGGGGAGTCAAGGACATCTTCACAAGGGGAGTCCCTCATAACCAATCTCTTTACTTTGTTGTTTTTGTTTTGCTTAGTTTTCTTTTTGCTTGGTTTGCTTGTTTTGTTATTCAAAAACACAAATAAATTAGTTTTACTAGTTTGCTTTCTTATTTGAAAACCCAAAAAAATGACTACTCTTGAAAACACTAAGTTGTGTGACTTCACTAGCACCAACAACAATGATTTTACGAGCACACCTATTGCTCCACCTGTGCCTGAAGATACTTTCTTTGAGATAAAACCTGCTTTGCTCAATCTTGTTATGAGAGAACAATTTTCTGGTATTGGTAATGAAGATGTTGCTTCCCATCTAAATAACTTTGTTGAACTTTGTGAGATGCAAAAGCATAGGGATATAGATGGTGATATTATTAAGCTGAAATTGTTTCCTTTCTCTTTGAGAGGAAAAGCTAAAGAATGGTTGAATTCCTTAACTAGGAATAGTATTGATTCTTGGATTAAATGCAAAGATGCTTTCATTGGAAAATACTATCCTCCTTCTAAAATTATATCCATGAGAAGTGAAATAATGAAGTTTAAACAACTTGATAATGAGCATGTTGCTCAAGCTTGGGAAAGAATGAAATCTTTGGTAAAGAATTGTCCCACTCATGGACTGACTACTTGGATGATCATCCAAACTTTTTATGCAGGATTGAACTATTCTTCAAGGAACCTATTGGATTCTGCTGCTGGAGGTACCTTTATGACCATCACTTTGGGTGCTGCAACAAAACTTCTGGACAATATGATGGTTAATTATTCTGAATGGCATACGGAGAGAGCTTCACAAGGTAAGAAGGTAAATTCTGTTGAGGAAACTTCCTCCTTGAATGATAAGATTGATATTATTATGTCTATGCTTGTTAAGGGGAAAGCCCATATTGATCCAAATAATGTTCCTTTAGCCTCTTTGGTTGCTCAAGAAGAGCAAGTTGATGTGAACTTCATAAGAAATAACAATTTTGGCAACAATGCTTATGGTAATAATGCTTATAGGAACAATTTTGGTAACAACAATTATAAGCATATCCTCCCAACAATGGTAATACTTATGGAAATTCTTACAACAATAATAAGAGTGCTCCCTCTGAACTTGAAGTTATGCTTAAAGAGTTTATTAGTAAACAAACTGTCTTCAATAAAACTATTGAGGAAAAACTCTCTAATGCTGAAAGAAATATAGCATCTTTAGCTGAAGCTCAAACTACTTTGAATAAAATGGCTGCTAAACCTGAAACTAATGAGAATCCCTTTGCAGCTACTAATGCGATACAAGTAAGAATTGATGAAAATGTTAGACTATTAGCTGAATTACATGCTAAGTGGGAAAGAGAAGATGAAATTGCTAGAAACATTAGTGTTTCTACTACTTTAGATGATAAATTTGACTTTGATCTTGATGGTTGCAACATCTCTGAAGTTATTAAGTTCCTACAAAAGCTTGATAAAAGTCCTAATGCTAGTGTTATGAACATGGCCTTTACAAAACACATTACTGATGCTCTCATCAAGATTAAAGAAGAAAAGATGAAACATAAAGCTTCTATTCCTATAAAACAAGAAGATGGTTGGGAACCCATCATTAATATGAAAGTGAATGACTTTGATTTCAAAGCTTTATGTTCTCTTGATAGTAGTGTTTCTATTATGCCTAGAAGGATTTATGATATGCTTGATTTGCCTCTTCTTGAAGATTGTTATTTGAATGTCCCACTTGATGATAATGCTAAAAAGAAACTCATGGGGAGTCTTAATGATGTTCTTATTATGGTTAACAATTCCTATGTCCCCGTTGATTTCTATGTTTTGGATGTTGAAACAATGCTTCTTGTCCTATTACTTTGGGAAGACCTTTTCTTAGAACTGTTGGTGCCATCATTGATATTAAAGAAGGCACCATTAAATATCAACTCCCACTCAAGAAAGGTATAGAACACTTCCCTAAAAAGAGAGAAAATATCTCTTTTGCTTCTCCTATGAAAACAAAATTTGGTCTTAATGCTTCTTCATTTGAGAACACTTGATTCTTTATTTGCTTCTTATGCCTAACTTAAAGGCGTTAAAGAAAAGTACTTATTGGGAGATAACCCAAAAGTTTTAGATGAGTCTTGGAAGTTATTACCTCTCTAATAACCTCTCCTTATCCTTTTTATTTGCTTTTTGTGCCAATAGTAACCTCTAATGAGAGTGAAGTAATGATTGGGAAAGTTGCTGTCCCGAAACAGATTTTTGTGCTTCACCGTAAAACTTCGTGAGAGAGCTCTGTATGTCGGATTGAGATGTACTTTTTTGTCCTTCTGTCCAGGTTGTTACATAACTTCCGTTAGTTCAACACTTTTTGATTTGAGCAATAGAAGGTCTTCGAAAAAATTCGTCTTTACCTGCTGGTCTGTTTTGACAGATTTCTGCCATTTTCTGAATTTGCTTCTTGTTGTTTCCTTCTTGAGTTCTTTTGGGGAATTGAGCTTTTTGAGGGAAGTGCTACAGTAGCTAGTGTTCTAATGGAAGTTTATTTGGTGTTAGAACTGACCCTTAAGACCTTTTATCTTGAGTGCACTAATGTTGCTAATAAAGATTGTGTGAAGTTTTGTATGAAGGAAAAATTTCAGGTGTATGGAAGGAATGAGTAATGAGATGAAGGATGGACTAAAGCTAAAGCTTGGGGATGCTACGCGTGTCACCCCAAGAAATATCCAAGAAGTACAAGCGTCAAAGCTTGGGGATGCCCAAGGCATCCCCTTCTTCATCAATAAAAATCCCAGGTTTCTTCCAAACGCTTCATTTTTATTGTTTCATGCACAGTTGTGTTGTTCTTGGAGCGTCTTCTTTTTTGTTTTGGTTTTGGTTTTTCGTTTGGTTTGGTTTGCTTAGTTTGCTGAATAAATTGGTTGGACCCCCTCTTTCATACATTGGTTTGCAAATAGTTTTGTTTGGTTTGGAAAAGAGTAGGAAAGTTCATGATTATGTGGTAAAAAGAGCTCGTTTTTGACTGTGGCCTATGCTTGGTCTTGTCATGCTTGATATTGTTTTGGCTTTATGCTTAGTATTATTTGCTGTAGCATGACTTGTTTTAAACAATTGAGATTGCTTAATGTGCCTTGGATGAATCATGCGTTGTTTTAGCATATTAAAGCATAATATAGTGGTATTCTCCTTTGATGCTTTGTTTGGGTTGACTTGGCGCATGCTCACACCATGTTATGACTATCTCAAGTCACCATAGCCTTTATGATCCTTTAGTTTTCAACTAGTAGTATCACTTTATGCTTTGATCAATGATGTTTTGTCGCTCTGCATGATTATGGCCATTATTTCTCTCTTAGTTTGTCGCTCCCAGTCTTTTGCTAGCCTCCACAACAAAGTATGAGTTCCACTCATGCATCCAACTCCCTAAACCAAGTTATTCCAAAGAGTCCACCATACCTACCTATTAGCTTATGCTATTCTAAGTATATTCATGCTTCTGTTTACCTTCCAAATTAAACTTGTTATGAGAAAACTAGTGATTAAAGCTCTCACGAACTTGATGGCACACTTTATTTACTTTCCCTTAATAAACTTGAACTATTGTGTCTTCTATGTTGTATATGCTTGCACTTATTTGTTGGGAATTAGCAGAACCGTGCTTTCATGGGGAACGCTTTCAACATTGCACTTGGTACTTCTACCTAGTTGATATCATTCTCTTTTGTATATGGATGTCGTCGGTGTGAAATGAAAGGGGAGCTTGTAAGTCCATGGAGTTATGTATATGTGTTAGAGAAATGCCTGGGCCGCTGGTCTAATACATTCTGACATGGTAGAAACCTGCAGCGTAACCATAATGAGTTGTCTATGAAGCATTCTTCTTATAAATAAAAAGAGTCCTATCTTGAGAAAAAAGAGAAAAGAGAAAAAAAAGAGATACTGTGAAAAGAGGAAAGAGATAAAAAAGCACCATACTCCATGGTAAATAAGAAGAATGTTGAGATGCTCGTTGTCTGCTAGCCTTGTCATTTTGATATGGGGATTCTTCCGTATCATCGGGCAAGGGGTACCCCGTTGGCGGTTCTCTATGATACGCATATACTTACGATGACAAGAACTTACCGGTGACTAAACTTGAGTAGCATGAGGAGCAGCCCTCGTATGCAAGGGACATGAGATTTCTGACTTATACTTCGTCAAGCATGTACACCTTAGTTTGTTCACTTTAACCTTAATCACTTCAAGATGCTTATGATAGGGGCAATGAGAGCTGAAAGCTATAAGTACCATAATTTTTGGAAGCTCTTTATGAGACTTGAATCCCTACTTCCTTTTATAAAAAGGCATTTCTTCCACCATTATATTGAGTCTCCACCTTCTATATTTATGCACCTACTTTGAGAGCATAGTGGCCATTCTTAGTTCTATGTGCATTGTCCCAAGACTAGTTGATTGATGCATACTTTGATATTGCTTGTTTTAAACTATTGTATCTAGTCACTCTTATGAACTTTGAAGGTGTTCTATGCATTTATATTTGCTACTCTATTGAGGGACAAGCTGAATACTATTATGCTATGTTTTCTTTATGTGAAACAAACAAACGTCTTGCAAAGCATTGTTATTCATGAATCTTTTGTTTGTACCTTTTCATGTTGCATCATAGTTTCTTTGCTTATTGCTAGAACTTTGTCTTTCATGTTATGATTGAAGTACTATGATCCCAGCTTTGAATGTTTTACAAATACTTTGATCAAGTCTTTGATGGTGCATGTCACCTCAAAAATTATTCTTTCTTTTTATCACTTACCTACTCGAGGACGAGCAGGAGTTAAGCTTGGGGATGTTGATACATTGCAAATGTATCTATAATTTTTTATGTTCCATGCTTGGTTTTATCCACTTTCTTGTGTTTTGTTCCAACTTTGGAGTACTTTTCATATGATTTCTTGGACTAACCTATTAACAAGAGCCACAGTGCCAGCTGCCTGTTTTCTGCTGTTTTTGGTTCCAGGAAAGTCAGAAAATGAATATTCTCGGAATTGGACGGGACAAAAGCCAAACTGCCTATTTTTCCAGAATTCATCAGATGCCAGAGTACGAGACGGAGAGGGGCCTGGGGGCACCACACCACCTGGTCGCGCGGCCCAGCCTGGCCCGCGCCAGGGGGTGGTGAGGCCAGCCCTGGCACCCCCTCGGCCTCCCCTTCCGACTATAAGATGCCCTCGGGACAAAAACTCTAAGTGCCCGATCAAAAATCCACAAAAGAGTCTATAGCCGCCGTCATCTCCATCCCTAGATCGGGAGGGATCTGAAGCTCTTCCCGGTACCCTGCCGGAGAGAGGAATTCACCCTGGAGGCCTTCTTCATCACCATGTAAGCCTCCGGTGTGATGCGTGAGTAGTTCATCCTTGGACTACGGATCCATGTAGTAGCTAGATGGCTGGTTCTCCTCCTTTGTGCTTTCATGTCTAGATCTTGTGAGCTCCGTTCATGATCAAGATCATCTATTTGTAATTCTGCATGTTGTGTTTGCGGGGATCCGATGGATATTGAGATGTTATTTCAGATTGATTATTGATTCTATCATGTCTTTGTTATTTGTCATCTTGCATGCTTTCCGTTGTTAGTACCTATCTTGGCCAAGTAGATGCTAGCAACTCCAAGAGTTAGTATTTATGCTCGATAGTGGGTTCATGCCTCTGGTAATCTGGGGAAGTGACATAAATCTCTAAGGTACTAGATGTGCTATTGCTACTAGGGAGAAAACAACAATCCTTTGTTCATAGAACAATCGTATTGTTTACTTTACACGCAGTTCGTAAAGCAATAATTTGTTGCTTGCAACTTAATACTGGAGGGGGGTCGGATGATAACCTGAAAGTGGATTATTAGTCATAAATGCAGTTGGATGGCGGTCTATGTATTATGTTGTAATGCCCAATCAAGTCTCAAAGGATTCAAGATGATTAGTATATGCATGTATTGCTTTCTCGATGTTTGTCAATTGCCCCGCTGTAATTTGTTCTCCCAGCATGTTATCTATCTAAGGAGAGCCACCTCTAGTGAACTATGGATCTCGGTCCTTTTCATTACATACAATCTATAAACTATTTACTACTTTGTGTTTACTTTCTGCAAATTTTTACTTCTTTCCATTCGATACGTTTAATCCTTTGTTTTCCGCAAAACACGGTGAGATTGACAACCTCATCGCAAGTTTGGGACAAAGTTCTGTGGTTGTGTTGTGCAGGTCTCCACGTTGCTACTAGCACCAGTAGTGCGCCTGTAACATCCCAAAACATTAATCTAAGCTTATCAAGATCAAATCATCCAAAAATGGGGTTAACAAAAACTTTTTCAAATTTAAAATAAAAGCATTCATATATGTGTGCATTTAAAATAGGAGTTGTTTGAATTGCCATGATTGATTGATCCAATGCTTGTAAAATGTTTCTTAGGTGATTTAAACATCATCTACATCATTCCCAAACTTTTCCTAAAGAAAATCAAATCAAAAAGAATTAAAAAGAAAGAATGGTCATTTTGACAAATCTAACTCTCATGCCTACTTTGGCTATTCCTAGTACTCAATTCTTAACAGAAATAATTCTTGATCTTTATAACCCTTGCTAGTACACATAATGAGGTACCAAGGCCCACCATTGGATCTGCTAAAAACATTCTGTTAACTATTTAAATGACAGTTTAAAATTGAATCTAATGCATATGCATAGATCACCCCTATTTCTAAAACCATCTTTTTGAGCTCCACTTTCAAAACCCTTGCAACCAGAGACTACCTATCACTAGTGGAGATCACTCAAAAATTTTGAAATCAAAATTCAAAACTTTTTCTCTTTCGGCCATTTTGTCAAACACCTTGTTAGCAAGATCATTAAGGCCTAACTATTACTGTTTTGGGCTGATTTTGTCTAGCAATTCTGTAGTGCTTTGATCATCTTGTCCCCCCTCAAGCCAGACCAGACCAACCCCAGCCTCTTCTCTACCCCCTAGCCACACTGCACTACCATGCCGAGCCCTCTCTCGCCGGCCGACCATGCACTTGTAGCAGCAACCCTCTCCAGCCCCTCTCCTCATGTCTAGCAGCTTGTCAGTGGTCCACCTCCACCGCCCAACCAGCCCCAGGCCAGAGACAAAGAGCAGAGCGGCCAGGAACCGACGCGCCCGGAACTGGTCGAGCATGCCGACGCCGCCCCCAGAGCGCGCATTGTCCCCGCTCGCATAGACCATCCCTTGGCACCAGCCCACACCCACCGCTCCACCTCGACCTGGAGAACACCCCAGACACCCCCGTTCGCCGCCCAAAGCCCCACAGCCACCGCTCGCCATGGACACCGCCGCCTCTGCCTCTCAGAGCGCCACCTCACCCATACCGCATACCACCGCTCCTATGGCCGCATTTAAATCCTAGAGCACCGCCAGGGAACCGCCCATCGATCGCCATCCCCAGCCATGCCGCTAGCTCGTCGTAGCCATGTCGCCATCGTCGACCGCCCATCCCGCTCGGCCTCACCGTTGGGCCTATAAAAAGAGCCCTCCCCAGCCATTCTTCTCCACACCATTCCACTCCCCTCACCTCTCTGAACCTCACCCACCTCTCGCCGGAGCAAGTGGAGCACTAGCTCGCCGGAATTGGAGCCAGAGCCGCCGCCTCTGGAGGAGAAGGGTGCCGTTGATTGCGACCACCCCAAGCTCCGCCGCAACCGCGCCTCGCCTCGCCGTCGTCTTCCACTTTGTTTGTTCGCCTCGCCGACCCTGCCGGCGCCCTGGTACGCCCCTAGTAGACCCCCACCGAGCCGCTAGGGTTCGAGCTCGCCGGCGACCTGTTCGTCGTCGACGACGACCCTCAGCCGTAGATCTATCCTCTAATCGCACGACCCACGGCGCGCGTACCATTTCGCATGTTAAGTGCCGCTGACAAGCGGGACCCCCCTGTCAGCTGAGCCCTGCGCCGCGGAGCGCCACTGGGCCGGCCCATTCCTTTTCCCGCGTTAGCCCACAGATTCAAATCTGGATTTTTCTTTTAGTTTGAATCTAGTTTCTGTCCACTAGTTTGAAAATCAATTCAGAGAGTTTTAGAAATCCAAATTGCATGAAACCAATTTTGTCTGAAAGGTATTAAAATGATCTATCCAAGCCCGTTGGATTTAATTCAATTAGAGTTATAGATCTCTCCTAATAAAAATAAGAAGACAGAAGCTTTTGCAACTTGCAACATTTTTATAAAATCAACCAAGTTAGCTTTTGAGTTGATTCCAACTCTCAAAAATCAAATTTCATCATATCTATCTAACCATGTAATAATATTAAGGTTTACATACAGTGACTTTGGACTAGTACCAAAATAATGCTATATAGGCATTTCTAGTCACTTTAAATCATTAAATAATAAACTTAAACCAAAGTAATATTGATCCAACCTTTGAATATCATTCCCACATGTTAGAATATGTGGTGAGGACATGGGTCCACATGATCCCATATTTTGGTGGTGAATATTAAATTTTAGTTAATATTTCAATGAGTAGAAATTACTTTTCCAAAATAAAAAGGTTGAAACTAATTAAACCTGAAACTATTGAATTAAACCTGTGATGCTTGTGATGATAATAGATCATAAATTGTGTGTTTTAGAATGCTACTGAGCCTAGTTAAGTATTGTTTGGTGATTGTGCACTCCCTATGTATTTCTAGACGATAGTACCGACCAAGCTTTCGAGGAGGAGGAGTTCTACCAAGAAGAAGAAGAAGAAAACTTCAACCACTGCACCAAGCAAGGCAAGCTATTAGTGGCAAGCTAACCCTTGCAAAACCTACCTTAACAAACATTCACATAAAACCCCCTACAACATTTCAATATTACATGTAGAACCAATTTCAGCAATTTCACCCGAAACAGTTTCGGTGTCTATTGAAATAATTCCAGCGCTTTCTTAAATCTTTATCTGAAACATATTTGCTCCAAATGGTGTCGGTATCCCTTAAGTGTGTCACCCTACGGTTCGTGAATAATGCAGACATGATCGAGACCCCTCTCAGATCAATAATCAGAAGCAGGACCTGGAGATCCATACTGACTCCTACACATTCAACGATGACTTCTGTGATCGCGAGAACCTTTAACGCTAGTAACTCAATCCCTTTGTCCCGCGATATATTACATGTCCGAGATTTGATCATCGGTATCTCCATACCTAGTTTGATCTCGTTACCGACATGTACTCTTTTCTCGTTCCCGTGATATAACATTCTAGTGATCACATCACTTGCTTGCAAGCTATTTCAATGTGATATCACCGAGAGGGCCCAGGGTATATCTATCCGTCATCGGGATGGACAAATCCCACTCTTGATCCATGAGCCTCAACATAACACCTTCGTAGCACTGAACCCACCTTTATAGTCACCCTGTTACGGTGTGACGTTTGATGTTATCAAGATACTCTTCTGGTGTTAGCAATTAACATGATCTCATGGTCTAAGGATAAAGATTACTTCGTATGATGTTATAGCAATATAAACATAATGACTTGATCGTAATGCTATACTTCGGATGAATGTTCATCACATCATTCCACCAATGGTGTGACCTTGTTATTAACAACATCCAATGTCCATGATCAGGAAACCTTGATCATCTTGTTAATCAACAAGCTAGTCTATAAGAGAGGCATGACTAGGAACCCTTTTTGTTTATTAAACACACATGTATTGATGTTTCCAAATCAATACAATTCTAGCATGTAAAATAAACATTTATCATAAACATGGAATAAGATAATAACCACTTTATTATTGCCTCTCAGGCATATTCACTTCAGCGATACCATTCCAAATTTACCGTACAACCACATTACCTAAATTGGGTAAGGCTTAGCTAGAAATTTATATGCATTAGTATTAGTTCCCTCACGGGAGAGGTTTGAGCTGAGGCTACCTCTCGATGATGTCCACCTATGCAGTGCCCAAGATGACTGATGGTCATGGTTGGGAGGCCATACTCATAGGAGAGGTGCTTGTACTAGGGTGTGTAAAAGGAAGGTTATGTTTGATTATCTGCATACTAAGTATGATGATTCAGGGTTATCCCTGACAGATGTATCGAATCTTGTGGTGAAAGTGTACCACCTCTGCAGAGTGTCAAAATTTTCGAATAGCCGCGTCCGCGGTTATGGACAGTTGGAATGGCCATACTGTTTCGTTGTCAGATGTTTTCTAAATAACTTGAAATGAATGATGAACTTTGACTTGACCACAACAGGGTTGTGTTGATGATAATAGCTTCCCAACTTAAGTGATTCTAGAATCTTACTTTATCTTTCTTTGCTTCTGAACTCAGCTTAGGTTTCAAACTTAACTTGATAGTTAACTTAGATTCAGTACTTTAACTTAGAATTATACCCCTTGTTAGTAGTAGTTTGTGAGTACTTAAAGAGTACTCATGGCTGTTTTCCCTGGCTATTATCATGGCCAGACTATGAAGGAGATTATCAAGATGATGGTCAGCAGGACGGCTATGATAACTAGGATTATCTGCCTTCGTCAGCATTGCCTGTGCCCCTGAAGATGGACCCCACCGCTACGCTTATCGTTTATTTCCGCTGCTTGTTGTATTAAAGACTGGATCATGAGATCCTTATTTGTGTAAAACCTTATATGTGGTTTGTAATGGATGATGTACTGTGATATCCAATCCGTTATGTCTCGCAAAAATGGTAATCCTGGGATTGCGAGGTATGGCATAACGGGCATCTGGGATTAAAAATCCGGGTGTTGACAAGTTGGTATCAGAGCCATCCTGACCATAGGAGACCCTAGTTAGAATGGACGTACAAACCAAAAACTTAGCTTCAAACCAAAGTGAGTATTTATGAAAAACTATTTCCTCTCTTACCCTTGTGAACACATTCTTTCTCAAAAATACATGTTCCTCAAAATTCTTACATTACTACTTAAAATTTGACACACTTGATCACTTCACTAACTTCCTCATCCTGAATTCTTGTAGATGGAGACTCAGTTCAGCAAGTTTTACCAGTTGGGAAACGGAGGTCAGCTGATCTTCGAGAGGGATCTGGATTCACTATCGGAGTTACTGGGATGCCCACATCCGGAGTTTCTTGGAGCTCAACTTCCAGGACCCCCAGGAGGAGACCTACAATGGCTAGTCACCGCAGATCTTCGAGGAAGCATTGAAGCACCAACTTCAGGAAGAATTCAGTTCTCCGTGAGAGAGAACAACTGGCTAGATGGATTAGCCAGGGCAATCCATGAAGCTCTCGCACGTCTATGTGCCCTCAGTGTCAACAAGATTCAAGGAACCCGTTTTGCCCATTATGCAAGA
This sequence comes from Avena sativa, assembly GCA_916181665.1. NCBI lineage: Eukaryota > Viridiplantae > Streptophyta > Magnoliopsida > Poales > Poaceae > Avena > Avena sativa. The sequence goes on from OV702296.1 coordinate 430,563,065, forward strand.
CGTGACTTCATGGGAATGCCGATGGAGATGCCAAGTCACCTAGAGTTGAGGCGCCAAGTGGAGAACCTTGACTTCTTGCTTCATGACCGACAGCAGGAACTGGACAATGCCAGAGAGTTACCCAACCAGAACCGTGCCATTGCTGACCAGAAGGCCCAGACTTTCGCACTGCTCATCCAAGATCGCCAGTCTCTTTGTCGCCAGCGTGCAAAGAAGGATCGCACCATCGCCCGTCTTCGCAAGAAGGTGGCCGACCTCGAGCAGACCGTCAAGGAGCAGGAAGCTTAGCTTGCCGCCAAAGAAGAAGATGATGAGGGTGAAGACATCCAGGGAGATATGGATTCTTACCTCAGCAACGATGACGATTTTCTGGCAGAGGATGTTGTGGACTTCTACACTGATGATGAAGACTCCGACTTCATTGACGATGAGTAGATGCACTAGAGCACTGTCGTAGCATGAGATGTATCGTCTCATCGTATCGTAGCTTGCAGAATGGTTCTTCAAACCATCTACTTTTCCTTTGATTGTTGTGGTGTGTGTTGTATCGTGTGCTTGCTTGCATGAATGAGAATGAAGTTAGTTGAAAAACCTGAGTCTAACTCAAAGTTTTAGCTTTGAAAACCCAAAACCATGAACCTTAGAATTTCCCTCTTACCCCTATATCTATCTCAATCTTCAGATGACTCGTGGAAACGAAGGAGGGAGCAGCTCGTCATAGGACCCAATGCTGCAGATCTTGTAGAATCTCATCGCGGACCGTCAAGCAAGCAGGGCCAAGCGTCAAGCCAACTTAGCAACATTACAGCAGATCGCCCAAATGGCCCTCAACAACCAAGGACATGGAAATCAGGATCACCATGGATCTAAACTCAAAAACTTTCAGAACACCAATCCCCCAATCTTCAACCAATCTGAGAACCCATTAGATGCTGTTGACTGGTTACAGACCATGGAAAACAACCTCGAAGTTGCAGGAGTTGATGAGAATGAGAAAGTTCTCTTTGCCACCCACTATCTGGCGGGAGATGCAAGAGCTTGGTGGAATAGCATCCGCAATATGAACCATGGCCAAGTGATGACCTGGGAAGCATTCAAGGTCAAGTTCAGCCGCACCCATGTGCCGCAAGGTCTTGTCAACAGGATGAGAGATGAATTCCGTGAACTGAAGCAAGGAAGATTGACTGTGGTAGAGTACCGTGACAAATTCTTGTCACTTGCCATATATGCACCGGATGAAATCAACACGGAGGCCAAGAAGAAGGAGAGATTCTTAAACGGACTGCATGATGAGATGCAGACTGTCCTCGTCAACATCCGTTTCTAGGATCTTGAAGAGCTAGTCGACTCTGCCATCCAGATGGAAGGGAAGATTAACCAGGCAAATGACAACCGCAAGCGTCGTATGATGCAGCAGTCTGGATCCAGTAGCCACCAGAAGTACCGTCCTAACCCCTCACCAGGATATGCACCAAGGAACAACCGACCCCCAAATTCTCGCCCAAGCTACCCCAACCGTAGCGGAGGAAATGTGAAGTCCGGAGGAAACAATCACAACTCCGGCAATGCCAACAACTTCAACCGTGCCCCTCCCAAGAACAACAACAACACTGTACCCAGAACTGGTAGCAATGCTGTACCTATCGCTGTCAAGGACAAGTCCCAGATCACTTGTTTTGAGTGTGGAGTGAAAGGTCACTACTCCAATGAGTGTCCCAAGAAGACTGCCGCTAATGCCATTGTGAATGCCCCAGCTCAGCAGCAGCGTCGTGTTCAACCAGGAAGGAGATTTGCCCCAGGGAACCCGCACAACCGCAACGGTCGTCTCTTCCACATGAACGCAGAAGAAGCCCAGGAAGCGCCAGATGTAGTGCTGGGTATGTTTTCTGTCAACTCAGTTTTAGCAAGAGTATTATTTGATTCTGGAGCATCGCATTCATTTGTTACCGAAGAATTTGTATGCACTAGTAAGATTCGCCCAACCAACCTGAAGCATGTCATGATAGTTCAAATCCCCGGTTCAACAACAAAAGCTAGAAAAATTTGCAAAGCTGTACCTATCAGAATACATGGGATATATTTTTATGCCAACCTAATTGTACTTGGAACCAAAGGTTTGGAAGTAGTACTAGGTATGGACTGGATGTCAAGGCATAAAGGACTGATAGACTGTGCTAAGAAAGCCATCACCATGACCAGTAGTTCTGGAGTAACGGTAGAGCATATCTCCGAAACCTTACCCCGTCAATTCAAGTGCAACAAGAGTGTAGCCTTGCCTACCATTGACCAAGTCAGAGTAGTCTGTGAATACCCCGACGTATTTCTAGATGAATTGCCAGGTATGCCCCCGGATATGGATATTGAGTTCATTATCGAACTAATCCTTGGAACCGGACCTATAGCCCAGAGACCCTATACCATGAACCCCTCAGAGTTAGTAGAACTGAAGAAGCAGTTGGATGCCATGTTAGCAACAGGTTTGATTCAACCAAGTGCATCGCCATGGAGATCACCAGTGTTATTCGTCGACAAGAAAGATGGAGGCAACTGTCTGTGTACAGACTACAGAAAATTGAATGATGTCACCATCAAGAACATGTACCCCTTGCCAAAGATAGAGGATCTATTTGATCAGTTGACTGGAGCTCAGGTATTCTCAAAGATTGATCTTAGGACTGGTTATCACCAACTTAAGATTCATGCAACGGATATTCCGAAGACCGCCTTTACTACTCGCTATGGTTTATACGAGTATATGGTTATGTCTTTTGGATTAACCAATGCCCCTGCTTATTTCATGAATCTCATGAATAAGATCTTTATGAATTTCCTAGATAAGTTTGTAGTTGTGTTTATCAACGACATCCTTATCTACTCCAAGTCAGAAGAAGAGCATGAGCAACATCTGAGAATCATCCTAGAAACCCTGAGAGAGCATCAGTTATATGCCAAGTTCAGCAAGTGTGAGTTTTGGCTAAAAGAAGTAGGATTCCTTGGACATATTGTGTCTGCCGGAGGAGTCTCTGTTGATCCCGCCAAGATCAAAGATGTCGAAGAATGGGAAGCCCCAACAAATCAAACCCAAGTTCGTTCATTTCTCGGATTAGCGGGATATTACCGCAAGTTCGTAGAAGGATTCTCGAGCATAGCCCGACCAATGACCCAATTGTTGAAGAAGGACAAGAAGTTTGAATGGACAGACAAATGTGAAGCCAGTTTCCAGGAGCTGAAGAAGAGATTGATATCAGCCCCAATTCTGATCATGCCAGACATCAAGAAGCAGTTTGATGTGTATTGTAATGCATCCAAGATTGGTCTAGGATGTGTATTGATGCACGAAGGCAAAGTCATCGCGTATCTGTCTCGACAACTGAAGCAGCATGAGCAGAACTATCCGACCCATGATCTTGAGCTAGCAGCCGTGGTTCTAGCATTGAAGACATGGCGTCATTATTTGATGGGTAATCGTTGTGAGATTTACTCGGACCATAAGAGATTGAAGTATATCTTCACCCAGAAGGAGCTGAATATGAGGCAAAGAAGATGGATAGAGTTAATCAAGGATTATGACCTTGACATTCACTATCACCCCGACAAAGCCAATGTGGTAGCGGATGCTCTTAGCAGATTGCCGTGTAGGCTGAACACCATGATCAAAGAGAAGCAACCAAGTTTGTATGAGGAGTTGGAGCAGTTCAGGACTGAGTTAGTTAGCAAAGGATCCCTATCTAGAATTGAACTTCAACCCACTTTGATTAGCCAAATCAAGGAAGCCCGGAAGGGAAATGAAAGTATCGACGGAATCAAACGTCGTATTGGTACACGCAAAGTACCTGGATTCACCAAAGACGAAGAAGGTGTATTGTGGTACAAAGGACGTATCTGTGTGCCAGCAGATTCGGAGCTGAAGGAGGTTATCATGAAGGAAGCTCATGATACTCTTTATTCTATCCACCCCGGAGGAACAAAGATGTATCAGGATTTGAAAGAGCAATTTTGGTGGCACAAGATGAAGAGAGAGATCGGAAGCTACATCGCCAAATGTGACATCTGTCAAAGAGTCAAAGCAGAGCATCAGAGACCTGCAGGACTATTGCAACCATTGCAGATTCCGGAATGGAAATGGGATTCCGTCAGAATGGACTTTATCACCGGTTTACCTGCTTCTAGTAGGGGGAATGACTCAATCTGGGTCATAGTTGATAGACTATCCAAGCTAGCCCACTTCATACCAGTCAAGACAACCTACCAGAGTGCAAAACTAGCAGAGTTGTACATTGCTAGAATTGTTAGTCTGCATGGAACCCCCAAGACCATCGTATCAGATCGAGGAACCCAGTTTACTTCAAGATTTTGGCAGAAAGTTCAAGAAGGTTTAGGAACCAAGTTGAACTTCAGCACCGCTTATCACCCGCAAACAGATGGACAAACTGAGAGAGTCAACCAGATCTTGGAGGATATGCTTAGAGCTTGTGTGTTGGAATATGGATCAAAATGGGAAGACTGCCTGCCTTTCGCAGAATTCTCATATAACAACAGTTATCAAGCTAGTTTGCAGATGGCACCATTTGAATTCCTATATGGAAGAAAGTGGCGTACCCCTTTGAATTGGTCGCAAGTAGGAGAGAGTCAGATCTTTGGACCCGACATTCTCCGAGAAGCAGAAGAGAAAGTTCACAAAGTCCATGAGCACCTCAAGACCGCTCAATCCAGACAGAAGAGCTATGCTGACAAGAGAAGGAGAGATCTGACTTTCAATGTCGGAGATTTCGTATATCTCAAGGTTTCACCATTGAAGGGAACTCAACGCTTTAATCTAAAGGGAAAGTTAGCTCCCAGATATATCGGACCTTTCAAGATTCTGAACCGCCAAGGAGAAGTATCGTATCAACTAGAACTGCCTGAAGAGATGTCAACCATCCACAATGTGTTCCATATCTCGTTACTTCGCAAATGCTTGGAAGTGCCTGAGAAGACTGAAGTTTTCAAGAATATCGATCACAGAGCTGTGGAAATCAACAATGACCTGACCTATCGGGAAGTACCCATCCGTATCTTAGAAGAAGCCTACAGAACCACCAGGACCAGGAGTATCAAGTTTCTCAAGATTCAGTGGAGCAACCATACCGAGGAGGAAGCTACTTGGGAGCGCGAAGATTACAGTAGAACAGAGTTCCCAGATCTCTTTAGTTCCTAGTTTTCTTTGTAAATCTCAGGACGAGATTTTGTTTAAGGGGGGAAGGTTTGTAACATCCCAAAACTTTAATCCAAGCTTATCAAGATCAAATCATCCAAAAATGGGGTTAACAAAAACTTTTCCAAATTTAAAATAAAAGCATTCATATATGTGTGCATTTAAAATAGGAGTTGTTTGAATTGCCATGATTGATTGATCCAATGCTTGTAAAATGTTTCTTAGGTGATTTAAACATCATCTACATCATTCCCAAACTTTTCCTAAAGAAAATCAAATCAAAAAGAATTAAAAAGAAAGAATGGTCATTTTGACAAATCTAACTCTCATGCCTACTTTGGCTATTCCTAGTACTCAATTCTTAACAGAAACAATTCTTGATCTTTATACCCCTTGCTAGTAAACATAATGAGGTACCAAGGCCCACCTTTGGATCTGCTAAAAACATTCTGTTAACTATTTTAAATGACAGTTTAAAATTGAATCTAATGCATATGCATAGATCACCCCTATTTCAAAAACCATCTTTTTGAGCTCCATTTTCAAAACCCTTGCAATCAGAGACTACCTATCACTAGTGGAGATCACTCAAAAAATTTGAACTCAAAATTCAAAACTTTTTCTCTTTCGACCATTTTGTTAAACACCTTGTTAGCAAGATCATTAAGGCCTAACTATTACTGTTTTGGGATAATTTTGTCTAGCAATTCTGTAGTGCTTTGATCATCTTGTCCCCCCTCAAGCCAGACCAGACCAACCCCAGCCTCTTCTCTACCCCCTAGCCGCACTGCACTGCCATGCCGAGCCCTCTCTCGCCGGCCGACCGTGCACTTGTAGCAGCAGCCCTCTCCAGCCCCTCTCCTCATGTCTAGCAGCTTGCCAGTGGTCCACCTCCACCGCCCAATCAGCCCCAGGCCAGAGACAAAGAGTAGAGCGGCCAGGAACCGACGCGCTCAGAGCTGGTCGAGCATGCCGACGCCGCCCCCAGAGCGCGCACTATCCCCGCTCGCACAGACCGCCCCTTGGCACCAGCCCGCGCCCACCGCTCCGCCTCGACCTGGAGAACACCCCAGACACCCCGTTCGCCGCCCAAAGCCCCACAACCACCGCTCGCCGTGGACACCGCCGCCTCTGCCTCTCAGAGCGCCACCTCGCCCAGACCACACACCACCGCCCCTACGGCCGCATTTAAATCCTAGAGCACCACCAGGGAACCGCCCATCGATCGCCATCCCCAGCCATGCCGCTAGCTCGCCGTAGCCATGTCGCCACCATCGACCGCCCATCCCGCTCGGTCTCACCGTCGGGCCTATAAAAGGAGCCCTCCCCAGCCATTCTTCTCCACACCATTCCACTCCCCTCACCTCTCTGAACCTCACCCACCTCTCATCGGAGCAAGTGGAGCAGTAGCTCGCCGGAATTGGAGCCAGAGCCGCCGCCTCTGGAGGAGAAGGGTGTCGTTGATTGCGACCACCCCAAGCTCCGCCGCAACCGCGCCTCGCCTCGCCGTCGTCTTCCACTTCGTTTGTCCGCCTCGCCGACCCTGCTGGAGCCCTGGTACGCCCCCAGTAGACCCCCACCGATCCGCTAGGGTTAGAGCTTGCCGGCGACCTGTTCGTCGTCGACGACGACCCTCGACCGTAGATCTAGCCTCTAATCGCACGGCCCACGGCGCGCGTACCGTTTCGCGTGTTAAGTGCCGCTGACAAGTGGGACCCCCTGTCAGCTGAGCCCCGTGCCACGGAGCGCCACTGGGTCGGCCCATTCCTTTTCCCGCGTTAGCCCACAGATTCAAATCTGGATTTTTCTTTTAGGTTGAATCTAGTTTCTGTCCACTAGTTTGAAAATCAATTCAGAGAGTTTTAGAAATCCAAATTGCATGAAACCAATTTTGTCTGAAAGGTATTAAAATGATCTATACAAGCCCGTTAGATTTAATTCAATTAGCTCTCCTAATAAAAATAAGAAGACAGAAGCTTTTGCAACTTGCAACATTTTTATAAAATCAACCAAGTTAGCTTTTGAGTTGATTCCAACTCTCAAAAATCACATTTCATCATATATATCTAACCATGTAATAATATTAAGGTTTACATACAGTGACTTTGGACTAGTACCAAAATAATGCTATATAGGCATTTCTAGTCACTTTAAATCATTAAATAATAAACTTAAACCAAAGTAATATTGATCCAACCTTTAAATATCATTCCCACATGTTAGAATATGTGGTGAGGACATGGGTCCACATGATCCCATATTTTGGTGGTGAATATTAAATTTTAGTTAATATTTCAATGAGTAGAAATTACTTTTCCAAAATAAAAAGGTTGAAACTATTGAATTAAACTTGTGATGCTTGTGATGATAATAGATCATCAATTGTGTGTTTTAGAATGCTACTGAGCCTAGTTAAGTATTGTTTGGTGATTGTGCACTCCCTATGTATTTCTAGACGATAGTACCGACCAAGCTTTCGAGGAGGAGGAGTTCTACCAAGAAGAAGAAGAAGAAGAAGAAGAAGAAAAAAACTTCAACCACTGCACCAAGCAAGGCAAGCTATTAGTGGCAAGCTAACCCTTGCAAAACCTACTTTAGCAAGCTATTGTTAGCAAGCTAGAATAAACTAGATGGTTTAGCAAAGATGCCCTAAGCATGCTTTGATCACACCCCCTTTAACTATTAGTACCTCAAGTCTCTTTGACAAGTTTTACCCCTCTTAGGTTACAAAGTTCTTTACTTAAAATTGAAGGTAGCATAAAGAGTATAAAACTTGACCTACTTAGAAACCTTTAGATGTCATTCTATGGCATGAGATTGATCCCATCTTTCCTCCTTAGTGAACACTCTTAACTTAGTACCTTAGTATAGATCAAAAACTTGAGTCACTTTAGATGGGAACACTTGGTGAAAATGAATTATGAAAACCTTGGAATGATGAGTCATTCTATTGAGATGTTTTGACATGTGTTGAGAAACACAACTGGTTTATGATGATGAAAATGATGAGGCATGAGCCTTAACCCTTTTATAAAACTGATGGTTGGATTCGGATGCGATACCATTCCAAATTTACCGTACAACCACATTACCTGAATTGGGTAAGGCTTAGCTGGAAATTTATATGCATTAGTATTAGTTCCCTCACGGGAGAGGTTTGAGCTGAGGCTACCTCTCAATGATGTCCACCTATGCAGTGCCCAAGATGACTGATGGTCATGGTTGGGAGGCCATACTCATAGGAGAGGTGCTTGTACTAGGGTGTGTAAAAGGAAGGTTATGTTTGATTATCTGCATACTAAGTATGATGATTCAGGGTTATCCCTGACAGATGTATCGAATCTTGTGGTGAAAGTGTACCACCTCTGCAGAGTGTCAAACTATTCGAATAGCCGCGTCCGCGGTTATGGACAGTTGGAATGGCCATACTGTTTCGTTGTCAGATGTTTTCTAAATAACTCGAAATGAATGATGAACTTTGACTTGACCACAACAGGGTTGTGTTGATGATAATAGCTTCCCAACTTAAGTGATTCTAGAATCTTACTTTATCTTTCTTTGCTTCTGAACTCAGCTTAGGTTTCAAACTTAACTTGATAGTTAACTTAGATTTAGTACTTTAACTTAGAATTATACCCCTTGTTAGTAGTAGTTTGCGAGTACTTAAAGAGTACTCATGGCTGTTGTCCCTGGCTATTATCATGGCCAGACTATGAAGGAGATTATCAAGATGATGGTCAGCAGGACGGCTATGATAACTAGGATTATCTGCCTTCGTCAGCATTGCCTGTGCCCCTAAAGATGGACCCCACCGCTACGCTTATCGTTTATTTCCGCTGCTTGTTGTATTAAAGACTGGATCATGAGATCCTTATTTGTGTAAAATCTTATATATGGTTTGTAATGGATGATGTACTGTGATATCCAATCCGTTATGTCTCGCAAAAATGGTAATACTAGGATTGCGAGGTATGGCATAACGGGCATCTGGGATTAAAAATCCGGGTGTTGACATCGCCCTGCCAAAGCTCAGCTAGTAACACCTTTGGGGTGTTTCCTTGCTCCTACTGGTTCGATTAAACCTTGGTTTCATAACTGAGGGAAACTTGCTGCTGTGCTCATCATACCTTCCTCTTGGGGTTCCCAACGAGCTCTACATCAACACCGCCATCAGACGGCGTCAGCTAAATGCCTACATGGCCTATGCAATTTACCTAGATATTACATCAGCTGCAAACTTTTAAAATTATTAAGTATTGTCAACAAACTCAAGGGAAAGAAAATTTGTCATTTTAGTTGACAATCGATATGGAGCCCACAGATAGCAGAGTCCTCAGTTTGCTTTCTCAATCTATCACCTGCATCTCCCTTTTGAGCGTGATAGCTACATTGGAAAACCACCTTTAGACATGATGTTGCAGCCCCTCTTTGGTGGTGATAGCAATAATAACATTCTGAAACTAAGTAATAAAAAGATAATACATCAAGCAAGGCAAACTACTCATTTGACTGATACGACAGGAGCTATGAACTGGAGTTTACTACTGGTCAATGGTTCAACTATTGACCAACACATCAAACAAACAGGACAAGCAAGCATTAAACAAGTGTACCTACCATGAAACGAGCAATCAAATAAAGTGTGTGTGGCTTAGAATTTCATCAAATATAAAAAGCCAGGGCATTTGAACAAATATATATGGAAGCAGTTGAAGGGAATATGCCCAAGAGGCAATAATAAAGTGGTTATTATCTTATTCCATGTTTGTGATAAATGTTTATTGCTCATGCTATAATTGTGTTAATTGGAAGCATGTGTGTTTAATAAACAAATAAGATTTCCTAGTTATGCCTCTCATTTCAACTAGCTCGTTGATTAACAGATGATCAAAGGTTTCTTGATCATGAACATTGGATGTTGTTAATAACAGGGTCACAACATTGGTGGAATGATGTGATGAACACTCACCCAAAGTATAGTAAAACGATCAAAGTCATTATGTTTACATTGCTATACTATGTCATACGAAGTAACCCTAATCCTTAGACCATGAGATCATGTCAGTCACTAACACCGGAAGAGTATTTGATAATATGAAACGTCACACCGTAATAGGGTGACTATAAAGGTGGGTTCAGGTACTCTGAATGTGTTATGTAGAGACTCATGGATGAAGAGTGGGATTTGTCCATCCCGATGACAAAGAGATATACTCTGGGCCCTCTCGGTGATATCACATTGACATAACTTGCAAGCAGGTGATTTGATCACAAGGAATGTGTGGGAGTCACTATGGATCTCCAAGTCCCTCTATTGATTATTGATCGGAGAGGGGTCTCGATCATATATGCATTATTCACGAACCGTAGGGTGACACACTTAATGTATACTGACACAAATTGGGGAAAATATAATACCAGAGAAAGGTTTTGAAAGCACTGGCATTATTTTGATAAGCACTGGAATTGTTTTGGATCAAATTGCTGAAATTGGTTGCAGATGCAATATCGAAGTAATGAAAGGGGGTTTATGCAAATGCTTATTAATTGAAGTAATTAACAAAAATTATGAATAAAATAAATAATTTTTTATTAATGAGAGCATCATGAATTTTGGTTGAAAATTAATACAAGGTGAGTGGAGTTTGTGTTAATGGGAGTGGGCTTAGTGAAAGCTCCACTCACCATTATGGATGGAGAGGTGGGGGCAGCACCATGGCTGGACATGGCATTGGGGATGCACCCCTTGCCCTATAAAATAAGGTGTTAACCTCCTCTCACCTCACACCTTCTCGTGAAGGATCTCCCTTCCCCTCTAATAAATTCCCTATGGCTTCAGATTAGCGAAGTACATGTTCACGGTGGTTTCTCTAGAAAGGATCTGTTGCTTTGCTACTTTGCTAGAGTGAGGGATCAGAGGTTCTCGGGGTGCTGGATGTGTGTGCGGTCATGGATGCGCTGCTAGTTTGTGGTGCTAGACTTCAGCTCGACCTTGAGATCGGCAAGTGTACGACTACATCATCCATGAAATCAAATTTTATTAAAACTTTTCGGTCTTCGAGGGTAAGATCTGTACGAATGTATATCCACCCATTGCTTGTATCTAGATAGATAGATCTTGGAGCTTAGTTGTTCATATCATAGGAATTTTTTTGTTTTCTATGTTGTGAACCCAACAACGGTATTAGAGCCAGATCTATGCATAGATACTTGTACGGGTAGAACACATAAGAGTGTGTGGGTGCGGATGATCATGTTATTGCATCCTCTTATTTATTTTAGATATTAGTGGCATAGTGGGATGAAGCGGCTCGGACTAACTTTACATGTCCTCGCACATGAGACCAGTTTCACGTTTGACATGCAACTAGTTTTTATAAATGGCTAGCAGGTGACTATCTCTCCCACTATAGTTAATATCTGATTTACAACGGGTTGCTAATAATTTGGTTATCATCGTTGTGGTACCATGTTCGTAGGTAAGAACAGTTCTATCTTTGAAAGCCCTAAACCACGTAAAATATGCAAAAGATAAATTAGAAGCGTCTATTTTTTGTTGGGAAGTGTCATGATATGGTAATGTTATAATTTATAGTATGATTGGATACTCTTGGAAATATAACAAATCAAAGTGTAAGCATCATAGAACTCAGTGTTACAAAAATGGAATGATTGAGGTCATGCCATGATGCACAAGATAGTGATCAAGTGCAAGAACCATATCATATCACCATTTGCATATGATGTTTGTTTGCATCTTATTTTGCTTGTATGGCGCTTCAGTAGAATTATAAGATGATCCCTCATTTAAATATCAATATTAAAATGTGTTCTTTCTTTAGTATGCACCGTTAAGAAAGTTCGTCGTTTCGAGACACCACGGGATGATCAGGTATGATAGACTCGGATGTAAGACAGTTTTACACATGCGGATACTAAGGTTCTTACTTGGCAAGCCTAGCATGTACACACAGCCTCGGAGCATGAACTGAAAGGTAAAAGCATGAGTCATATAGTTGATATAATGACCATATAGATGCTCGTCTTTGTATTTGTACCAATTCAGGTGATGATCAGTCTTGTTGTAGTGAATTTCGTTAATGTAATCACCAAAATGATTCGAGAGATGTTGGTTTTGAGTGGGAGTTCACATAGTAATATGTTTAAGGTTAAACTCAATTTATCATAAAATAAATCAAATTGAATTTTCATAGTTTGTTGTAGTTATTGGCATTTGTTTACTACCTTACGCTTAGTTATAATTGAGATACTAGAACTATAGAATTCTGGATATGTACTTTACGAACTGGTATCATATTGTTTTTAGTGTCAATCTAAAGTTTAAACTCCCTGTTGTAAACTTTCAGTAAACTTCATTTACTCCATGAAGTTTAATAAGTAGTATTAAATCAAGAGTAATAATTCTAGTGTTAGTATCTAAATATCATGCTTGCCTCCATGATACTTGATATTCAAAAGTTGTTTTAGTATCAAGGTTATCTGGGAGCTGAAAGAATTGTTTCACAAACTGTCATGTGTGGAAGATATTGGGATATCTAAAACAATGTTTGGTTGTAATATGATAGAGTATAATTTAGTAAAATACATATTCTCATATTGTATGAGAATTTGCAAAGGTTAGAGACGCTAGGCGTCCTTATACCCAAAAATGTTTGGGGAACTAACATTATACTCGTGATTCGTCCTTATAGGCTATAGTAGCTTGATCATGAAAGTTGTCATGATAGGATGAATAAAAGATGTAGATAAAATGTTTACCACACTAAAAGATTACTAAAGAATGGATTTTGTAAGACCGCCAAGCATTTGATGATGCTGATCCACTTCAAAGTGCAAGTCCAAGGATATTAGTATTTAACTAACATTCTCTGAACTATGTGTCATGTGTATGGCACCACTATTGATGTTGATAGATTCTTCTAAAAAGGAAAGGAAATGTTGAACCAGAATCTCGAAAATAATTGGCAAAAAAAGAAAAAGAGTGAAAATATTCAGCTGAGGTATATAGATGATATACACATTATGGGTGTATTATTTGCTTGTTAAACATTGTGGTTCTTGGGTATTGGATACCGGATTGGTTGGTGTGAAGTGTCATATAGGACACCACAATTCATGAACTACAATGACCTAAGTAAGTAGCAAAAGAATATGGGATGATGTTCATCGGAAACAAATAAAGTGTTGTTGTGTTTCTCGTTTACCTCAAACCTAGCCTTCAAGATTTGTTTTAATAATTTTTATTTTGTACCGATATTATGAGATTAATTGTTACTCAAATAATTATTGTATTCCATAGAAGATGGATGAACTCTTACAAGCTAGTTGAAGAAATCACGTCCATAAATAGTAATGCTAAAATGTTGCAAGAGAAACGATTAAAATACACTTATGAGTGACATCGCCGTTTAAATTATATTGGACAGAAAACATGAAGAAACTCCATGTTGATGGATTTTTGGAGTCTTTGATTTTGATCAAAATGACGTCCATGAGACTTTTGTGGAGATAATTAAAACTCAGTTCATAGGTCAAAGAAGAACGAACGACTAACTTATTGGATATTGTACATGTTTATGTATGTAATCCATTATGTGTAGTCGTGAGCGATGGATTTCAACTTCATATACTTTCTTCGAAAATTTGAATGGATATATGTGTATATTTACTGAATAAGTATGAAATATTTGAAAATGTTCAAAGAATTTCAAGATGAAGTGAAAAATCATTGTAATAAGAAAATAAGAAATTTATGGTTGGATAATAAAGGAAGATATTTAAGTTACAAGTTTAGCAAAACACCTAAATTTGAGGAATCGTTCCATGGATTTGAATTTCTCGAAACACCATAGGAGTATGGAATGTTTGAGATATGTAATCGAATCTTGTTTGACATGGTAAGATCAAATGTGTCATTTATAAAACTGCCATTATATTTTAAAGATTAAAGCTTTAGAGACTACCACTTTTACATTGAAAAGAGCGCCAACATAATTCGTTGAAATGACACCATATAAATTATGGTTTGGGATATAACCCGAGTTGTCTTTTCTTAAATTTTGGTATGCTAGACATAAGTAAAATGGTTACAACCAAAGTCGGATAAGCACGTCTTTGTAGGCTATCCTAAAGAAATCATTGGGTATTCCTCCATTACACCGAGACAAAAGAGTTTGTCGCTTAAAACATCAAGTTTCTTGAGAAGGAATTTTTCGCGAAAAGTTAAGTGGGAGAACAATAGAAGTTTGATTAGGTCGATGAACCTAAGCAACATGTGCTAAGCAGGCAGTGCCAGAAAGTATCCCGGAGGCGGCCACAATGTTCATGGTTCCCGTGGTTGCAAAGGTTGTGATCTCGAAGATTTTAGTTCCTATTGAACCGTGTAGGTCGAGTAACAATCAAATAGTAAGATTTGAAAAATAAGTCATTATTGTTTTGATAATGATGAACCGACTGCATGCAGAGAAGCAATGATGGGCCCTGACTCCACCAAATGACTAGAAGTTATAAAATCCATGATAGTTTTCATACACGAGAAATCAAGTTTTTTGAACTTGGAAGACCCTCCGGAAAGGCGTGAAGCCTATCGGTCGTATTTTGATATATAAATAAATAAACATGGACGTTTCACATCTATGAAATAGTCAACATGTTGTTAAAGAGTTTACGACAATGTTCAAGGAGTTGACTATGACAAGATTTGATCTTTTGTAGCGATATTTAGTCTGTACGTATTATTATAGCAATCACTACATATAATTTTGGTGTATGATAGTTGAACAAACAAAACAAAATTCTTCTAATAGAATGGTTACCTCGGACATGCTATCGCTTCTCCAAGGGTAGATGCCACAAATTGCAAGACACTTTCGCTCTTACAAGTATTATTCAGAGGATCTGAAGATATAACAAAATTTTCTTGAGAATTATAAACACAAATAGAAACAAATGTTAGATGATAAAATTGAAATAATTTTCTATTTACATGCAACCACAAATTTCATGGGAGAAGGCATCAAATACTCTCACCCCATGCATACGGATATCAGATCCAACATTTAATTAGAAACACCACAACTCGGAAAATCTCACCACCGGAAGGGATCTAGAGGGGGAACTGATCAAATGATCGCCACTACGAAGATCATTAGAGGCCAAGACATCATCCTCATCGTCAACCGCTACATCTCCATCATCACTAGCATCCCCTATATCTCATCTACATTCACCTTGTTGTAATTCGTAAACCCAATTGTGGATTTGCACAAGTATTCATCTATCCATTTGTACTTCATTCATATTATCATGATGGTGTTGATTGCCTCCATGTGTAAGTAATTTCCCTTGTTCTTAGGGAGATGGAGAAATTCTAACAATATTATGAATTAAAATAAAAATAATCTATAACTTTAGTTTATGAGTATGTATTAATTAACTCTCTTGATGTTATGTGAATGTCGACCATATAATATTTTCCCTTTGGGATTTGAGAGGCAACTACCGCTGGATATGTGGTGGTGTGTGATATGTTGCAAACGTATCCATAATTTTTGATATTACATGCTTGGTTTATATCTACTTTCTTATGTTTTTTCTATACTTTGGAGTATTTTTATATACTTTCTTGGACTAACCTATTAACAAGATGCCACAGTGTCAGTTACCTGTTTTCTGCTATTTTTGGTTCCAGGAAAGTCAGAAAATGAATATTCTCGGAATTGGACGGGACAAAAGCCAAAGTCAATATTTCACCGAGGGGGACACAGAGCCAGAATACGAGAGGGAGAGGGGCCAGGGCCGTCCGGCCAGGCCTGGCCCGCGCCAGGGGGTGGTTTGGCCGCCTCCGGCACCCCCTCGGCCTCCCCCTATCGCCTATATATTGCCTCCGATATAGAAACCCTAAGTACCCGATCAAAAATCCATGAAAGAGTCTGTAGCCGCCGTCATCTCCATCTCTAGATCGGGAGGGATCTAAAGCCCTTCCCGGCACCCTATCGGAGGGGAGAATTCACCCTAGAGGCCTTCTTCATCACCATGCAAGCCTCCGATGTGATGCGTGAGTAGTTCATCCTTGGACTATGGATCCATGTAGTTCCTAGATGGTTGGTTATCCTCCTTTGTGCTATCATGTTTAGATCTTCTGAGCTCCATTCATGATCAAGATCATCTATTTGTAATCATACATGTTGTGTTTGCGGGGATCCGATGGATATTGAGATGCTATTTCAGATTGATTATTGATTCTATCATGTCTTTGTTATTTGTGATATTGCATACTCTCCGTTGTTAGTAGATATCTTGGCCGAGTGGATGCTAGCAACTCCAAGAGGGAGTATTTATGCTCGATAGTGGATTCATGCCTCTAGTAATCTGGGAAAGTGACAGAAATCTCTAAGGTACTAGATGTGTTGTTGCTACTAGGGAGAAAATAGCAATCCTTTGTTTATAGAACAGTCGTATTGTTTAATTTACATGCAATTCTTAATGCAATTATCTGTTGCTTGCAACTTAATACTAGAGGGGGTTCGGATGATAATTTGAAGATGGATTATTAGTCATAGATGCAGTTGGATTACGGTCTATGTATAATATTGTAATGTCCAATCAAGTCTCAAAGGAGTCAAGATGAGTAGTATATGCATGATTGCTTTCTCGATGTTTGTCAATTATCCCGCTGTAGTTTGTTCACCCAACATGTCATCTATCTTAAGGAGAGCCACTACTAGTGAACTATGGACCCCGGTCTTTTCTTTTACCATCAATCTACAACTGTTTATTGTTTTCTGTTTACTTTCTACAAGCTATTACTTTCTTCCACACGATACGTTTAATGCTTTGTGTTCAGCAAAACCGGTGAGATTGACAACCTCATCGCAAGTTGGGGGCAAAGTTCTGTGGTTATGTTGTGCAGGTCTCTACGTTGCTGCTGGCACCAGTAATGCGCCCTGCCAAAGTTCAGCTAGCAACATCTTTGAGGTGTTTCCTTGCTCTTACTGGATTGATAACCTTGGTTTCATAACTGAGGAAAAACTTGCTGTTGTGCGCATCATACCTTCCTCTTGGGGTTCCTCAACGGGCTCGATATATTTTGAGCTAAGCAGTCGAGCCTGAATTGCAAAGGCTTGGCATCACTTGTTTCTTCGTAGATTTGGAACGAGCCTGGCGCACTTGTCTTTGGGACAAGCACACATCATGTTTATCCGTCAAACTGCTTAGTTACTAGATGGGCAAAATGTTTTTGCCACCGTATTTTTAAAATAGAAATTGTGGTCACAATTTAAGCTCTAGCGCACTCGTCAAGCGTCTTTGCCCTAGTCCGTGTTGATCTGTTCTATTCTCAGCGTGCTTCCGTCATTTTGGTTATGGTGCAACACAATGCAATGCAATGGCAGCCACGTACGACAATGGTGCACACATGATGCCACAACAGATAAAAAATATTGATTTCATGGTGCATACATGGTGAAAATCAGTAATTATACAAAAAAAATATTAATTTTCCCTTGTGTCATGTGCACCCCCTTGGCTCTATAGACTACAGGGATCCGTATCAGCTAGTCTCCAATATTCACATGACTATTTGACCTCTTATTTTTCGAATGACTGGCTGATCTCCAAGCATCATGTCGCTTAACCTAAACACGTCTCATGCACGTGCAAAACATGTTGGTGAACGCAAAGGGGGTGTTTGGTAGCCTGCATCATATTTGGGGCTCACTGGGGGGCATGTCCATGGCCAGCAGTACCACCCACGTACAGGCGATGAGGCACCTTTGGTATTCCGTTTGGTAGCCTGTATGAAGATTTTTTGCATGAGGACAACAACAAATGGATGTTATTTGGTTTCCTACACATTGCGCTTTTAACCATTGTCATGTATTTTTCCCTTGTTTGGTTCACATGCAAGACTTGTTATGGTCACCTTGCACTTTCTTATGGTGAGAATACACATGAGAAGAACACATAATCTGGAATCAGAAAGCATGATCCAAAATAACATAATGACAAGCATGATCCCCATGAGCATGATACCACAACCATGATTCCTACAAAGCATGATCCCCATAAGCATGATCCACACAAGCCTGAACAACACGGAACATGAACCTCACAAGCATGACAACACAAGCAAAAGGGGATCATAGTTGACCATAAACAAATTAACACCCTTTGCAGAAACAACATAAATATGAATTAGTCTTAACAAGCATGATCGTTGCCAAAAGGGGATCATAGTTTAATATACCATCATGGTGTTAACCTACCACATCAAAGTGGGTGTCATCACACCACCACCACCACCAGTTCATCGTCAGTAGTACAACCAGGTGCAACAAAAGAGTCAACCATCACAGATTTCCTTGCTCTTGTTTAGCTTATCCTTGTTAGCGCCTCATAGAGCGTGTACTCTAGTTTATTCTTTTACTCCTTGAAGATCATTCGGTCCTCATCACATTGCTTCTGCTTCTCATTGATTACATCAGCCTGAGATTTCTGCACGGTCTTCAGCATCTCAACCTCATTCCTTAACGCTTCAGTCTGCTCGGAACTTATCTCCTGAGATCTCTCATTGTTATCATTCAACCTAGACAAGTTCTCCTCCAACGCCTTCTATGTTTCTTAGATGAACTTCTTCACATCAACCAACAGACTTGGATATTTTTTGTCAAGCTTGTTTTTCTCATCAGCAGTTGCTTCACCAGCTTCGTATTCTCAACCTTCTTGTTGATTCTCGCATTGCTTGTTTCATCATACATCCCCCATAGTTTAGCAAGTGCATTCTTTGTAGCATCTGGCCATTCATTGTCCACCTACCACAAACCCACAGTTTTCGACCTCCTGCAGGTCAGAAATTCGTTGGCCCAGACCTACTGCTTGCCGGAGAAGTGAATGGCGATACAAGGATCTAAGAACTTACGTTCTGAACTTGGCAAGGGTAGAATATGTGGCCTGTGTTAGGTCCTTCAAATGCAACACGCCTGCTACGCTCAAGTTTGTGGATGCGGCAGAGTTCAGGACAATCTTTCGCTATCCCGCAGAAGTTAGGATCTTCGTAGGAGTCAGGAGCATATCCATGTCCGTGATGTCCTAGCACACCCAATCGAGTTTATCTGATTGTAAATCGAGGATTCCTAACTCGCTACCGAACCCTAACCCTATGAAAGAGTTGGGGAAAGTGGGCTTACCCCTAGATACGATTGGCAGGAGCTGTCGTCGTCATTCTAGCTCGGCATGGCCTTCGCCCTGCCGGTTTTGTCTTGCCGGGGGCATCGTCGTTGTCTTCGCCGGTGACCGGATTTGACCGGGAGAAGGAGAAGGGGGAAAAGGTGGATCTAGTTTCAGCGGTGAGCGGGTAGGGTGTGTCTCGGCGGGAGGTGATGAAAAGGATCCCGCCCCTTTTTCAGGCCAGCGGTAATCTCCCGCGTGCACCATCATCGGTCGAGCTCATGCAGGGGAGCGCCGCTTTTGTATCCAGCGGGAGCACGACGAGGGTGGCTCGCTAGAAACAGGCGATTCAAGTGTAGCACTTGGGCCTGACCCCAAGCTGCTTTACGGTTCGTGCTGACGCATCCCAACACCTCGTTCAGGTAACCGAACAACCCACTTTCGCCTCCCGCTGGCCTGCCCGGAGGGTATGTAGGCTACCAAACGCGCCTAAAGTGTTTTCCGATCTCTGACGTACTTCCCTATAAATTGCCACAGTCCCATGGACCAAATTGGAGATGATCCTTCGCCGTCAAGGTCGGCGCATACCGTGTGTCGCACACCCTGCGCGGTATGGGCCGGCCCAGTCAGCACTTCCTACCTTTTTTAGTTTGTTTTTTTTTCTTTTTTTTCCTTTTTCATTTTGTTTTCTTTTTACTATTAATTTTTATGATTTCCTTTCTTCTTTTCTATTTTTAAATTTCGAAGAAAACATTGTTTGAAAAATGTTTAGATTCGAAATTTTTTAGATTTGTAAAATGTTTAAATCTTAATATTGTTTAAAATGGGAATTTGTTCTAATTTAAAAAAAATCAAGTAGAAAATTGTTTAAATAAATAATTGTTCAGATTCCGAATTTGCATGTTTTTGGAAATGTTTAGATTTCATAGATGTTCAAATTTAGAAAATAATAATTAAGAAAACGTCTAGAGAATATATTTTTTCAAAAATAGAATTAAATCCGGACATTATTATTTGATAAGTGTTATTTTATAACCCAAAAAACAGACAAACCCACAAAAACCTACAGGACCCGATAAACCGGCAGGAAACCCGGAAAACTGAGAAAACAAAACTGTGTACATATGGGCCATGTGCGATGCTGGCTAGACGTGTAGTGGACTCTGATGGCGGTGTTAGCCGAATGGGTCGAACGTGGAACGCATGCACGGCCAGGCTCTTCCGAAACAACGCGGTCTAGTTCGGTCCATATGACCGACGGACCGACCAATCGGCGCCGCACCGTTCACGCCGACGCGCCGTCGCCGTCGCCGTCCGACGAGGAGCACGCCCACCACCGCCGAGATTGCAGGACCCGGTCGAGCCAGAGTTTCCGTGGATGTCATTGTCCTCGGACCACTTTCTCAGCACAGACAGACCTTTCCGCTAGATCCATCCAGAGAGGCGAAAAAGACTAGTAGATCCAGCCACGTACGCTCGACCTCTTTTTCCCGTCGACCAACCGAAAAATTCTGCACAACACCATGGGTCCTGTCAGCACACGTACGAGTACGAGATGGACGGGGGAGCGTTGGGAAAACTCGTACAGTACTGCACATCCTGGCACGGCTAGGTTGGAAAGCGGTGGAAGGAGTACGTGGCCGTCGGTTGGATGACGCACACCACACCTCAACCACCGTGGCCGACTGGCCGGCGAGGAAAAACTCGAGAGGTGTGGTAGGAGTACCTTGGAAGGAAATCAAGCTGACAAACAGATAATAAATACAATAAGGATTATGTCGTGAGTTCCTCTTTCGGTTGAGACGGATGATTAGCTAGCGTACATCACAGATGCGACTAATCTCGATTAAACCTTGTCTTTTTTGCCAAGTATACTAAGTAGCTAGTGGGAGCTTCTTTCCATCGATCACTTTTTATTTTCTGCCAACAAGTAGAACATCGATCGAGAATAGGAATACCGGAAAGACACATTAATTACTACTCACGGGGAAACCAGGTGCCTGCTAGCTCTAGGCACTACGTACTACTACGTATAAAAACTCCATCCCTTTGCACATTGATGCATCATCGAAATCAATGCTGCTAGCCATCTGGTGTATTTCTACGTGTACGTGGACGAAATAGCCACCCGTGACGTGCACGTACATTGCATGGTCGTCCGTCATGCACCGTGTGACACGCAGCACGTACGGCATGGCAGCTATCCTATTTTTATTTCAAAAACCCGACCGTCACCACTATATTTTAGACTTATTATCATGCGAATCGAAAAGGTGATCGATCGAGATCAAATCGCTAGCTAGGCTTTTGGGGAAAGATTGGCTTCACAAATCAGGCACCTTTGAAACCCATTTGATCATTGCTTTGCTACGGAGTAGTATAATACTTTCTCGGACCTCGTAATATAAAATTTTAAGAAAAATATTTATTTAGCCGTCCCGTACCATCTCCACGCCCAGGACATCCTCGCTTCGGCGCGATGCGCACTAGGCACCCTTCCTCCGCTGCGGCTCATCCCCGCGGCCTAGAGGCTAGAGAGCTTGGCCAACACAACCCAGAACTGGCTCGTCCGAACGCCCGCTGTTTTGCACTACGAGCAGCGGATGCGCTGTCACGCCCTCATGCATTTGCTCCGATGCCTCACGTCGCACGCAACTCTGTCGCCGCCTCGTCTTGGCCCCGAGAGAGAGAGAGAGTCGCGGGAGGGGAAAAAAAACCTACCTTCCCGGGGGCTCACGGCTTTGCCGTCACCCCCTCCGGCGATGCCAATGTGTGGGAGGCAGCGGGCCCTAGAGACGGCGACGGCTAGGGTTTCCCGTGTATCGCTAGAGACGCGGGGTCGGAAGGGTCCACACAACAAAGGCAAAGGTCCATGCGCACGAGCTACCACGTCAACCCGGTCGTGCTACTACTGTCTAGTTAAACAACACAACAGTGTGCAAAGCGATTCCCAGCTAAGCTTGCACTCCGCGTGAACATGGAGTCGTATGCACTCCACTAAACACAAAAAAAAGTGAAACCAAGCTTTTTCCGTTTGAGCAACCACCGGCGCCATTAGCAGCAGTACTAGCTAGTATAGTAGCCCTCGATCGCCAACTAATTATTAATCAGCACCGCCCATAACTAATCGCAGCGACTCTCTTTCGTCAGGCCATTGTCGCCATTGATGTCGCAACTGTTTGCTAGATCAACAGACGGACGAGAGTTCCACGTGGCAGCATCCGACTGGAACTACCGTCGGCTTGGACGTTTCCATGGGCGACAGCGACGGCGTAACAGTAGGCGATAGAGCAGTGAACTGGCGACCAACATGTGCCGGTGGGCAGGCACAGAGGGACGAGCGGCGCTCGCCGCGCTGCGCTTTTGTGCTCTCCACGTCATCGCCGGCATGGCCGTGAAAGTTGCGGGCCACACCTGACACCATCCACCTGACAGATCTAATTCAAATCCACGGCTGCGTTTTAACTGCAAATGACCCTGATGAAGATCATGTATTCGCATCTAAGTACATACTACTCCTGGATTACTAGTTGGAGTACAATAGCAACTCTTAGCATATCCCTTAAACACAAAACGCGCAGTTTTGAACCGTAAGAACAGATGATTTGACAATTCCAGTGTATTGCATATCAAAGTAAATAGATTCGATCAAATAACCAAACAAATAGTTCCAATCAAATACAAATTGTTCCAATCAAACAATCATCCAGATTACAAAATTATTTGAATCAAATTACAATAATAGTTCTAATCAAATAAATAAACAAATAGTTCAAACATATGCCAAATAAATGTTCATGTCACACATACACAAATAGAATACCAAGTGTTGATCACTGGCGGCCATGCCTCGCCCATTGGTGGTCGATGAGATCCTTTTGGAGCTGCTCATGGGTGACCTCATTTTCAATTTGCTGGTAGGACTCAAGAAATGCTTGAATGCGACCGGAGTTTCTTTGTGGTTTCACTCGGCTACCCACATTGTCATAGAAACACTCCAAGTCTAACCCTCTCCCGTCCTCGATGATCATGTTGTGAAGAATGACACAACATGTCATGATGTTTTGAGGGTTTTCATGTCCAAAAAACAAGCAGGACCTCAAACAATAGCAAATCTAGCTTGCAAAATACCGAAAGCTCTCTCGGTATCCTTGCAAACTGCCTCTTATGCCTTGGCAAATGCAGTTTCTTTCCATGTTTCTGGGGCATGGATGGTCTTCACTAAAGTTTACCAATCAGGATATATGTCATCGGCTAGATAGTAGCCCATTGTGTAGTCATGGTTCATGACTTTGTAATTACAAACCAGAGCATCTCCACCGACAAGTTTTGAAAATAGATGGGACCTATGCAAGACATTGATGTCGATAGTCCAAAAAAAAAACAATGCCAAATCCACAAGTCCTTTGATGCAACGGCCTCAAGCGCAATCACTGGATCATGACTTTTACCACAGTGCTAACCCTACTAGGCTTTTGGGCAATTCTTTGTTCCACCGCCGGTGCATACAATCTACACTACCAAGCATTCTCGGCCAACCTCTCTTTTCATTCATCTCGATCAACCTTATGGTATATTCTTTGTTGGGAGATCGAAGATACACGGGACCAAACAAGCGGATCACTACCTCGATCAACCTTATGGTTCTTCTTTGTTGAGAGATCGAAGAGACAATGGGACCAAACAAGCGAATCACCACCTTGGCAAATTTTGGCACAAATTCGATGGTTGTATCTTCACCAATGCGAAGATACTCATCCGTATAGTCTACGGCTACGCCATATGCAATCACCCGAATGGCTGCCGATATTTTTTGGTAGGCGCTAAAACCAAGCTGCCTGACAACATTTCTATGGCGAGTAAAGTACTTGCAGTTGTTCTCTCAAGCTTCAACGATTTTGATAAACTAGGTAAGCCGCATTCGAAACCTTCTACGGAAGAGGTGTAGTGTGTATGTTGATACTTCATAAAAATAATCTTGCATCAGCGCTTGGTAGACGGACACGTGGTTGCGTTGGATGCAAAGACGACCACGAACCGATCCCCGTCGCATATGCATCATCTTTCGCCAATCCTCAAGCTCCTTCACGGCGAGGATGATAGCCAAATGCTCGACGTCATCATCGTAGAGCAGCTCGTCGATGTCTGAGTTGCCTGAGGATGATGAATCATCGAACAAAAAGAGCTCGCTCTCGCTCATCGTCAAATTGATCTACAAGGACCGTATGTAAAATCTAAATATATGGATTCGATCTCGCGAGAGAGATAGGACGAGATCCTACCGCGTCTTGCTTGATTTGGTCGGGGTAGGCAGCAGCAACAGACGCGCGACTGTAGAAGTAGCACAGGGGTGAGAAGATCTTGCCGCCAAATCGCATCTCTGTGTCGAATCCATGGCCAGTGGCGCCACCCAGCAGCAAGGCGAGGTGAAGGAGGGGGTTGGCAACGAGGTGTCCGGATGAAGCCGAAAAGGACACAGGAGGTGGCAGCGGCTAGTAGAAGGGTGGTGGCGATTGGCGGAAGGGCGAGCGGGCAAATGAAACTTCAGCACGCCAACAATTTAGGGGGGAAGGGTTCGCTCTCTGATGGCTCAATGCACGGCGCCCAGAAAAATGCTTGATGGCGGTGTTGATGTAGAGCTCGTTGGGAACCCAAGAGGAAGATATGATGAGCACAGCAGCAAGTTTCCCTCAGTTATGAAACCAAGGTTTAATCGAACCAGTAGGAGCAAGGAAACACCCCAAAGGTGTTACTAGCTGAGCTTTGGCAGGGCGCACTACCGGTGCTAGTAGCAACGTGGAGACCTGCACAACACAATCACAGAACTTTGTCCCCAACTTGCGATGAGGTTGTCAATCTCATCGTGTTTTGCAGAAAACAAAGGATTAAACGCATCGAATGGAAAGAAGTAAAAGTTTACAGAAAGTAAACACAAAGCAGAAACAGTTTAAAGATTGTATGTAAAGAAAAAGACCGGGATCCATAGTTCACTATAGGTGGCTCTCCTTAAGATAGATAACATGCTGGGTGAATAAATTACAGCGAGGTAATTGACAAACACCGAGAAAGCAATATATGCATATACTAATCATCTTGACTCCTTTAAGACTTGATTGGGCATTACAACATAATACATAGACCGTCATCCAACTGCATCTATGACTAATAATCCATCTTCAGGTTATCATCTGAACCCCCTCCAGTATTAAGTTGCAAGCAACAGATTATTGCTTTACGAACTGCGTGTAAAGTAAACAATTCGATTGTTCTATGAACAAAGGATTGTTGTTTTCTCCCTAGTAGCAACAGCACATCTAGTACCTTAGAGATTTCGGTCACTTCCCCAGATTACCAGAGGCATGGACCCACTATCGAGCATAAATACTAACTCTTGGAGTTGCTAGCATCTACTTGGCCAAGATAGCTACTAACAACGAAAAGCATGCAAGATCACAAATAACAAAGACATGATAGAATCAATAATCAATCTGAAATAGCATCTCAATATCCATCGGATCCCCGCAAACACAACATGTATGATTACAAATAGATGATCTTGATCATGAACGGAGCTCGCAAGATCTAAATATAAAAGCACAAAGGAGGAGAACCAGCCATCTAGCTACTACATGGATCCGTAGTTCAAGGATGAACTACTCACGCATCACACCGGAGGCTTGCATGGTGATGAAGAAGGCCTCCAGGGTGAATTCCCCTCTCCGGCAGGGTGTCGGGAAGAGCTTCAGATCCCTCCCGATCTAGGGATGAAGATGACGGTGGCTACAGACTCTTTCGTGGATTTTTGATCGGGTACTTAGGGTTTTCGTCCCGAGGGCAATATATAGGCGGAAGGAGAGGCCGAGGGGGTGCCGAGAGCGGCCACACCATCCCCTAGCGCGGGGCAGGCCTGGTTGTGGTGGCTCCCTGGCCCTTCTCCGTCTCGTATTCTGGCACTTGACCCCTTCCGGAAAAATAGGCACTTTGACTTTTGTCCCATCTAATTCCGAGAATATTCATTTTCTGACTTTTCTGGAACAAAAAACAGCAGAAAATAGGCAGCTGGCACTATGGCTCTTGTTAATAGGTTAGTCCAAGAAATCATATGAAAAGTACTCTAAAGTTGGAATAAAACACAAGAAAGTGGATAAAACCAAGCATGGAACATAAAAAATTATAGATACATTTGCAATGTATCACTCTTGACTCGGCCTCCCACCCCGCGAATATAGATGTCAAAGTAAGGATTTCTCCGTCGCCCGCAAAAAAATACAGTTCGCACGCTTTTACGGGATCTGCCCGGGGTCGTTTTTCATCGCAAACTGAAAATTGACGGTTATTTTATAGCTTTTACGTGATTGCTAGAGTTGCTCTAAGCTTGTCGAGGTCAACCTGCGGGGGGCTATGAAAAGTGTATGAGTAGCATATACATTGGATATTGATTCAATTTGACTAAATGGTTTGATCAAGAAGGAAATATTAGTTACCTTTTGGGGTATTTTTCAAAAATCCAACAATGGATTTTGAGAGCAAATTCATAAGAATTTTGGAACTTTAGGATTTTTTTCCTTATAAGGGTGGTTTGTTTGATTTGTAGGATTAAATGTAGGGATGAGAACTGGTAGCGGATAATCTAAATTATCCGACATTCGTATTCGGGAAATTGAAAATGGTCATGGTAACATCTGAATCCGGACAAACATAAATATGGATGTGATAAATATATGGAGTCGTTTTACAAATACAAGGTACTAAATTTCGAAGCAAATATGGATATAGAAATGAATATTTCCGTATTTGAATAAAATTATGTTTGACTATTTAAGCAAATGAAGTCTGATGTCAATTATCAAAACTAGAAAACTGACAAACTATTTTTTTCTTTCACCTCAACTTGAAATTATTATGTATTACATCAATATATCTAACTCTGTATCCTTATGGAGTTGACTCACTATAAGAAACGAGTCTATTATATCGTTATTCGTATCCGTTCTGAATTGAAAAAACGTTTGATCTATATCCGTATTCGAGTAACATCCGCTTGTTATTCGTATTCGATAACATCCGTATTCATTTTGAAAATATGAAGATGGATGTGGAAAGGGCACTATCGATTAGCATTCGATCTATTTCCACCCCTAATTAAATGACATATTACTTTTAAGGATTCCATTTTTTGCTATGTAAAAAGAATCCCATTTTACTCAAATATCTCAAGAATGTTTGTTCTTGTGGTGCAATGTGAAACAAACCCGGACACAAAATCTTATATGTAGGACCCATTTTTGAGGTACATAGTTGCAATCAAACATTTTATCTTCCCCTGTATTGTAGCCATGTCATTCTACAATCCTATGCACAAACTACAAGGTAAATATATCTAGGTGCCAACTAAGTTAATATAATTCAAAACACATAAATAT
This sequence comes from Avena sativa, assembly GCA_916181665.1. NCBI lineage: Eukaryota > Viridiplantae > Streptophyta > Magnoliopsida > Poales > Poaceae > Avena > Avena sativa. Next base: position 430,590,869 of record OV702296.1, read on the forward strand.
GAAAAGCACAAGAATTACACAATGAAGGTGTGGAAAACAATTTTGTCATGAAGTTTGGTGTTTGGTCACCAGGAACAGGAAAAACATAGGGATCCTAACAAACACGTCAAATCAAGTCAAACCACATAAAAAGTGTAATTAATGATTTTATGATGCAAATGAGAACCTAGTATCCTTATTCGTGCATAAAAATTCAAAAAGTAGTACCTCTGAATTGTGGAACTCCTATGTTTTTCTTTGAAATTAATCTCCTCGAAACAGGCTTGCGCTCAGCTATATTAATATAGCAACCACGATTAAGACCGTTGCTAGATCAGATAGTACAACGCCCAAAAGAAACAACAAAGAAAAAGAAGAAGAAAAACAAGAGAAAACAAAAGCGACAACAGTGGCTCGACGAAAGCGAGGATGACCTGCGACCGTTGCGCCCTCCAGTTATGTTCCACCACATGCCTAGCACTCCGAAGCGCCACACACCAAGCAACACCTCCAAGAAGGAAGGCGCAATGACGACGCTGTTGCCCGAACTAGTCCTAGAGTTTCCGCCGGTACGCTCTGGGAGGTGGGGAAGAGGTACACTTGACGTCCTTCAGGAAGGACGATGGCAACCGCAGGCGTCACCGTGTCGGTGTCTAGATGACAAGGATTTCTCCCGACACCTCAAAACCATAGTCCCGGACGCTTCGCAGTGCTCCACCATGCTCGCCGCCCACCAACGCACGCCATCACGGTCTTGCAGCTGCCACCACCGTCTCACCGTGACACACGAAGCGAGGCCGGTATGATAGAAAAGAGGAAAATTCGGCAGGGGTTGACGGGAAAACAGCGTGCGAGAGGGAACAACCTCCACCGCCGGAAGGCGGTAGCCGACCGATACAACTGCGGAGGCAAACCAGGCCCTCCTAGCCCGGCCGAGCCCACAAGGCCCCGTGAAGCCCCGCCGCCGCAGTGCAGCAGGGGAAACGTCGTCCAAGCCAACCCCCACACTAGCCCCTACTTATCCGTCCACCAGGGGATCAACCTCCACCGTCGATCCCTGCCGCCAAGTAGCAGCACCATCACCACCGCGCTCAACCGAGAGTACCAGACCGCTGCCGGTCTAAGGTTCACCACCTGTGTCCGCAAGGGCGCGGAGGGACGAGCATGGCGAGCACAACATCTCTGTGCTGCTCACAGGCCCACCAGAGATCCAGGCCCGCTCGACCCAGATCTAGTACCTCGGCTGCATCGCAGCCTTGAGGAAGCGCCTGCCACCCGCCTGGTGACCAAGGGCCCCGGCCGGTGCCCGCATGGCCTAGATCCGGCCCAACTTGGCCCAGATCGGGCCGTGCAAGGTCCACTGTCGGGAGCACCTATAGCTCCTCCCGTCGCCCATCTCGACGAGCAGCCCGCCGCCACGCCGCCTAGGATATGCCCGACCCTCCGGTGCGTCGACCCTCTGCCCCCCGCCGAACCACGAGGTGCTCTGCCATCGGGAGAGAGAACGACCACCACCGCACAGGCTTTGCCCGACGACGGGAGGGGGTGAGGGGAGGGCTGAGAGCCACCGACGTCGAAGGGCCCGCCCCGTTGACCGCAGGGGCGGACGAGACGAGTAGGGGTCTGCGGGGCCCGCCCCTTTTTTTTGCTTTGAAATTAACCGTACATGCAGAGAATTTCCTCTCCTTTATGTGCTCTATTTCTTTGGATGGCAATGACATCAGAGATTTTTTTCCTATTACTAGTACTCCTTCTGAAAAGTATGTCACACATTTGTCTAGATTCATATGTATCTAGATATATTTTAGTATACTGATAAACGTGTATAGATACATGTGAATCTCTTGATGGAGGAATTACTTTTTTTCTGTATTTTCCTATTTATCAAAGAGGCCTGAACAACATCTCCATTTTACATTTATTTTTCGATGGTTTGCCTTAAGTATGATTGTATTTACTAGTAATTTAAGTGATCTTTATTTATCTTTTATCGAATCAAAATTCGAATTGTGTATATTTCTTATCTTTTAATCTCCTATATTGTACGTGTATTCAGATCATACTCACGCTCACAATCCAAGTCACTTGTTTAGACGGAGGGGTACATCTTTTTGAATTCAAGGGAGCGAAAGAGACCGTTAGCTAGATTATATGATTTCCTTTGGGTCAATGCGCAAGAAAGAGCAATCATGTGCGTGACCCACACCGCGAAAAGCTGGCCCCATCTATCGGGCCCTCACCCTGGGAACCCTCGCCCCTCCTGCTCCGCGTCCCCAGAACTCGCAACCGCCCAACCCAACCCTCGTCAAACCCGCCGCGACGAAGGGGGGAGAAGGACGACGGACGTAGTGGCGGTCGCCTTCAAATCCCCCCGTCGTCTTCTCTTCTCTTCTCCCCTCTTCACTCCAACTTCTCCCCCACCCCTCCTGCTGCCGACCTCGGCCGAGACGTCCCAGTCAGAGCCGCGCGGGGAAGGGATCGGTCGGAGGCTCCTGCGGTAACCGGCGCGGCGGCGGTTTTTGCTGGGTTGCTTCTGGTGGTGGTGTTGGTACCTAGCCGCTGCCGTCTGATCCTGTCTGCGGTGGCGATGGGGCAGGGCGTCGTCGAGATCCACCCCCGTGAGCTCCAGTTCACCTGTAAGCGCGCACGATTCTCCCCTCTCCTCCGCCCCCTTACTCGATTATAAGTCAGTAATTCTGATCCGTGGCGGCCGACGAGGGAATCGTGTCTGGCGACGAGCGACTCGTCTCTGTCGGCGGTACGCGCCCCTGCCCGCTTGCTTCTGCTCGATGTTTAGCTCTGCCGCGTTATTCCGCCGGCCGTGGTGGACTCGGTCATTCAGGGTGTACTACTACCGCGTAATCTGGAGTAGTTTATTTCGTGTTTTTTTCCTCTGGATTGATCGGAGCGCAGGGCTGGCTTGGTGTGAATTACGGAGTGCTATATTTACCTGCCTTTCTTCTGGACCGGCCTGCTTTGTGGAACATCGCATCAGGGTTTCGTTCGTTCGAAATTGGTATCCAAAATTTAGCCCGGAGGTTATACTCGTCGCGACTGACATACGAGGGTCGTTTGCGACGGGTTTGCAACCAGTAATTTAACTGGTAGTCTTTGTCAGTTCCACATTTTCCGAGGTTCAGATGCACTTAAGTTCCATTTTCTAAAAATAGGGGGCCGAGGGAATTCAGGAAGGATTGCGTTTTTCCTCTCTGAGGGAGCTTGTCTTATTTCGTAACATAAATTGCCAGAGTTCTTTACTGTAGTTTTTATCTTACTAAATTGTTAAGGTTAGCTTCGCTTCTAAAGCTGTTGGTTACTACGTTATTAGTTGGTTGCTGCCTTTCCGTTCGTTTGGTTACAGAGTACAGACAGGTAGATTTTGTCCAAAGCTTTAACCATTTATGCTGATACCTATACCTATACCTATACCTATACCTATGTCCAACAGGTAAATACGATTTCAAATATTTTCATGCTGATACCTATACCTATGTCCAAAGCTTTAACCATTTATCAATTTGTTTTTCAGTATGGATACTGAATAACCATTTATCAAGATATAAGAAGTCTGACTTCGTTTTTTTTTGTTATTATCAGTTGAGCTGAAGAAGCAAAGTTCATGTTCTGTCCATCTAGTCAACAAGTCCGATGAATATGTCGGTTTTAAGGTTTGCCCCTTACTTTTGATGATGATGCATACTCTGTTTATTTCTTTCTGTAACAACATATTTGCCCATTAGCTACCATGTTTAGTGATCAGCAGTACGGAGCATCTATGAAAGTAAAAAGTCACTCCCTCTGTTACTAAATGCACGCTAGCCTAAGCATGGGAACAAATCCATGGGAAGAATCATCTTGATAGCTTTATTTGTTTTCCTATAAACTGTACTTCTGCGTTTTGTGCAAAGGTACATTTCAATTTCGTAGGTGTGGGTATGTAGGTTGGGAAAATGTGATATGCATTCGTCCCGAAATAGTAAAGCAATACCTATTTACGCTTTGATATGTACATAGTAACGGAGTGACCATTTCATATTGGTGTCTACTCTAAACACTGTCGGTTCTGTTGCTTTTATTGTTCATTGGGACAATTTTGTAGGTGTGGATATGCGCAGTGTAGGGAAAATGTGATATACATTCATCTCAAAATGGTAAAGAAATACCTATTTATGACTTGATATGTATTTAGTAGCGGAGTTACCATTTCCTATTGGTGTCTAAACACTGTCGCTTATGTTACTTCTATGTTCCATGGGACGATCACAGTTTGAGCATCAGAGAAACTGCAGTATCTAACCAACATTTTGGATGCTAGGTTAAGACAACTTCCCCTAAAAGATATTGTGTCCGACCAAATACTGGAGTTATCCTTCCCAAGGGAACATGTGATTTCACAGGTGTGTACACTACTGTGCTGTACTCACGTTTGATAATAATGCTTTTGTATATGCCATGTTTATTGCTCTATTGACTTTATTGATCTGTGCCAACATTTAATTCAAATACATTGTAGTAATAGACAACTTGATTTTTATTGAAACAACTCTAAAGGTTTTAATGGAAACTACTACTATTGTTCTGCTCAGTTTGTTGCACTTTCCATTACTGGGGTGTTTGGTTTGGGCATTGCTCTCATTTCTTGTTTGCTTTGAGGAATGAACTAAGTTGGTCCATCCCCACCACATTCTTTGTAAGTGCAATGCTAAAAGAAAAAAGAGAGGAATGGGGCCATCCCACGAAAATTATAGCCTGAACTTCCATGATTGACCAACCCTTCCATTCCTTAAAGCAGACATGCCATAAATGAGCAGCATGTGCTTGCTTCTGAGGGAGGATAGCAATTATACAATTCTGTTCGTCTTTTATTCAATTATTCATGACTTCATTCTGTTACATTTCTTCTTTTGCATTCCTCTTAATTTATTTGTTTTGTTGTCTGTCAAATGTAGTTACCATGCAAGCACAGCGTACCGCTCCACCAGACATGCAATTAAAAGACAAGTTTTTGGTGCAGACCACAGTTGTTCCTCCTGGTACATCAGATGAGGACCTCATTCCTGCTTTTGTAAGCAACTAAGCACATAGTTGAGAAACTTTACATGCATAATGCTCATTCTATGTTATTTGACCTCATTGTATGCCCTACCCACTCTTTTTCGCAGTTCTCCAAAGAAACTAACGCATATATTGATGAAAGCAAATTGAGAGTTGTCCTTGTTGATGCATCTCGTCCTCCTGTGGAGCAACTGATAAATAGTGTCCCCAACACTGATGCAGCAGTTGAGGTTCCTGTGTCAAGACACACACTGAATGTTGAGAATGAAGTGCCAGTTATGGAGAAAGAGGTTCCTGCTCCTCAGGAACAAATTTCAGCTCTTGTGACTGACATACCTTCTCCTGTCAAGCAGTCTCCAATCCTTCAAGAAGTTCCAGTGATACTGCATGAAGAACCTGCTATTTTGGCAGAATCTCCTCCACCTCTAAAAAATCAATCTCCTCTCCCTGTAAAAGATGAATCTCCTTCCCCTATAAAAGATACATCTGCAATTACCATTGATCAACTTTCTCCTCTGGAAGAAAACAGTGTAACTTCGAAGGAGTCTTCTCTAGAAGAAACTCTCCCAAAAGAAGCTATTACCTTAAGTGACCGAGGACTTTTCAGTGTGCAGAATCATCAATTATCTCATGTAAGTACCCACTCCGTAGTTTTATTATATGGCCATTTCCCTCTGTTTAGCTTAATAAGACAAAAGAACACAAGGCTTTTAAGCATGTGCTGTTCATGGAGTCGTGTGCTGCTAACCTTAGACCGGCTTCTAGCTGAGCAAAATCTTGCACAGCCACTAAGTGAAGCCTAGTCTTGTATGTGGTTGTACCTGGCTGATTTTTGGTACAAACCTATATCTCTCTTATTAATGGCCTGAAGTCTAAGTTACTTGGATTTTCAAATAAAATGGCAGAAAAAAATTACTAAAAATAATAGTTGGAATCAGCTTGAATAATGACCACAAATCTGTCTAAAATGGTGTAACTTTGGACAAGTGCTGTCTGTATTATTCAGCCAAGTTACACCCTTGCTAGAAAATCTTGTAGTTACTCTTAAACTGGATTTGTTCTCCTGTAAACTGAAGCTAAAAATAGTTTTGGTATGGTAAACTTGATTAATAGTAAAACACTCAGTTGATTTCTTCCTGTAATATACTTGGAGATCTCAACTATGATATGCTTGGAGATCTCAAACACTACATACTATAGTTCTGAATCTTGTGATCTGTTTATTTCCAACAGCCTGATGACCATTTAGTTGATTTCTCCCTTGTATCAATATGCAACAGGTAACGGAAGATGTTCAGAATCTGAAGTCAAAACTCAATAACCTTGAATCCAAATTGGAAGGGGTAAGTTCACCATAAAATATGTTTGGATTGTTCAAACAACTTCCATTGGTAGGATCTTCATGAGACAATGCAGCTTATATTGTTTTATCATCTCAGACTTATATTTGAGAACACCCTCTGACGTGAAACAATAATGTGCTTCTGTTTTGTAGGCTGAAAAGATGATAATAAAGCTGAGAGAAGAGAGCAGGTCTATGACCCAGGAGCGGGATAAGTTACAGCAAGAGATGGTATGACTTCTTCATCACAGAAACTCTAGATACTTCTTTTTTTCTTCATATGCCCACCAGTGGGCCAGGTTCCACTATTTTACAGCAACCGAACACAACATCCAATCTCCAGAATATCTTGATAGTTTTCTATAATGTAAAACAATGTGAAGCTACATATCCCAGTGATTATAAATAATCAACTGTGGCCAAAATCATGGATGGGAGGGAGTACATCCTTTTCTGTTCTGGAAAATGGATGGGGGCTACACTTACAAAGAATGCTGGAGTATATGGCTTTAGCTTAACTTACAAAGATTGCTGGAGTACAATTATGTTGTCATCTGGAAAATGGAAAATGAGAATGCTCGAGTATATGGCTTTAGCTTAACGTACAAAGAAGTACCAAAAAACTGAAGTGCCTTGCTCCAAGCAATAACGTATCCCTTATCTCTTACCAATTACCATGATATTTCATATTACATATTGCACATAGAAAGTCCAGGAGGCAGTTTAATGTTTTTGGTGTATTAGATTTCCATATCTATCTTGCGTATCAGATGTATTTCATGTGGAGAAGATCTTTTACTCATGGCAACATATTTTTATGCCTCTATTTGGTTGACCCATCTGAAATATGTAAGTATGCATTAAATTAATTTAAGTATTGGCACACACCAAAAGATTCTCAGGAAGAACCGTAACTTTTCCTTGTAGAAATTTGCTATTTTGTTGAAATATATGGCCACTGCTACTCTATATTTTCCAAGTAGTGTATACCAAATGTTTGTGTGTACTTTGCAGTGTTTATTAGATGTGAGTACACACTTAAGACAAACTTGCTATCACCCATATCTTCTTTGCTATAAATTTTCATTAGGTCTTGGTTACTAAACATTTTCCATATCTTCTTTCGACATGCATCTATTGTTTCTAATATCATGAATAATATGGTCAGGTATTTCTACAGAAGAAGGGAAACCCGAAGAGTCAATTAGGTTTCCCATTGCTGTTTGTGGTTTACGTGGCGCTCCTCGGCACATCCCTTGGCTACCTGTTGCGCCTATGAGTTCGAGTATGTTGGAAATCCAGCTGCTTCTGTCTTCGGCAAGAGTTGGAGAACAGCTATACACATAAATCTTTGAAAAGCATTGCTGTTAGCTCCATCGTTATTATTAATTATTAGTTCGGACGGTTTTGAACATAAGGCTACTACCAGTTGCCTGCCTGTATAGACCGGCTTCTTTTTTACATTTGTATAGAACCGTCCAAAGTGTTTGCTGCTCCAGTAGACTAATTAACCTTGGGTTTCTTCGTACTGGAGAAGTATTTATAGCTTATTTGAGTCCAGTTCTAGCGAGAGAAAAAATGGTGAGATTTTCTGCATTATTTACCTTGGTTGGTGTCGATTTGTGAACCGAGTCTGCATTTGATTTCACGTGTTTGCTTGCAAAAGGCACAAAAAAGGTACATACAGCTTACTGCATTTAGTCACTGATATAACATGATAATTCCCAGGTGGTAGGACTGCATACAATGATCTCAAATAGATATAACAATACAATGGTCTGCATTTATGTAAAATTATACTGCAGCAAGGGGCACTGACAGCAGCCAAACTGTTGGCCCAAGCGAGATATTCAGCAAATGCTAACCCAGTTTATTGCGGTGGATATGTTTGGCATGCTCTCAGAACTCAGAAGGGTGGCGGCGGGCCGCCTGGGCCTGGGGGTCTGAAGAACGGGCCACGGCAATCCTGGAGCAGGCAGCAACAGCATAGGAGGGAGGTAGAAGCTGCAGAAGGAAGATTCATCAGAGAATCAGAGGCATCATTGATTGCAGTTTGCACTTTGATTTTGGTGCTGACAGTTCTATACTCGACCCCTAACTACGAATTCCTTCTGACGTGTAAACTGAACAAATCGATGAATTCAGTACCCAAATGCAAAGCTTAACTTTCCCTTACATGACTGAACATCCAACTTACCAGGACCCGAAGAGGCCACCCGGGAACCCAGGCCCTCCAGGAGGCACCGGACTCCAGTGTCTAAACCTGGAACTGGATCAGTGCAGTCCAACGGACTTTGGACTAACATTCTATTGGATCCGATTAGACTGGACCTTATTGGATATGGATATTATGTCCAACAATATCGGATGGGCTTCGGACCTAAATACTGGGTAGTCCAAAATCCATTGGACTCCAGCGAATGGAGACCACGTACGCGCTGGCCTGCCAGACCCCAACCGCTTTCCCCGGAAAAAGCGTGACTCCCGGCGGGCTCTCGGTCGTGGATTGGAAACGAATAATTCCGGTACGCAGATTTATTACTCGACGCATGCAGATTTATGCGTGGACCCAATGTATGCAAATTTATTCCCGGGAGTAGTGCGATTCAGCCAGGGGCAATTAAGAGGTGTGGACCCAACGAGAGCAAAGTCCAATGGACATTGGATATCCAAAGTTTAAATCGTATTGGACTGGATGGATTTGGATAGTTGGGAAATTAAACGTGGACTGGACCTGGACGACAATGCGTTTAAATGGATGTGTGTTGGACATCTCTGTTTTGGACTTGGACGCAAATCCAGTTCCAGGTTTAGACTCCACCCCTCCTCCAGGGCCTCCCCAGCCTGGCCCTCCAGGCCCGCGCGGATCCATTACGCCGGGAGAAACAGCTGCTGGAATGCTAAAACTATAGCTTCTGCAGAGCTCAATAGCAGTTCCTGCTGAGGAAGAACTTTTATAGAGGGGTACGGCGAGAACAAGAACTAGCAGTGCCCTTCCATGGATCACCCGCTGGTCAGTCTTTTCGGTGTTTCCAAGTTCCAACCACCGTTCTGAACTCAGCTGCCTATTCTTGCCTGGCATTATCGGTACAGATTTGGATTCTTGGTTCTAAAATGTGCAATCTCTGGTGGCCGGTTATCAATCTACACCAGTTTATTTCATGGTATGGTATGATCTAATTGTAATCAACAGCTGTAACCTCCGACCAGCATATAGTGTATATGTAAAAGTAAAACACACCTGTCAGACAAACATATGTAAACAGCTCAACCTACAAACCCATCTAGAAACAGCAACTGGAAATTGTGTCAGAGTTTTTTTGTTGTTATAAGCAAAGCACGTCTGAAGTTCTTCGCAGCCATGGGAAATTGTGGTACAAAGTAACGTCTGACATTCTGCGGTAATGCCCAGAAAATCGAACAGAATAACGAGTTACAAAAGGAAAATGTACAAAGGGATGAATCATACACGGCAGGGAGCATTACAAAAGAAAAAAAAACAGATGAAACTCCGTACCATGTTCTTTCAGTTCGCGAGGGGTGGTGGATCATACACGCTAGGGAGCATTGCTGAACAAATGAATCATTAAGTTCGTATCATGTTCTACTCCGTCCCCACTTCACATTAGTTCCATAGACCGCCGGCAAACAAATCTAAAACCTGTTTCTTACCCAGAACAAGACATTGCAAAAATGACCAAAGCTTATGGAGAACAATGAGGCACGGCATGTATCCAACGGTTCGGTTGCAGGGCTAAATTCAGAAGAAGGGAAAATGTTGAGCTGGCATTATCTACTGCCAGACCACACTGCAGACAAGATAGCATCAAGCCAAACAGTGGAGCACTGGGTACATATCATCATGTCCTAATTAAGACCTCAAACAGTGATTCCATCACATAGAGGTTACAACCTAGATTCAACCTGTCTCTTGCCCTCAACAAGCTAAGGCATGACCAAAATATATAACAAAACAAAAGCGAATGCACACCATAGGCTCAATCATCTATAGTTTAGAATGACCATGGATCATTAATCCTTAAAATCTTTAGCAGGCCAACGAGAATGATTAAAAGACATTCCAACCATTGCAGCATAAAAACAGTGTCAGGATGGAAGCAGAAAAAGGTATTCAAAGGTTTTACAGGTTGTGGTATCAACATTTTCTGGAAGAATCCTACAACTCCTTGGAACAAGACAAATGTAACCATGTCTAATTCTCGATTTTATAAGGTGAGCTTACTAGTTTCCCACTCTCTCTAGAACCCACCATACCAGATGCAATAAATCGATGAAGAAAAAGGAATTATAATACTCCCTCCGACCCATATTAGTTGATTTGGATTTGTCTAGATTCGGATGTATCTAGACATGTTTTAGTGCTAGATACATCCGAATCTAAACAAATTTGAGTCAACTAATATGAGTCAGAGGGAGTACTTTTATTGAGAAGTTGACTATGATGCAACCATTTAACTTAACGGATAGTTCTCCAAGGCCTTCTAGAAAATTAGATGCATCTTGCAACAAGCCAACAAAGAGGAAATGTGCCTCTTTTCATCGTCAGCTACAGCACCTCATGCAACCAACTTGAGATGAAAGGTGGAGTCTTCACAAGACGATCTTCAAGTGCCTTGAAGAAGTTATGTGGAACAAGAGTTTGCTTGAGCCGAAGTCCATTAGCAGATAAATGTTGTCCATCGCGATGGAAGCTGTCAACCAGTTTGCCATTAATGTCCACGTAAAACAGCGACCCACAGTAACTGAGCAGCAAGAGGATGTCACGATCCGCCGACACAACGCTCACATAAAAGTCACCTGCTTCCCTCCATCCAAACCACCCCCTGATTTTTGCGACCGGCAGTTCGATCTGCTACTTGCACTCCCAAACCTCGCCTTCGTAGTTCTGCAACACCCATATATAAACAGCCTTCATGTCATTGTTACAGCTATAGATGCCGAGCGTGCCGTCCATCTCAAAGATATATGACTTGGTGGGAACAACTGGAGCACGCATCTGTCGGAACGACTCGGCTGTGGTGTCGAATACAATTACCGGTCTGCTTTCGCCTTGATCCTGCTCTGGGAACCAATGCAGGCTATCACGGGCCAGGGCGGGTGTTCTGAACCACAGCCCCGAGGCTGCATCCGGCCACTGAATGCGCCTGGGTGGCTCGTCGGAGCCCAACGCGAAGACATAGCATTCAATTTCACCTCTACAAAGCAGAAAATCAATGACTGACCTCTGCGGGCTCCGTCGGTGCAGTAACAGCCGGTACTCGCCGGTAGGGCGGTGCAGGTACATTCCCAGTATATTGGATATCAGGAAGTCCTGCGGCATCCCGACTCCCGAGGGGACAATGCTCACGGGTGACCGGGTTGCAGATGGTGCAATAGTTCTTGTCAGAGTTGAAGATGATGAGGAGGCCGTCGCAGAAGGCCTCCGGCCGGCAGGACTGGTCCAGCTGGGCGACGGGTTGGAGCTGGGCGTCGGTGGCCCGGTTATCCAAGGCGAGGAAGTCTTTGTAGCGGGCATGGCTGTGCTCGGAGCCGGAGACGGATTGACCCCAGACGATGGGCAGTGAGGGCTGGCGGTCATGGTGGGCCAGGAGGAAGTCGCGGGTGGAGGTGGCGCGGCGCCAGGCGCGACAGACGGCGCGGCAGCGCAGGAGGGATTTTGGGGGAAGGCGGACGAGGATCTCGCAGATGATGATCTCCTCCGGGAGGCTGCGGCAGGGAGGCGTAGGTCCTTTACTTGATGCCTTCGCCACGGTCGCCGGCCGGGAGCTCACGCTGGCTGCTGCTCCCATCGAGGAACGAAACGAGCTGTGCTGGTGGCGGCGGAGGGAAGGAAGGTCTTCCGTGGAAAAATGAGTACGGACTTGAGCTGGACTTTGCACCGGGCCTGGGCTTATCTCAGGGTTTTGGGCCTGGACGTTCTCTATCTATTGAAACAAAACCTGATTGCTTGAATATTTTACGGGGCATTTTTTTTTTCGCGGGGCATACACAACATTTTTTCTGCACACATGAACAATTGCTTTTCACACTCATTGACGTTTTCATATGAAGTGGAGCACATCTATTTTACTACAAAATAATACTACTATTACTCACTAAACCTGATTTTACATATCGTAATTATTTTTGGCCTAAACCAAGAAAGTGGGGTTCTAGCGCATGGAAGCCATATGGCTGGGTGATGCCCTGTTTTTCTGCGCAATGTTGTAGCCAACTATTGTGCTGTGGTTGTTGGTTATGAAATATAGAATATGTTCCTTCTGAAAAGAGACTCCTAAACTAAATATCAGAGAGCAATTTTTATCACGACGCACACATGAGACATTCGCGTGGATGCAAGGATTTTTTTTCCAGCATGGGATCATATTTCACGCTCATTTATATATGAACATCAAACCTTTGGTTGTTCTCAATCTAGCTTCACCAATAGCAAGAACAGACAAAGAAACATGGAACACATGTGGACAAAACGAAACAATAAAGTCAATTCTTCAGTTTAAGAAATAGACATAAGCAGATAGATTGCTATCTGGTAAGTACAAAGAAGACTCCTAGAGGCCTGGATAAAAAACCAAAGTAAATTCTCCAGTTCAAGAAAGCGGAGACATGGGACAAACAGACTTATATGATTTGGCAATTTCGGCATCGACATACACAATTGTCCCTTCATTCTGAAAGAGCATCGACACAACCGTAGATTTCACTAACCCAAAATGAACACAACACAACCTCAGTGTTGAAAAGTTCAGACTACTAGTCTACACTCTTTTCTGCAGAAGTATAAAAAGGAAGTATGAAAAGGCTGACAAGTGATCAACAAAAATAGCATCTGGCAACTTCTGAAAGCGAACTAAATTTACAGCCACAGATGGACTTCTTTAGCAAAATTGAGTGTTCTCGGTTATTTTTTTAGCAACTGCCAACTGAAACATATGCTGAACTACACCGTCTCTTTTGTCAGCGGCGTAACTAAGGTTTGGTAATCAAAGGATTGTTTGGAAGGACATAATTCTTACCATGGAGACTATAATTTAGATTACTAGTTGGAGGCTTGGAGCTTCTCGACTTACATTTATTTGCATATCTGCCAAGGATGAGATTAAGAGGAGTTTGAAATGGGACAAATGCTGCGAAGCACAAGGGAACATTGCTCACATTTACTAGTGAGGAAGCTGCAGAAGTACATATACAGTGCTTCTCCTTTCGAGATGTTTATACTGAATAAATTGACGATTTCCAACAGTCAGCTGAAGACCCAACTTACCAGGATCCGAAGAAGCCACCTGCTACTCTTACGCACTGGTCGATGTCCCAGCTACTGTTCTGAATTCTCTGCTTATTCTTGCCTAACAAAGACACATTTAAGCAAACACACCGAACCAAGGAGAACATAACACAATATCAGGTGAAGACACTTCTGTACCGATCAGCAGTTTCATGTTGCAGACAGACACATGACAAATCTGGAGTACGTACTTAAATAACTTACTTCTACGTTCTGAAACAAATGATCAGAGTGACTCACACCTTCATATTTCGAAGCAAATGTACTTGTACGTTCTGAAACAAATGATCAGAGTGACTCACAACTTCATGTTTCGAAGCAAATAATCAGAGTGTGACTTGGTGATTTTAGCAACAACACAAGCAGTAGAGACTTCAGCCCAAAACGGTACTGAGACAAGCAGACTCATACAACCACGTAAGTCGTAACAATCAGAGCTTCTGCATTATGTACATAAAAGCAAAGACATGAAGCCACTAGGCTTATACTTGATCCAGTTCATAGATACTCCAGCTCATGAGGATACAACTACTGGGCCATTAAGAAGCACCACCTCACTCAGCAACTGTCATATGAAAGGTGAACCGTTCACAGCATAACCTTCTAGTGCCGTAAAGAAGGTGTGCGGAACAAGAGTTTGTTTGAGCAGAAATCCCGTCAGGGAGTGGCGGCCTTCCCCATCACGATGGAAACTTTCAACCAACCTGCCATCACTGTCAATGTGAAGCAGCCACTGACCAAAACTGACCAGCAACAGCATGTCCCCTTCCACCGAAACAAGGTTCATAAACCAAAAGCTATCAGAACCTTCAAAGCGCCCTCTGATTTCTGCAACCGGCAATTCGATTCGGTACTTGAAGTCCCAAACCTCGCATTCGTAATCCTGCAACACCCATATATCAACAATCTCTGTTTTACCGTCACGTTTGACACGGTTGTAGATGCCGAGCGTGCCATGCGTCTCAAAAATATACGAGTTGCTGGGAGTAATTGGTGCACGCATCTCCCGGAACATCTCAGCCTGAGTGTCGAATACTATGGGTTTGCCTTCATCCTGAAACAGTGATGGGTCCCAGTGTAGGTTATCACGTACCAGGACAAGTGGGTTGAAGTAGGATGGATATATCTCGGGCCACCCGATGTACCGTGGTGGCTGATCGGAGCCCAAGGTGAAGATGTAGCAGCCAATTTCACCTTCAGGTAGCAGATCTGCGGCCATCCACCTCCTTTGCGTCCTCCGATGTAGCAACAGCCGGTACTCGCCAGTAGGGCGGTGTGGGTACATCCCCATGATATCCAAGTCCCGCGCTCTCCCTAGGAGTGCATGCTCATGGGTGGCCGGGTTGCAGACAAAGAAGCAGGTGTCAGTCGTGCTACGCTTGGAGAGGACAAGGAGGCCGTCGCAGGAGGCCTCCAGATCGAAGGAGGCGTCAAGCTGGGCGACTGTATGGAGGTGATCACAGGCGGCCCGATGGTCGAAGGCGAGGAAATTACGGCCGACGCAGATGATAGGGAGGTTGGGCTGGCGCCCGTGGTGTGCTAGGAGGAAACTGCGGGTGGAGGTGGCGTGGCGCCAAGCGCGACAGACGGCGCGGCAGCGGAGGATGGATTTTGGATTGAGGCGGACGAGAATCTCCCATATGACGATCTCATCCGGCAGGCCAAGGAGGAGAGGTGTTGCTCCAGCCGTCGCCATGGTCGCCGCGCTCACAAGAACGAGAGGAGTTGTAGGTGGTGACCGTGGACTTCTGCAAGGTTGAGTGGTACAGTTTCTCTCCTTTTATTTGTTCCCGTCGTTTTCTCTTGTTTCTTTTTCAATTGTCTTTTTCAACCTTCTTTCGTCAACTTCTCAACGTAGTTTCCACGGCACTATCTTCCTGGACAAGGGTAAAAACATCCAGAATCCAACTTTAAGATTGGCCGTGGATGCAGCCAGTCAGCTCTGGTAGAAGAACTGCAACCTTGCAACGACAAACAAATAATACAAGATAATGCGACTTTTTGCCGACTTCGGATTGATCATACGAGCTGGAATATGTTAGTCTGAACGTACTTGCACACTGCATTGATCCATTAATATACTGGAAATCCCCCTAAGAGAATATACTGGAAGTTCAATTAATATTTTGTTTCTATGCTCAACCGGAAGATCCAACACAATTTAACCATGTTAAATAACGATTCTGCTGGTCTAAACAACTATATCTTCTCTAGTAATGACAGGTTGTTATTCTTATCCGAATTTGAATTTTCTGCCTTTGTTAAGGTTATCACTAATAGCAGTGACAGATAACATGTTGACCAGAACAAGCATTCCCAGTTGAGCATAGAGAAAACAAGAATTGAACTTCCAGTGCAGGCAAAGCCATGATCTCAAGATAACAATTCTGCTGGTATATAACAAACTCTAGTAGTGACAGGTTGCTAATGTATTGTATCCTGATCAACTGCTATTACTCTAAATAAAAAATCCTACGTATATCGCTTCAAAACAAAAGATTGCCTTTCTGCCTACTCAGTAAAGCTCATGGTGTTCATTTAGTGCTAACCATGTACTGGAAATTACTTACTGGGAGTTCAATTAATATTCTGTTCCTATGTTCAACCAGAAGATCCAACACAATTTAACAATGTCAAATAACGATTCTGCTGGTCTAAACAAATATAGCTTCTCTAGTGATGATAGGTTGTTATTCTTATCCGAATTAAATTTTCTGCCTTTGTTGATGTTATCACTAATAGCAGTGACAGATGACCATAAGCAGCTAGAAGAGGCATTCCCAGTTGAACACAGAGAAAACAAGTATCGAACTTCCAGTGTAGACCTCAAGACAACAAGTCTGATGCTATAAAACAAACTCTAGTAGTGACAGGTTGTTAATGTACTGTATCCTGATTTCAATTCAACCTTCCCCTTAGCTGGCCCAATGATTGATAAGCATGTTGACCATACTTGTTCCACCCAATAATGAGCCAGATCAGCGATCCCCAGTTATTAGTATAGAAATAGAAGGTCTGACCTTCCAGTACATCGTCACCATCGCCTTCCTAATCTTGCTCTCTCAGGTTCAACGTCTCAGAGGTTAGCCCCTGCTGCAACCAAAGCCATGGATTCCAAACAGAGGGTGCATATGAATCAAGGACAAGGGGAAACTAGCTATGCTCGCAACTCCAGTATTCAGGTATCTTTTCACTGGTGTTATATCTGTAGTATGTTCTTCTAAAACTTGTTTTGTGAAGATTTTGTTCATAATATGCCTTGTATTACTCACAATTAAACTATCAACATAAAGAAAAATAAGAACAAGGATTAGGAAAGGTTAAACTAGATTTCTGAACAAGTGTACTGCAGAGCGCTAGGCAAAACAGGATGAAGCCCCTGATAGAAGCGGCCATCGCTGAATTATGTAGCAACGCCAACACCTTGTTGCGCGGAAAGATGGTGATCACGGACTTGGGCTGCTCCTCTGGCCCCAACGCGCTAGCACTGGTGTCGATAGCCATCGAGGCCACCCGCAACCACTTTCTTCAGTTCCAGAAGCCACCTCCAGAACTCTGTGTACTCCTCAATGATCTCCCAGACAACGACTTCAACATGGTGGTGAAGAGCCTTGTAGCGCTCCAGCAAACCAACGAGCCTGTTTGTGTAACTGGTATTGTACCAGGGTCATTCTATGAGAGGCTCTTCCCTAGTGGCTCAGTGCATCTTGTCTGCTCATCCAACAGTCTTCATTGGCTCTCAAAGGTGTGAATTTGACGCTCTTCTCCAACAAACTTTGTTCCTTCATCATCTGAACTTTTCGAGGTACAGGCCCCTGAAGATTTAAGGGTAAACCATATCTCAGCATATGACACCAATGAGAATGTCAGGCGTGAAAGATTCCCGGTGGTTACTGAAGCTTATGCACGACAGTTCAAGGAAGATTTCACACTTTTCCTCGAGATCAGAGCTAAAGAGTTGGTTCCCGAAGGCCGGATGGTTATTTCCATTGCGGGGAGGCGTTCCGTTGAACTCATCACTGAAACCTCTCATGTCTGGGGAACAGCAGCGCAGATTTTAGGTGTCATGGCCTCAGAGGTACATACATGGTTTTACTGGTCTAACATTTTATTATTGTTAACGAGCATGTGAATATTTGACTTCCTGTTTTGACTAACTGACAGGGTATAATTGATAAAGCGAAGCTTGATTCTTTCTACATACCAGCATATGGACCTTCCGAAGAAGAGTTGAGAGAGATTATCCAAGAAGAGGGCTCATTCTCAATCACAGAGATGCAGGTGCACGACCCTACAAGCGGCATGGATATCGCGCTCCTCACCCCAAACATGATAGCAAATACTCTGAGAGCTGCATTTGAGCCGATAATAGTCCAGCATTTTGGAGAGGTCATGGATGAATTTGTGAGGACCGCTGAGAAGCAGTTCAGCTTGCAGCGCAGCTCACAAGTCCAGCGTAGCAAAGACCCGAGAGTTATGCTGGTTGTATCGCTCGCCAGGGCATGACATGATAACTGGCGTGTTACTGCTAGTTTGTATCCCTCATCAACTCGTGACTTCTCTGTAAAATTCAAGATCAAACTTAATCGGATTTGCGGGAGACAAAAGGATAAATATCTGCTAAATAATATATTCATTTGTTTCAGCCAAGTATGTTGTCCTTCCTTTATCTCACACTGCAATTGAGTATGTTGTTGAAGTTTTGTAGAGGGTATTGGACTATTGGTTATTTCCTTCCATTCATTGTCACTATATTATACCATAAGGGCACTATTTCAGAGGATGGTAGGAGCCCAAAAGTCTGGCCCACCATCACTGCACAGTTAAGTAGCTCAGTAACTGTGAGATAATAATCTGTTGATATCAGTTTTGACAGGTTTTGCAGCGTATTAATTCTAATTTGAAGGTCATGCTAGGTAATTATTTATAATTTCGAGGCTTGATGTTTATGCATTATTTGTGCAGCTGCTTTGTTGCATAACCACAAAAGTAAGTGCACAGTTGGTGTTAAAAAAATCTATAAATACCACTACACAACAAAAATTTGTGTAACTTCTGCTCTAGAATGTCCCATCTAAATAATCTAAATAAGTGTAGCTTTTGCTAGTGAAAGGCTATTAGTATTATATGTTGATGATGATTTGATGAACCTTTCAGCCTTTCCATTAGCCTGTCCTTACTAGTGCCAAAAACAAGTAGCCAGAACCAACTCCAGTAGGGCATAAGAAAAACAAGTGATAATCTTGTTCTTGCAGATTAAAGCTCTGCAGTTTGGCCTAGCCCACATAACAACTATGGAAAAACTTAAGTGCAAGTCACTGTAAATAAATGCATCTATGGTGCTCTAAATTTAAGAATTATTCCCTTCAACTTTGTTTTGCACCCATGCTGCTCTAAAATGTATGAAAATGTATGTGGGGGAATAACTCTATACGTCAGTGCTCAAAGCATGGTGCTCACAACAAAACTATGCATGTATGGTATTTTATCTCTCTCAGTTTTGACGGTGCAATGGATACAGTGGCTAATGTTGTTCACATTACCACCAGTACACCGCATTGAAACATAAGTTTTGTCCATACTCAACATAAAAATTACCTACTATGGACTCATGGTTCATTTTCAGTTTTACAAAGTTTCTAGTACATGTGATGGAAATTTCATACCTTGTCCAATCAATCAATCATGCACAGTCTTTGACTTACGCATCACCGTGACAAAAATTCCTTCTGCATATCAGTACAAGTTCTTTTTCTTGTGCTTATATTAAGATCGAACATCACACGAAGTATTAATCCTTAAACTAGTTAGCAACTAAAATCAAATGATAATTCCACATGATGCAACAGAAAGCTGTAAATATAACCGGATATTTCTACATCTAACCATATGCAATGGATTCAGGAAGAAAATGAGCAGAACATTTCTGAAAAGGTGACTATGACCCAATCATTTAATATAACAAAAGCATAAAACACTTGCATATTTAGCTATATATTGGGAAATAGCCATTGAAGACCACATGGTAATGTCTAAAATAGAAGAAGCCATTGAGAAATAGCCAAGTAAATTCCTCAGTTAAAAAAAACAGAGACATGAGGCAGCTAGAATGCTAACTATTGACTACTAAGAAGATCACTACATAAAGAAAATAAAGCAAAGTCAATTCTTCAGTTCAAGTAAACAGAGGCATGAATCGAATCAGATCAATTCTTCAGTTCAAGTAAACAGAGGCATGATTCAGATCAATTCTTCAGTTCAAGAAACATTTCAAATGCAGACAAACAATGACATTGTAAATATGAATTAGCCTGAAAACACTTGACATACAATTCAGCCCAAAAGAATATTTAAAGAAATATAACGCAGCCATGTCACAGTCGAAGCTTCTTGATCACAACTTTCTATAACAAGGAAGCTAGATGTGGATACAGTTCATACATAACTCAGCTCATGACGATACAAAAAGCTAGGACTTCAAGAAGCACCATCAGACTGAACAATCTTCAGATGCAGGCAAGTGTTGACAACAGAATCATCTAGTGAGATGAAAGGCCAAGTGTTCACAACATAACCCTCCATTGTCGGAAAAAGGGCATGGTGAACAAGTGTTTCTTTGAGACGAAATTTAGTAGTAAAGAGTAAACTGCGATGGAAACTGGAGACCAACTTGCCAGCCATGTCAATGTGAAGTAGCCAGTCACCAGATTGGACCAGAATGAGAACATCGTCATCCCAAGACGAAACTGCTACTCCTACATCCGAACTGCATTTGCGAAATCCAAACCGCACTGTGAGCTCTGCAACCGGTAATTCAACCCGGCATTTGAAGGCCCATAGCTCACTGTCATAGTCCTGCATCGTCCAGATATCAATGGTTGCCACTCCATCACTAAAGCTGGCCATGCCGAGCACTCCATCCATCTCAAGCAGGTCTGCAGCCCCAGGAACAGCGGGAGCACGCATCTCCCTGAACGTCTCGGTGGTGGTGTCGAATACCATTATCGAGCTGCTTTCCCTTTCCCAGTCGTCCTGCTCTAGGAACCAATGCAGGCTACCACGGAAAAGGGCAGGTACGTTGGCATGAATCTGAATCTCCGCCTGTGGCCAACCAATGTGCCTCGGAGGCTGGCAGGAGCCCAATGCGTAAACATAGCAGGCATCTTGAACGCCAGGTGGGCGGTCCTCGTAGTGCATCAGCGTCGCGTCAGGGTACAGCAGTAGCCGGTACTCGCCCGTAGGAGGGTGCGGGTACATTCCGGCGAGGTTGAAACCACTAAGCAGCGGGAGGGGAGCATACTGGCGAGTGGCTGGGCTGTAGACGGAGAATTGCAGTACATCAGAGATAGACGAGTCACTGCTGAGGATGAGGAGGCCATCGCAGGAGGCCTCCGGATGCAAGCAGTGCAAGTAGGCCTCCTGCGGATTGATGTAGGTGGCGTGGTATCCAAGTCGGGCGACGCCTTGGAGCTTGTCGCCGGCGGCGACCCCCGCCCGGTGGTCGAAGGGTATCATGTCTACGAACGGGACGATGCGACCGTTGGTGTTGTGCCCGCAGAGGAGTGGGAGAGCGGGCTGGCGGTCGTGGTGGGCGAGGAGGAAGTCGCGGGTGGAGGTGGCCCGGCGCCAAGCGCGGCAGACGGCGCGGCACCGGAGGAGCGGATTGGGGGGCAGGCGAAGGAGGATCTCCCAGATGAAGATCTCATCCGGGAGGCCGGGGTGGAGAGGCGCCGCTCGTGATCTCGCGGGCTCCGCCATGGCCGCCGGCTGGGAGATCCTACTGGGAGGAGCAAGCGGAGTGGTGGACTAGTTGTGCCGGCGAGTGGTGACGGCGGAAGGGAGATCCTCCTTCGAGGTCCTTCTTCTGAACTTCTGTGGGAAAAAGAAATGGACTTGGGCTGGGCTGGGCTGGGCTGGGCTTAGCCGAGAAGATCACTTAAAAAAAATTTCATGCGACAGGACGCCAGCTTCGGTAAGAGATAGGAGCTCCTCCCCTCCGCCGCCCGCCATCACGTCGGCGAAATGCCGCCTGCCATCGTCCTCAAGCGGTTCTGCTCAGTGCTCATGCATGGCGGGCGTGCTCAGGCGGGTGGCGGCGATGGAGCCCCGCGCTCAGGAAGCTCTACTACATGCGCGACATGGCCTGTCCCGAGTTTGACGGACCACGTCGTCGACTCTCTGCTCCGGGAGAAAGATGCGAGGACTGAGGACAGAAGGCCGCGCCCAGCCGAACTCGCCCGCTTACAACGCCGCAGTTTTGCATAGTGACCAAGGGTACTTTGGAGACAGCAACTACTGGCTGGGCGCTCGCACGAGAGGCGCTCGACCAATTGTTCCTAGGTAATTCTGTCCGAATAACATAAAGCTCTTAAGTTTTTTTCATGATGTTTGGACATTCTATTATCCATCTTGATGAATTATTATTTCAAGGTCGTCTCCTAGAGTCCTACATGTTCATTATTTGGTTGCTGGGGTCATGGTGTATATGGCACTAGTTGTCCACTTGAAGCATTGTATGACAGCATAAGCACTAAAACAAATCAAGTGTACACTCACTGTGAATAAATAAAAACATACCACTCCAAAACGAAGAGCTGCGTCAGTGCTGCTCTATACTATTTTGCATGCTTGTTTTCTTTCAGTTGGAAACCATGGGGAATAATTTAACCAGATCAATGTAACAAAGTCTGCTCGTCAGAAACAGCCCTGCAAGTGGACAGGTTGTTAGTATGATATTCTGATATGGATTTGACCAACCTTGTCGCCTTTCCATTTGCTGGCACAAGATTTAGAATAAGGAAGCATCCTGACCTCCCTAATATTGTTGCCAATAAGTATCCAGAAGCGCAGAAAAGACAATCGTGTCGATCATAGAACAATGAAGTACCGAACTTCGAAATACGTTGTCAACATTGCCATCCTAACCTTGTTCCTGCAGATTCAAGATATGGAGTATAGCTGCGCTCCAACCAAAGCCATGGCCTCCAATCAGATTGTACGGATGAATCAAGGTCAAGGGGAAGCAAGCTATGCTCACAATTCCAGTATTCAGGTGTCTTCTCATTTCTTGATTAATCCACTAATATTGTTTCAAGATCTCTAGTTGTGGTAGTGCCGGCATTGGTGACGGCGGAAGGGACGTGTGCTAGGTCTTCTGAAGTTCTGAGGGAAAAAGGAAATGGACTTGGGCTGGGCTGGCTAGGCTTAGCCAGAGATCACTAGCCATTTGATACTACGGAAGGAGTTTCAGGTAGTTCTCAAACAAAACAAAAAAAAGGAGCCCGGTAGGACACCAGCGTCTACACGCGCAACATGGCCTCTGTGTCTGTGTTTGACGGACCACGCCATCGGCTCGCTGCTCCGAGAGAAAGATGCGAATATGGAAGACAGCGTACTTTGGAGACAACAACTATTTGTAGGTAATTCTGCCAAAATGTCATAAAGCTCTTAAGTTTTTTCATAATATTTCTACATTCTATTATCTATCTGATGTATTATTATTTGAAGGTCGTCTCCTAGAGTCCTAATTCATTGATTGGCTCTTGAGTTGTGATGTATATGGCACTAGTTGTCCACTTGAACCACTGTATAACGGCATAAGCACTAAAACAAATCAAGTGTACGCCCACTTTGAATAAATAAAAATAAACCACTCAAAAACAAAGAGTTGTGTCTGTTCTGCTCTAAAATTTCTTGCATGCTTGTTTTCTTTCAGTTGGAAACCATGTGGAATAATTTGACCTGATCAATGTAACAAGTCTGCTAGTCAGAAACAGCCCTGCAAGTGACAGGTTGTTAGTATGATATCCTGATATGGATTTGACCAACCTTGCTGCCTTTCCATTTGCTGGTCCCAAGATTTAGAATAAGGAAGCATGCTGACCTCCCTAATATTCTTGCCATTAAGTAGCCAGAAGCCAGAAAAGACATTCGCGTTGGTCATAACTTTCTATACGTTGTCAGTGTTGCCATCCTAATCTTGTTCCTGCAGATTCAAGATCTGGAGTATAGCTCTGCTCCAAGCAAGACCATGGCCTCCAATCAGATGGTACGGATGAATCAAGGACAAGGGGAAACAAGCTATGCTCGCAACTCCAGTATTCAGGTATCTTCTCATTTCTTGATTAATCAACTAATAGTGTTTCTAGCTTTCTATGGTCAACTGGTCTGTTCTTTCACACTTGGCTTCTCCAAACTGTTCCATCAAGAACTTGTTCATAACATGGCTTATATTACTGAAATTTAAAAGAAGAACTAGGGAAGTTAAGAAGCACACCATTTAGCTAAAAGATAAGACTAGATTTTCTGACGAATTAGAACTTGGTTGCAGAATGCTCAACAGAACAGGATGAAGCCCCTGATAGAAGCGGCCATAGTTGACTTTTGCAGCAGCATCAACACTGGCAGCTTGTTCCCCAGAAAGATGCTGATCGCTGACTTGGGCTGCTCCTCTGGCCCAAACGCGTTAGCACTGGTATCGATTGCCTTGGAGGCCATCCACAACCACTGCCTTCAGTTCCAGCAGACACCACCGGAAGTGTGCCTGCTCCTCAACGATCTGCCTGAAAACGACTTCAACACGGTGGTGAAGAACCTGGTTACGCTCCGTCAAAGCAACAAGCCTCTTGTCATGATTGGTGTCGCACCGGGGTCATTTTATGAGAGGCTCTTCACTAGTGGTTCCTTGCATCTTGTCTGCTCGTCCAGCAGTCTGCAGTGGCTATCCAAGGTGGGAGTTTGACACTGCTCAATAGATCGATCCATTGGATTACTAGTTGATTCCGTAAGTAAAACCTTATCTTCGCAGGCTCCTGAACATCTAACGAGGAACCAGATTCCGGCGTATGATATCGATGAGCACACTAGGCGTGAAAGGCTCCCTATTGTCCTTGAGGCTTATGCGCAACAGTTCAGGAAAGATTTCACTCTTTTTCTGAAATTGCGAGCCAAAGAATTGGTCTCAGGAGGCCGGATGGTTCTTTCTCTTATCGGGAGACCTTCTTATATAATCGACTCCGAATTCTTTCACCTGTGGGAAATCGTAGCTCAGATTCTAAGTGTCATGGCCTCAGAGGTACGTTCATTCTTTTTTTTTCTAGCACAGCATTTTATTATTTGCTAACGAACACACAAGGTGTTTGACCTCCTGATGTTACGGTATTATTAGCAGGGTGTGATAGACAAAGCAGAATTCGATTCTTTCTATGTTCCGTTGTATGGACCCTCCTGCAAAGAGCTGAGGGAGATAATACAAGAAGAAGGCTCCTTTTTGATTCAGGAGATGCGAGAGCAGGACCCTACAACCGATTATGACGACGCATCTGTGACCCCAAGCAGATTTTTGAATCATCTGAGAGCCATATTTGAGCCGATAATACTCCAGCATTTTGGAGAGGTTATGGATGAGTTTGTGAGGACCGCGGAGCGGCGCTGGAGTGTGGAAGGCAGCATGCAAGATGAGTGTGCCAGAAACCCACGAGTTATGCTGGCTGTATCCCTCGCAAAAGCATGATGGTCAGATACCTGAAGGTAGATTGTGTTATATAGCCCATTTGTTTTCGTAAGATATGCAACGACATTTAAACATCTGGAAGATCATACTAATAATTGTCACTACAAGTAGCGCTCACTGTATGGTCTGACAATTATGTGCAACTTGAACCTGTTGTACTTATTTAGTAAAAGCTCTTGCCACATGGCAAGGCAATGTCGAGAAATTCACAGAAGACAAGTTAGGTGATGGACTTGGTCTGGGCTGCTATTCATAGTACCCCCAGTCTACCACATTGACAGATAAGCTTTGTCCACACTCAAGGGAATTATGTGGTGCACTTTGAGTTCCATTCTCTAGTACCTGTGATGGAATTATCATACTACACCTCCTTGCTATATTTATGTAAATGTAGATAGCCACCCCAATGATACTGCATCAAGTGTTGACATTCTGGGCCAATACCTGTGCGCTCACATTATAGCTACATTGATGACCGATAAGAGCTGATATTCTCTTCCCTGGGTCTGGAATATCTGGTGGTGGTCAATGTATTTTTTTTTGGCAGGGGAAAAAGGGATTTCATTAAGCTTAGCCGATGGAAGTTGATGATCTTGTAATGGCCGAATGGTCAGTGTGTATTGAGTGCACAAAAGTTTGGTTCTTCTTTTGTGTTTGCAAATCCTGAACTCGATTATTCTCTGTACTTTGATTGTCTATACAGACAAAAGGTGTAAATATTTTGTCCAAGTTTTCTTGCAGGGAGTTGCTTGCTATGCTTTTTCAGGGAAGGAAACTGTAAAGATGGTCATACGGTAATCAAGATGCTGAATTATGACCAAGCTGGGACTTGGTGTTCTATACTGGAACTTTGCAGTAATAGGACATACCCTTCCGTTAAAATGATAATCCTGCAACTATCAAGAAATCTCTTAAGTTTGATTATCATATTTTTGCCATTTTATCTTCCTTCCGATGTATTATTATCGGAAAAGGATATTTCAATAAATATAACGCAGCCATGTAACTAACAGTCAGAGCTTCTTGATCATAACTTGTTATACAGCAACAAATAAGCTAGTGATGGATACAGTTCACGCATACTGCAGCTCATGAGGATACAAACAACTAGGCCTTTGAGAAGCACCACCACACTAAACATACTTCAGATGGATTTCTAAGTTTCCACAGCATAGTCATCTGGTGAGAAGAAAGGCCAATCGTTCACGACATAACCCTCTATTGTCGGAAAGAAGGAATGCTGAACAAGTGTTTGTTTGAGAAGGAATTGAGTAATACCGAGTGATGATTCATGATGGGAACTGGCGAGCAACTTGCCGCCCCTGTCGATCTGAAGTAGCCACTTGCCAGATTTGACCAGAATGAGCAAATCATCAGCATCAGCATCCCGAGAAGAAACCACCATCTTGGAGTTGTACTTGTCGAATCCAAACCGCAAGGTGAGCTCCGCAGCCGGCAATTGGACCCGGTACTTGAAGGCCCACGCCTCGCTGCGGTAGTCCTGTGCCGTCCAGATATCAACGGTTGCCGTCCCATCAATTAAGCTGACCATGCCCAGCATTTCATCCATCTCAAATAGGTCAGCAACGCTAGGAACAGCCGGCGCACGCATCTGCCTGAACAACTCGGCTATGGTGTCGAACACCATTATCATGCAGCTTTCGCTGCAATCCTTCTCTATGAACCAATGTAGAGCACCACGGAAAAGGACAGGCTCACGCGTATGAATTGCTGCCTCGGCCTCCGGCCACCCGATGTCCCTCGGCTGCTCGCAGGAGCCCAATGTGTAAATGTAGAGGTGATGTTCAGCGTCAGGCTCCGGTGCATCATGCCGCTCATGCTCCAACAGCGCGTCGAGGCACATCAGTAGGCGGTACTCGCCGGTAGGAGGGTGCGGGTACATTCCGGCGATGCAGAAGCCACGAAGCTGCGGGAGGGGAGCATACTCACGAGTGGCCGGGTTGCAGACGGAGTAGTAGGCGACATCAGATAAACACCAATCGGTTTCCTTAGTGCAGAGCATGAGGATGCCGTCGCAGGAGGCCTCTATATGCGTGAAATCGCCACCGGTGTCAAATCGAGCGAGGGGGTGGAGCTGGTCGGCGGCGGCCAACCCTGCCCGGCGGTCCAAGGGCATGACGTCGAGGTACCCGCCGCCGTCGTCGGTGTCGTCGGATTCGTAGAGAAGGGGGAGGGAGGGCTGGCGGGTGTGATGGGCGATGAGGAAGTCTCTGGCGGAGGTGGTGCGGCGCCATGCGCGGCAGACGGCGCGGCAGCGAAGGAGAGGCTTTGGGGGCAGGCGGAGAAGGATCTCCCAGATAAAGATCTCATCCGGGAGGTAGGGGTGGAGAGGCGCAGCTCGTGCTCTTGTGGCCTCCGCCATGGCCGCCGGCTGGGAGGAAGAGGAGTGGTGGACTAAGTGAGGGCGAGTGGTGACGGCGGAATACTTAGGTCTTCCGATTTCTGATAGCTGCGAGTCTGCGACGCAATGGACTGGACTAGGCTTGGGCTTGGCTGAGTTGGGCTTGCCTGAAGGAGATCACTAGTTACAGAAGGTCCGCTAAATGGGAAAATAATGGCCGCTAAAAAGATCGTCTTCTTCAAGCGGGCCTGCTCCCTCCGCTCCGGCTCCGCCGCCTGCCATCATCTCGACGAGATGCCGCTCCCATCTTCCTGAGGCCTCGTTCGTTTCAATGGGATTGTAACCAGAGGTGGAATCCATCCGGGCATGGAATTGGTTAATTCCAACCCTCCACCCAATCCACAACAAACCCACTTAATCCCTTCCTCCTAATCTCTCGCATGTATCCAGTCGTTCGGTTATACGCTGTCGGCTCGCTCAATCGTACTGGGAATGGTTCCACGGGTCATCTGACGATAATATTTTTCCATACCGGGTTAGTACAAATGGATGGGATTGATCGGGCCAGAAATTCTGTCGTGGAGTAACCGAACACTCCAACTTTGATGGGCTGGATAAAATAACTGGTCGGGCTGGAAAACAGGGATCGGGCCAAAATCCAGGCCAATCCAACCCTCCGAGGGATTAAACGAACAGGGCCTCAAGCGGGTGTGCTCCCGCGCTCCGGCGGGTGGTGACAATCTCCCAGATGAAGATCTCATCCGGGAGGCCGGGGTGGAGAGGCGCAGCTCGTGCTCTTGCGGCTGCCGCCATGGCCGCCGGCTAGGGAATCCTCCTAGGAGGAGAGAGGATTGGCGTTGCCTGCGAGTGGTGAATGCAGAAGGCTAGGTCTTCAGTGGGGAAATGGGAATAGAAATGGGCTGGTAGCAAGAGGAGTGGGGACTTGACTGGGCTGGGCTGGGCTGATTTGAGCTTTAGCCCAGAAGGCGATCACTAGTTACAGAAGGTTCAATAAATTGAAAGTCAGCTAAAAAATCATCTTCAAGCGGTCCTACTGCCTCCGCCTCACGAAATGGCTCCTGCGCTCCGGCGGGTGGCGGCGCGCTCAGGAAGCTCTACCACGCGCACGTCATGGCCTCCGGTGTCGGAGTTTGACGGACCACGTCGTCGAGTCGCTGCTCCGGCCTCCCGGGACAACAATTATCGGACTGGTTACTGGTTAGGCGCTGCACGCTAGGTGCTCGACCAAACGTTCCTAGGTAACTTTGCAAGATGTTTTGACATTTTATTTACCTTCTCATGTATTATCATCTTAATTCTATCTCCTGGATACTTATTTGGCTGCTTGGGTCTTGGTGTATCTGGCACTAGTGGTCCCACTTGAAGAATTGTATAACAGCATAAGCACTAAAAATTCAAGTGTACTCTCCCTGTGAATCAATAATCTAAAAAACAAAAGAGTCGTGTATGTGCTGATCTACATATCTTGTTTTTTCTTGTTTTGCTTTTCAGTTGGAAAACATGTTTAGTAATTTATCCAGATAAAAATAACAGATTGTTAGTATGCTATCCTGATATGTGTTTGACCAATCCTTGCCGCCGCCTGTCCATGCGCTGGTCCTAAGACTAATAAATATAAGGCAGCATGCTGAACCACCCACTGTTGTTGTCAATTAGAAGCCAGCAGGTCAGAAAAGTCTGTCAATTAGCAGCCAGAAGCCTAGAAAAGTCAACCGTGTTGATCATAGAAAAGGAAGTATTCAACTTCCAGTGCATTGTCAGCTTTGTCATCCTAAGCTTGTTGCTGCAGATCTAAGATCAGGAGTTTGGCCCTGCTCCAAGCAAAGCCATGGCCTCCAAACAGATGCTACGTATGAGTCACGGACAAGGGGAAACCAGCTATGCTCTCAACTCCAGTTTTCAGGTACCTTCTCCTCTCTTTATTAATCCAGCTTTCTATTGCGTACTTATTTCTTCTTTCGAGATTTAAAAGAAGAACTAGGGAAGTTCACAAGCACACCATGTAGCTATAAGATTAGACTATATTTTCTGAAGAATTACAACTCAATTGCAGAGCACTCAACAGAACAGGATGAAGCCCCTGATAGAAGCTGCCATCGTTGACTTATGTAGCAGTAACAACAACTCACTGCCCGGTACGATGCTGATCGCAGACTTGGGCTGCTCCTCTGGCCTAAACGCCCTAGCACTGGTATCAATTGCCATCGAGGCCATCCAGAACCACTACCTTCAGTTCCAGCAGCCTCCGCCGGAAGTATGCGTGCTCCTCAATGACCTTCCTGACAATGACTTCAACTCGGTTGCGAAAAGCCTCGTCGCTCTCCGTCAAAGCAACAGCAAGCCTGTTATCCTGACAGGTGTCGTACCGGGGTCATTCTACGAAAGGCTCTTTACTTCTGGCTCCTTGCATCTTGTTTGCTCGTCAAACAGCTTGCATTGGCTCTCAAAGGTGCGATTTTGGTAGTGCTCAACTCAATGGATCGATCCATTACATATTATTACTCATCGACTCTATACGAAAAATATTACCTTTTTACAGGCACCTGAGGATCTAACAAGGAACCAGATTCCGGCATATGACATCGATGAGCATGTCAGGCGTGATAGGATCCCTATGGTCCTTGAGGCTTACGCAAAACAGTTCAGAAAAGATTTTACACTTTTCCTAGAGTTGAGGGCCAAAGAATTGGTCCAGGGAGGCCGAATGATTGTGTCTCTCGTGGGGCGTTCTGATGTAATCACCACCAGATTCTTTTACATTTCGGAAATTGTCTCTCAGATTCTAAGAGTCATGGTTTTAGAGGTACTTTTCAAGCATATATATATATAGCGGTTTATCTTTTGCCATCAAACATACGAGCATGTGAACCTTTTGGTTTGATTGACAGGGTGTGATCGACAAAGCAAAATATGATTCTTTCTACATCCCTACATATTCACCTTCCAGCGAAGAGTTGAGGGAGATAATCCAAGAAGAGGGCTCCTTTTCAATCACGGATCTGCGCGTGCATGACCCTAGAACCGGTGCGATCAGCACCCCAAGCAGGTTTCTGAATTTTCTGAGAGCTATATTTGAGCCACTATTAGTCCAACATTTTGGAGATGTCATGGATGAATTCGTGAGGACTTGGGAGCGTCGGTGGAGCCTTGAGGGCAGCGTGCAAGAGGAGCATTCTGGAAGCCATGTGGCTACGCTGGTCGTATCCCTTGCTGTGCTAAAGTGATCAGGTACCTGAAGGTACACCACATTTGATGAGAGTTGACTATTGCCCATTTAATTTTGTAAACTACAGTTTGTGGTGTTATCTGAACTATCGTTCATATCGATTTGGATCTCATTGTGATGTATGCCACACACAAATTAAGTCAGCCTGAGATTTGTGTCATGCATCTGTTTTGGTAAGATTTGCAATGAGACTTAAACAGCCAATTGGCACCACTAGTACTGCTCACCCCCTCGTAAGAAAAGTACTGCTCACCGTACTATCCATAACAATTATGTGAAACTCCACAACTTATTGTACTAGTATTTATTTAGTGAAGTCCTTCCCACATGGCAAAATCGGGAAATTCACGGACTACGAGCAATAGAACGTACTTGGCTGGTAGCCTGGACTTGGTCCAGATTCGGTTTACAATCGAGTTCTAATATACTCCATACAGAACTGTTTGATGTGGGACGGGCTTAAGAACAGATAGACTTGGTCTGGGTACCTAAAGCTAAAACGATCACAAGGAAGTTCAAATGGAAAAAGGAGAACTTGGCTTGGCAAATTCCAAGTTCGTTGATTGGGTAGCCAGAGAACTTTTACATATACTAGCACAAAGCCCGTGCGTTGCTATGGTGCCACATTGCATCAAACCAGTACTTTTTTAGTTTTTCACGAGCTTGCTAGGGTCGTATGCCTTGTCCTCAATTATTTCTATGGAAAAGAAAATTGTAACTATATTTGAAAGAAATGAAAAAGCAAACAATTAAGTCTAAAAAACTGAAGTTTTTGGAACCTTGAATGGCATCTTCATTTAAATAGGAGACATGGAACAAATGCTCTCTTCCAAGCTCGCAACTGTCCCAAATAACTTCAGCAAATTGCATGTGGTAAGAAATACTATATTGTTTGTTTAATAGGGATGTTTGCAAAATTAAACATGCACACACACACACACCGATTAAGATTCACTACTATTTTCACCCGTAAGAGTAGATCGATGTGCTTTTTCCTCATCTTGAGAACCCAGCAATTGCGCGAGAGAAAAGTGAAGCAGAATGGGTGTGCTGAGCTGCACCCATGAACGGAACTTGAATGTGAGTCAAAAAAAAAAAAAAGATGCAAAGACGTAAACCAGGTGTAAGGAGAGTAATCATGAAAACAAATAAATCTCAATTGGTGCTTGAACTTCTTATTACAAATACGTGGATAACATGTTAACATAGCGCAGAATCTGACGAGAAAATGACACCACACCATGCGAACTGAACTGAAACCCCTTTTGCCCCTTCTTCTTGGCACCTAGGTCGTGTGAGTGACCCGACTTTTCTTCATGATTTTACACATAACTGCTACTGTAGCTTCCTGACTTTGCTCCTACACGTTAGAGGATCCAGTTCCATTTACCTCCCCTCTCGGACGATTTGAGCTGAGGTACCGAACACAGTGCAGCTGTATGCATGCAGCAGTATACATCAAAAAGATATACAAGGACATTGATTCGAAATATGCCAACTTATAACAATCCCTAAATCCCCGTACACTATTGTTGACTTAAATAGAAATAGACGATGCTTTAGACTATTCGGTTCAATAGAAATTAGATTTAGAAAATCTGATTTACGGCCTAATATAGTACTCCCTCCGTCTCAAAATAGACGTTGAATTTTTTATAAATTTGAATGCATTTAGACAATATTTAGTCTAGATATATTTAAATTTAGACAAACTCTCGACATCTATCTTGAGACGGAGGGAGTATAAGTAATGCAGCACAACACAGCTATATTTAGCCACTCGGCTCGGACCCAAATTTGGCTCAACCTCTGCACGCAGTGAGGAATCTGAGCGTCCGACAACACTGCCGATTCATAGAGTGCCTGAAGCAACCACTGCCGCTCAGAGAGATCTACATCCTGATCGATTCTTCAGCAAAAAAAAGCAGCCGGCAGTGCTCAGAGAGATCTACATCCTGATCGATTCTTCAGCAAAAAAAGCAGCCGACAGTGCTAAGCTCGGCGCGGTCGCGCCTTTCGCGGCCACCATGAGCTCTGCTGTCACCGCTGTCAGGATGCGTGACCCGTCCTCGTCGTCGATCTCCTTCCTGCCGAGGTCGATGTGCCAGCCGACCTGTCCTCACCATGTAAAGAAAAATACGGACACGACGGCGCGAGCAGAGCGAAAGCAGAGAAAGATGTCGCGTGATTGATAGAGATCTTAGCTGGCGCTGCCGGACACGACGGAGGCCAGCATACTGTGCGCGCATGCGCCGGCCTCCACCTTGATGGCCTCGACCGCTGCGTACACACCGGCCTTGACGTCCACGGAGGCCT
This sequence comes from Avena sativa, assembly GCA_916181665.1. Classification (NCBI taxonomy): domain Eukaryota; kingdom Viridiplantae; phylum Streptophyta; class Magnoliopsida; order Poales; family Poaceae; genus Avena; species Avena sativa. The sequence goes on from OV702296.1 coordinate 430,623,988, forward strand.
TGAGCACCCCCTCGACCCTAGAGGTGGCCTTCCTCCCTGCAGCAGTCGTCCGAGGGCCGAGGGAGACGAGGCTTGCGTCTGGGAAAAGACCGTTCCGTTCCAACTGCTAGAGTAGGGCGGCGGCTCCGGTGGCCGGAGATCGAGGCGGTAGCAGGAGGGGCGGCGTCACGGCCCACAGGAGGTGGATAAAACGTGCGAGGGAGGGATGAGTCCAAAGGAAAACGAACCGGTCACTTGAGGTGGCAATTTTTCGTAAATTTACTTGAAAGCTGAGGGGTAGTTTTGCAGACGTACCAGAGTATCAAGACCATAATAAGCCTTTTAATAGTAAAGAAGATAGGCTGGATAGACGAAGTTCAGTGGCTGAATGATAAGAGCGTAAGTATGAGCTCAATCTTGGCACCATGGGATTGCTCCAAATTAAGATGTCGCCTTGCCCATAGGGGTTGCATGTTCCATGAACATCACAAATAAATTACTTTTTTTGTATTTTTGATATAAGGAAAGTAAAAACTGATACATAGCTAATGTAAATTAAAGAGAAATTTACAACAAACAAGTTAAATAAAACCACACCAAGCTTAGATGATTGCAAGATATAAAACAAACTAAAACCAATCTAACGTCTAGTGCACATAAGAATAGAAACATGAGCGCTACGCTCTCCGGCAACGGTGTCAGAAAAGTACGTAATAACCCACAAGAGCAGGGGATCACTGTAGTACCTCTCAATGTGGAAGTAGGGTATCGATCTGCATGAGTAAGAAGGAAAAACTATCTATTCTCTACAACTACAGTGCCATAAGTTTTAGTTGTTTATGACTAAACAAGTTATTTTAATAAGGAGATTGATTTAATTCTTGGAAGTGGAATGCAATAAAACAATAATGTGAAAGTATCCCAATCCTCTTCAACACAAGAGGAAAAGATAATGGTTTTCTCTTATAAGAACAATGGACATGGGTTCATGGGTTCACTCAGTCCTCTCTCTCCATTTATGGTGATGATCATGTTATAGATAAAAGTACACGTAATTGTCATGTTTTAATAGTAACTTATGGCGGCTACATGTCCTAAAACACATAGTTGAGAAAAATATACTCATTTGTGCTGCTAGTACACCCTTGAAATAAGTCTAGCGTTGGTTATTGTCACGCCACATATCATACTCTCCCTTTTTACCCCTGGATAAAGGATATTTGGCTGCATTGTGTTACTCAATACATATGTCGCTGTCACTCGGCCACCCATTACCTATATATAGCATACTCCGTAATGGAAAACACTCCAAACGCTAATGCAATGATTTATGTTGTATATATTACCACATCTCTCTCATCTACCTCCACTTGATGGTATCAAACACCTCATTACATGGGTAAATAAGGCATTTTGCATAGATCAAACCATTATATGCATCATAGAATATTTTCAAAGTATGACAAGCCATAAAATATCTAACACAAGGTAAATGCATAACAAGTATTATCTCATACCACGGTATCCACCATAGGAATTACATAGATAGATCCATAATTATGCAAGGCACATCATATGAACTTCAACAATGATTATACATAGAGGGATTAGATTAAGTTACCACCATAAACCCATAGTACAGGGGGTGTACTACTCCCCTCTCATCATGGAGAGTAATGAGGAGGCATTAGTGAAGGAGGAGAGGTGACTGGCGGCGATTCCGACAGCGGTTCCCCCTGCAATCTTCCTCCGGTGGTGGCCAACAAACTCTTTGTTTTGGTGTTTTGGATCTCCACCTCCATATGTGTTGAGCATGGCCATCAGGGGGTATATATAGATGTTTTTAGGTCAAAACAAGTCCATGGGCAAAAGATCGAGACGAATCGGACGATCGAGGTCCAAAAGAGGGTAGGTGGTGCATGCACCAGGGTGGGCCACGTGACTGTACCTCTTTTGAAATTCTAGGCCCTTCTAGTGAGGTTCAAGTTCTCCAGGTCCTCCCTCTTCGTGAAATATTGACTTTCCCAGAATACTTGCTCTGTTTGACTTTGTTTAGGTCCCTGAAAGATAAAAATACACAAAACAAGAGTTTTCATGTCCTGTAGAGTTATAACCAAAATAAAGGAGATCATTGGTAAATTCCCAAAAATTAATATAAAACATGGATATAACATTATATATGTTGAAAATATGTGGGAATATATATCAAAAAACTATCAAGTTCATGTATGCATTTAATATGTGGGTATATGTATCAATAAGCAGTGGTCCCTAGCTAGGAAACTACAATGCCAATGGCAGGGTTCATATACAACTTAGGGCATCTCCACCGGGCCAACCCATTCGAGAATAGGATGTCCGAACCGCTCCATGCGAACAGACCGGACGGGAAAACCCACCCCAATAGCCTGACCCAAACAACCACGCATGTCCAGGCCGACTCATTCCTCGACCAAAAATGCGCTGGGAATGCATCGCTGCAAAAGTCGTGTGTGTCCTCATTCGTCTTCTCACGCCCTCCAGGAGCCCGCATGGCAGCGACCCAAAAACAACTGGCCTCCAACCCCCAAACGACATCAATGGAGTAGTCTGACTCCTAGGTTGGCCGCAGCGCCTGACGCCTGCGCTGCACGCACCGCCCAATGCCTGGGTTGGCCGTTCTCCATCAATGTTGGCATATCGATCGACACGTCAGCATCCAATGCACTGGCCTTTTTAAGCATGCCTCATGGCCACCTCCTCCACACAACACCACCTTCCATTCCCCCACCCCCATAGGAAATGTGGTAGCCATGGTATGAGTCATAGGTTTGAGGGGAGGGTGGGTGGGACTGATATGGGTATAGCCTACAGGTACCGAGGTTTTGCCTATATGATCCAGCCTAAGAGGAACCTGCGGGATAATCAAAGCCCAACAAGGATTCGGATGACCCAAGCCCAGAGGAAGGCGACTCCTTGAAGGACACAATAAGGAATAAATAGATACTTAAAAGGGAGAAACCCTAATCTGTAACCGACTCAGCCTGTTATACCGAGACCTGGCCTCCCTATATAAAGGACAGGAGGGAGCAGCGAGACGGATATTCACAACCCTAGCATACACCTTGATAGGAGGGAACAGCGTGACCTGGCCTCCCTATATAAAGGATAGGAGGGGGACTTTGATGGCTGCGAACTCTGGCACATCGGCCGCGAAAGAAACGAGGATGCTGATAAGCTCGCCAACATCGACTCCACCTGTGCACCAGTGCCACCAGGCGTGTTCCTGGAGCAAATCTGCGAGAGGTCCCTCAAGGTAAAACCTACTGTCGGACCATCAGAAGCAACAACACACTCGGGGGCTGCGCCACCGGAAGATGATGCAGCGCCCGCTCAAGCAGAACAGGACACCTCACTCGAGGTTACTCATTGCTCATTGAGCCATGATACATTGCAAATGTATCTATAATTTTTGATGTTCCATGCTTGGTTTTATCTACTTTCTTATGTTTTGTTCCAACTTTGGAGTACTTTTCATACACTTTCTTGGACTAACCTATTAACAAGATGCCACAGTGCCAGTTGCCCGTTTTCTGCTGTTTTTGGTTCCAGAAAGTCAGAAAATGAATATTCTCAGAATTGGACGGGACAAAAGAAAAAGTTGATATTTTACCGGAAGACTCACGGAGCCAGAAGACGAGACGGAGAGGGGCCACAGGGCGGCCACACCATGTGGTGGCGCGGGCTAGCCCTAGCCGCGCCACCAGGTGGTGTGGGCCCCCTGGCCGCCCACCGACCTTGCCTCTTCGCCTATAAGATGCCTCCCGATGCAAAAACCCTAAGGAGTCAAGCCTCCAGCCATGAAAAGTTCCGCAGCACCGCCGCCATCGAAAGGGAGATTCGGGGGACAGAAAGTCTCTGTTCTGACACCCTGCCGAGACGGGGAAGTGTCCCCGGAGCCATCTCCATCGATCTCCACCACCATCTCCATCGCCGTTGCTGATTCCCATGATGAGGAGGGAGTAGTTCTCTCTCGAGGCTAAGGGTTCTACCGGTAGCTATGTGTTCATCTCTCTCTATGCATGATCTTGTGATCATGAGCTTTGTAATCAAGTAGATCTACCTTGCTACTCAAGTGCTTTAATAGATCTCTGCTCTTCCCATGTGTGTGAAAGTGATAGCGTGCACACCATGGTGGCACTTAGGCTAGACATTACAAATACTTGTTATGAGTTATATTTGGAGTTGGATGTTTCTATGAAATTGTGGTGTTTATTAGAACCATCTAGTCCTCAAGGTGACAGTGTGGGGTTATCTAGATGGGAAAGGCTTACTTTGAGGTGTGTTGTTATAGCCCTACCATGGATTAGAGTGTCCAACCGGAGAGTAGTTAAGAGTAGTATCATAAAGATAATATATTTATATGAGAGTGTTCACTAGTGAAAGTATGATCCCTAGGCCTTGTTTCTAAGCATTGATACACCATTTGCAATTAGATCTGTTACATGTTTGCTTGCTTCTATCTTTATTTCAGTTTGCCTTTAGTATCTTCCACACCATCAAGCTATTTTCTATCACCGTTACCACTTATAATTATCCATACCACTTGTATTTCACTATCTCTTCGCCGAACTAGTGCACATATACACCTGACAAGTATATTGGGTGTGTTGGGGACACAAGAGACTTCTTGTATCTTGATTGCAGGGTTGCTTGAGAGGGAATACCTTTGACCACTTCCTCCCTGAGTTCGATAAACCTTGGGTGATCCACTTAAGGGAAAACTTGCTGCTGTTCGACAAACCTCTGCACTTGGAGGCCCAACAACTGTCTACAAGAATAGAAGTGCGTAGACATCAAGCTCTTTTCTGGCGCCATTGCCGGGGAGGTAAGGTAAAAGGTACTCACATCCTCCGGTGTGAGTGCTTGAAGTTATTTCCTTTAGATTCTGCAATTTTGTCTTTTTGTTTCTTGTTTTCACTAGTTAGGCTTAATGGAAAACAACAAAAAATTAGAGAGCTTTATAGTATTTACCTTGAGTTAGGACATGAAGTGTTTGAAGAGAAAATTAAAAAACCTATGGAACTTTATTTGCATGCTAATAGCAATGTTGTTAGAATGAATTATTTGGACACCATTATTGCTAATGCTATGGAAAAGTCTAAGCTTGGGGAAGCTGGTTTTGATGAGCATGATATTTTTAGTCCCCCAAGCATGGAGGAGAAAATTTACTTTGATGATAATGTGTCTCCAATATATGATGATTACAATGATGAATATGATATTATCAGTCCACCTACTATTGAGGAGAAAATTAATTATGATTACAATATGCCTCCTATATTTGATGATATGGTGATGAGGATAATAATGATAGCTATTTTGTTGAATTTACTCCCACTACGATTAATAAAAATGACTATGTTTATGTGAAGAGTATTCATTCTTTTATGCATGTGGCTCATGATAAGAATGTTTTATGTGATAGTTATATTGTTAATTTTATTCATGATGCTACTGGAAGTTATTATGAGAGAGGGAAACATGGTTTTATGCATCTCGATAATATTAAGTTTCCCCTCTTTATGTTGAAAGTCTTGAAGTTGCACTTGTTTTGCTTTACTATGCTTGTTGCTTTGTGCTTTTATGACTTGTTTCTTTACAAGATTTCTATGCATAGTAAGTGGGTTAGGCTTAAATGTGTTTTGAATTTGCTTCTTGATGCTCTCTTTTACTTCAATTCATATTTCTTATTTGAGCATCTTTTCAAACTATCAAGTCTAACTTAAAGGCGTTAAAGAAAAGTACTTATTTGGAGATAACCCAAAAGTTTTAGATGAGTCTTGGAAGTTATTACCTCTGTAATAGCCGCTCCTTATCCTTTTTTTATTTGCTTTTTGTGCCAAGAGTAACCTCTAATGAGAGAGAAGTAATGATTGGGGAAGTTGCTGTCCCGAAACAGATTTCGGTGCTTTACCGTAAAAACTTGTGTAAAATCTCTGAACGTCCTTTTGAGGCGTGAATTTTTGTGCTTCTGCCCCAGGTTGTTGTATAACTTTCTTTAGTTCAACACTTTTTGATTTGAGCAACAGAAGGTCTTCGAAAAAATTCGTCTTTACCTGCTGGTCTGTTTTGACAGATTTCTGCCATTTTCTGCATTTGCTTCTTGTTGGTTCCTTTTTGAGTTTTTTTGGGGAATTGAGCTTTTTGAGGGAAGTACTACGGTATCTAGTGTTCTAATGGAAGTTTATTTGGTGTTAGAACTGAACCTTAATACCTATTATCTTGAGTACACTAATGTTGCTAATAAAGATTGTGTGAAGTTTTGTATGAAGGAAAAATTTCAGGTGTATGGAAGGAATGAGTAATGAGATGAAGAATGGACTAAAGCTCAAGCTTGGGGATTCCACGCATGTCACCCCAAGAAATATCCAAGAAGTACAAGCGTTAAAGCTTGGAGATGCCCAAGGCATCCCCTTCTTCATCAATAAAAATCCTAGGTTTCTTCTAAACGCTTCATTTTTATTGTTTCATGCATAGTTGTGTTGTTTTTGGAGCGTCTTCTTTTTTGTTTTCATTTTGGTTTTTAGTTTGCTGAATAAATTGGTTGGACCCCCTATTTCATACATTGGTTTTCAAATAGTTTGGTTTGGATTGGAAAAGAGTAGGAAAGTTCATACTTATGTGGTAAAAAGAGCTCGTTTTTTACTGTGGCCTATGCTCTGTCATGCCATGTTGATATTGTTTTGGCTTTATGCTTAGTATTCTTTGCAGTAGCATGACTTGTTATAAACAATTGAGATTGCTTAATGTGTCTTGGATGAATCATGCGTTGTTTTAGCATATTAAAACATAGTATTGTGGTATTCTCGTTTGATGCTTTATTTGGGTTGACTTGGCGCATGCTCACACCATGTTATGACTATCTCAAGTCACCATAGCCTTTATGATCCTTTAGTTTTCAACTTGTAGTATCACTTTATGCTTTGATCAGTGATGTTTTGTCGCTCTAAATGATTATGGCCATTATTGCTCTCTTAGTTTGTCGCTCCCAGTCTTTTGCTAGCCTCCATAACCAAGTATGAGTTCCAGTCATGCATCCAAATTCAAATAAAACCAAGTTATTCCAAAGAGTCCACCATACCTACCTATTAGCATATGCTATTCAAAGTATATTCATGTTTTTATCTACCTTCCAAATTAAATTTGTTATGTGAAAATTAGTGATTAAAGCTCTCACGAACTTGATGGCACACTTTACTTTCTTGCATTTAATAAACTTGAACCATTGGGTCCTTCTTTGTTGCGTATATGCTTGCGCTTTATAACTTGAAATTAGCAGAACCATGTATCATGGAGAACGCTTTCAATATTGCACTTGTACTTTGTACCCTATTGATATCATGTTCTTTTGCTTATGGATCCTGGCGGTGTGAAATAAAAGTGGAACTTGTAAGATCATGGAGTTTGTATGTGTGTTAGAGAAAGGCCTGGGCCGCCGGTCTAATCCATGTTGTCATGGTGGAAACCTGCAGCGTAACCACAATGAGCTGTCTATGAAGCATTCTTCTTATAAAAAAAGAGTCAGATATTGAGCAATAAGAGAAAAAGAAAAAAAGAGATATATGAAAAGAGGAAAGAGAGAAAAAACACCATTTTCCCATGGTAAATAAGAAGATTGCTGAGATGCTCGTTGTCTGCTTGCCTTGTCATTTTGATATGGGGATTCTTCCGTATCATCGGGCAAGGGGTACCCCGTTGGCGGTTCTTTATGATACACATGTACTTACAATGACAAGATCTTACTCGTGACTAAAGTTGAGTAGCATGAGGTTCGGTCTTCGTAAGTAAGGGGCATGAGATTTCGGTTTATAACTTGTCAAGCATATCCTCTTAGTTGTGTCACTTTAACCTTAATCACTTCAAGATGCTTATGATAGGGGCAATGAGAGCTGAAAGCTAATAAGTACCATAATTTTTGGAAGCTCTTTATGAGACTTGAATCCCTACTTCCTTCTATGAAGGCCTTTCTTCCACCATTATATTGAGTCTCCACCTTCTATCTTTATGCACCATTTTGAGAGCATAGTGGCCATTCTTAGTTCTATGTGCATTGTCCCAAGACTAGTTGATTGATGCATATCTTGATATTGCTTGTTTTAAACTATTTGTATCTAGTCACTCTGATGAACTTTGAAGGTGTCCTATGCATTTATATTTGCTACTCTATGAGGGACAAGCTGAATGCTACTATGCTATGTTTTCTCTATGTGAAACAAACAAATGTCTTGCAAAGCATTGTTATTCATGAATCTTTTGTTTGTGCCTTTTCATGTTGCAACATAGTTTCTGTCTAATTTCTAGAGCTTTGTCTTTCATGCTATGTTAAAGTACTATGATCCCAGCTATCAATGTTATAAATGCCTTGATCAAGATTGTGATGGTGCATGTCACCTCAAAAATTATTCTTTCTTTTTATCACTTACCTATTCGAGGAAGAGCAGGAGTTAAGCTTGGGGATGTTGATACATTGCAAATGTATCTATAATTTTTTATGTTCCATGCTTGGTTTTATCTACTTTCTTATGTTTTGTTCCAACTTTGGAGTACTTTTCATACAATTTCTTGGACTAACCTATTAACAAGATGCCACAGTGCCAGTTGTCTATTTTCTGCTGTTTTTGGTTCTAGAAAGTCAGAAAATGAATATTCTCGGAATTGGACGAGACAAAAGCCAAAGTTGATATTTTACCAGAAGACTCACGGAGCCAGAAGACGAGACGGAGAGGGGCCACAGGGCGGCCACACCATGTGGTGGCGCAGGCTAGCCCTGGCCGCGCCACTAGGTGGTGTGGGCCCCCTGGCCGCCCATCGACCTTGCCTCTTCGCCTATAAGATGCCTCCCGATGCAAAAACCCTAAGGAGTCAAGCCTCTAGGCACGAAAAGTTCCGCAGCGCCGCCACCACCGAAAGGGAGATTCGGGGGACAGAAAGTCTCTGTTCCGGCACCCTGTCGGGACGAGGAAGTGCCCCCGGAGCCATCTCCATCGATCTCCACCACCATCTCCATCGCCGTTGCTGATTCCCATGATGAGGAGGGAGTAGTTCTATCTCGAGGCTAAGGGTTCTACCGGTAGCTATGTGTTTATCTCTCTCTCTATGCATGATCTTGTGATCATGAGCTTTGTAATCAAGTAGATCTACCTTGCTACTCAAGTGCTTTAATAGATCTCTGCTCTCCCCATATGTGTGAAAGTGTCAGCGTGCACACCATGGTGGCACTTAGGCTAGAGATTACAAATACTTGTTATGAGTTATATTTGGAGTTGGATGTTTCTATGAAATTGTGGTGTTTGTTGGAACCATCTAGTGCTCAAGGTGACAGTGTTGGGTTATCTATATGGGAAAGGCTTACTTTGAGGTGTGCTGTTATAGCCCTACCATGGATTAGAGTGTCCAATCGGAGAGTAGTTAAGAGTAGTATCATGAAGATAATATATTTATATGAGAGTGTTCACTAGTGAAAGTATGACCCCTAGGCCTTGTTTCTAAGCATTGATACACCGTTTGTAATTAGATCTGTTACATGTTTGCTTGCTTCTATCTTTATTTCAGTTTGCCTTTAGTATCTTCCACACCATCAAGCTATTTTCTATCACCGTTACCACTTATAATTATCCATACCACTTGTATTTCACTATCTCTTCGCCAAACTAGTGCACCTATACACCTGACAAGTGTATTGGGTGTGTTGGGGACACAAGAGACTTCTTGTATCTTGATTGCAGGGTTGCTTGAGAGGAAATACCTTTGACCACTTCCTCCCTGAGTTCGATGAACCTTGGGTGATCCACTTAAGGGAAAACTTGTTGCTGTTCTACAAACCTCTGCACTTGGAGGCCCAACAACTGTCTACAAGAATAGAAGTGCGTAGACATCAAGCCATCCTAGACTGAGCTGTATATTACATACCTACTTACCAAGAGGCTGTCGAACGACCCAACAGACACATGACACATCGCTTGGTGCTCTAAGGCCTTCACAATAATCAATGGCTAGTTGTACAAGCAAAGCATTACAGGCGTCCTCCAACGATGTGTCGCCAATGGTGACGGTCGCGGAATCCTACTCAAAATACATGAGGGCACCTGCGGTCATCATGCTGGCAGTCGCCCTCTCGTCGCTAAAGCTCTACGAGAAGGCTTCTATTGGCCCTCCGCGATGCGTGACGCCTAGGACACCGTCGAAAGGTGCAACGCATGCCAATGGTTTGCGGACAAGCCACACGCACCAGGCGCAAAACTTAGGCCAATACTTGTGGCCTGGCCCTTCGTGCAATGGGGACTCGACATGGTCACCAAGCTGCAGAAATCATCGCCCGGAGGCTACGTGTACCTCCTCGTCGCAGTCGACAAGTTCACCAAATGGATCGAAGCAACGCTAGTCACTAATCAAACCGGTGCCACCACTCTCAAGTTCTTCGAGTCCATCATCTTCAGGTTCGGAGTGCCACACAACATCATCACCGACAACGGGACGAACTTTACCTCGAACGAGTTCCAGGATTTCTGCGAAAACTTGGGAATCAATGTTAGCTACACTTCCGTGGCACATCCCTAGACCAACGGTCAAGTCGAAAAGGCCAACAGCCTCGTTCGCAAAGGCATCAAGAAGAGACTTCTTCGACCTTTTGAACGAGTAGCCAGATGCTGGGCCGACGAACTGCCCTCTGTACTATGGATCCTACGCAGAACACCGAACAGTGCTAGGGATACACGTCATTCTTCATGGTACATGGCGCCGAAGCAGTACTACCAGCTGGAGTACGCTACAAAGCCCCAAGGGTAGTCGCCTACAGCGAGGCGGAATCTACAGCCGTGCTCGAGGACTCCTTCGATCTTCTCGATGAAGTGCGCGAAATAGCAGCAGAGCAGTGATGACCCACAAGTATAGGGGGTGTATCGTAGTATTTTCGTGGGAAGTGAAACCCAATTTATTGATTCGACACAAGGGGAGCCAAAGAATATTTATAAGCCTTAACAACTGAGTTGTCAATTCAGCTGCACCTGGAAACAATCTTGCTCACAACAGTTTATCAGTAGCAACAGTTTTGTAGTAGCAATAGTAAAGTAATAGCAGTAGTAACAGTAGCAGTAAATAGTAGGATTAAAGCGCGGTAGGCATAGGGATGGATGGATGGGCGTTGCATGGACAAGACAATTTACATGACAATCAATACATAGGGCAATTGCAGATAAATAAGATAAAGCATCCAAGTACTAGATAATCATAGGCATGTGTTCCATATATATTCATACGTGCTCGGAATGAGAACTTGCACAACATCTTTTGTCCTGCCAGCCTGTTTGCAGCGGGGCCTCAAGGGAACTACTGGCAATTAAGGTGCTCCTTTTAATAGAGCGTCGGAGCAAAGCATTAATACTCCGTGAACACATGTGATCCTCACATCAAAGTCATTCCCTCTGGTTATCCTGATTGCTGTCACTTCGGGGCCTTTGGTTCCGGATAACAACATGTGTATAAAACTTACAGGTAAGACCAAAAACAATACTATCATAATGAATCAATAACATGTTCAGATCTGAAATCATGGCACTCGGGCCCTAGTGACAAGCATTAAGCATAATAAGTTGCAACAAAGTCAAATAGCACTAATAATAGATACTAGGCACCATGCCCTAACAATCTGATGCCATTACATGAACAATCTCATCCAATCCCTACCATCCCCATAGCCTACAGCAGGGGATTACTCACTCATAGATGGGGGAAACATGGATGGTCAATGGAGAAGCGGTGGTGGCGATGATCTCCTCCAATTCCCTGTCCTGGCAGGGTGCTAGAACGGAGTTTCTGGTGCTGATTCACGGAATCTGGTAGTGGCGGCGGAGCGGACCTCTTTCTGGAAAAACGTCGAACCCCCCTTGGTTTTTAGGTCAAGAGGCAACTTATAGGCGAAGAGGGAGGCCGAGGGGGTGACCGAGGCGGCCACACCACCCCTAGGCGCGACCTGGCCTGGTCCACGCGACCAGGTGGTGTGGGCCCCTCATGGCCCTACTCCGTCTCGTCTTCTGGCTCCGTGAGTCTTCTGGTGAAATAGGATTTTTGGCATATTTTCTGGGATTTTTCCTGATAGTTGATTTTCTGCAAAAAAAACTAGACACCAAGGTAATTCTGCTGAAAACAGCGTCAGTCCATGTTAGTTGCATCCAATTCACACAAGTTTAGAGGAGAAATGATAGCAAAAGTGTTCGAGAAAGTAGATACGTTTTGGACGTATCAACTCCCCCCAAGCTTAGCTTATTGCTTGTCCTCAAGCAATTCAGTTGAAAACTGAGTGCGATCAAAGAAACTTTGATGAACACATTTGCTTCATAAGATGTATATATTCTCAGCATGTGATCAACTACTCAGTCAATACATAATAAAGAGTATGCAATTGAGTTTACTTAATAGTCATTGCAAGCTATGAAGAGGTTCCAACTCAAAAGTAATAAGTAGCATGAAACATAAACATAAGCAACATTACTGAAGGGAATATGCCCGAGAGGCAATAATAAAGTGGTTATTATCTTATTCCATGTTTATGATAAATTTTTATTTTGCATGCTATAATTGTATTGATAGGAAACATCAATACATGTGTGTTTAATAAACAAAAAGGGTTCCTAGTCATGCCTCTCTTATAGACTAGCTTGTTGATTAACGGGATGATCAAGGTTTCCTGATCATGGACATTGGATGTTGTTAATAACAAGGTCACAGCATTTGTGAAATGATGTGATGAACATTCATCCGAAGTATAGCATTACGATCAAGTCATTGTGTTTATATTTCTATAACATCATACGAAGTAATCTTTATCCTTAGACCATGAGATCATGTTAATTGCTAACACCGGAAGAGTATCTTGATAACATCAAACGTCACACCGTAACAGGGTGACTATAAAGATGGGTTCAGTGCTACGAAGGTGTTATGTTGAGGCTCATGGATCAAGAGTGGGATTTGTCAATCCAGATGACGGATAGATATACTCTAGGCCCTCTCGGTGATATCACATTGGGATAGCTTGCAAGCAAGTGATGTGATCACTAGAATGTTATATCACGGGAACGAGAAAAGAGTGCATGTCAGTAACGAGATCAAACTAGGTATGGAGATACCGATGATCGAATCTCGGACATGTAATATATCGCGGGACAAAGGGATTTAGTTACTAGCGTTAAAGGTTCTCACGATCACAGAAGTCATCGTTGAATGTGTAGGAGTCAGTATGGATCTCCAGGTCCCGCTGTTGATTATTGATCAGAGAGGGGTCTCGATCATGTCTGCACTATTTGCGAACCGTAGGATGACACACTTAAGGGATACCGACACCATTTGGAGCAAATATGTTTCAGATAAAGATTTAAGAAAGCGCTGGAATTATTTCAATAGACACCGAAACTGTTTCGGGTGAAATTGCTGAAATTGGTTCTGCATGTAATATTGAAATGTTGCAGGGGGTTTTATGTGAATGTTTGTTAATTAAAGTAATTAACAAAATTCTGAATAAGAATAATAAAAGAGTTTTATTAAATGAGAGAGTATTAAATTTGGAGAAATTGAATGCATTTAAAGTGGAGACTTTAAAAGGGAATGTGAAGAGGCATTTTAATGTGGAGGAGTTACCACCACATGAATGGGGGAGGTGAAGGGTCACCTCCCCATGCGCCGGCCATGAAGGAGGGGTACCCTCCCCTCCTCCTATAAAAGGCCACCCCCTCCTCACTTCTCACACACACCTCCTTGTGAAGGATCTCTCTCCCCCTCTAGTATTATTCCCCCATGGTCTCGGATTAGCGAGATACATGTTCCCGGTGGCTTTATCTAGAAAGGAGTTGCTGCTTCCGCTGATTTGCTGGAGCGAGGGATGGAGGTTGTCGGGGTACCGGACGTGTGTGCGATCACGGATGCACCGCTGCTTTGTGGTGCTGGACTTGGTGGTGCTGGAGCTGGATCTGATGGACGTGCTGGAGCCGGACCTGCTGGACTTCATCACGATCTTGAGATCGGCAAGTGTACGACTACATCAACCACGAGTTCCTACTCGTTAACAAAGCTCATTGTCTACGAGGGTAAGTTCTCGTTGGATGTATGTCCACCCGTTGCTTTGTACCTAGTAGATAGATCTTGGCGTGTAGTTCACACCATAGGAAATTTTTTGTTTTCTATGCTGCGGACCCAACAGTGGTATCAGAGCCTGATCTATGCGTAGGTGCTTAGCACGGGTAGTACACATATGTTGATATGTGGGCGATGATGATCATGTTATTGCATCTTCTATGTATTTTGGATATTGGTGGCATAGTGGGATGAAGCGGCCCGGACCAACCTTACATGTCATCGTACATGAGACCGGTTCCACGACTGACATGCAACTAGTTTTGCATAAGTGGCTGGCGGGTGTCTGTCTCTCCTACTATAGTCAATATCTGATTTACAACGAGTTGCTAATAATTTGGTTATCCTCGTTGTGGTTCATGTTCGTAGGTAAGAACGGTTCCATCTCCGAAAAGAACGGTTCTATCTCCGAAAGCCCTAAGCCACGTAAAACTTGCAATTGATAAATTAGAGGCGTCTAGTTTAGATCGTTGCTGGGCTAGTGTATTGATATGGTATTATTGTAAGTAGATGTATGATAGATACTCTTACAACACACTCAACGTGTAAGTTCCATAGACCTTGGCCTTACACACAAAGGAATGATAGAGATCATACCACGATGCAAACGATAGAGATCAAATGCATGGACCATATCATCTCACTTTACACATTAGATGTTAGCATCTTATACTGCTATTTTGGCGCTTTCTGTAGCATTGTAAGATGATCCCTCATTTAAATATCAAGATAAAATGTGTTCTTCCTTAAGTATGCACCGTTCTATGGATCGTGTTTCGAGACATCACGTGATGATCGGATGTTCTCGACTCTACGCTTTCATGCAACGGGTGTAAGACAGTTTTACACACGCGAATACTAAGGTTCTTACTTGGCGAGCCTAGCATGTACAGACATGGCCTCGGAACACGGACCGAAAGGTTAAGCATGAGTCATATAGTTGATGTGATGACCATATTGATGCTCGCCTTTGAAGCTACACCGACTCACGTGATGATCGGACTTGGTGTAGTGGATTTGGTTCATGTAATCACCAAAAAGGCACGAGGGATGTCGTTTTTGAGTGGGAGTTCATTTCTAATTTGGATTAGTCAAACTCAATTTGTCATAAACTAAATCGAAGTGAATTTGCATAGTTTGTTGTAGTCATTGGCATTCGTTTTCTACCTTATGCTTAGTTTTTATTTGAGATAATAGAACTATAGAATTCTAGATATTTACTTTACGAACTGGTATCGTATTGTTTTGAATGTCAATTTAAAGTTTATAAGTCCTATTGCAAACTTTCAGCAAACTCTATTTACTCCATGAAGTTTAATAAGTAGTATTAAATCAAGAGTAAGAATTCCAATGTTAGTATCTAAAGTATCATGTTTGCCTCCATGATTATTGATATTGAAAAAGTTGTTTTAATATCAAGATTATATTGGAGCTGAAAATTGTTTCAGAAACCATCATGTGTGAAAGATATTGTGATATCTGAAACAATGTTTTTGGTTGCATTATGATAGAGTATAATTTAGCAAAATACATGTTCTCATATTGTATGAGAATTTGTGAAGGATGGAGATGCTAGGCATCCGAATCTACCAAAAAGGTTTTGGGAACTGATATTATACTCACGATTCTTCCTTATAGGCTATAGTAGCTTGATCATGAAAGTTGTCATGATAAGGATGAATAGAAGATGTAAGTAAAATGTTTACTACACTAATAGATTACTAAAGAATGGATTTTTTGAAAGAACACCAAACATTTTATGATGGTGATCCACTTCAAAGTGCAAGTCCAAAGGTATTAGTAGTTGACTATATACGCTTTGTACCATGTGTCATGTTGATGACACCACTATTGATGTTGATAGATTCTTTTAAAAGAAAAGGAATTGCTGAAAGAGAATCTAAAATATTTGGCAAAAAATAAAAGGTTGGAGATGTCCAACTTAGGTATATAGAAGATATACATGTTATGGCTATATTCCTTGCTTATTAAACAATGTGGTTCTTAGGTATTGGATATCGGTATTGGATACCGAATTGGTTGGTATGAAGTGTCATACAGGACAACGCAATTCATGAACTACAATGGCTTAAGTAACTACCAAGAGAATGAGTGATGATGTTCATTGAAAACAAATAAAGTGTTATTGTGTTTTTCGTTGTCATCAAACCAAGCCTTCAAGATTTGTTTAAATAATTGTTATTTTGTTCCGGTATTACGAGAACAATGGTTGTTCAAATAAATTACCGTATTCCATAAAGGATGGATGAACTTTTACAAGTCTAGTGGGAGAAATCACATCCAAAAACATTATTGCTAAAATGTCGCAAGACAAATGATTAAAAGATCACTTATGAAGTGACATCGCTGTTTTAAATTATATTGGAAATAAAACATGAAGAAACTCCATGTTGATGGATTTTTGGAGTCTTTGATTTTGATCAATTGACGCATGTGAGACTTTCCTCGAGATAATTGAAACTCCGTCCATAGGCCAGAGAGGAACGGGTGACTAGCTTATTGGAAATTGTGCATGCTGATGTGCATAGTCCATTATGTGTAGCCATATGCGATGGATCTTTTTGCTTCATATGCTTTCTTCAAGAATTTGAGTGAATATATCTGTATATTTACTTAATAAGGAAGAAGTATGAAACATTTGAAAGTTGTTCAAAGACTTTCAAGATGAAGATGAAAATCATTGTAACAAGAAAATAAAGAGTTTATGATTCGATCATAAAGGAAGATATTTGAGTTACATGTTTAGCAAAGACACCTAAGAATTGAGGAATTGTTCCATGATTTGTGTTTCTCGATAAACCATAGGAGTATGGCATATTCGAGAGATAAAATCAAACCATGTTTGACATGGTAAGATCAAGGGTGTCATTTATAAAACTGCCATTATGTTTTAAGGATTGAAGCTTTAGAGACTACCGCTTTTACACTGAAAAGAGCACCATCGTGATCCATTGAAATGACACCATATGAGTTATGGTTTGGGATAAAACCCGAATTGTCTTTTCTTAAATTTTGGTATGCTATGCATAAGGAAAATGTTTACAACCAAAGTCGGATAAGCACGTCTTTGTAGGTTATCCCAAAGAATTTGTTGGGAATTTCTCCATAACACCAAGGACAAAAGAGTTTGTTACTTGGAACGTCAAATTTCTTGAGAAGTAATTGTTCGTGAAAAGTTAAGTGGCAGGACAATATAACTTTGATAAGGTTGTTGAACCTTAGCTATATGTGCTAAGTAGCGCAGCGCCGGAAAGTGTCCCGGTGGCGGCCACAATGCTCATGGCTCTCGTGATTACAAAAGGTGTGATCTCAAAAATTAAAGTTCCTATAGAACCGTGTGGGTCGATAAGAATCAAATAGTAAGATTTGATAAGCAAGTCGTTATTGTTTTGACAATGATGAACTGACTACATGCAAAGAAGCGATGATGGGCCCTGACTCCATAAAATGACTAGAAGTCATAGAATCCGTGATAGTATCCATACACGAGAAATCAAGTTTCTGAACTTGGAAGACCCTTCGAAAAGGCGTGAAGCCTATCAGTCGTGTTTGGATCTATAAAGAAATAGACATGGATGTTTGACATCTATGAAATAGTCGACATGTCGGAAAGAAGTTTACGGCAATGTTCAAGGAGTTGACTATGACAAGATATGATCTTTCATAGCGATATATAGTCTTGACAGATTAATGTAGCAACCACTACAAATAATTTGGTATATGGTAGTTGAATAAACAAAACAAGGTTCTTCTAATAGAACGGTAACCTAGGACATGTACATGACATGGTCTGAAGGGTTTTGTTAATTCAAAGGGTGCTAAAAGGGCATGTAAACTTCAATAGTTGAAGTAAGCATAGCGGAGTTGGAATCTTCACCATGATGAAACTGTTAAAAGAGTTTAAATTCATCGGAGATGATGAAGATGCTTGCATATGCAAGAAATTAAGTGGGAGCGCTAAGACATATTTCTAATACATTATGTAGAGGACATATTGTTGATTGGAAATGATGTATCTTGAATTGACACAAGTTAAGGATTTCATTAAAATAAGATTTCGATGAAAGACTTGGGCAAACCCAGAATATTAGGCATCGATATCTATATGGATAGATTAAGGCGCTAATATGGTTGTGCCAGACATACATATATAAGATATTGAAAGGGTTCAATATGAGATATTGAAAGGGTTCAATATGGAAACAACAAGAAAGGTTCTTGCTGCATGGAAAGGATTGTATCAAAATTCAAGTGTTTCAACACTTGGTGAGTAAAATCACATGAAGATTTTGACCGATTATACCATGATATGTATATATCCAGAATGTCCTATGCTCTAAATGTTATGAGCATATACCAGAATGATTCATAAGATGATCATTGGACAATAGTAAAGATATTCTTATGAGCTTTGGAAGAACTAAGAATATATAATGTATAAGTGACAAATAGTTAAACGTAGTTCATTGTAAAGTGTTACATTGATACTAGTTTTGTCACAAGATACAAATTAAATTTATCTCAATTTAGACTATGGGTGGCACAATGTAATGGAAAGGATGTTCCATGATGGATTTGGATGAGTTCCAAAGTTGAGACATTGTGACGGATACTACAACAAAAAGGCTAAGTATATGACTGCTATAGTAGCAGCAAAGGAGGGCATTTGTGTTAAGTAGTTTGTTATCAAACTAGGTGTGGTTCAAAGTGGGCTAATACTATGAAGATATATTGTGTGACAATGATATCAACATATTTTGAGCCGAACGAACTAAAGGTCTCACCAAAGGACCAAATCTATACAATGCCATCTCATTTGAGAATGAGTGATGCGTAGAGACGCAAAGACATGCAAATACACACGGATCTGAAACTGTCACATCCGGAGATTATGTTAACCACTAGCAATAGCGTATATGCAACACCAGAAAGCCATAGGTGTTCAATGCGCAAAGTTTTTCAAACTAGATTATTGACTCTAGTGCAAGTGGGAGACTGAAGGGAATATGCCCGAGAGGCAATAATAAAGTGGTTATTATCTTATTCCATGTTTATGATAAATGTTTATTTTGCATGCTATAATTGTATTGATAGGAAACATCAATACATGTGTGTTTAATAAACAAAAAGGGTTCCTAGTCATGCCTCTCTTATATACTAGCTTGTTGATTAACGGGATGATCAAGGTTTCCTGATCATGGACATTGGATGTTGTTAATAACAAGGTCACAGCATTTGTGAAATGATGTGATGAACATTCATCCGAAGTATAGCATTATGATCAAGTCATTGTGTTTATATTGCTATAACATCATACAAAGTAATCTTTATCCTTAGACCATGAGATCATGTTAATTGCTAACACCGGAAGAGTATCTTGATAACATCAAATGTCACACCGTAACAGGGTGACTATAAAGATGGGTTCAGTGCTACGAAGGTGTTATGTTGAGGCTCATGGATCAAGAGTGGGATTTGTCAATCCAGATGACGGATAGATATACTCTGGGCCCTCTCGGTGATATCACATTGGGATAGCTTGCAAGCAAGTGATGTGATCACTAGAATGTTATATCACGGGAACGAGAAAAGAGTGCATGTCGGTAACGAGATCAAACTAGGTATGGAGATACCGATGATCGAATTTCGGACATGTAATATATCGCGGGACAAAGGGATTTAGTTACTAGCGTTAAAGGTTCTCACGATCACATAAGTCATCGTTGAATGTGTAGGAGTCAGTATGGATCTCCAGGTCCCGCTGCTGATTATTGATCGGAGAGGGGTCTCGATCATGTCTGCATTATTCGTGAACCGTAGGGTGACACACTTAAGGGATACCGACACCATTTGGAGCAAATATGTTTCAGATAAAAATTTAAGAAAGCGCTGGAATTATTTCAATAGACACCGAAACTGTTTCGGGTGAAATTGCTGAAATTGGTTCTGCATGTAATATTGAAATGTTGCAGGGGGTTTTATGTGAATGTTTGTTAATTAAAGTAATTAACAAAATTCTGAATAAAAATAATAAAAGAGTTTTATTAAATGAGAGAGCATTAAATTTGGAGAAATTTAATGCATTTAAAGTGGAGACTTTAAAAGGGAATGTGAAGAGGCATTTTAATGTGGAGGAGTTACCACCACATGAATGGGGGAGGTGAAGGGTCACCTCCCCATGCCCCGGCCATGAAGGAGGGGTACCCTCCCCTCCTCCTATAAAAGGCCACCCCCTCCTCACTTCTCACACACACCTCCTTGTGAAGGATCTCTCTCCCCCTCTAGTATTATTCCCCCATGGTATCGGATTAGCGAGATACATGTTCCCGGTGGCTTTATCTGGAAAGGAGTTGCTGCTTCCGCTGCTTTGCTAGAGCGAGGGATGGAGGTTGTCGGGGTACCGGACGTGTGTGCGATCACGGATGCACCGCTGCTTTGCGGTGCTGGACTTGGTGGTGCTGGAGCTGGATCTGATGGACGTGCTGGAGCCGGACCTGCTGGACTTCATCACGATCTTGAGATCGGCAAGTGTACGACTACATCAACCACGAGTTCCTACTCGTTAACAAAGCTCATTGTCTACGAGGGTAAGTTCTCGTTGGATGTATGTCCACCCGTTGCTTTGTACCTAGTAGATAGATCTTGGCGTGTAGTTCACACCGTAGGAAATTTTTTGTTTTCTATGCTGCGGACCCAACAATTACAATGCTCATAACAAGGTATGTTAGAGTGGTATCTCCCTTGCCTTTGATTATAGAGCAAACATAAATGCTAAGGCACCTCTGAAGTTCAAGTGAAGACTAGAAGTAAAGATATCAAAGATACAAGCATCAAAGTCATAACACAATTAATCAAGTTTTGAGACAAGCACATTACACTAAGAATGACAACCATGCTCTCAAGAAAGTGCTCAAAGAATGTGTGGAGACTCAACAAGGAAATGAAAAGGGTTTTGAAAAGGTTGAAAGGCTTCCAAATGCTAAAAGTATGGTACTCATTAGCTTTGAGCTCTCATTGCCCCTATCATAAGCATCTTTAAATGTTTAAGGTTAAAGTGACACAACTAAGAGGATACGCTTGACAAGTTATAAATCGAAGTCGCATGCCCTTACTTACGAAGACCGAACCTCATGCTACTCAACTTCAGTCACAAGTAAGCTCTTGTCATTGTAAGTACATATATATCATAGAGAAGCGCCAACGGGATACCCTTGCACATGATACAGGAGCTATCCCATAATCAAAATGACAAGGCAAGCAGACAATGAGCACCTCAGCGATCTTTTTATTTGCTATTTGCATAGGTTTTTATTGAGGATGCTTCATAGAATGCTCATTATGGTTATGCTGCAAGTTTCCACCGTGATTAGGCATGGCTTAGGCTAGCGGCCTAGGCATTTCTCTAAAACATATACAAACTCCATGATCTTACAAGTTCCACTTTTATTTCACATCGCCAGGATCCATAAGCAAAAGAATCATGATATCAACGAGGTACAAAGTACCCATGCAATGTTGAAAGCGTTCCCCATGATACATGGTTCTGCTAACTTCAACTTATAAAGAGCAAGCATATATGCAACAAAGATGGACGCAATGGTTCAAGATTATTAAGTGCAAGAAAGTAAAGTGTGCCATCAAGTTCGTGAGAGCTTTACTAACTAACTTTCTCATAACAAGCAAACATTTTATTCGGAAGAAAACAAGGCATACTAAGCATGCACGGAATAGCAAATGATGCTAATAGGTAGGTATGGTGGACACTCTTGGCAATATTTGGTTTTAGGGAGTTGGAAACACGAGTAAAGCTTATACTCAGTGCAGGTGAAGGCTAGCAATAGTAAGGGAGCGGCAAACGAGAGAGCAATAACTGTCATAATCATGCTTGCAACAAAACAGGACTAATCATGGCATGAAAGTGATTCAAGACCCCTGAGGAAAAATAATTCATCGAGGCTTAACTGATTATTTTAGTCATATGCATGTGTGAGCATGTGCCAAGTCAATTCAAGTGAAACATTCAAAGGAGGATACCACAGTGTCATACCAATTTATGAATAGGGCAATGCTAGCAAACATTCATATGACATCCTACAAACTATTAGCAAGTTGGATCTAATCATAAGAAAGCAAAAACTACTAAGCATCCCTAAATAACATACACCCTACATAAACAAACTAAGCATGCCCATAATGATGAGTATATGTACAAAAATGAAAACAAATAGAGTTCGTTACCAGCCTCTTACCACACCTCGAGTTGTCATTAATCCTCATTATTGCCCTTCACTTGTGTGGCTTGAATAATAACATGAAACCAAATTCCACTGAGGACTACTGAACCCTGCAACAAACTTCACAAAACCAAAGAAGAACAACAAATATTTTTGGTGTTTTTGAGTTTTAAAGGCAAGAACAAAAATGAAGAACAAGCAAAGCAAAAATCTTTTTGGGTTTTTTGAATAATCAAAACAAAACCAAACGGAAGAAGCAAACCAAGGCAAAAAGAATAAGAAGCAAACCAAGAGAAATAACAGAAATATTTTTGGTGTTTTTGTGTTTTAGAAAGCAAAAGTAAAAAAAGAACGAAAACTAAAAAGAGAACGAAGCATGAATATACAAAGTACCGACGGAACATGATATGGAGATGAGTGTGATGTCGGTGTACCTCCCCCAAGGTTAGGCTTTTGGCCTAAGTGGGTATCAATCCAAATGCGAGTAAGGGTTTCAAGCAGGAGGGTCATTGTAAGAATGATCGTGGTAAGGCCCTTGCGAAGAAGAAGAAGCTCCCCAATCATAGGTAGGCTGCTGATATGAAGACTCCCCCTCATTCAAGGGTTGGACCGAATCATCTGTAACCCCCTTCCAGTATCCTGCTCCTGTTGGGAGAGCTCTCCCAAGTATGCATCGAGTTCTTCCTCGGTGACTGACCACCCTACCCTGTTATCAAGGTTAAACAAAACAGGTGTAGGCAAAAGAACAACTCGCTCGGACTTACTCCTTCTCCAACCAGCCTTGAGAAAGGTTATTTCATAAGATAAATCACTCAAATTATCCCAAGAAGAAACAAATTTATGTTGTATCATGGAATCAAGGTCAAGTCTCTCTATGGGAAACGGTAGGTCTAAATGATGAGGCACTACACCATGCAAAGCTAATAAACGAGAGGCAATGAGGCCTCCACAGATTCCACCTTTCTCGCGGTTAGCAGCAAGACGGAAAGCTATCAAGGCACCCAAGTTGTAAGTCCTATCTCGTTTTAAAGCAGCTGAGATGAATGCTAGATCATACGAGGATAACTTATTAGCAGTTTTCCTAGCGAGAACACACTTGGCAATAAAGTAAGCAAAGTAGCGAATAGATGGGAGATGAATGTTACGGATTTTTCCGCTCTCCTTCGAGAAGCTGCTCCCTTGGCAAATCTCTGCGTACAAGTCCATGAGTGGTGCAGGTCACTCTTTAATCTTTCCACATGATCCCCACTGAGGTACTCTAATAGCTGCACAAAAATCATCAAATGGGAGGTCGACAACTATATTGTAAATTTTGTAGTGGGCCATGGGGTTAGGAAAAGAGCAACTAAATCGAAAGTCCTGCACCACAGACATAGTTAGCTTCACAAATTGGTGAGGTTCATCTCCCACAAAGTGCTCCAACCCTGCATTAGTGATTAAAGTATGGAAGTCCTGAGAAATTCCTGCAACCCTCATGAACTCAGAGCATAGATAAATAGAAGGAAAAACTTCCTCCTCTCGGTGAACCTTCATAACCTCAGGCACTCTCAGTTCATGTTGGTTGAGTTGATGCTCATTCATCTTCTATTCTGGAATTTAAACATCCATTAAACAAGTAATTGCAAAGTGAATATATAATGAAGGGCACTACTCATAGGGACTTGTAAGAGGCCTAAACATGCATCAAAACAATATCTCTAAGCACAAGCTTACAAGCTCTCATAACCTGTCACCTACAGCAGCAAAATACTCAAGATATAAACCACTAAACACAAATCTACTTGGACAAGCGGAGGAGTCACATACTGGAGAACAAATGCTCCAAATTTCAGCAGCAAAGATGGGCTGAGCAAGGAGATCAAAAAATCATGGGCAAGAACAGCAAGAACATGATTTCGAGCAAAGAACTAATGTTTTTGCGGGAGAGAGAGCAGTGGCAAGTGAGAGAGTGAGTGGAGGGCCAGGGGTGGCCCACACCATGGCCAGGCGCACCCCTGGCCTGGCCGCGCCACCAGGTGGTGTGCCTGCCTGGTGGGCCCCCCTGGTACTCCACAGGCACTCCTCTGCCCCTTTTTTCACGTAAAAATTTAATATGAATTTTCTGGAATTTTTCGAGACACTTTATTTTTGAGCAATTTTTAGGTATAGATGAATGATTTTCTGACAGAAAGATTTTTTTCAGAAAGATGCAATGCCAAAACAAAACTAAAACTTCATAAGTTCTAAGACTCTCTAATATGCAAGCAACTAGCAAAGGAAGAGTAAACTAAACGAAAGCAAAAACAAAAATGGATAAAAGTAAAAGTAAGCGGAGATAATCATGGTGAAAATATTGTTTTGTTCATTAAAATCCCTTTGTTAACAAGGTTGATCAGGTCTTGTTACAAAAACAATTTTATATGAATCAAAACTTTGTATTCCACAAATGATTATGTTACCTCAACCTTGATAGCAATGGTCCTAATCATAATAGTTTCATATTTTTATCTTGGTATGGGTCAATATATTTCTCCAACTTGAATGCCCTCAATATGTCCAATCGAATTTAAACCATAAGCCCTATAAATCTTCTTGGGGAAATAGATAGTATGCTCCTTGTCATTAACACTGAAAGTCTCCTTTCCTTTATTACAATTAATAACAGCCCCTGCAGTATTAAGAAAAGGTCTCCCAAGAATAATAGACATATTATCATTTTCAAGCATTTCAAGCACAACAAAATCAGTTAATATCAAGCAATTATGAGCCACTTGAACAGGTACATCCTCACATATACCAACAGAGATAGTAGTAGACTTATCAGCCATTTTCAAAGATATATCCGTTGGTATTAGTTTTTCCAGTTGAAGTCTCTTGTAGAGAGAAAAAGGCATAACACTAACTCCTACTCCTAAATCACACAAAGCAGTTCTAACATAACTATTTTTAATAGAGCAAGGAATAGTTGGAATCCCTGGGTCTCCAAGCTTCTTTGGAACTTTACCATTAAAGGAATAATTAACAAGCAAAGTAGAAATTTCTTCATTAGGGATCTTCTTTTTATTAGAGACAATATCCTTCATATACTTTGAGTAGGGAGGCAATTTAATAACATTAGTCAAAGGAATTTGCAATAATAAAGGTTTCATCCATTCACAAAACTTATTATAGTGTTCATCTTCCTTTGACTTGTGTTTCTTATCAGGGGAAGGCATAGGTTTTTGGACCCAAGGTTCTCTTTCATTACCATGTTTCTTAGCAACAAAATCTTCTTTAGTGTATTTAGTATTCTTAGTGTGCCTTTCAGGTTCTTCTTCAACTTTTTCTTTATCAGGAACATCATTTTCTTCATTACCACTTTCAGTTTTAGCATCAGAGACAGATATACCATTAGGATCTTTAGCAGGTTCACAGGGTTCTACAATAGCTTTATGTTTCTTCTTTCTTTTTTTAGGAGTAGTACCACTATTTTCAGCTTGTTGAGAATCCTGCTCAATTCTTTTAGGATGCCCCTCAGGATATAGAGGATCCTGGGTAGCAGCACCACTTCTAGTTCTAATTTCATAAGCATGTTTTTCTTTGGCAACATTAACTAGCAAGTATTTTTGCACTTTAATAAGCTGATCAATTTGAGTTTGAACCATTTGAAAATGTTTAACAAGAATTTTAACATCATTAGAGGTTCTTTCCACAATATCCTTCAACTCAACAATAGCTCTAGAGTTTTCCATTAGATGATTTTGCACCCTTTTATTAAAATTATCTTGCTTAACAATAAAAATATTGAATTCTTCTAAGCATTGATCAGGAGGTTTAAGGTAAGGAATATCACCTTCATCAAAGTGTTGGAGAGAGTGTACCTCAATAGTGGATGAATGGGGGATAGGCTTACATAATTCTTCTATAGGAGGTAAATTCTTGACATCCGCAGCTTTAATTCCCTTCTCCTTAAGACATTTCTTAGCTTCCTTCATCACTTCATCATTTAGTTCAATAACTCCCCTCTTCTTAGATGATGGTATAAGCGCAGGGATAGTTGGTTCAGGTATAACTGTTTCAGGTATAGCTGGTTCAGGAGGAGTCCAATCTTCATAGTTCTTGCTTATTTTAGCCATTAATTCCTCAGCTTCCTTGGGCGTCCTATTCCTGAAAACACAATTAGCACAACTATGCAGGTATGTCCTAGATTCTTCAGTTAGTCCATTATAAAATATATCAAGAAGTTCATTCTTAGGTAATGGACATCCCGCCTGTGCATGAACCAAAGCACAAAACCTTCCCCATGTTTCAGGCAATATCTCTTTTTCTCCTTGTTTAAAATCAAAAAGTTCCTGCAAAATAGCATGTCTAGCACTAGGAGGAAAATATTTCTATAGGAAAGTACTAATCAAGCAATCAGGGCTATCAATAGATCCAGGTGGTAAATTATTAAACCAAGTTTTAGCTTCGCCGTTCAGCGAAAAAGGGAAAATCTTAGCAACAAAGTAGGTGCGCATCTTAATATCATGAGAAAACAGGCCACTCATGGTAGAAACCTCAGTCATATGTGCTACCGCACTCTCATTCTTAGTCCCACAAAAAGGTTCTTTCTCAACAATAGTTATGTAAGATAAATCAAGAGAGAAATCATAATCCTTATCTTTAATGTTTATGGGAGATGCGGCAAACTTAGCATTAGGGGACAATTTGGGTTTTATAGTACGCCTCTCAAGGAGACTCTTAGCAGCACTCCTATCATGGGTGTTTTGACATTCTTTAATAAATTCATCGGTCATCTCAATATAACCGTCTTCAATATCATAGCTCTCAGGTGAACTAACAGGTGTAGTAGTGTCTTTATTAGGAGTTTCAGTATTTCCAGCTATAGTTCTAGCAATCGTAGCATCTAGTAAAGGACCTAATGAACCACTTTTATCAAGCACAGTAGAAGCAACATCATAAGTATCAGATGTTTCAGATTCAGCAGTAGTAGCAGTGTGTGTAGCATGTGTATGTGGTGGTGTAAGGAACTTACTCATAACAGATGGTGAATCAAGAGCAACAGAGGTGTTCAGAACCGTACCTCTTCTTGTAGTGGATGGTAAAATAGGAAACTTGCCATGACGAGACTTACCCATGATGGATGGATGGAAGCGAACAATAGTGCTTCCAAGTGAACTTAATAAATAAAGCTATGCTCCCTGGCAACAGCGCCAGAAAATAGTCTTGATGACCCACAAGTATAGGGGGTGTATCGCAGTATTTTCGAGGGAAGTGAAACCCAATTTATTGATTCGAAACAAGGGGAGCCAAAGAATATTTATAAGCCTTAACGTCTGAGTTGTCAATTCAGCTGCACCTGGAAACAATCTTGCTCACAGAAGTTTATTAGTAGCAACGGTTTTGTAGTAGCAATAGTAAAGTAACAGCAGTAGTAAAAGCAGAGACAGTAGTAACAGTAGCAGTAAATAGTAGGATTAAAGCGCGGTAGGCATAGGGATGGATGGACAAGTGTTGCATGGACAAGACAATTCACATGACAATCAAGACATAGGGCAATTGCAGATAAATAAGATAAAGCATCCAAGTACTAGATATTCATAGGCATGCGTTCCATATATAGTCATACATGCTCACAATGAGAACTTGCACAACATCTTTTGTCCTGCCAGCCCATTTGCAGTGGGGCCTCAAGGGAACTATTGGCAATTAAGGTGCTCCTTTTAATGGAGCACCGGAGCAAAGCATTAATACTCCGTGAACACATGTTATCCTCACATCAAAGCCATTCCCTCCGGTTATCCCGATTGTTGTCACTTCGAGGCCTGTGGTTCCGGACAACAACATGTGTATACAACTTGCAGGTAAGACCAAAAACAATACTATCATAATGAATCAATAACATGTTCAGATCTGAAATCATGGCACTCGGGCCCTAGTGACAAGCATTAAGCATAACAAGTTGCAACAAAGTCAAATAGCACTAATAATAGATACTAGGCACCATGCCCTAACAATCTGATGCCATTACATGAACAATCTCATCCAATCCCTACCATCCCCATAGCCTACAGTGGGGGATTACTCACTCATATATGGGGGAAACATGGATGGTCGATGGAGAAGCGATGGTGGCGATGATGGCGATGATCTCCTCCAATTCCCCGTCCCGGCAGGGTGCCAGAACGGAGTTTCTGGTGCTGATTCGTGGAATCTGGTGGTGGTGGCGGAGCGGAACTCTTTCTGGAAAAACATTGAACCCCCCTTGGTTTTTAGGTCAAGAGTCAACTTATAGGCCAATAGGGAGGCCGAGGGGGTCACCGAGGTGACCACACCACCCCCAGGCGCGGCCTGGCCTGGCCCGCGCGGCCAGGTGGTGTGGGCCCCTCGTGGCCCTACTCCGTCTCTTCTTCTGGCTCCGTGAGTCTTCTAGTGAAGTAGGATTTTTGGCATATTTTCCGGGATTTTTCCTCATAGTTGATTTTCTGCACAAAAACTAGACACCAAGGTAATTCTGCTGAAAACAATGTCAGTACGTGTTAGTTGCATCCAATTCACACAAGTTTAGAGGAGAAACGATAACAAAAGTGTTCGGGAAAGTAGATACATTTTGGACGTATCAAGCGGTCAACTATGTACCAGCAGAGCCTCCGCAACTACCACAACCGAAGGCTACATCCAAGGTCCTTTGTCGAAGGAGACCTTGTCCCGTGGCTAGAGCAAAAAGGGCACCTCAAGCTCGAATCTCCATGGGAAGGACCCTACGTTTTCATAGAAGTGATCCCAGGTGGCGCCTATAGTCTAAAGGACTTAGACAGGAGTCGCATACTCCAACCCGTGGAACGGCGTGCAACTGCAATGTTTCTACCCGTAGAAGTTTTTTACTTTGCAAATAAGGCTATTCAGTCAGGCTACTTAGCCGAACAATGTATCCCCTGTTATTCTCCAAATAAATAAAGCTAAGTGCCTCAACCATGAGTCTTATTATATTTACTTTCATCTGAATTCTGCACTCGGCGCTGCGCCTCCCTGATGACTTCGTCACATACACAACCTATCACCGCGATAGCCCGAGTAGCTGACTCCGCTTACAATCGAACCCTTGATAACTCCAGCCCGGCTGCAACCCAACTACCAGGCTAGCAAGGTGCTGAGATCCAAAGTTGTCAGGCTAACGAAAAGGCATCGCATAAGAACACACTCGAACACACATCGGCTAACAAGCTTACACTTTACAAGGGCCACAAATGCCCAGTCGAAACTATACGAGCTTTACAACACATATGCGTCTTGTGTAGCCTAGGAACTACTCTACTAGCGTTGAAGGAGAACATTGTGTAACATCCCAGTGTTTAGGAAACAACAAAGGGTAGAAATAGAAATATGTGCATTTGCATGCATTCATCTATAAATTTGGGGTAAATTTTTTGCCAAATAAAACCCTGGGGAGACTAGAGTTTCTTGCACTGCTTTGAGTTAGGGTTTAGCTCTTACGAGTGTTTGCTATGAATTCTGACATGATCCTTAGGAGATATTATGAATTTAGGTGAATAATTTGAATTCACATTTGAAATGTGAATAATTTGAATAAGGTTAGTAAATTATAAGTAATAGTGTTTATTTGATTTCCAAAAAGAATTAGTTATAATAATTGTTTGAATATTAAAAAATTATAAAACAATAAAGGAAATTGATATCAATATAAATGTATGACTCAAATAGTATTTATTATTTCTTTCCTTTTTTCCTCAAGTAACAAATGAAGACGGATATATATTTGGAGAAGGAACATTACAGAGACAAATTGCAAGGAAATAAAAAGCTTTATTAATAATAAACACATATTACATTGTTCTTACAAAAGGGGAAAAGAAAAAGAGTACAGAGGAAAAACTAATACACTAGTCCTAACTAAACCTAGTCTAGTCTGCTTATTCTTCACTTGAGCTTGTACTTGGAAATAAGACAGAAAAAGAAATAAACAAAGAGGGGGTTAGAGTTAGTTTTGCTCTCAGTTTTTAACAGTGAAATGCACTGTTTTCTAAACATCATTAAGCCAAATCTTTTTAAAAGAAGGGACAAAACCAACAAGTGTAGAATCTGTTCATTTGACAGTTTGAGCCTCAGTACAATCATACGTTGCTAACGTATCCATAATTTTTGATGTTTCATGCTTGGTTTTATCTACTTTCTTATGTTTTGTCCATAATTTGGAGTACTTTTCATATGATTTCTTGGACTAACCTATTAACAAGAGCCATAGTTCCAGCTGCCTGTTTTCTGCTGTTTTTGGTTCCAGGAAAGTCAGAAAATGAATATTCTCGGAATTGGACGGGACAAAAGCCAAAGTCAGTTTTTCACCGAGGGGCACCTAGAGCCAGAATACGAGACGGAGAGGGGCTAGGGCCCGGCCACACCACCTGGTCGCGCGGCCAGGCTTGGCCCGCACCAGGGGGTGGTCTAGCTACCCCAGGCACTCCCTCGACCTCTCCTTCTGACTATAAGATGCCTCCGATACAGAACCCTAGGCACCCGATCAAAATTCCACGAAAGAGTCTATAGCCGCCGTCATCTCCATCCCTAGATCGGGAGGGATCTGAAGCTCTTCCCGGCACCCTGCCGGAGGGGAGAATTCACCCTGGAGGCCTTCTTCATCACCATGCAAGCCTCCGGTGTGATGCGTGAGTAGTTCATCTCTAGACTACGGGTCCATGTAGTAGCTAGATGGCTGGTTCTCCTCCTTTGTGCTATCATGTTTAGATCTTGTGAGCTCCGTTCATGATCAAGATCATCTATTTGTAATCCTACATGTTGTGTTTGCGGGGATCCGATGGATATTGAGATGCTATTTCAGATTGATTATTGATTCTATCATGTCTTTTTTTATTTGTGATCTTGCATGCTTTCCGTTGTTAATAGCTATCTTGGCCAAGTAGATGCTAGCAACTCCAAGAGTTAGTATTTATGCTCGATAGTGGGTTCATGCCTCTGGTAATCTGGGGAAGTGATAGAAATCTCTAAGGTACTAGATGTGTTGTTGCTACTAGGGAGAAAACAACAATCCTTTGTTCATAGAACAATCATATTGTTTACTTTACATGCAATTCGTAATGCAATTATCCGTTGCTTGCAACTTAATACTGGAAGGGGTTCGGATGATAACCTGAAGGTGGATTATTAGTCATAGATGCAGTTGGATGGCGGTCTATGTATAATGTTGTAATGCCCAATCAAGTCTCAAAGGAGTCAAGATGATTAGTATATGCATATTGCTTTCTCGATGTTTGTCAATTGCCCTGCTATAATTTGTTCACCCAACATGTTATCTATCTTAAGGAGAGCCACCTCTAGTGAACTATGGACCCCGGTCCTTTCTTTTACTTTCAATCTACAATCAACTATGTACTGCTTTGTGTTTACTTTCTACAAACTACTACTTTCTTCCATTCGATATGTTTAATGTGTTGTGCAGGTCTCCACGTTGCTGCTGGCACCGGTAGTGCGCCCTGCTAAGGCTCAACTAGCAACACCTTTGGGGTGTTTCCTTGCTCCTACTAGATTGATAACCTTGGTTTCATAACTGAGGGAAACTTGCTGCTGTGCTCATCATACCTTCCTCTTGGGGTTCCCCAATGAGCTCAAGATATCTTGGGCCATCATACAACCTCATAGGGAGAAAATGGGAAAGTTTCACCAGGATTAGAATAGTAAAAGGGTGAGGGAGTTTAAACCAAAACTACTTGATCTCATCCACAGGCAGAGCAACAGTGAAGATGCTCACACACCTAAGTGCATGCATTGAGGTGTCAACAGTAGAGAGCAAAGAAGCAGTTTAAATCACAGCAGCCGAGTGCAAATCAAAGCTTTGCTACTCATTTCAGAAAGCCCAAATACCAGTTTGTCATAAAATCTCCAAGAACACCATATGTTCTTGCAAATCACACCACCAAACCAGCCACTTTCCACCACATCAAATGCAGGAGATCACCAGTAAGGATGGTGACCAAAGGAGGGGAAGATTTAGGTGGACAGCAAGGTTACAAAGGGGCAGAAGAGCCAGGAGGAGCAAGCTAAGGCCAAAGGAGTAGGCAAAAGCAACCAACATAAGTATCCAAGGGTAATCCCCAACACTTTCAATCCAATAGTTAATCTGGAGCTTACTCATATATGAAATCATGATTATATATGGATCTAATCATGCAAGAGCATGATAAGCACATGAGTAATGAGGCATCAAGTAGAAACAAGTGTTTTTTAGCACGGTCTCAGACCAGCATCCCTGACCCTATGATCTAGTCTAACTATATCAATACACATCACAACTACTGGTATAGGGCACATCCCCAACTGGGTAGCACCTCTGTACCAACAGATTTACCATTTCTTGAGAACAAGCCTAAGCATCACCCTTTAAACATTTAATCATTTTCCTAAATGATTTAGGAATCATCTATTTATAACAATATTTCAACATCTATCACAAGTCAGAGCCTTTTATCATAAAAGTATTTCACTAAAAGCATCAGACTAAGAAACATCAGCCAACAGTAAAGCACCATCACTCAATAGGAGCGAGCTCACAATCACAACCATAGCCACATAGATAGCCACACTAATCTAATCATGCTCAACCAAGTGTTCTCTGATAGAGAACAGGGTAACACCAACAAGGTCAGCAGAGTGCTAACTGATAGAGACAGCAATAGATCATGCTCAACAGAGAGTATAACATGCATCACTAGCAAGCCATCATCCAGGAGATTAACACAATCATATCAACCCTAGAAACCCAACTAAACATCACTGCGGGGGAATGAACGCTAGGTTCAGAGATGAAATCTAAATAGGGGAAATCACCGCAATCACACATGGCATGGCAAGGTAGAGCACATGACACTTACTCGAGGTCCTCGCAAGATGATTGCAGAGGAAGCAGAGGGGTGGCCGACGCTAGAGAGGAAGCGGCGGCACGAGGAGCATCCCGAGGAGGTGCTGCAACCCGCGCCTACAACATGTTGGAGGCGGCCGAAGATGAAGGGGAGCGCACCAAGAACAACACCAGAGCATCGTCGAAGAAGCACCGGGGTGGCCAACCTTAACCCTAGCCACGGGCAGGGGTCAGCACGACCAGCAGGGGGCGCCAGCGTCGAATCGGCCTGGACATCGGTGTGGAGCAGCGTCGACCACATCATCTTGCACAACGATGACAGCCATGGCAGCCGGACTTGGATGGAATCGCGAGCGGCAGGGGCGATGGCAGCGAGCGCCAGAGAGAGGGGAATCGCGAGAGAGAAAGAGAAAGAGTGAGCGTGTGGGGGTACTGGGCTAGTGGGCAGCCTAGTACCGCCCAAGTGGGTCGGGTCAGGTTGGGCCAGGCCAGCTAGTGGGCTAGGCCCGTGTTCTAAAAGATTTGTTTAAAAATAATATTTACAGAAATACCCCTGAGACAAAATAAGCTCTCGAAAAATAAATGAAAATCCTAAAAATATAAATATTATATCTATGAACTGATAAAAATGTTCTCTACTCAATAAAAATAATAAGTAGAATTTTAGGTAATTAATTTCAAGTCTATTATTATTATTGTGTATATTACTTTTGGAATTTTATAAAATAAATAAAATACTTAAAATTGAATAAAATTCACTTTTAAGATCCTAAATGGATTTACTATGATATAAAAATACTAATTTTTATTTTTGAAAAGTCAGTTAAGTGTGTTAAAAATAAAATCTTTATTCCTTATTAGAATTTTAAGAAAATATCAAAAAAGTTAAAAATTAAATAAAATCATTTTAACTCTTAGAATAATACTAGTTATCATAAAAATACTAGATATAAGAATTATGTGAATTTAATAGTCTTTGAGTAATAAATTCCTTTTATTAATTAAAGAAAATAGTAAACCTTTATGAGGTGGGTAAAACACGCAAAGAAGAAAAATAATAAACCATTGCATGACATTACTATGCATAGCATATTGCTTCTTTAAATATTGTCCTTACCGGGCAATAATGGTGTTTTGTAGAAACCGGAGGTCAAGGTCAAGTCGAAGCATCCGACTTCACTACCTTGCAGTCATAAGGCAAGTTCATCACTTTCTCATGTCCTTAGAAGAGTCTTTATGAAAGTATTTGAAAATTGTGTGTTATCACCTATGTTCCAAAAGAGACTAAAAATAAGTATTTTCCCAAACAAATGAAATGCTATTATCGTCCCAAGTGATGATAAATACTATGAATGACAACAAAATCTAGAATTCCGATTGCCGAATAGTTAGGAATTAATAACCCATGACATCAGTGATTCTAGCATCGTATATTACGTGTTAACCATAAGATTTGGAATGGGATGGAGAAGTCAGCTGGATCTTCTTCCTTTTGCATGGACGGATGACCTAATCATGAGGTTGTGGATTCTCGCAGAGAACCAAGCACATGGGTGGGACCCCTTAGCTCCCCATAATTCTGGTGTCTAGATTATCTGTGAGCGGCTGCCGGAGGTATTGTCGGTCCTTTGGGAGCTTACCAGGGGCACAACCATCTCATAGAATCTTCGGGTGCCTAGCAGAGTTATAGCCGGTCCAATAGGGGCTTGAAATAGGTGGGGCATGTCCTGAAGGGCCGCGTCTTCACGCGGGGTCGCGGAGAAGGGCGGTGATTGGCTTGGATCAACTTCTGGGCCCCACATCTAGGAATTGTGGACGGGAAAGTACGCTCGGGTGTGCAATAGGGATTTGGTCTCTTATGGGTAAAGCAACGCACCTCTGCAGAGTGTAAGAACTGTAACTTGTTACTCCCTAATCCGGGAAGAAGCTACGAACACGGCAGGAAAGGAACTCCATGAAGTTCTGGTTAACCTGTGAAGGCTGATGGGCATAGTTTTTGATAATAAAATCAATCTTTGAAGAAATGTTTATGAAAACTGCATAGTGCCAAACACTTATTGTCTGAGGTGGTAGTTAGAGCATCAAACTTCCCACCATGCATGTAATGATCTTGCTAGGTAACGATGTTACTCACCCTTTCCTTTGAACCCGTTGCTAGACTCTGAGGAGTCGAAGGATAACCAGGTATATGCTACAGAAGTCCAGAACAACGTCTACTATGAAGAGCCGGACCTGTCCAGAGGATTCAAAGGGGTGGACTACAGGATACATGTTGGAGCTGAAGACAACGAGTCGGAATAGTTGCCAGGCTGTAACTTAGCTATCTAGGTTGAGCCGAGCAGCATGAACGCTATAGAATAAGCTGTTGAGTTCACGTCTATCTTATCGTTGTGTCTTTCATTCTTCCACTGAACTTCTTATATGAGTTGTATGGTTAAGTTTGAACCGTTCAAAGATCTCGATCTTTTGGTATTGTAATAATAATGAGTGTATGTTTGTAATTTGGACCCGCAATG
Source organism: Avena sativa (assembly GCA_916181665.1). Taxonomy (NCBI): domain Eukaryota; kingdom Viridiplantae; phylum Streptophyta; class Magnoliopsida; order Poales; family Poaceae; genus Avena; species Avena sativa. The sequence goes on from OV702296.1 coordinate 430,659,750, forward strand.
TTTTTGTTGTACCACTCTAAGGGATGTGATATTTGTGGAATGGTGTTCCGTGAATGTTATGTCAACGACTATAGTATACTACAACATGAAGTGGTATGCTAGGTCACCGCACATTGGTCCACTCATCAAATGAATTTAAAATGTCCTCCGCTGGCTGGGCCACTACTCGATAGTGTGGAACCATGTTCCATGCCACTACTCGATAGTGTGGAACCATGTTCCATGCCACACCATACAGAGGCACCAGGGTTCCTATGAAATAGAGCTCAAGTCCACGTCCGGACGCTGCATACGCACCAAAGCCAACATAGCCTTGGCACCCGCAACAAGTTGCTGGTGCACGCACTCGCGTATAGCACCAGCATTATGAAACCTTCTTAGCAGCGCCAACAAGCTTGCAGGAACTGCATCCAAGGGGAACATCTCCTTGAAAATATGCTTCAAAGACGACTGGGCTTTCTTCAAGAAGTGGAGCACCTGCGAAACGCGATCCTGAAGGGTCGGTGGCACAGTCGCCCGATTTCGATCGGTCTAGAAGAACCCTCCAGCCTCCAGCTCTTCTTGAGTCAGGCAGTTCAGTCGAATGCAGATGCGATCCCTCTCTTCCTACGGAATGAGATTGACAACTACATAGACAAAACAACAAAGTATCAGTTGACGATATAACATAACAGGCAAAAAAGACAAAAACAAGACGAGAAGCACCCACATTGCAGCTACTCATTGATTCGAGCCACCTCACCAAGGAGATACATTTCTCGCTCATCCGCCTTCTCCGCTTTCAACTTACACACATCAGCACTACCTCAGATAATCAGCATGTTCCTATCCAATTCCTTCACATGGTTACGCAGGCGCGAAAGCAGTGAAAGTTCCTCCACCTTTGAGCACAATGGAGCCAAGGGTGCAGTAGAAGGAGACATAACCCGCGTGTTGCTCGAGGGCCCCTATCCAAGTAAACAATCGATTGAGAATCACCAACCAAGACACAAGCAAGTCGAAGAAAGCAGGAATCAACAAGCGACCAATACAAAGGCATTGGACTTAAATAAAATTCTTAATGGGCCATGCCCACAATAGTACTGAAGGATACCTATGATTCCTATCATAACTATACACCAAAACAAAAGAAGGCAAGTGCAATAGGATTTATGCAGAAGCATCTGCGGGCTTCGCGGACTCCGTGGCGGCCCCCAACGCCATGGCCTTTGCGGCAGCAGTCCCCGACCCTTTGCCGTGTTCAATTGCTTTTTCTCCACGGAGTACTTTGCAAGCGTTTCAACAAGGTGAGTCCCGTACTTCTGATAGCGATCAACATAAGGTGCGAATGCTACCTCTTCGCCCTCCGCGATCATCGACATCTTCGACGTGATCCTGCTCACGTTCAGGCCAGCGCCGCATGCCTACGCCATGGCCAGCCCAAGGGAAGGACCCACCCCTTTCTGTGCTTGCTTGTAGTCCATAGGCACCCCTTCAGCGAATGCTTCGGCAAGGCCGTCAACATCCTCGATGACCTTGGCCTTTTGCACCATCTCCTCTCGAAGATGTCCAAGAACGGTCTTTGCCTTATGGAGTGCATCCTTGGCGGAGACGCTGCGGTCCTCAATCATGGCCATGGCGCTAGCCAGCAGGTCCTTGCGGATGAGCGCCTGGCGGTCGAAGTCAATTCTGACCGCATCTACGAAATCAGAATAGTTAATTGCTAAGGAGAGAAGAAAACCAAAAGACATAGTCATACAAGCCAATCAAATAAAGACTTACCGGAGAGGGCCTAGGAAGTAGAGAGAAGTTGTTCTGCGAAACCCTTCTCTATGTCAGCTACAACCTCCACCAAGTACTCCTCGTGCTTATTCGACTATAGCTTGTAGTGCTCGAGGGCTTCGAGTGCTTCATCTCTCTTGGTCTCCGCTACGCTAAGCCCCTTTTCAAGGGAGCTCAGCCGATGAAGAACTTCATAGTTATCCTCTGGTACATGAAGCAAACATATTAAGCACAGTTGAACCTTATTTCCTGCAAATCATGACGGAGAAATAAACCTACTCTGAAGCTAGCGGTGGTCAGCATCCAGTCGAACATGCTCCCGACTGAGGCGAACCATATCCTGGCCAAGGCGAACAGTCTCCTGGAGGAAAGGCTGCAATAGAAGATATGTCAAAGGAAGAATGTTACTTGGGGGCTCCTCGATTTACTACACATGGACGCATACTTACATGGTCACCCGAAGACTTTGAAGGTTCTTTTTTGGTCGTCCAGGAAAGAACCCTATGTCCCCCCAACTTGGAAGAACTCAAGGAGCTCGCGCCAGAGGTGGCCACCGTCTTTGAGGAGGGCTCAGATCTATCCGCGCCCTTGCCTTTGGAGTCCACGACTCCCACATCCTCCAGGTCGCGGCTGGTGCCAGATGATGATGATGTTGTAACACTTCAACAAAGGCAACAAATGTTTAGCACAAATAAATGCAATGGGATAGTAAAAAGAATGGACTAAAGGACAAACACTCACCAGTCAAACTTGTCGATGTCAATGAAATCAACCTGCTTCTGCTTGTTCAGCATTGGGGAGACATGCTACGAATGGGCACCGCCGGAATCAGATCCGCGGTACCCACCTTAGGCGCAAGATCCTTCGACGTCCCTGGTGTGGAAGCATACGAGTCCTTGCTCCGGGAAGGCTTGCGAGTCCAATTCTTGCTGGACTCAGGGGCTCCCTGCGCCTCTGTAATGGGCACGGTCGATCCTGACTTGTCTTCTTCCCTAGCTTTAAGAGGGATTATCCCCTCCGACTGAGGTGGCATCGAGCCCACAACTTTCCAGTCTTGCAACAAAATACCATCATATTACAACTAAAATTATCCTACGGACAAAAAGGAAACATTCGCCAGAAAATTACCTCAGGAGGAGGATGAGTCGCATGGAAAGGTAGAGTGCTCGACTCCTCGGGAAGAACATCCTTTAATGTGAATTTGGTCAAATACCTAATCTTCTTCTCGATCTCCACTAAAGACATGTCCTCCGAGCAGATGCATGTTGGGTCCATCGTGCTAGTCTAGAGGTACATCGGATTGATGGGTTCGTAGCATGGAAAACAAAAAATTTCTACCGCAAGAACGAACAAAAAACCAGATCTAATCTAGATAAAAGCCAAGATCTAATCTATTAGACATGAGCAACGAGATAGATCAGTACTAACCCTCGTAGAACCAAAAGCGTTACGAGATTAGATCTCGTGGATGATGTAGTCGATCACTTGCCGATCTCAAGATCGTGTGGACGATCCTTCCGGCGCCGCGTTCCAGCAGCGCTTCCGCAGACGGTCACACGTGCGGAGTCGAAGCAGACCTTCCTCTCCCCGTTCCAGCGAGTAGAGGAGGTAGTAGATCTTCTCGACGGAATCCCAGCAGCACGACGGCGTGGTGGTGGTGGTGGAGATGAGAAATCTGCAGGGCTTCGCCTATGCCTGTGCAGAAGAAAGGTGGAGGAGAGAGGCGGCTGAGATTGGTTGTTATGATAGGAGGGGCAAGAGGGGGCGCCCCCTCCCTTCTATTTAAAGGAGGGAGGCGCGCCTGGGGAGGGGGAGTCCTAGTAGGACTCCCCTCCTTGGGCCGGCGGTAGGAAGGGAGGGAGGAATCCTCCTCCCCCACGAATCCGTGTCTTGCCCCACTTGGTCTCCTTGACCCCTTTCTTAGTTTTCAAGTAAACCCCAAGAAATCCTCTAGAACCTTCCAGAACATTCCGAAACCTTCTAGAATCTCCATACAAACACTCCGGAACATTTCCTAACTTAGAAAATGATCCCCAATATATGAATCTTATTCTCCAGACCATTCCGGATCTCCTCGTGATGTCCCGGATCCATTCCGAGACTCCGAACAACATTCGGTCTCCAACGCAAATTCCATATCTACTTAAAACAACTTCGAACCTTAAGTGTGTCACCCTACGGTTCGTGAATATGCAGACATGATGAAGACACCTCTCCGATCAATAACCATCAGCGGGATCTGGAGATCCATAACGGCTCCCACATACTCAACGATTACTTCGTGATCGATAGAACCATTTAACATACGAAACCAATTCCCTTTGTCACGCGATATTCTACTTATCCGAGGTTTAATCGTCAGTATCTTCATACCTAGTTCTTCCTCGTTACTGATAAGTACTCTTTACTCGTTCCATGTTATGTCATCCCTTGTGACCCAGTCACATGCTTGCAAGCTATCTAGATGACATTCCACCGAGAGGGCCCAGAGTATATCTATCCGTCATATGGATGGACAAATCCCAATCTTGGTCTATGCGCTTCAACACATACTTTCAGAATACCCAATGACACCTTTGTAACCACCCAGTTACGAAGCGGTGTTTGATGTTATCAAAGTATCCATCCGATGATGGTGATTAACATAACCTCATGGTCGAAGGATTAGGTTACTATGTATTTGAAAGCTAACAGCAATACGAACTTAATGACTTGATCTTATGCTACGCTTACTATGGGTGTATGTCCATCACATCATTCTCCTAATGATATAACCTTGTTATTAATCACATCCAATGTCTATGATCAGGAAACCATGATCATCAATCAATCAACAAGCTAGTTCAACAAGAGGCTTACTAGGGACTCTTTTATGTTTACAAAACACACAAGTATTAGTGTTTCCTAATAATACAATTATAGCATGGGATGTAAACATTCATCATAAACACAAAGATATAATAATAACCACTTTTATTATTGTCTCTTGGGCATATCTCCAACACGGATATGCTCTGGCCTGCAGTGGTTGCACCTGACGTCGCAACCATGTTCGAATGAGGTCTACGCCTGTGACTTCCTTGCCTTGGATAAGTTGAAGATCCAACACCTGTTGGTACAATACCTCTACTTTGTCCGACTCGCCCAGCATCACAACGTTCTTCCAGGACCTCTTTCTCTTCAGCTCAGCCTTTGGGTCAAAGGGGGTGAGGACGAACCTCTGCTCGGTTACCTTCTGGTCTCGGATGTAAAACCACTTCGTCCTCCATCCTTGGGCAGAATCGACCAGATTGAGGCTAAAGTACTAAACATGGGAGTCCATGGATATACCGCAACCCCCAATGTCATACACTATAGACCCCTACCCTGATTGCCTTTTCAATCTAAAAAGTTTCTTGAAGAGGCCGAAATGCGGCTCGATACCAAGCTAGCACTCACAAAGCATGATGAAGCACACGTTGTGCAGAATGGAGTTGGGAGTCAGCTGATGGAGCTGAATCCCGTAAAAACAAAGCAACCCACGCACGAATTTGTGGAGGGGGAGAGAAAGGAGTCGAAGGATGAAAGCCAAGAACATCACCCGAAACCCGACAGGAGGATCAGGAATTACCACCGGTTCAGGAATCCCGCAATCATCTTCATTAGCTGGAATCAGACTGGCTTGGTGGTGAGGATGGATCTCATGCGGCTTCAGAGTCGAGCTCCACCATGACCCATTGGTCACCCAAGTGCCGACACCCTTCTTCTTGTTCATGGCGACGCCAGTGCTGGATCCAGCGACGACAGCGGACTTGGCAGCCTTCTTCTTCCCCATCCTTCTTCGGCGCAGTGACCGCATGACGTAGCTAGGTAATGCCCTAAGAACGACCAGTGCGGAAAGGGATGGAGCACAATGGGGAGAGGAAGAGCAACAATGGCAGCAACGCGAGGAGCAAGAAGAGGTACAATAGGAAAATTACTGCCTCGGATCAATACTTTAGGCATCGGCGAAATCTCATCCAACAACCAACAAAGCTCTACTTAGATGCGTGGCACACATCAGCGAGGATGCATGGCAGCGTGTATACTGAACCATCGCCACGCGATCTCCACTCAGTGTGGAAATCGAGGAGACGCAGGTAAAACCCCAAAAAATACACGTGACTGGTCAAATCTCGGTCAGAATTTGGGGCCCACATCTGTCACGTCATCACCGCTTGCGTGCACGGCTGAGCTCATCAGAACTAAGCAATGTCTTCATCAATATTGATACTCGAGGAACGGTGAAGCAAGCACCAGAATAGTCATTTCGACTCGTCTTGTTTTTGCTCGAGTCCACGACTCAACCAAATACTCGGGGGCTAGTCCTAACAGGAGTGCTAGCCACGCACTCAAAGATTATATGGGCACATAATTACCTCAGCAAAAAACTGATCACGCCCTGATTCCCTTCATTGAATTTGCGATTCGATTACGGACTCGGGGGCTACTCCCATAGGGAGTACTAGAAGCACATTTGGCTAAACATATGGTCATCGAGAACAGTCGAAAAAAATTCAAAGTCCCCACTCGAGTCTGCAACTCGAATAGGCATTCGGGGGCTACTCCCATGGGGAGCACTGGCCGCGCACCCTATGAAAAACAGAAAATTAAATAATCATGAAAAGTACGTTGACTGCGTCCGCATTCAAAACATTTGACAACTACGCCTCTTATCCACTAAAACAATGCCCTACAGAGAGATAACGTCTCCTGGGTCAGCTGAATCACCTCCGCGGTGACTAAACTTTCCGATGCCACATTTACAACATAAAGATAAGAACTGTAAAAGGTCTGGTAATGCACCTGCTGCGCTCTGCCAGAAATAAAACTATCCTTACAGGCATGATGAAAAAACCTCGGCGAATGCTTTGAGTGCACACATAAAACACTGGATTCGACTCTGTAAGACCTCCACGGCATAGTCGAATGACGCCAGCAATTTTCTGAATTCGAGTCCGTGGACTCGAGTTTGAGTAGATAGCGTTGTTTTTCCCTAAGGCAGTTATCTGACCCCCGATCTGTCGGATGTATCAGGCAAGCATATCGACAATCCCTATGACATAAAACACGAAACCTAAAAAAACACTTTCGGATGACTCCTAAGCAATCGAATACTTTATAATCTCCACCCGAATCTGCGATTCGACTCGACACTGGGGGCTACCGACTTGGGTATACCCTACATGTACTTAGGTTTTGCCTATATGTTCCAGCCCAAGAGGAACCTGCGGGACAATCGAAGCCCAACAAGGATTCGGATGGCCCAAATCCAGAGGATGGCGACTCCTTGAAGGACATGATAAGGAATAGATAGATACTTAAAAGGGAGAAACCCTAATCTATAACTGACTCGGCCTATTATACCGAGACCTGGCCTCCCTATATAAAGGACATGAGGGAGCAGCGAGACGGATATTCGCAATCCTAGTATACACCTCGCCAGATCTCATCTACACACCCCCTGTAACCTTCGGTTTCATCTATAATCAAGAGTAGACAAGCAGGAGTAGGATCCCTTCCGAGGATCTGAACCTGGGTAAACCGCGTGTCCCCGATGTGCTTGTTTGCTAGCCGATCGATGCCTCCAGCGCTCTCCACTTCTTCTGACCCAAGTCCATTAACTATGTGCATTGATGAATTAACCTCTAGGGACTGGGCATGGGCGAGGTCGAAGAGAATGATGCGGGGGACGAGGAAGGATAGTTTCGCCAGTGCCTTCCCCATCGCTATCTCCTCCACCTTCGTCGCCACCTGCGGCCATCAACAGCCTCGACTATTTCGAGTTTTGCGTCAGCATCCACCTGGGCTTGAATGAGACACACTTCATCTCCCCACGAAGTTCGCGACTCTCATAGATGGGTAGGAACCCCACCATGTCATGTTACAGGTGCCCGGCGGCGCGACCAGCCTCTGGTCCGTGGAGGTGTTGTTTGACCACCTCGACCAGATGTACCTCGACAACGGGTGCAAGAATTTCTGCCACATGCACGGCATTGAAGTCGTGCACTTCCTCGTCTTCACCTACGACGGTGAAGGCATTCTCACCGTCCGCATCTTCGACAAGACCATGTGCCGCGCACTACCATGAGTGGACCTAGTGCGTGTGCAGGGTGTGCCATGGCCCACCAAGAAAATTTGAAGAATGTTTTTACCTACCGTTCCTCAGTCTCCACTCAGCCTCACGTACAGATCCAATAGGCAAGACAAAAATATAGCTAGCAAAACACGACTGATTCATCACTAATCGATCCCTAATTCAACGCGTCAACCTCCAGGCACCAGCACCCGCCGACACCGCCCGCACAAGCCATACCCTTGCGGCCTATCCCCTACGCCCCCTCGTCCCTGACGCCCCTCGTCGGTCGCACTACTGCCTCCCTCCCGCGGCCCCTCACCAGCTGGCACACACCATCCCATTGTGTTGCTCGCTGCTCAGCTGAATCGAACAGGAGCAGCCAGCCGGAGCCAGTGCCTAGTAGGCAGTAGGTAAAAATCCCCAACCCCTCTCTAATTTTTTCCCACGAATTTGAGGTAGACAAGATGGCAGCCTGCCCACTGCCTTTAGCCAAGATCCATGGTTTGAATTTATCCCTATTTGCGAAATTCCCTTAAATTTATTAATGGACTGAATTTATCCCTATGTTTGTTGTAACTGTAGGGATAAGATTGATTATGAAGAGAAGGAGTGATAATTATACTCCTCATTTCCAGAATCATGAAGCAAATATTGCATCTTCTTCAACACCTGTGTTGACAACTGATGAGCAAACCGAAGACGATGGGGGTTTTCTTGAATTGTCTTCATTCTATCCCTCCCATCCAATCTAATACCGAGAGTGAGTTCGAAGCAGAAGATGCAACACCGCATCCGGTGTCATATGATGCTGACTTTGCTCAAAAGGTAATGAAACTTGCCCAATTCTATCCCAATGACATATCAAGCTCGGATTTTATAAGACTTGAACACCAATTTGATATCTTTATCAATGATATGAGAACAGATGATAGGTTCAAATGTATAAATCATCTTGGTGAGCTCTCTATTATGCTTGCTAAAACAAACAAGCATGTTGTCTATGTTGTGGAGGTGGTGTTTTGCCTCTAGGTGCAAATGAACCTATTAAGAAAAATACATAAAAAATAAAATTTAAATTGTCAAAAAAATTTAAACAATTTTTTTGCATATACATCTGGATATTCTATGCCCGTACACAAGTTTTCAGAAAGAATGAATAGTTTATATGGCTTGTGTAAAAAAGATAAAAAATATGGTCGACACATTGGAGCACTGAAATTTGTCTTTTTTACATAGAACATCTAAAATGTTCTTTTCACCCGCAAATTTGTGTACGAACATTTTGTTCGGGTGTACATGGAAAAAAAAATTCTAAATATTTTGACATTTTAAAATATGTTTTCACACAATAGGTTCATTTGCACCCTGTGGGCTGAATTTTATTTCCGGTTGTCTGTGATCTTGTTTATTTACTTCTCAAGCTGATATTGCTCTTACCAGTGGCGATGACGAGTGTTGAAAGAGTATTTTCTTCTATGAGTCTAGTGAAAAATAAGTTGCGGAATAGTATGTGATGAGCTTTTGAACCATTGCTTAGTAATATTTATTGAGTGAGACGTGTTCTAGAAAGTAAGTGAAGATGACATTGTTGAAATCTTCATGGGAATGAAAGATTCGTAGAATTTCCAAATCTTAGCGAGATAATTTTCTATTTATGTTATATTTTATAATGTAAGACTTTGTTCATGTTTGGAGTATTGGAATCATGGATATTTGAAACATATGTATTGAAGTATAATGTTGTGATTCCATTAGTTAGTGTGAAAAAAATGGTGTGCACACCTTTCGATTTTTTACTGGGTCCGCCACTAGGCACTCACTACAGGAATAGATTAATTTGCCGTAGACCCGTGGCCTACAGCGAAGGCCATAAAACACACGGCAAACTGCAAACGCACGGCAAATCTGTACGGCAAATTCATCATCGGTAAATCAGTCGATTTGCTTACGACAAATAATAAGGCACACGGCAAACGCCTTGCCGTGAGTTTTTCCGAGCCTACAGCAAACTACTACGGCCTAACGACGTCAACAATATAGTGGGTCCCACATTGCTAACTTGCCGTGTGTTTATTTTTGCCTACGGCAAATCACTCATTTTGTAACAAAAAAAAAAAAGGCAGTACGGCAGGTGGCCTCGAACTCCATGGCCGGCGACGGTGAAGGTCACGCTCGATGGGTAGGGCGTAGCAGGTCCGGGAGGACAGAGCCGTCGCGCTCCTTGCTCGCGGTAGGGCAGCGTCGTCGCGCTCATGCGCTGGCCCTACAGTAGGTGGCCGCGGCGTGGGCGACGCGGAGATGGCCACCGGCGCGGACGGCTTGGGCGGCGTGGAGTTGTCGCGGGTGGGGCGGAGGTGGCCTCCGGCCCGAGCGGCGTGGCCGGCGCGGAGACGACCACCGGCTTGGGCGGCGCGAGGTGGCCGCCGGCACGAGTGGCATGGACAGCGCGGAGAAGTCGCGAGTGGCACGGAGGTGGCCGCTGGCGCGAGCGGCTTGGAGATGGCCGCCGGCGTGGAGGTGGTCGCAGGCGCCGTGAAGGTGGCCACCAGCGCGGGCGTCGTTGGCGGCATGGCCTGTGTGTACGAGCTTGGCGGCCACGACGCGCCGTTGGCGTCGGGCGCAGCACCGGTCAGCTCCAGAGCACAGCGGCGGGCGTGATTCGTTTTTCTCGATGGAGCCAATGAGCCATGTAGCTTTCCTTGGCTCGTGTGTCAGCTAGCCTTTGTATTTTTAGATGGTGTCAGCTAGCTCTACGATCCGCTACTTACCTTCTCAACCAATCAGAGCAGAGGGTTGAGGTGTCCATGGATAGTGTGTTTTCCATACACGGTGGATGTGGATCGGATTGGATCGGACGGTTGATAACGACTCTAGGTGTTTCTTGCCGTAGGCATTTTGAAGAGAAAAATGTTATGCAGGCACAGTCGTTCGAACTGCAGTGTTGGAGCCGAATGCAGAATCATTTTCAGATTCTCTCTGCATGCACTAATCACCTCTCGCAATGCAGACGTGCGTGCTTAATTTTTCTCTACATCTGCGTGCCAGCCAAAGTAACATCAGAACAAATAACACCCGACGCTGGCAGTCTACAGAGCAGCAGCCGAGATGGGTTCCTTCGCTCCACTTGCAGCGAGGCGTCAGTCAGAGCCGTCCTGAATCCTGCAGCCACGCAGCACGACAGCAGCACTGCATCGATGGCTGCCGGTTTTCTTAGTGTAAGGAGTATGGCGCCTCAGGGAAAATCTCTGTGATCAGTACCATGGCGCCCCACGAAAAAGTGCAAAACTAAGAAAATGGACCCGCGCCGTTGTTGACAGCCATGTCGGACGAGTCAATGACGGGTAGAGCGCCATGCAAATAAGTTAGATTATGAATTCTTCGAAAAACTAGGTTATTTTGTGATTTCTTACCATATTTAGGTTAATTATGTGATTTTTGCCCCAAGTACTCACGGCAAATAGGCTCTGCCATTAGATGTAGACGGCTGGGAGTAATTGCCATGAGTTTTTTTTGTTTGCCGTGAGTTTTTCTAATAATTTTCCGTGTGTATTTGTCTTAGCCTACGGCAAATTTAGGTTTACTGTGTGTCCGACGAATTGCTCACGGCAAACCACCAAACCTACGGGAAATTACAGATTGACTGTAGTGTGTACTACCATACCAATTCTGAGTCCGATGATTAGGCAAAGACGAGACAGAGTCTTTTAGATTAAATCTACTATTTTTACCTTCTCTGTATTCCTTGGCAGCAAGCATATTGTCCATGCATATGCCAAGAGCACGAAGTCTTGTAGATTAAATCTACTACGTATGCAATACAAGGCAACTGTAGGCAAAACTACGTATGCAATGCAACGCAAACGTAAGCAAAACCTGCGATGCAAATCAAATTTAAACATGATTTTACTAAAAAGTAAAATGGGTCGGCCGATGATATATATTGAAAGGAGGATTTGGTGGAAGAATGAACACCTTAGACAAGGTGGCCTGGAACGTGGGCTCGGGCGGGAGACGGGCAGCAATGATTTATTAGGCAGTCTCATCCCTCCCGGCCCCGGGTATCATGCTACAGTGTATGGCCCGCCCCCTGTGCGCTGTGCCACCGGCTTTATCTGTCTGCCGCACCGTCGTCAGCGCCTCAAGAGGGAAAGACTGACGCGTGATACTCGCTAGCTCCGGCGCATACTGTTGTGTAGTCAGGCTCGCTAGCCACATACATCTGGATTCTGGAGTTGTCGACCATCAGTAGCTCGGTCGATCGGCGGTCATGGCTGCCTGGCGGAGGAGGCTCCCAAGGCTGCTGCTCCTCCTTCCCCTGTGCACGGCTACCCTCTTCTGCCACGGGGTGCGAGGCGTCGGGCCGTCCATACAGTGCGGCACGCAAAAGTACGAGATCCCTAGCACCTATGCAACCAATGTTGATCGCCTTCTCTCCAAGCTCCGAGACGAAGCCATCGCCAGCAACGACTTCTCCTGCAGGGAGAGTGTCACCTTGGGGGCCTCTGATGTCGACGGCGTCGCTGGCCACGCCGTTTGCTACACCGACCATAGCCGGCAAGAGTGCGCCCAGTGCCTCAGGGACGCCGTCCCTCGGTTCGGGGACGAGTGTCCCAACGCCCGGAACGCCTCCATCTTCTACGAGGCATGCCTACTCTTCTACTTCCACCAACCTATTACGTTATCGCAGTTTCCCTACGGCCCCTATGGTTCGATCGTCACCGACAGGTTAGGCCTTGACCTCACCGGCAACGACGCGGCCGCCACGAGCTTCCACACGGAGCGGGATCGGCTGCTGGGTGATCTGCGGGATCGGGCTATTTCTTCAGGGCAGTACGCCGCCACGGGCAGCACGGAGAGCGCAGCTGCTGGAAGCATCTACGGGCTTGTCCAGTGCGTATTGGCCCTCACACAAGAACGTTGCCGCTACTGTCTCAGCTTCTTGATACTCTCAGTCAGCAGCGCAAATGGCAATATGCAGAATAAGACTATACCCTCATCACCATGTCCATATTGCTGTAACAATTGTGTTGAATCTTGCATAGTTCATAGGGGAAACTTTCCCGGTGTTGATTACTCTTTGTAGTTGATGCTATTGAGTGAACCATTGAATTATCGTTTATGTTCAGAGTGTTATACATCATTATTCCATCTCTGATCATGATCCATATGATATCTTGTGAGTAGTTCGTTTTGTTCTTGAGGACATGGGAGAAGTCATGTTGTTAGTAGTGGAGTTGTGTTGAGAGAGATTCAATAGTTTGATATTTAAGTTGTGGTGTACTTCTTCTAGTGGTGTCATGTGAACGTCGACTACATGACACTTCACCTATATGGGCCTAGGGGAATGCATTGTGTATTTGGCTACTAATCGTAGGGGTTGCCAGAGTGACAGAAACCTGAACCCCCGTTAGGAAACCATTGCACAAAAGACGTAAGGGTCTTAGAGTTTAAAGTTGTGGTTAGGTTTCTATCTTAATTATTTTCTTATACTTACGGATGTTTGCAAGGGGTATAATCACAAGTATGTATTAGTCCTAGGAAGGTCGGTACATTGGCACAGGTTCACCTACATAACACTTAGCAAGCTAAAGAAGATTAATCAACTATATGAAGCGAAAGCACTTGACAGTCTTCCCATGTGTCCTCGAGAACGTTTGGTAATCTTAAGTAATACAACCGGCTTGTCCTTTGCTGCATAAAGGATTGGGCCACTTGCTGCATTTATTCCTACTGTCTTTTGTTTACTCGTACTTTGTTTACTTGCTTTATCAAAAACCCCTAAAAATCCGTTTGCTAAGTATTTGTAGAGAATTCCTGATCCATACCACTAGCCAGCATATTCTGCTCCTCGTTGGGTTCGACACTCTTACTTATCAAAAATACTGTGATACACCCCCTATACTTGTGGGTCATCAAGACTATTTTCTGGCACCGTTGCCGAGGAGTGAAGTGCTATTGGAGAGTGGAACTGGTAAAGGAAACTTCTACTGTGAGTATCGTTTACTTCTGTTAGTTGCTTTATTTTTGTTATGGGTAATTCGCTGAGTTTCTTATTTGGTAATGCTACTACCACTGCTAAGGTAGTAGATAAGCCACCACCTGCTGAGAATGATGTTTTTAAAATACCTACAAGAATTATTGATCGTGTTATGGATAACTACTATGTTGGGGATGGAACTGTCCATCCCGGTGATCATTTGCTCTATATACACGAATTATGTGGGTTGTTCAAGTGTGCAGGTATTACTATAGATCAAGTTAAAAAGTTATTCTCTTTATCGCTGAAAGGAAGAGCTGAGGAATGGTATAAGCTGCTGAAGAATGGTCAAGCTCTGGAATGGGAGGAAATAGTGGCTCTCTTTTATTCAAAGTTTTATCCTCCTAGTGGGATTCATAAAGATCGGAATCAAATATACAACTTTTGGCCTCTTGATGGAGAGAGTACAGCTCAAGCTTGGGGGAGATTGAAGTTATTAATGCTCAAATGTCCTATTCATGAGCTCCCCAACAATATTATTATCAATAACTTTTATGCAAGGCTTTCTCTTCATGACAAGGATTTATTGGATGCTTCTTGTGCTGGATCATTCACTCGCATGGGAGAAGAAGCTAAATGGGATCTTCTAGACCGTATTCAAGATAATGCTGAAGCTTGGGAGAATGACAAAGGAAGAAAGTCAGGTATAAATTATGATTATGAATGCATTGAATCTTTTATGGGAACTGATGACTTTCAAAATATTAAAAATGCTTATGGTCTTGATTTACAAGTCATTACGAATTGCTTTAGGGCTTTTTCTTCTTATATTGAAATTCCAAAAAGGGGATGGAACAAGTACCATGAACCTTATAAAGATATTATTGACTGTGTTCCTGTTGGGAGTGCTGAGTATTGCATTATTGATCCCATCTTACCTGAACCTTATATCGAGAAGATTCCCTTCCCAGAAAAGGTAAAGGATCATCCTATGATAACTAATGTAATCACCAAAAGTGAAAAGAGAACTGTAAAACCTGATGAACAAATAAATGTTGAACCTGTGGTAGCAATTGTGAAAGACCTTGTCACTAAAAGCATAGAAGATGGACACATTGTATTTTGTGAGGATGCTTCTAATATTGTTTCACATCCTAATAGAACTAAAAAAGCTAGTGTTCCTATGCTTTCTGTTAGAATTGGTGATCATTGCTATTATGGTTTATGTGATATTGGCGCAAGTTCCAGTGCTATTCCTTATGAGCTTTACAGAGAAATTATGCATGAAATTAGTCCCTGCAAATTGGAAGAGATTGATGTGGTTATTCACCTTGCTAATAGAGAGACCATCTCTCCAATTGGTATTATACGAGACGTGGAAGTTCTTTGTGGTAAGATTAAGTACCCTGCTGATTTTCTAGTACTCGGTTCAGCTGTTAGTAAAACTTATCCTATTATTTTTGGTAGACCTTTCTTGAGTACTTGTGGAGCTATTATAGATTGCAAAAGGGAGAAAATCTTGACTAAGTTTGCTGGGGAATCTTATGAGTTTAATTTCTCGAAATTCGCTAAAGAACCTTGTGAAGAGGAAACCCATAATGAGGATTTTAGAGTTGAACAACTTGCTTCTATTTCTCTTGCTCCTAACAATGCTTTGCAGCAATTTATGGAAGATCATGAAAGTGAAATCTTCATGGAAGAAAGGAATGAGATTGACAAGATTCTCCGTGATCAGCCTAAGATGCTTAAACATAACTTGCCATTAGAAGACTTGGGTACCACGTTGCCACCTAAAAAGGATCCGGTCTTAGATCTAAATCCTCTTCCTGATGATCTTAAATATGCTTATATTGATGATAAAAAGATATATCCTGTTATTATTAGCACTAAACTTTCAGGAAAGGAAGAAGAAACGTTATTGGAGGTTTTGAGGAAACACCGAGGAGCTATGGGCTATACTCTGGATGATTTAAAAGGGATTTCACCTACTATATGTCAGCATTCTATCAACATAGAACCATATGCAAAGCCAGTAGTAGAGCACCAACGACGTTTAAATCCTAGGATGAAGGAAGTGGTAAGGAATGAGGTATTGAAACTCCTTGATGCTGGTATTATTTACCCTATTGCTGACAGTGAATGGGTTAGTCTTGTTCATTGTGTTCCTAAAAAGGAGGTATTACCGTTGTTCCTAATGATAATGATGAGCTTATTCCTCAAATATTAGTAGTAGGCTATAGGATGTGCATTGATTTTAGAAAAGTCAATAAAGTTACTAAGAAAGATCACTACCCGCTTCCTTTTATTGATCAAATGTTGGAAAGGTTGTCTAAAAAGACCCATTTTTGTTTTCTTGATGGTTATTCTGGTTTCTCTCAAATTGCTGTTAAACAAAAGATCAAGAAAAAACTACTTTTACTTGCCCTTACGGAACTTATGCTTATAGACGTATGCCTTTTGGTTTATGTAATGCTCCTGCTACTTTTCAAAGGTGCATGTCTGCTATCTTGCATGGTTTTTGTGAGGAAATTGTAGAAGTGTTCATGTATGACTTTTCTGTCTATGGAACTTCTTTTGATAATTGTCTGCACAACCTTGATAAAGTTTTGCAGAGATGTGAAGAAACTAATCTTGTTCTTAATTGGGAGAAATGCCACTTCATGGTTAATGAAGGGATTGTCCTCGGGCATAAAGTTTCTGAAAGAGGTATAGAAGTTGATAGAGCTAAGGTTGAGGCAATTGAGAAGATGCCATGCCCAAGAGACATCAAAGGTATTCGTAGTATCCTTGGTCATGCTGATTTCTATAGAAGGTTTATTAAAGACTTTTCTAGGATATCAAAACCCCTCACTAATCTTCTTCAAAAAGATGTACCCTTCATTTTTTATGATGATTGTAAGGGAGCTTTTGAAACTCTTAAGAAGGCTTTAACTACAGCCCCTATTGTTCAACCACCTGATTGGAGTTTACCCTTTGAAATAATGTGTGATGCTAGTGATTTTGCTGTAGGTGCTGTCCTTGGGCAACGAATTGATAAAAAGTTAAACGTTATTCATTATGCTAGTAAGACTTTAGACGCTGATCAAAGGAATTATGCTACTACTGAAAAAGAATTTCTAGCTGTCGTTTTGCTTGTGATAAGTTTAGACCCTATATTGTAGACTCAAAAGTCACCATTCATACTGATCATGCTGCTATTAAATACCTTATGACGAAGAAGGACGCTAAGCCTAGGCTTATTAGATGGGTGCTGCTTTTACAAGAGTTTGACCTACATATAGTAGATAGGAAAGGTGCTGAATACCCTGTAGCTGATAATCTATCTCAATTGGAAAACATCTCTTTTGACCCTATGCCTGTTAATGATAATTTCCCAAATGAGTAGTTAGCCGCAGTAGGGGTAAGCTCGCGAGGGAGCCCTTGGTACGCTGATTATGCTAACTTTATTGTCTCCAAGTATTTGCCTCCAACTTTTACAGCTCAGCAAAGGAGGAAGTTCTTCTATGATTTGAGGCATTATTTTTGGGATGACCCACACTTATACAAAGAAGGAGTGGATGGTATTATGCGAAGATGTGTTCTAGAATATGAACAAAAGGAGATATTATGTAAATGTCATGGTAGTGCTTATGGAGGACATCATGCAGGAGATAGAACTGCACAAAAGGTGCTACAATCAGGTTTCTACTGGCCTACCTTTTTAAAGATGCTAGAAAAATTGTTTTATCTTGTGATGAATGTCAGCGTGTTGGTAATATTTCTAGACGCAATGAAATGCCTATGAACTACTCTCTAGTTATTGAACCCTTTGATTGCTGGGGATTTGACTTTATGGGTCCTTTCCCTCCCTCGAAAGGTTATACTCATATTCTTGTTGCCGTTGATTATGTTACTAAGTGGGTAGAAGCCATTCCTACGAAGAGTGCGGACGGGGAAACTTCTCTAAAAATGCTTAAGGATGTTATCTTTCCTAGGTTTGGAGTGCCTAGGTATCTCATGACCGATGGGGGTTCTCATTTCATTCATGGTGGTTTTAGAAAGACCCTTGCTAAGTATGATGTTAATCATAGAATTGCTTTAACCTATCACCCCCAAACTAGCGGGCAAGTAGAGTTATCAAATAGAGAAACTAAATCCATCTTGCAAAAGACTGTTAATAGATCTAGAAAAAACTGGGCTAAAAAGTTGAATGATGCTTTATGGGCTTATAGAACTACCTACAAAAATCCTATGGGGATGTTTCCTTATAAAATGGTATATGGGAAAGCTTGTTACCTACCTTTAGAATTAGAACATAAAGCTTACTAGGCAGTTAAAGAACTAAATAGAGATTGTAAGCTCGGTGGCGAGAAAATATTATTTGACTTAAGTTCTTTAGATGAATGGAGGAGTGAAGCCTATGAAAATGCTAGGCTCTTTAAGGAAAAAGTTAAAAGATGGCATGACAAGCGAATACTTAAGAGAGAATTTCATGTTGGTGAGAAAGTTCTATTATATAGGTCTCATCTCAGATTTTTTGCAGGAAAACTACTGTCAAAATGGGAAGGACCTTTCATTATTGAAGAAGTATACCGTTCAGGAGCAATAAAAATTTCTTCTTTAAAAGATAATACTACACAAGTAGTGAATGGGCAGCGACTCAAACACTATATTGCTGGGGATTCTTATAATGAAGATGTTGATGCCTTTCAAGTTATAACTCAATTTTTTTTTATCAAGGACCAAATTCAGAGACCTGCAGAGTCCGCTTTCAAATAGGTAACAGTTCTGGTAAGAAAAGTTCCACGAAAATACTATCCAACTATATTTTTTTGCAGTCTTTAGTCAATAAGGAAAGATACAAAGCAAAAGAGAGATGAAAACAGAGCCAGGGTGGCGCGGGCCCACCCCTGGCCACGCCACCAGGTGGTGTGGCCACTTCGGACTCCTCCTCCGACTCGTTTTCTCCCAGTACCTTCCTTTTGTTATGAAACTTCATAATATATAATCCCCGAATCTCCCGAGGTTCGTATATCCTGTTTTCATCGTGTTTTCGTTTCGATCTGTTTCTGACAGGTAGAGTCCCAGATTTGGAGCTACAATGTCTTCCTCTGGACCAGCCAAGGAAGATTCTTTAGAGGATATCATCAACCCATACATGAGAGAGTTGAAGATTCATCCCAAAGAGTTGTTGCTTGAAGATGGGGAACTCCGGATAAAAGAGGTTTGATACGTCCAAAACGTATCTACTTACCTGAACACTTTTGCTATTGTTTATCCTCTATACTTGTGTGATTTGGATACAACTAATACGGACTAACGTTGTTTTCAGCAGAATTGCCTTGGTGTCTACTTCAGAGGTGCCTTGATATTCGTAATCAAAGGCAAGCGAGATACCAATCTATCATACCTTTTTATGAGCATTGTAATGTTGCTTATTTTTGTGCTACATGCTACTTATTATTCTTGAGTTGGAATCTCTTCATAGCTTGCAATGACTATTAAGTAGACTCAGTTGCATACTCTTTATTATGAACTGTCTGAGTAGTTGATCACATTGCTGAGAATATTTACATCATATGAAGCAAATGTGTTCGTGAAAGTTCTTTTATCGCACTCAGTTTTCAACTGAATTGCTTGAGGACAAGCAATAAGCTAAGCTTGGGGGAGTTGATACGTCCAAAACGTATCTACTTTCCCGAACACTTTTGATATTGTTTCTCCTCTATACTTGTGTGATTTGGATACAACTAATGCGGACTAACGCTGTTTTCAGCAGAATTGCCTTGGTGTCTACTTTTTGTGCAGAAAACCAACTATTAGGAAAAATCCCGGAAAATATGCCAAAAATCCTATTTCACCCGAAGACTCCAGGAGCCAGAATACGAGACAGAGAAGAGCCAGGGGTGGCCACACCACCTGGTGGCGCGGGCCAGGCCAGGTCGCGCCAGGGGGCGGTGTGGGCCCCCCAGGCACCCCCTCGGCCTCTCTCTTCGCCTATAAGGAGCCTTCTGACCTAAAAACTTCGGGGGGTTCGACGTTTTTCTAGAAGGAGTTCCGCTCCGCTGCCACCACCAGATTCCATGAAACAGCACCAGAAACTCCGTTCTGGCACCCTGCCGGGACAGGGAATTGGAGGAGATCATCGCCATCATCATCACCATCACTTCTCCATCGACCATCCATGTTTCCCCCATCTATGAGTGAGTAATCCCCCGCTGTAGGCTATGGGGATGGTAGGGATTGGATGAGATCGTTCATGTAATGGCATCAGATTGTTAGGACATGGTGCCTAGTATCTTTTATTAGTGCTTTATGACTTTGTTGCGACTTGTTGTGCTTAATGCTTGTCACTAGGGCCCGAGTGCCATGATTTCAGATATGAATATGTTATTGATTCATTATGATAGTATTGTTCTTGGTCTTATCTATAAGTTGTATACACACGTTGTTGTCCGGAACCTATGGCCCCGAAGTGACAGAAATCGGGATAACCAAAAGGGAAAGGCTTTGATGTGAGGACCACATGTGTTCACGGAGTGTTAATGCTTTGCTCCGGTGCTCTATTAAAAGGAGCACCTTAATTGCCAGTAGTTCCCTAGAGGCCCCGCTGCAAACGGGCTGGCAGGACAAAAGATGTTGTGCAAGTTCTCATTGCGAGCACGTATGACTATATATGGAACACATGCCTAGGATTGTCTAGTACTTGGGTGCTTTATCTTATTTACCTGTAATTGCCCTATGTTCTTATTACTATGTGAATTGTCTTGTCCATGCAACGCCCGTCCATCCATCCCTATGCCTACCGCACTCGAATCCCATTGTTTACTGCTTTTGTTACTACTATCTTTGCTTTACTACTGCTGCTACTCTGCTATTCCTACTACAAAACTGTTGCTACTGATAAACTGCTGTGAGCAAGATTGTTTCTAGGTGCAGCTGAATTGACAACTCAGTTGTTAAGGCTTTTAAATATTCTTTGGCTCCCCTTGTGTCGAATCAATAAATTGGGTTTCACTTTCCTCGAAAATACTGCGATACACCCCCTATACTTGTGGGTCATCAAGACTATTTTTTGGCGCCGTTGCCGGGGACCATAGCTTTATTTATCAAGTTCACTTGGATTATCTATTGTTCGCTGCTATCCATCCATCATGGGTAAGTCTCGTGATGGCAAGTTTCCTATTTTACCATCCACTACAAGAAGAGGTACGTTTCTGAACACCTCTGCTGCTCTTGATTCACCATCTGTTATAAGTAAGCTCGTTACACCACCACATACACATGCTACACACACTGCTACTACTGCTGAATCTGAAACTTCTGATGCTTATGATGCTGCTTCTACTGTGCTTGATAAGAGTGGTTCATTAGGTCCTTTCCTAGATGCTACGATTGCTAGAACTATAGCTGGAAATACCGAAACTCCCAATGAAGACACTACCACACCTGTTAGCTCACCTGAGTCTAGTGAGAGTTACGATATTGAAGAAGATTATGTTGAGATGACCGATGAGTTTATTAAAGAATGTAAAAACACCCATGATAGGAGCGCTGCTAAGAGTCTCCTTGAGAGGCGTACTATTAGACCCAAATTATATCCTGCTGCTAAGTTTGCTGCTTCTCCCATAAACATTACAGATGAAGATTATGATTTCTCTCTCGATCTATCTTACATAGCTATTGTAAAGAAAGAACCTTTTTGTGGGACTAAGAATGAAAGTGCGGTAGCACATATGAATGAACTTTCTACCATGAGTGGCTTGTTTTCTGATGATATTAAGATGCGTACTTACTTTGTTGCTAAGATTTTCCCTTTTTCACTGAAAGGAGAAGCTAAAACTTGGTTTAGTAATTTACCACCTGCATCTATTGATAGCCCTGAGTGCTTGATTAGTACTTTCCTGCAGAAATATTTTCCTCCCAGTGCTAGACATGCTATTTTGCAGGAACTTTTTGATTTTAAACAGGGAGAAAAAGAGGTATTGCCCGAATCTTGGGCAAGGTTTTGTGCTTTGATTCATGCACAGGCTGGAAGTCCATTACCTAAGAATGAGCTTCTTGATATATTTTATAATGGACTAACTGAGGAATCTAGGACATACCTAGATAGTTGTGCTGATTGTGTTTTAGGAATAGGACTCCTAAGGAAGTTGAGGAATTAATGGCTAAAATAAGCAAGAATTATGAAGATTGGACTCCTCCTAAACAAGCTATACCTGATGTAATTGTACCTGAACCATCTATTCCTGTGCCTATTCCAACATCAAAGAAGAGGGGAGTTATTGAATTAAATGATGAAGTGATGAAGGAAGCTAAGAAATGTCTTAAGGAGAAGGGAATTAAAGCTGCAGATGTCAAGAATTTACCTCCTATAGAAGAATTATGTAAGCCTATTCCCTACTCACCCACTATTGAGGTACACTCTCTCCAACACTTTGATGAAGGTGATATCCCTTACTCTAAACCTCCTGATCAATGCTTAGAAGAATTTGATATCTTTATTGTTAAGCAAGATAACTTTAATAAAAGGGCGCAAAATCATCTAATGGAAAAACACTAGAGCTATTGTAGAGTTGAAAGATATTGTGGAAAGAACCTCTAATGATGTTAAAATGATTGTTAAACACTTTCAAATGGTTCAAACTCAAATAGATCAACTCGTTAAAATGCAAAACAACTTGCTTGTGAATGCTGCTAAAGAAAAACATGCTTATGAAATTAGAACTAAAAGTGGTGCTGCTACCCAGGATCCTCTATATCCCGAGGGGCATCCCAAAAGAATTGAGCAGGATTCTCAACAAGCTGAAAATAGTGGTTCTACTCATAAGAAAAGGAAAAAGAAACATAAAACTATTGTAGAACCCTCTGAACCTGCTATAGATCCTAATAGTATATTTATCTCTGATGCTGAAACTGAAAGTGGTAATGAAGAAAATGAAGTTCCTAATGAAGAAAAAGTTGAAGAAGAACCTGAAAACCACACTAAGACTACTAAATACACCAAAGAAGATTTTATTGCTAAGAAACATGGTAGTGAAAGAGAACCTTGGGTCCAAAAACCTATGCCTTTCCCTGATAAGAAACACAAGTCAAAGGAAGATGAACACTATAATAAGTTTTGTGAGTGGATGGAGCCTTTATTCTTGCAAATTCCTTTGACTGGTGCTATTAAATTGCCTCCTTACTCAAAGTATATGAAGGACATTGTCTCAAATAAAAGGAAGATCCCTAATGAAGAAATTTCTACTTTGCTTGCTAATTATTCCTTCAATGGTAAGGTTCCTAAGAAACTTGGAGACCCAGGGATTCCAACTATCCATTTCTCTATTAAGAACAGTTATGTTAGAACTGCTTTGTGTGATTTGGAGCTAGGGTTAGTGTTATGCCTTTCTCTCTCTATAAGAGGCTTCAGCTTGAAAAATTGATACCAACTGACATATCTTTGCAAATGGCTGATAAATCTACCACTATTCCTATGGGTATATGTGAGGATGTACCTGTTCAGGTGGCTCACAATTGCTTGATATTAACTGATTTTGTTGTGCTTGAAATGCCTGAAGATGATAATATGTCTATTATTCTTGGAAGACCTTTTCTTAATACTACAGGAGCTGTTATTAATTGTAATCAAGGAAAGGTGACCTTCAATGTTAATGACAAGGAACATACTGTCTATTTCCCCAAGAAGATTGAAAGGACTTATGGTTTGAATTCAATTGAACATGTTGAAGGCATTCAAGTTGGAGAAATATATTGTCCCATACCAAGAGAAAATTTTGAAACTATTATGATTGGGACCATTGCTATCAAGGTTAAGGTAACATAATCATTAGTGGAGTAGAAAGTTTTGTCTCATATGCAATTGTTTTGGTAGCAAGACTTGATCAACCTTGCTAACAAAAGGATTCCATTGAACAAAACAATGTTTTCATTATGATTATCTCCATTTATTTCTATCCTTTGCATTTTAGTTTTTGCTTTCATTTAGTTTTCTTTGTGTTGTTAGTTGCTTGCATGCTAGAACTTCTGTAGTTCTAGCCTTGTTTTGTCCTTGCATCATGTTTCCAAAAGAAAAAAAATCTGTCTATCAGAAAAATCATTCCTCTATTTTTGAAAAAAGCCCAAAAATAAAGTGTCTCGAAAAATTCCAGAAAATTCATATTAAATTTTTACGTGAAAAAAGGGGCAGAGAAGTACCTGGTAGGTACCAGGGGGCCCACCAGGCAGGCACACCATGTGGTGGCGCGGCCAGCCCTGGGTGGCGCCATGCCCTGGTGTGGGCCACCCCTGCCCCCCCACTACCTCTCTCACCTGCCACTTTCTTCTCTCTCCCGAGTAAGCTCTAGTTCATAGCTCAAAATCACGTTCTTTTTGTGCTTGCTCTCGATTTTTTCGATCTCCTTGCTCATCCCATCTTTCTTGCTGAAATTTGGAGCATTTGTTCCCTGGTATGTGACTCCTCCCCTTGTCCAAGTAGATTTGTGTTTAGTGGATTATTTGTTGAGTATTTTGCTGCTGTAGGTGACTGGTTATGAGAGCTTGTAAGCTTGTTTGATGATTAGAGATATAGTTTTGATGCATGTTTAGGCCTCTTGCAAGTCCGTATGAGTAGAATCCTTCATTATATTTACTTTGCAATCACTTGTTTAATAGGTGTTTAAATTTCAGAATACCAAGCATGAACAACCATACTTTTGGAGAGATATTTGAGAGTGATGCACCTAGGAGGTCGAGGCCCTCAAGAACAGCCTCTCAAGCTAGGCCATCATACAATGAAGACCTCATTGCAACACGTATTGGCAGTGAAAGGGATGATGGAGATGCTCACCCATCCTCTTTTCCTTGTTTTACTTTCTTGCAAGCTACAGGTATTCTTGATGATTTCTTGCTACTGATTGAGAGGTTGGTTTGACCTCTTATATGCAAGATGAGAGTGCACAATACACTATGCTCACCAAAACTTTTGTTGAGAGCTTTGCGTTTACTAACACACCTTATCAATCTACTGTCTCTTTTAAAATCTATGATATGCCCTTCACCATGCCTTTGGAGAGATTTTGCAGTATTGTAGGTGTGCGTATGACAGGGACCATGAAGAAAATTCAAGGGCGACCCGCTGATTTGTTGGAGCTTTACCGATGGGTGACCAATGATGATGACCACGTGGCGCAACGCGGAAAGATAAGAAATATCCAACTCCCTGCTCTTAGATACTTTGCATACTATCTTGCCACTAGTGTATTGGGTAGAGAGAACACTAGTAATATCTCCAACTATCATTTAGCATTCCTTGCTGCTGCGCTTAACAATGATACTCGGTACAATCTTGGCTCGCTTATTGCTCGCCGCCTAGCTGCTAGGGGGCCTATCTATGGGGGCATCATTGCCTCGCATGTAGTCAATGCATTAGGTCTTTTGGTGGATCCCGATGATGCTATGCTGGCACCATAGAGGCTTGACCTTGTTGCCATGAAAACTCATCACTTTGTCACTGCTACCTCTGATTTGAACAATCTAGTATATAGGATGATTTTCATTGACGGAGATGAAAGGGAGATCCTTTTGCCATAGCCTGCTTTGTTTAGTGTTGATAGGAGACCGTGGTCACGCTCCAAGGAGGAGGTGGATGAGCAGCTTCGCTTGCTGGGTTTGCACAAGCAGCACCAGGACGATGTGCCCTCCTATGATTACTCCGCACATTACAGAGGGACGTACTCGAGCTCGCACCAGGACGAGGGTACCTCCTCGTCGTACCACAGTGACACTTCATCTTGGCCAGCTTGGGATTGATACCCACTTAGGCCAAAAGCCTAAGCTTGGGGGGAGGTACGCCGACACCGCACTCATCTCCATATCATGTTGCATCGGTACTTTGTATATTCATGTTTTCGTTCTCTTTTTAGTTTTTGTTCTTCTTTGCTTTTTCTTTCTAAAAACACAAAAGACCAAAAAAATTGTTGTTTCTCTTTGGTTTGCTTCTTCTTTTTGCCTTGGTGTGTTTTTCCCTTTTTGCTTTGTTTGAACTATTCGAAAAATCCAAAAAGATTTTGCTTTGTTTGTTTTTCCCTTTTGGTTCTTATTTAAAAATTGAAAACACCAAAAATATTTGTCGTTCTTCTTTGGTTTTTGCGAGTTTGCTACAGGTTTTGGCAGTCCTCAGTGGATATTGGTTTCATATTATTATTCAAGCCACACAAGTGAAGAGCAATAATGAGGATCAATGACAACTTGAGGCGTGGTAAGAGGCTGGTAACGAACTCTATTTTGTTTTCATTTTTGTACATATACTCATCATTGTGAGCTTGCTTAGTCCGTTCATGTAGAGTGTATGTTTTCTTTGGATGCTTAATAGTTCTTGCTTTCTTATGATTAGCTCCATCTCGCTAATAGTTTGTAGCATGTCTTATGAATGTTTGCTTGCATTTCTCTATTCATAAATTGTATGACACCGTGGTATCCTCCTCTGAATGTTTCATTTGATTTGACTTGGCACATGCTCACGCATGCACATGACTGTAATAATCAGTTAAGCCTTGATGAATTATTTTGCCTTGAGGATCTTGAATCACTTTCATGCCATGAGTAGTCTTGTCTTTTTGCAAGCATGATAATGATAGCTATTGCTCTCTCGTTTGTCGCTCCCTTACTATTGCTAGCCTTCACTTCCACTGAGTGTTTTACTCAAGTTTCCAACTTCCTAAACCAAATATTTCCAAAGTGTCCACCATACCTACCTATTAGCATCATTTGCTACTTCCGTGCATATTTAATATGCCTTGTTTTCTTCCGAATAAATGTTTGCTTGTTATGGGAAAATTATTTAGTAAAGCTCTCACGAACTTGATGGCACACTTTATTTCCTGCACTTAATAAACCTGAACCATTGTGAACTCTCCATGAAAGTTATATGCTTGCAAATTATAGGCTAGGGATTAGCAGAACCGTGCTGTCACGATGAATGCTTTCAACACTTGTAAATATATACCCAGTTGATACCTTGCTCTTTTGTTTGCGGATGTCATCGGTGTGAAATAAAAGGGGAGCTTGTAAGTCCATGGAGTTATGTATGTGTGTTAGAGAAATGCCTGGGCCACGGTCTAATCCATGCTGACATGGTGGAAACCTGCAGCGTAACCATAATGATATCTATGAAGCATTCTTCTTATAAAAAAAGAGAGAGATAGATATTGAGAAAAAGAAAAAAAAGAGTTTTATGAAAAGAGGAAAGAGAGAAAAAAAGCACCATTTTCCCATGGGAAATAAGAAGATTGCTGAGATACTCATTGTCTGCTTACCTTGTCATTTTGATATGGGGATTCTAACGTATCATCGGGCAAGGGGTACCCCGTTGGCGGTTCTCAATGATACGCACATACTTACGATGACAAGAACTTACCGGTAACTAAAGTTGAGTAGCATGAGGAGCGGCCCTCATACTCAAGGGACTTGGGGATTTTCAGTTTATAGTCCGTCAAGCATATAACTCAGATTGGACCTCACTTTCACCTTAACCACATTAAAGATGCTTATGATAGGGGCAATGAGAGATCAAAGCTAACGAGTACCATACTTTCAGTATTTGGAAGCCTTTCAAATTATTCAAAACCTTTTCTTCTACTTGTTGAGTCTCCACATATTCTTTGAGCACCTTCTTGAGAGCATAGTTGTCATTCTTTGTGTTTGCTCCATTACTTGATTATTTGTGTTATGACTTTGATGCTTGTATCCTTGATATCTTTACTTCTAGTCATCACTTGAACTTTAGAGGTGCCTTGATATTCGTAATCAAAGGCAAGCGAGATACCACTCTATCATACCTTTTTATGAGCATTGTAATGTTGCTTATGTTTGTGCTACATGCTACTTATTATTCTTGAGTTGGAATCTCTTCATAGCTTGCAATGACTATTAAGTAGACTCAGTTGCATACTCTTTATTATGAACTGTCTGAGTAGTTGATCACATTGCTAGGAATATTTACATCATATGAAGCAAATGTGTTCGTGAAAGTTCTTTTATCGCACTCAGTTTTCAACTGAATTGCTTGAGGACAAGCAATAAGCTAAGCTTGGGGGGAGTTGATACGTCCAAAACGTATCTACTTTCCCAAACACTTTTGCTATTGTTTCTCCTCTATACTTGTGTGATTTGGATACAACTAATGCGGACTAACGTTGTTTTCAGCAGAATTGCCTTGGTGTCTACTTTTTATGCAGAAAACCAACTATCAGAAAAAATCCCGGAAAATATGCCAAAAATCCTATTTCACCCGAAGACTCCAGGAGCCAGAATACGAGACGGAGAAGAGCTAGGGGGTGGCCACACCACCTGGTGGCGCGGGCCAGGCCAGGTCGCGCCAGGGGGTGGTGTGGGCCCCCAGGCACCCCCTCGGCCTCTCTCTTCGCCTATAAGGAGCCTTCTGACCTAAAAACTTCGGGGGGTTCGACGTTTTTCCAGAAGGAGTTCCGCTCCACCGCCACCACCAGATTCCACGAAACAGCACCAGAAACTCCATTCTGGCACCCTGCCGGGACGGGGAATTGGAGGAGATCATCGCCATCATCATCACCATCGCTTCTCCATCGACCATCCATGTTTCCCCCATCTATGAGTGAGTAATCCCCCGCTGTAGGCTATGGGGATGGTAGGGATTGGATGAGATCATTCATGTAATGGCATCAGATTGTTAGGGCATGGTGCCTAGTATCTTTTATTAGTGCTTTATGACTTTGTTGCGACTTGTTGTGCTTAATGCTTGTCACTAGGGCCCGAGTGCCATGATTTCAGATCTGAACATGTTATTGATTCATTATGATAGTATTGTTCTTGGTCTTATCTATAAGTTGTATACACACGTTGTTGTCCGGAACCTATGGCCCCGAAGTGACAGAAATCGGGATAACCAAAAGGGAAAGGCTTTGATGTGAGGATCACATGTGTTCACAGAGTGCTAATGCTTTGCTCCGGTGCTCTATTAAAAGGAGCACCTTAATTACCAGTAGTTCCCTAGAGGCCCCACTGCAAACGGGCTGGTAGGACAAAAGATGTTGTGCAACTTCTCATTGCGAGCACGTATGACTATATATGGAACACATGCCTAGGATTGTCTAGTACTTGGGTGCTTTATCTTATTTATATGCAATTGCCCTATGTTCTGATTGCTATGTGAATTGTCTTGTCCATGCAATGCCCGTCCATCCATCCGTATGCCTACCACACTCGAATCCCATTGTTTACTGCTTTTGTTACTACTGTCTTTGCTTTACTACTGCTGCTACTCTGCTATTCCTACTACAAAACTGTTGCTACTGATAAACTGCTGTGAGCAAGATTGTTTCCAGGTGCAGCTGAATTGACAACTCAGTTGTTAAGGCTTTTAAATATTCTTTGGCTCCCCTTGTGTCGAATCAATAAATTGGGTTTCACTTCCCTCGAAAATACTGCGATACACCCCCTATACTTGTGGGTCATCAAGGTTCGAGGCCCTAAAGGTGAAGGAAGTCTGGAGGACAGGATGGAAGCACTGGAGCAAGGAGTCTTTAGGTACAAGAAGATGGCGGAGTGCGAAGTGGATATCATCCATAAGATTTGTTCCGAACTCATCGCCGAGCACCAAAAGGAGACCGCTGAACTCAAGGATGAAGTCCTCTCACTCCGCCAAACAACCAACGAACTGCAAGGACAGTTCTATGACATTCAAAATCAAAACTGTGAGTATGAGATTAGGTTTAAACGCATAAGTGCTGCTGCAAGTTTCAGGATGCTGGAAACCACGATGTCCTTTGTTGATGGGAAGCCCTTACCCTAGAAGTCGGACGAAGATGAGAGGATACCTCCACCATCGAAGGAGTAATTCGTCATCAGGTTTGGCATCCCCTTGTTTTGTTCCAAGCTTGGGGGAGTGCCGCGGTATCACATCACTATCTTCTATCTTTTTGCCTTATTAGTAGAGTCATATCATGAATAGAGAAGTTATTATGTAGGATGGTTTTGCATTATGGAAGTGTCCCCTCTCTCGTTAGATATGTATCCCTTGGTGTGAGTTTCCGTTATGGAATATTAATGAGAAGTTCTATCATTTACTCGTCTACATATCTTATATTAGTTTTCAATTCGTGGTTATATGATTGATCTTGCTGTTAGTATTGGTATCACTTTGGGATCATTGAGTTAATTTAGTTGGTTTGGCAAACCTGGCTCGATCAGTAGCAACACTATTTTTGAGAGTTGAATGAAAAGATAGAAGTACTCTAAAGGAAAATAATTTCATCATCTTTCTTTCTTGATTTGCTCGTAAGTCTAGTATTCTCTAGTTAAGATCTTTTGTGCTTCCAAGGAAGATTGCATGTTTGTTTTTATCACTTGTATGTTTGTTTGTTTCCTTCAACTCTTATACTTGCTACCCAGCCTTGCTAGCCAAAAACCTGTACTGAGAGGGATTTCTTCTCGTGCATCCACTCCTTTAAACCAAAACCTCTGCCATTTGTGTCCACCATACCTACCTATTAGCATTATTGCTATTCCAAGTAAATTCTTGTTTTATCTACCTCCCAAATTAAACTTTTTATGTGAAAATTAGTGATTAAAGCTCTCACGAACTTGATGGCACACTTTACTTTCTTGCACTTAATAAACTTGAACCATTGTGCTCACCTATGTTGCGTATATGCTTGCGCTTTGTAAGTTGTGAATTAGCAGAACCATGTTGTCATGGGGAACGCTTTCAACATTGCACTGGTACTCTGTACCTAGTTGATATCATGTTCTTTTGTCTATGGATGTCGTCGGTGTGAAATGAAAGGGGAGCTTGTAAGTCCATGGAGTTATGCATGTGTGTTAGAGAAACGCCTGGGCCGCTGGTCTAATCCATGCTGACATGGTGGAAACCTGCAGCGTAACCATAACGAGCATCTATGAAGCATTCTTCTTATAAAAAAGAGATAGAGATTGAGAAAAAAAGAGAAAAAGAAAAGAAAAAAAGAGATATTATGAAAAGAGGAAAGAGAGAAAAAAGCACCATATTCCCATGGTAAATAAGAAGATTGCTGAGATACTTGTTGTATGCTTGCCTTGTCATTTTGATATGAGGATTCTTCCGTATCATCGGGCAAGGGGTACCCCGTTGGCGGTTCTCTATGATACACATATGCTTACGATGACAAGAACTTACCGGTGACTAAACTTGAGTAGCATGAGGAGCGGCCCTCGTATTCAAGGGACATGAGATTCTCAACTTACAACTTGTCAATGCATATCCTCATATTTGATCACTTTAACCTTAATCACCTAAAGATGCCTATGATAGGGGCAATGAGAGCTGAAAGCTAGTAAGTATCATAATTTTTGGGAGCTCTTTATAAGACTTGCAATCCATGCTTCCCTCTTTGAAGGGCCTTTCTTTTACTTCGTAGTTGAGTCAGTAAACCTACCCCCTTCTATCTCAGCAAGTATTTTGAGTTGTTGTGTTTCATTCATTCATATGATGATTAATTCAATCATGTTTCTTATGTTCCTTGTTTTGCACTTTGTTCTTATCTTGATGTTTACTACTTTGAAAGCTATCATTGAAAAACCAGTTATTTGTGAACTCCGGCAAATTATCAACTATTCTTCGACCAAGAGCTAAGTTTGTCATTACCAATTATGATTTACTTTATGTATCTCTATTGTGTTTCCTTTACTCATTGCAAGTTGAGTTATATAATAGTGAGTTGTCTTCTATTATGATCTATGTATTGATGAATGTGATGCTTCTTGTCCGTATTTTTTTATCGATTCTTCACTCCATAAACCTGAGGCCATGTTTATTGAGCTCAGTTTTGCTTGGGGACAAGCGAAGTCTAAGCTTGGGGGAGTTTATACGTCCATTTTGCATCACTATTCTATGTCACAATTCACTGTTATTCATTGATATATCTCGATTGAGAGGTGATACTTATGTTATTTCATCTGTTTTTGCATGGTTGATGACTTTTGGAGCATGGACCACTGCAATCAGGATTCTGATGGAAAAGGTGCTGTTTGGAGGCAAAATTCACGAAGATCAGAAAATCCGGAAAAATATACGGAAAATCTTATTTTTCCAGAAGACGAAGGAAGCCAGAAGGGGGCTGGAGATGGGCCACAGGGGGCCCACACCACCCCCTGGTGCGGGCCAGCCTAGGCCATGCCACCAGGTGGTGTGGGCACCCTGGTCCACCCTTGGCACTCCCCTCTGGCATATATTATCCTCCCGAAACCCTAAGACTCGGGAAGCAATCACAGAAAGATTCCGCCGCTTATGCGGGATGGAAAACACCGAGAGAGAAAGATCTCTCCGGCAGATAGATTTCTGCCGGGGGAATTCCTTCCTGGAGACGGGAGATTGTCGCCATCAACACCACCATCGAGCTGGACTTCATCGGGATCATCATCATCATCATCACCATCAGCATCCTCATCGCCATCTCCATATTGCTGTAACAATTGTGTTGAATCTTGCATAGTTCATAGGGGAAACTTTCCCGGTGTTGATTACTCTTTGTAGTTGATGCTATTGAGTGAACCATTGAATTATCGTTTATGTTCAGAGTGTTATACATCATTATTCCATCTCTGATCATGATCCATATGATATCTTGTGAGTAGTTCGTTTTGTTCTTGAGGACATGGGAGAAGTCATGTTGTTAGTAGTGGAGTTGTGTTGAGAGAGATTCAATAGTTTGATATTTAAGTTGTGGTGTACTTCTTCTAGTGGTGTCATGTGAACATCGACTACATGACACTTCACCTATATGGGCCTAGGGGAATGCATTGTGTATTTGGCTACTAATCGTAGGGGTTGCCGGAGTGACAGAAACCTGAACCCCCGTTAGGAAACCATTGCACAAGGGACGTAAGGGTCTTAGAGTTTAAAGTTGTGGTTAGGTTTCTACCTTAATTACTTTCTTGTACTTACGGATGTTTGCAAGGGGTATAATCACAAGTATGTATTATTCCTAGGAAGGTCGGTACATTAGCACAGGTTCACCCACACAACACTTAGCAAGCTAAAGAAGATTAATCAACTATATGAAGCGAAAGCACTTGACAGTCTTCCCATGTGTCCTCGTGAACGTTTGGTCATCTTAAGTAATACAACCGGCTTGTCCTTTGCTGCATAAAGGATTGGGCCACCTGCTGCATTTATTCCTACTGTCTTTTGTTTACTCGTACTTTGTTTACTTGCTTTATCAAAAACCCCTAAAAATCCGTTTGCTAAGTATTTGCAGAGAATTCCTGATCCATACCACTAGCCAGCACCTTCTGCTCCTCGTTGGGTTCGACACTCTTACTTATCAAAAATACTGCGATACACCCCCTATACTTGTGGGTCATCAGGGTGCTGCTGCTGATGATGGTGGTGATGATGATGATGATCCCGATGAAGTCCAGCCTGATGGTGGTGTTGATGGCGACGATCTCCCCTCTCCGCGAAGGAATTCCCCCGGCAGAAATCTGTTTGCCAGAGAGATCTTTCTCTCTCAGTGTTTCCGCCCCGCAGATGCGGTGGAATCTTTATGTGGTCACTCCCCCGAGTCTTAGGGTTTCGGGAGGATAATATACGCCAGAGGGGAGTGCCAGGGGTGGACCAGGGCGGCCACACCACCTGGTGGCGTGACCTAGGCTGGCCCGCCCCAGGGGGTGGTGTGGGCCCCCTGTGGCCCATCTCCGGCCCCCCTTCTGGCTTCTTTCGTCTTCTGGAAAAATAGGATTTTCCGTATATTTTCCCGGATTTTCTGATCTTCGCGAATTTTGCCTCCAAACAGCACCTTTTTCATCAGAATCTTAACTACAACGGTCCATGCTCTAAAAGTCATCAACCATGCAAAAACAGATGAAATAACATAAGTATCACCTCTCAATACGAAATATATCAATAAATAACAGGGAATTATGACATAGAATAGTGATGCAAAATGGACGTATCCAGGAGTGTACTGACGAGTGGCCGGGTTGCAGACAGAGTAGTAGGCGACATCAGATAGACACCAATCGGTTTCCTTAGTGCAGAGCATTAGGATGCCGTCGCAAGAGGCCTCTATATGCGTGAAATCGCCACTGGTGTCAAATCGAGTGAGGGGATGGAGCTGGTTGGCGGCGGCCACCCCTTCCCGATGGTCCAACGACATGACATCGAGGTACCTGCCATCGTCGTCGGTGTCATCCGGTGTCATCGTGTTCGTAGAGGAGGGAGAGGGAGGGCTGGCGGGTGTGGTGGGTGAGGAGGAAGTCTCGGGTGGAGGTGGCGCGGCGCCAGCTCCGGCAGATAGCGCGGCAGCGAGGAGAGGCTTGGGAGGCAGGCGGAGGAGGATCTCCCAGATGAAGATCGCATCCGGGAGGTAGGGGTGGAGAGGCGCAACTCGTGCTCTTTTGGCCACCGCCATGGCCGCCGGCTCGGAGCAGTGATGACGGAAGGCTAGATGAGGAGCAAGAGGAGTGGTGCTGTCGGCGAGTAGTGACGGCGGAAGGCTAGGTCCAAACCTGGCCAACGGGCCAACCCGACACGCGCTAAACGGGCCTGACCCGGCACGGCCCGCCGCGGCCTGGCAAGCTCACGTGCTGTGCCGGGCCAGCACGCGTGCCCGGCCCCGGTGCCTGGCGTGCCGGCCCGCGGCCCGTGAAGCACGCGGGCTAGGTAGATATTTTCCTGTGGCCCGTCATATTATCCTATAATAAGTGATAAGTACATACTAACTCACCTACCAATGCTTGGTCCAGTGGTCGCGCGGAGACTCGTAAGTTGTGGGACGTGGGTTCCACCCCCTTGCACCTCCTTTTTATCGCTATGGTGCTCTTTTTCTTCCGCTAGCAGGCTTGACGGGCCGGCACGCGTGCCTGAGGTCGCGGCACGGGCCGGCCCAGGGACGGCCCGATGGCCAGGTTTGGCTAGGTCTTCTGATGGTAAATGGAAATGGGCTGGGCTGGGATGGGCTGGGCCCAGAAGGAGATAACTAGTACTCCCTCCGATCCATATTACTTGTCATTGGATTGGATGTATTTAGTACTAAAACATGTCTAGATACATCTATTTCTACGATAATCCTAGGGAGTAGTAATTTGACATTTGAGACTATTAAAGGGCTCCCTTCGATCCACCGCCTGTCATCAGCTCGACGAAATGCTGCCTCGCATCCTCGCCGAGCGGGTCTTCTTTCGGCGAGTGGCAGCCATGGGGCGCCGCGTTCAGGGAGCTCACCTGCGCGCGCGACAGGGCCTCCGCGTAGGCCGCCCACAGGGCCGCAATTTGCCGCACATGAACTACTGGATTGGTTAGGAGCGGCAGGTGAGGTGCTTGATCAAATGTTGGTAGGCAACTTTGCAAAAACATCATAATGCTCTCAAGTTTATTCATGATGTTTTGCCATTTTATTTCCTTTCTGATGCATTATTTGACTGCTGGGGTCTTGTTGTATATGGAACTAGTTGTCCACTTGAAGCATTATGTAGCAGCATAAGCACTGAAAAAATTATATCTACATTAACTATAAATAAATATAAATTATACCACTCCGAAACAAAGAGGTCTGTGCTGCCCTAAAATGTCTTCATGTTTTTTTTTGACGTCAAAGCAACAACAACAAGCTTGTTATCTTGACGGTGTCATTTTTTTGTTTGAAAATGGGCGCTTTATTATTAATCATAATGTTTACACCCAGCCTCTGTATAGTTAGGATGCACACAGCTGATAAACCACAGACACAGTGACCAGAACGAAAGTATCAACATTACAAGAATGATAAAAAAATGAAGAAACGCGTCGATCTATGGCAGATCTATCCGGAGGTCACGCTGCCATCCATGTCGGGAGAAAATATCCCTCGCCGTGGCCTCCAATCGCGTACACCCCTCCGCAAACAAGTCGCGAAACTCCATACGTTGGAGAGTAGTCTATGATCGGAGGATAGCCGTGGCTCGATAGATCACCTGAAGAAAAGAAGAAACAATGTTATTAAAAATCCTGTCATTTCTACATAGCCAAAGCGACCAAATAATGGCAAGCGCTCCCACCCTAAATAAAGTCCCATATTTATCGTCTATCCCGTGCAACCAATTACCAAATACGTTGGTAACCGAGCGTGGAGGAGATAAACCAGAGGCAACATGGATGATTGACCATATAGTACGAGCAAATTTACATTAAAAGAACAAATGCCGAATTGTCTCATTATGATGACAAAAAACACATTGTGTACTTTCATGCCAATTTCTCTTAACCAGATTATCTTTTGTAAGAATGACCCCTTTACGAAGATACCAAGTGAAAATCTTCATTTTAAGGGGTATTTTCATGTTCCAAATTTTAGAATTATCGACAACTGGAATATCAGGTTGGATCAGAGCTCTATATAATGAGTCAACAGTAAATTCACCACCCTCTAGTAATTTCCATTTGAACTCATCCACCCCCTCGGTCAGCTGTATCGTGGATAATCGTACTAGAAGATTATTCCACGATACAAGTCTAGGTCCCAAGAGACTTCGTCTGAAAGACACATTAAGAGGATTTGATCCCAATATAGTGGAAAGGGTATCTCTTTTGTGCCTAACAATCGAGTATAGAGCTGGGTATTGTTCGCGAAGCGAAGTTTGGCCAAGCCATTTATCTTCTCAGAACCTAACCTGTGATCCATCCTTAATATTGAAAACATCAAAACGGAAGAAATGTTTTTTGGACGCCATTAGTCCAGCCCAAAAATGTGAATCACCAGGTTTCCAAACCACTTGAGATACAACTTTGGAACCAACATATTTCCTCCATAGAATGGTTTGCCAAACACCATCTTCAGATAGTAGTTTGAAAAGCCATTTACCAAGAAGCGCGGTGTTTTTGACTTGCAAATCATGTATGCCCAGTCCACCATATTCTTTTGGTCGGCAAACCACATTCTATTTAGTCAGTCGATATTTCTTTTGTTCACTATCCCCTTGCTAAAATAATCTTGATGGGAAATAATCCACTTTCTTCAAGACACCTTTAGGCAATTGGAAAAACGAGATCATATACAGTACCATGTTGGTGAGTACTGAATTTATGAGAACTAGTCTTCTTCCAAGGGATAGTAATTTTCCTTTCCAACTATTAAGACGATTTTGGAGTCTTTCCTCAACGATTTTCCATTCAGCAATCATGAGACGCCGATAGTGGATCGATATTCCCAGATAGTTGATTGGAAATTGCCCCTGACTACAGCTGAAAAGTTCAGCATATAGGTGGGCCTCGTTTTGAGCCTCGCCAAAACAATACAAATCACTTTTATGGAAGTTAATTTTCAATCCAGATAGTTGCTCAAATACTGATAATATTAATTTCAGATTCTTAGCTTTCTCCAAATCATGTTCCATAAATAAGATTGTATCGTCAGCATATTGAAGAATAGATAGACCACCATCAACCAAATGAGGAACCAATCCTTCAATTTGGCCACCAGGCTTAGCTCTCTCGATAAGGATAGCCAACATATCAGCCACTATGTTAAATAGTATAGGCGATAATGGATCCCCTTGTCTTAGCCTTTTTTTAGTCTAGAAGTATTTGCCAGTGTCATCATTGACATTAATGGCAACACTACCACCCGCCACAAAAGACTGTACGAGAGCACACCACTCCTCCGAAAAACCTTTCATACGAAGTGTTCGCTGAAGGAAAGACCAATTAACTTTATCGTAAGCCTTCTCAAAGTCAATTTTGAACAATACACCGTTCAACTTCTTTGAGTGTAGTTCATGAACTGTTTCATGCAAGGTTACTACCCCATCTAGGATATTTCTTCCTTGCATGAAAGCAGTTTGAGATGGGCTTATAACATGGTCAGCAACCGAATTTAGTCTAATCGTAGCAACTTTAGTGAAAATTTTAAAACTAACATTAAGAAGGCAGATTGGACGATATTGTTGTATTCGTTCTGCATTATTAACCTTACGAAGTAAAATTATGTTAACAAAGTTTAGTCTAAAAAGGTCTAGCTGCCCGGCATGTAGGAACACAAACAATTGCATAAGGTCCTCCTTGATAACTTTTCAGAACTTTTGGTAAAATTCTGCTGGAAAACCATCAGGTCCAGGCGCCTTGTTATGTTCCATCTGAAAAACGGCTTTCTTAACCTCATCCTCCGTATACGGGGCGGTGAGAAAGTTGTTTTCCAGAACAGAAACCTGAGGAATATCTGCAGTTTGGGACTCATCCAACGAAAAGGAATTCTCTGGCGGTGCCCCCAAAAAAGATTTATAATAACTAGTAATATACGATTTAAGTTGCTCCTGCCCCTCAATCATACCTTCATCCTGGATAAGAGAGTGAATAAGTTTCTTCTTATGCTTTCCATTAGCCACAACATGGAAGTATCTTGTGTTCGCGTCTCCTTCCAGAATGAATCTCGCTTTAGAGCGTTGGTACCATTTGAGTTCCTCCTCGCGAAGTAGTCTGGCAATTTCTACATTTGATTGGTTTTTAAGCTCAGTCTCTTGTGCAGATAAAAGCCTGACTTCTGTAGAAGCCTCCAAATTATTAATAAAAGATGATAGGCGTATTTTCTCCTTTTTAAGGATTCCAGCAGTATGTCGAGCACAACCACGAAGAAATTTGCGTAAGGCACGCATTTTGTTGTTCCATCGTTGTATAGGCGTTTGACCACTAACAGGTTTCTCCCAAATAGCCTTCACCAAGTCCTGGAACCCATCGCGTTCTATCCATCCAAGTTCAAATTTGAAATTATGTTTGGATTTTCGTGGTGGTGTTCCAACAGACAATAAAATAGGAGCATGATCCGATAAAGCCTCAATACGTTCGAGGGCACGAACAGTTACCATAGAGAATTTATCTTCCCATTCGGTATCCATAAGCACCCTATCCAGTTTTTCATATGTAGGCTCGGAAAGACTATTAGCCCAAGTAAACTGTCTTCCAATCATTGTAACCTCTCTTAAATCCAAGCTTTCTATGACAGCATTGAACATGAAAGGCCAATGATCATCGAAACGGCCCCGCCTTTTCTCGTGAGGGAATCTGAGTAAGTTGAAGTCTCCGCCTATAAGAATAGGATACGGATTATCCTTAGTCAGGTTTACCAACTCACGTAAAAAGTTCGCCTTAAAAACCTCCTGGGCAGCCCCGTATACGACGACTAGAGACCATAGAAAGTCATCAGCCTTGTTACGGATATGGAGTTTAATAAAAAAATCTCCAACCGAACTAGCTAGGACTTCCATAGTCTCATTTCGGACACCCAACAGGATTCCTCCGGATCGACCCCGCGGCGGCCGCGATACCCACGTAAACTCTACTCCACCAGAAAGGCGATTGAGTTGAGTTTGTGAGAAATCGCGTCTGCCAGTTTCGGAAATACCCAAAAAATCCAAATTATGATCTCTCACACAATCAGCAAAGAACAAATATTTAGCCAAGTCACGAAGACCTCTGCTATTTGAGAACATGCCATTCATTGAGAAACAATAGGGGATTTGGATACACGAGACCTCTTACGAGATTTGTGGCCCTTCGATTTTCGACCAGAAGCTGTAAGCTCAAATAATAAGCCCAGTTCAGTCTCATCGAAGCCCACCTCTGAAACTTCACCAACTAACTGAGAAAGAAGTTGACCATCTATTGTGGCATGCAACTCCTCCTCCTCGATCAGTGAAGGCTCAGAAACAACATGAGTCTTCGGAGTAACCGTTAAACGGTCAACCTCCATACATCTCAAAATAGAACTAGAGAAAGAAACATCCTTAATAGATCTACCCATACAAACTCCTACATTAGTCAGCTTATCAACAATAGACGAATTGGAGAAAGAAAGGAAGGACTTTGTAGAATTCATTATACCTTGCGAGTCGAGGTTCTTCTCCGCTTTCCTCCGCATGGCCTTGACCATCGAATCCTCATCCGTGGATGACGCCCCAGAGGCGTCGAGACCATGCCTAGAGCTCCTCCGCGCCGAAGTCAGTAGTCCGCCACCACCAAGGGACGGGCCCGACGGAGCCCGGGCAAACCATCCCCTAAGTGAATCCCGGTCCTGGCCAAGCCGCCGTCATGACCCGGCTGCCCCTCCTAGGCAGCAAGACCACGACCAACATCCAGCGGCCCTCCAACAGCATCGCCAGGCAGCAGCTCAGCTCGGGTTGTCGAAAGCCCCAGCTCCCCAATCAACCCGAGGCCGCCCGCCTGGATCGAAGAGGAGCTGGGCCGCACGTCCTCGTCCACGGTGGGCGAGGTCGGAGAAGTGCCGCGGTCGACCAGCCCCTCCTGGGCCAGTCCCCGCGCCGAGGCCCCAAGAACCACCTCCTGAAGCACAGGCTCCAACACCGGTCCCTCCCGGCAAGGAATAGAACGGCCCAGAACATTAGGTCTGCAGCGAGCAGGTGACGCCGACCGTGGTGTAGTCTGAGTCCCAACAGAAGCCACCCGCAAAGCATCCTGCAGCTGAGAAGGAGAGACTCGAGGTGAAGCCAAAGCAGGTGTGACACCGCGAAGAGGAGAGCCCACCGGAAGCGACTCAAGAATCTCCTTGCCCCGCAGCGTAGCGGGAAAGGGATTAAAAGGAGTGACCACGATCAGACGGGAAGAATCATGCGCCAACAGCTATGCCCTCTGAATGGAGTATGGTGGCATCGATCCCCCCTGACTAGGCTGGGCTGAAGCAGAGCCGTCCCCAACATCCTGTAAACCACTGGTCGAATCAGACAAATCCATAACATTATCAGGACCCTTTCCATTTGTATCATCATCCTGGTCCTCGTCCCTCTTCCTCCAAAGGAAAGGAACGAACTCCGGCTCTGGGACATAACCTGCACGCTCCAACCGGAAACGAAGCTCATAGGCCTTAAGCTTAACCACAACATCCGACTTAAGGTAATGACCCAAAGCATCACTAAGCTGCGAGAAAACTGATGTATCAGTCATAACCACCAGGATCCGAACGACTCCACGCCACCGCAAACTGAACAAGTCAA
The DNA here is from genome assembly GCA_916181665.1 of Avena sativa. Classification (NCBI taxonomy): domain Eukaryota; kingdom Viridiplantae; phylum Streptophyta; class Magnoliopsida; order Poales; family Poaceae; genus Avena; species Avena sativa. The sequence continues at coordinate 430,700,537 of OV702296.1, forward strand.
CATCCAGCGTAATCCCCATGAGTCCTCCAACAACCCATAGACCCCAGAAAGAACGCAAAGAATGAGGAACCCCCTCAACATGCAGCCACACCTGCTTGAGCTCAAACTTATGTGGCACCTCCATCGTACGAAAAATTGAGAAAGCCAACTGAGAATTGCCCTGAGGCACAGACACCTAAATCCCATCCACCCTGTCCAGATCCTCAAACGACGGGAAGCTCACAAGGAAGGCTGCCTCGCCATGCGATAAGGCCTCCCACTTCCACTGATCACGCACCGGACATCTCCTAGGAATCTGTTGCCGAACAACATCTGCCGTCACCATCTGTCCGGTCACACTCACAAGAGCTATGGGAGACTGAGAATTCCCAAGATGATCACGCACCACATTATCAGGAATCTGAGAAAACAAGGTCCTCTCATTGCCAATACCGGCCATGTACGGAGTTGGTCGCGGTTGCTTGAGAATAGGGCACCTCATGGTGGGATGAGCGGAACCATCACAAATATAACAGTAGTGAGCCACCTTACAATCCTTAGTCGCATGAGTACTGACCGCGCACTTCCAGCAGCGCACAGCCTTCACATTTTTCTTACCCACAACAGCAGAACCCGGTGCACCAGGAACAACCTTCGAAGTGGCGACCATCGGCACAGCAGTATCAACGGTCCCTGCACACCATACAGGTATGGCCCATGTTGCCCTGATGTCAGGAAGAGAACACCCGCTGCCACAGCGGGATACCCATACTGTCCAACTGACTGCTGGTGAAACTGCGGCTGATACTGAGTAGACTGCAAGGCCGACTGTTGATCCATTTGCGGCTTCTTCTTCTTCGTCTTCTGCTTGGACCCCGTTGCACCCGCCACTCCAGCCCCAACATTAAACGCCTGGGGCGCCGGAGCTTGAGGATACAATGCTTGCGTTGGCATCGTGGCACCACTCGACGGCTGACCGCGAAACGGAGGCTGCAGTGGCTGCTGACCGAAAGGCAGAAATGGAGGCCTCGCACCCATCCCCCGTCTGGAAGGCTCCCGGCGGTGGCATCGCCGGGGGGCCCGAGAAAGGCGGCGGTCCATGTCCGAAGTGGCCAGCCATCGGGACCTGTCCAGCCGGCGTAGGGCGGACTCCTGGCGCCTGACCCCGGAAGGGCCACGCGAAGTGGGGGGCGGCGGCCGGCACGGACCCGGCTGCCCTCGGCGGAGGCGGAGTAGAAGCACGAGGAGGATGCAACGCAAGGGCCGGCGCCGCCCCAGGCGAAGGCGCAGAGTTGCGAGGATTCGGCACGGCCATCGGAGCCGGACCGAGAAGGACCTGAGAGAAGGAGCGTTGGCGAGTCGATGGCGCGAGATGCGATGGCGGCGGTGACAGAGACGATCGAGAGACGAGGCTGGGCGATGGCGATACGTGAGGAGGCGGTAATTGTGGCGAGAACAGAGGAGTCCGAGGCGGACATACGCGTGACCCAGCCAGACCGAGACGTCTTGCTATCGCACGCCAACTTCCTGCCTCGTGAGCCGAATCGGTGGCCCCACCACCCTCCACGTCAACCGCCACCTCCCCGCCTGTACCAGAGCGCCGCGGAGAAAATGGATCGGTCCCATCACGATCTCCCCCGACCACCCCTCGACCGGCCGGCAAAAAATCCCCAAGGAGCGGCGGCGCGGAAGCCCTGCGCGGCGGCAGAGGCCCTTTCCAGGGTCTAACGGCCAGTCCCCGGCGTAGGATGAACCCCACCGGCGACGCCACCGGACCTCTCCGGCCCACCGGCGAGGACGAGGGTCGGCAAGGCGGCGATGAGCTTCTTGGCGGTGAGGATGGGGAACCCTTCTCCCAGAACCGGGAGGCCCGCGTCGGATAGCCAATCTCCTTGACGGGTGTCATACCGGGGTCATTCTACGAACGGCTCTTTACTTCGGGCTCCTTGCATCTTGTTTGCTCGTCCAACAGTTTGCATTGGCTCTCAAAGGTGCGATTTTGGTAGTTCTCCATGGGTCGATACGGTACATACATTACTCCTTGACTATGTAAGCAAAATCTTACCTTTTTACAGGCCCCTGGAGATCTAACGAGGAACCATATTCCGGCATATGACATCGATGGGCATGTCAGGCGTGATAGGCTCCCTATGGTCCTCAACGCTTAAGCAAAACAGTTCAGAAAAGATTTTACACTTTTCCTAGAGCTGAGGGCCAAAGAATTGGTCCAGGGAGGCCGAATGATTGTGTCTCTCATTAGGCGTTCTAATGTAATCACTACCAGATTCTTTTACATTTCGGAATTAAGTTGTCTATGAGATTCTAAGTGTCATGGTTTTGGAGGTACTTTTATTTACTTTTGAAGCATATATAGCGAGTTATCTTTTGCAATCAAACATGCGACCATGTGACCTTCGGACCTTATGGTTTGATTGACAGGGTGTGATTGACAAAGCAAAGTATGATTCTTTCTACATGCCTGAATATTCACCTTCCAGCGAAGAGTTGATGGAGATAATCCAAGAAGAGGGCTCCTTTTCAATCACGGATATGCGCGTGCATGACCCTACAACCGGTTCGATCAACACCCCAAGCAGGTTTTTGAATTTGGTGAGATCTATATTTGAGCCAGTATTAGTTCAACATTTTGGAGATGTTATGGATGAATTCGTGAGGATCGGGGAGCGTCGCTGGAGCCTTGAGGGCAGCTTGCAAGAGGAGCATTCCAGAAGCCATGTCGCTACGCTGGTCGTATCCCTTCCTTTGCTACAGTGATCAGGTGCCTACCTGAAGGTACACCACATTTGATGAGAATTAACTATTGCTTTCTCTTAGGCAATAGTGTGTGCCCACTTCATTTTGTAAACTAGATTTTGTGGCGTTATGCGAAGTATCATTCATATCGATTCGGACCTCACACTACAGGAATGGCGTGGTGCGCCGACGGCCGGTCTCTACGCTGACGACCAATTGTCGGGGCCGTCGGTGTAGCACCGGGCCAGGCTAGCCCCGCTTCCGAGCCCTCAGCGTAGCCTCGCCGTCGGCGGTGGTCCTCGGCGTACACAGGCCTTCGGCGTACGGTGTGTCCGCGTGGCACTTGCCGGCCTGGCTGGGACGGATCCCTAACGGCGCCATCAATATGCCGAGGGTGACCGTCGGCGTAGCGCTGTACATTTTTTTATTCATACGCCGAGGGTGACCGTCGGCGTACCGTCGTACATTTTTATTTATTTTTTCTACCCAATTATAAATTTATTTTATATTTTTATTTATTTATTAGTATCAATTATTTAGGTTCTATTTTATCAATTGGACGGATTCGTAGCCTCCAAATAATAGTCTCCACGCCCACATGAAATGTCGAATCTTCTCACACCTTGAAAAATTTACATGTGTGTGAAATTTATATATCACACTTTTAGTGAAGTTGTTCAGAGATTCAATCCTTATCACTAGGGGGTAGACGATCCGAGGCCCACATATTAGGGTTCCGCGGCAAACCGCGCTCCGGGGCGTAGGAAACCCTCAAGAACTTGCATGTGGCCCTAGCACATGCATGGAGGTGTGGTGTTGTGTTGAAACATGCAAAACCTAGCCCCTAGGTTGCATGGATGTGTCCCCCTTCGCATGCATGCGCTGTAACCTAAAAGGGAAGATTCTGGACTTATATAAGGGGGAAACTCCCCGTTCCGGTGAAACTGGGTAGGATACTGCCGCACCTTGTGAACCAACATGGTTTTACATCATCATATGACCTAAACAAACACAAAACAAAAGAGAGCTACGCCGGGCTACCCCTGTCAGAGGAACGTCTAGGGGGTAGACGATCCGAGGCCCATAGATCAGGGTTCCGCTGCAAACCGCGCTATGGGCGTAGGAAACCCTCAAAAACTTGCATGTGGCCCTAGCACATGCATGGAGGTGTGGTGTTGTGTTGAAACATGCAAAACCTAGCCCCCGGGTTGCATGGATGTGTCCCCCTTCGCATGCATGCGCCGTAACCTAAAAGGGAAGGTTCTAGACTTATATAAGGGGGAAACTCCCCGTTCCGATGAAACCGGGTAGGATACTGCCGCACCTTGTGAACCAACATGGTTTTACATCATCATATAACCTAAACAAACACAAAACAAGAGAGAGCTACGCCGCCCTACCCCTGTCAGAGGAACGTCTAGGGGGTAGACGATCCGAGGCCCATAGATCAGGGTTCCGCTGCAAACCGCGCTCCGGGGCGTAGGAAACCCTCAAAAACTTGCATGTGGCCCTAGCACATGCATGGAGGTGTGGTGTTGTGTTGAAACATGCAAAACCTAGCCCCCGGGTTGCATGGATGTGTCCCCCTTCGCATGCATGCGCTGTAACCTAAAAGGGAAGGTTCTAGACTTATATAAGGGGGAAACTCCCCGTTCCGGTGAAACCGGGTAGGATACTGCCGCACCTTGTGAACCAACAAGGTTTTACATCATCATATGGCCTAAACAAACACAAAATAAGAGAGAGCTACACCGGGCTACCCCTGTCAGAGGAACGTCTAGGGGGTAGATGATCCGAGGCCCATAGATTAGGGTTCCGCGGCAAACCGCGCTCCGGGGCGTAGGAAACCCTCAAGAACTTGCATGTGGCCCTAGCACATGCATGGAGGTGTGGTGTTGTGTTGAAACATGCAAAACCTAGTCCCCGGGTTGCATGGATGTGTCCCCCTTCGCATGCATGCGCTGTAACCTAAAAGGGAAGGTTCTGGACTTATATAAGGGGGAAACTCCCCGTTCCGGTAAAACCGGGTAGGATACTGCCGCACCTTGTGAACCAACCTGGTTTTACATCATCATATGACCTAAACAAACATAAAACAAGAGAGAGCTACGCCGGGCTACCCATGTCAGAGGAACGTCTAGGGGGTAGACGATCCGAGGCCCATAGATCAGGGTTCCGCTGCAAACCGCGCTCCGGGGCGTAGAAAACCCTCAAGAACTTGCATGTGGCCCTAGCACATGCATGGAGGTGTGGAGTTGTGTTGAAACATGCAAAACCTAGTCCCCGGGTTGCATGGATGTGTCCCCCTTCGCATGCATGCGCTGTAACCTAAAAGGGAAGGTTCTGGACTTATATAAGGGGGAAACTCCCTGTTCCGGTGAAACCGGGTAGGATACTGCCGCACAATGAGCCAACATGGTTTTACATCATCATATGACCTAAACAAACACAAAACAAGAGAGAGATACGCCGGGCTACCCCTGTTAGAGAAACGTCTAGGGGGTAGACGATCCGAGGCCCATAGATCAGGGTTCCGCTGCAAACCGCGCTCCGGGGCGTAGGAAACCCTCAAGAACTTGCATGTGGCCCTAGCACATGCATGGAGGTGTGGTGTTGTGTTGAAACATGCAAAACCTAGTCCCCGGCTTGCATGGATGTGTCCCCCTTCGCATGCATACGCTGTAACCTAAAAGGGAAAGTTCTGGACTTATATAAGGGGGAAACTCCCTGTTCCGGGTAAACCGGGTAGGATGCTGCCGCACCTTGTGAACCAACATGGTTTTACATCATCATATGACCTAAACAAACACAAAACAATAGAGAGCTACGCCGAGTTACCCCTGTCAGAGGAACGTCTAGGGGGTAGACGATCCGAGGCCCATAGATCAGGGTTCCGCTGCAAACCGCGCTCCAGGGCGTTGGAAACCCTCAAGAACTTGCATGTGGCCCCAGCACATGCATGGAGGTATGGTGTTGTGTTGACACATGCAAAACCTAGCCCCCGGGTTGCATGGATGTGTCCCCCTTCGCATGCATGCGCTGTAACCTAAAAGGGAAGGTTCTAGACTTATATAAGGGGGAAACTCCCCGTTCCGGTGAAACCGGGTAGGATACTGCCGCACCTTGTGAACCCACATGGTTTTACATCATCATAAGACTTAAACAAACACAAAATTTGAGAGAGCTATGCCGGGCTACCCCTGTGAGAGGAACGTCTAGGGGGTAGACGATCCGAGGCCCATAGATCAGGGTTCCGCTGCAAACCTCGCTCTAGGGCGTAGGAAACCCTCAAGAACTTGCATGTGGCCGTAGCACGTGCATGGAGGTGTGGTGTTGTGTTGAAAGATGCAAAACCTAGTCCCCGGGTTGCATGGATGTGTCTCCCTTCGCATGCATGCGCTGTAACCTAAAAGGGAAGGTTCTGGACTTATATAAGGGGGAAACTCCCCGTTCCGGTGAAACCGGGTAGGATACTGCCGCACCTTGTGAACCAACATGGTTTTACATCATCATATGACCTAAAGAAACACAAAACAAGAGAGAGCTACGCCGGGCTACCCCTGTCAGTGGAACGTCTAGGGGGTAGACGATCCGAGGCCCACAGATCAGGGTTCCGCGGCAAACCATGCTCCGGGTCGTAGGAAACCCTCAAGAACTTGCATGTGGCCCTTGCACATGCATGGAGGTGTGGTGTTGTGTTGAAAGATGCAAAACCTAGTCCCCGGGTTGCATGAATGTGTCCCCCTTCGCATGCATGCGCTGTAACCTAAAAGGGAAGGTTCTGGACTTATATAAGGGGGAAACTCCCCGTTCCGGTGAAACCGGGTAGGATACTGCCGCACCTTGTGAACCAACATGGTTTTACATCATAATATGACCTAAACTAACACAAAACAAGAGAGAGCTACGTCGGGCTACCCCTGTCAGAGGAACGTCTAGGGGGTAGACAATCCGAGGCCCACAGATCAGGGTTCCGCTGCAAACCGTGCTCCGGGGCGTAGCAAACCCTCAAGAACTTGCATGTGTCCCTAGCACACACATGGAGGTGTGGTGTTGTGTTGAAACATGCAAAACCTATCCCCCGGGTTGCATGGATGTGTCCCCCTTCACATGCATGCGCTGTAACCTAAAAAGGAAGGTTCTGGACTTATATAAGGGGGAAACTCCCTGTTCCGGTGAAACCGGGTAGGATACTGCCACACCTTGTGAACCAACATGGTTTTACATCATCATATGACCTAAACAAACACAAAAAAAGAGAGAGCTATGTCGGGCTACCCCTGTCAGAGGAACGTCTAGGGGCTAGACGATCCGAGGCCCATAGATCAGGGTTCCGCTGCAAACCGCGCTCCGGGGCGTAGGAAACCCTCAAGAACTTTCATGTGGCCCTTGCACATGCATGGAGGTGTGGTGTTGTGTTGAAACATGCAAAACCTAGTCCCCGGGTTGCATGGATGTGTCTCCCTTCGCATGCATGCGCTGTAACCTAAAACGGAAGGTTCTGGACTTATATAAGGGGGAAACTCCTCGTTCCGGTGAAACCGGGTAGGATACTTCCGCACCTTGTGAACCAACATGGTTTTATATCATCATATGACCTAAACAAACACAAAACAAGAGAGAACTATGCCAGGCTACCCCTGTCAGAGGAACGTCTAGGGGGTAGACGATCCGAGGCCCATAGATCAGGGTTCCACTGCAAACCGCGCTCCGGGGCATAGGAAACCCTCAAGAACTTGCATGTGGCCCTAGCACATGCATGGAGGTGTGGTGTTGTGTTGAAACATGCAAAACCTGGCCCCCGGGTTGCATGGATGTGTCCCCCTTCGCATGCATGCGCTGTAACCTAAAAGGGAAGGTTCTAGACTTATATAAGGGGGAAACTCCCCGTTCCGGTGAAACCGGGTAGGATACTGCCGCACCTTGTGAACCAACATGGTTTTACATCATCATATGACCTAAACAAACACAAAACAAGAGAGATCTACGCCGGGCTACCCCTGTCAGAGGAACGTCTAGGGGGTAGACGATCCGAGGCCCATAGATCGGGGTTCCGCGACAAATCGCGCTCCGGGGCGTAGGAAACCCTCAAGAACTTGCATGTGGCCCTAGCACATGCATGGAGGTGTGGTGTTGTGTTGAAACATGCAAAACCTAGTCCCCGGGTTGCATGGATGTGTCCCCCTTCACATGCATGCGCTGTAACCTAAAAGGGAAGGTTCTGGACTTATATAAGGGGGAAACTCCCTGTTCCGGTGAAACCGGGTAGGATACTGCCGCACCTTGTGAACCATCATGGTTTTACATCATCATATGACCTAAACAAACACAAAACAAGAGAGAGCTATGCCGGGCTACCCCTGTCAGAGGAACATCTAGGGGGTAGACGATCCGAGGCCCATAGATCAGGGTTCCGCTGCAAACCGCGCTCCGGGGCATAGGAAACCCTCAAGAACTTGCATGTGTCCCTAGCACATGCATGGAGGTATGGTGTTGTGTTGAAACATGCAAAACCTAGCCCCCGGGTTGCATGGATGTGTCCCCCTTCGCATGCATGCGCTGTAACCTAAAAGGGAATGTTATAGACATATATAAGGGGGAAACTCCCTGTTCCGGTGAAACCGGGTAGGATACTGCCGAACCTTGTGAACCAACATGGTTTTACATCATCATATGACCTAAACAAACACAAAAAAGAGAGAGCTACGTCGGGCTACCCCTGCCAGAGGAACGTCTAGGGGGTAGACGATTCGAGGCCCATAGATCAGGGTTCCGCTGCAAACCGCGCTCCAGGGCGTAGGAAACCCTCAAGAACTTGCATGTGGCTCTAGCACATGCATGGAGGTGTGGTGCTGTGTTGACACATGCAAAACCTAGCCCCCGGGTTGCATGGATGTGTCCCCCTTCGCATGCATGCGCTGTAACCTAAAAGGGAAGGTTCTGGACTTATATAAGGGGGAAACTCCCCGTTCCGGTGAAACCGGGTAGGATACTGCCGCACCTTGTGAACCAACATGGTTTTACATCATCATATGACCTAAACAAACACAAAATAAGAGAGAGCTATGCCGGGCTACCTCTGTGAGAGGAACATCTAGGGGGTAGACGATCCGAGGCCCATAGATCAGGGTTTCGCTGCAAACCGCGCTCTGGGGCGTAGGAAACCCTCAAGAACTTGCATGTGGCCCTAGCACGTGCATGGAGGTGTGGTGTTGTGTTGAAAGATGCAAAACCTAGTCCCCAGGTTGCATGGATGAGTCTCCCTTCGCATGCATGCGCTGTAACCTAAAAGGGAAGGTTCTGGACTTATATAAGGGGGAAACTCCCTGTTCCGGTGAAACCGGGTAAGATACTGCCGCACCTTGTGAACCAACACGGTTTTACATCATCATATGACCTAAACAAACAAAAAACAAGAGAGAGTTACGCTGGGTTACCCCTGTCAGTGGAACGTCTAGGGGGTAGACGATCCGAGGCCCACAGATCAGGGTTCCGCGGCAAACCGTGCTCCGGGTCGTAGGAAACCCTCAAGAACTTGCATGTGGCCCTTGCACATGCATGGAGGTGTGGTGTTGTGTTGAAAGATGCAAAACCTAGTCCCCGGGTTGCATGAATGTGTCCCCCTTCGCATGCATGCGCTGTAACCTAAAAGGGAAGATTCTGGACTTATATAAGGGGGAAACTCCCCGTTACGGTGAAACCGGGTAGGATACTGCCGCACCTTGTGAACCAACATGGTTTTACATCATAATATGACCTAAACTAACACAAAACAAGAGAGAGCTACGTCGGGCTACCCCTGTCAGAGGAACGTCTAGGGGTAGACAATCCGAGGCCCACAGATCAGGGTTCCGCTGCAAACCGTGCTCCGGGGCGTAGCAAACCCTCAAGAACTTGCATGTGTCCCTAGCACACGCATGGAGGTGTGGTGTTGTGTTGAAAGATGCAAAACCTAGTCCCCAGGTTGCATGGATGAGTCTCCCTTCGCATGCATGCGCTGTAACCTAAAAGGGAAGGTTCTGGACTTATATAAGGGGGAAACTCCCTGTTCCGGTGAAACCGGGTAAGATACTGCCGCACCTTGTGAACCAACACGGTTTTACATCATCATATGACCTAAACAAACAAAAAACAAGAGAGAGTTACGCCGGGTTACCCCTGTCAGTGGAACGTCTAGGGGGTAGACGATCCGAGGCCCACAGATCAGGGTTCCGCGGCAAACCGTGCTCCGGGTCGTAGGAAACCCTCAAGAACTTGCATGTGGCCCTTGCACATGCATGGAGGTGTTGTGTTGTGTTGAAAGATGCAAAACCTAGTCCCCGGGTTGCATGAATGTGTCCCCCTTCGCATGCATGCGCTGTAACCTAAAAGGGAAGATTCTGGACTTATATAAGGGGGAAACTCCCCGTTACGGTGAAACCGGGTAGGATACTGCCGCACCTTGTGAACCAACATGGTTTTACATCATAATATGACCTAAACTAACACAAAACAAGAGAGAGCTACGTCGGGCTACCCCTGTCAGAGGAACGTCTAGGGGTAGACAATCCGAGGCCCACAGATCAGGGTTCCGCTGCAAACCGTGCTCCGGGGCGTAGCAAACCCTCAAGAACTTGCATGTGTCCCTAGCACACGCATGGAGGTGTGGTGTTGTGTTGAAACATGCAAAACCTATCCCCCAGGTTGCATGGATGTGTCCCCCTTCACATGCATGCGCTGTAACCTAACAAGGAAGGTTCTGGACTTATATAAGGGGGAAACTCCCTGTTCCGGTGAAACCGGGTAGGATACTGCCGCACCTTGTGAACCAACATGGTTTTACATCATCATATGACCTAAACAAACACAAAACAAGAGAGAGCTATGTCGGGCTACCCCTGTCAGAGGAACGTCTAGGGGCTAGACGATCCGAGGCCCATAGATCAGGGTTCCGCTGCAAACCGCGCTCCGGGGCATAGGAAACCCTCAAGAACTTTCATGTGGCCCTTGCACATGCATGGAGGTGTGGTGCTGTGTTGAAACATGCAAAACCTAGTCCCCGGGTTGCATGGATGTGTCTCCCTTCGCATGCATGCGCTGTAACCTAAAAGGGAAGGTTCTGGACTTATATAAGGGGGAAACTCCTTGTTCCGGTGAAACCGGGTAGGATACTTCCGCACCTTGTGAACCAACATGGTTTTATATCATCATATGACCTAAACAAACACAAAACAAGAGAGAACTATGCCAGGCTACCCCTGTCAGAGGAACGTCTAGGGGGTAGACGATCCGAGGCCCATAGATCAGGGTTCCGCTGCAAACCGCGCTCCGGGGCATAGGAAACCCTCAAGAACTTGCATGTGGCCCTAGCACATGCATGGAGGTGTGTTCTTGTGTTGAAACATGCAAAACCTAGCCCCCGGGTTGCATGGATGTGTCCCCCTTCGCATGCATGCGCTGTAACCTAAAAGGGAAGGTTCTAGACTTATATAAGGGAGAAACTCCCCGTTCCGGTGAAACCGGGTAGGATACTGCCGCACCTTGTGAACCAACATGGTTTTACATCATCGTATGACCTAAACAAGCACAAAACAAGAGAGATCTATGCCGGGCTACCCCTGTCAGAGGAACGTCTAGGGGGTAGACGATCCGAGGCCCATAGATCGGGGTTCCGCGGCAAATCGCGCTCCGGGGCGTAGGAAACCCTCAAGAACTTGCATGTGGCCCTAGCACATGCATGGAGGTGTGGTGTTGTGTTGAAACATGCAAAACCTAGTCCCCGGGTTGCATGGATGTGTCCCCCTTCACATGCATGCGCTGTAACCTAAAAGGGAAGGTTCTGGACTTATATAAGGGGGAAACTCCCTGTTCCGGTGAAACCGGGTAGGATACTGCCGCACCTTGTGAACCATCATGGTTTTACATCATCATATGACCTAAACAAACACAAAACAAGAGAGAGCTATGCCGGGCTACCCCTGTCAGAGGAACATCTAGGGGGTAGACGATCCGAGGCCCATAGATCAGGGTTCCGCTACAAACCGCGCTCCGGGGCATAGGAAACCCTCAAGAACTTGCATGTGTCCCTAGCACATGCATGGAGGTATGGTGTTGTGTTGAAACATGCAAAACCTAGCCCCCGGGTTGCATGGATGTGTCCCCCTTCGCATGCATGCGCTGTAACCTAAAAGGGAAGGTTCTGGACTTATATAAGGGGGAAACTCCCTGTTCCGGTGAAACCGGGTAAGATACTGCCGCACCTTGTGAACCAACATGGTTTTACATCATCATATGACCTAAACAAACACAAAACAAGAGAGAGCTATGCCGGGCTACCCCTGTCAGTGGAACGTCTAGGGGGTAGACGATCCGAGGCCCACAGATCAGGGTTCCGCGGCAAACCACGCTCCGGGGCGTAGGAAACCCTCAAGAACTTGCATGTGGCCCATGCACATGCATGGAGGTGTGGTGTTGTGTTGAAAGATGCAAAACCTAGTCCCCGGGTTGCATGAATGTGTCCCCCTTCGCATGCATGCGCTGTAACCTAAAAGGGAAGGTTCTGAACTTATATAAGGGGGAAACTCCCCGTTCCGGCGAAACCGGGTAGGATACTGCCGCACCTTGTGAACCAACATGGATTTACATCATAATATGACCTAAACTAACACAAAACAAGAGATAGCTACGTCGGGCTACCCCTGTCAGAGGAACGTCTAGGGGTAGACAATCCGAGGCCCACAGATCAGGGTTCCGCTGCAAACCGTGCTTCGGGGGGTAGCAAACCCTCAAGAACTTGCATGTGTCCCTAGCACACGCATGGAGGTGTGGTGTTGTGTTGAAACATGCAAAACCTATCCCCCGGGTTGCATGGATGCGTCCCCCTTCACATGCATGCGCTGTAACCTAAAAGGGAAGGTTCTGGACTTATATAAGGGGGAAACTCCCTGTTCCGGTGAAACCGGGTAGGATACTGCCGCACCTTGTGAACCAACATGGTTTTACATCATCATATGACCTAAAAAAACACAAAACAAGAGAGAGCTACGTCGGGCTACCCCTGTGAGAGGAACGTCTAGGGGCTAGACGATCCGAGGCCCATAGATCAGGGTTCAACCACGCTCCGGGGCGTAGGAAACCCTCAAGAACTTTCATGTGGCCCTTGCACATGCATGGAGGTGTGGTGTTGTGTTGAAACATGCAAAACCTAGTCCCCGGGCTGCATGGATGTGTCTCCCTTCGCATACATGCGCTATAACCTAAAAGGGAAGGTTCTGGACTTATATAAGGGGAAACTCCCTGTTCCGGTGAAACCGGGTAGGATACTGCCGCACCTTGTGAACCAACATGGTTTTACATCATCATATGACCTAAACAAACACAAAACAAGAGAGAGCTATGTCGTGCTACCCCTGTCACAGGAACGTCTAGGGGGTAGACGATCCGAGGCCCATAGATCAGGGTTCCGCTGCAAACCGCGCTCCGGGGCGTAGGAAACCCTCAAGAACTTGCATGTGGCCCTAGCACATGCATGGAGGTGTGGTGTTGTGTTGAAACATGCAAAACCTAGCCCCCGGGTTGCATGGATGTGTCCCCCTTCGCATGCATGCGCTGTAACCTAAAAGGGAAGGTTCTAGACTTATATAAGGGGGAAACTCCCCGTTCCGGTGAAACCGGGTAGGATACTGCCGCACCTTGTGAACCAACATGGTTTTACATCCTCATATGACCTAAACAAACACAAAACAAGAGAGATCTACGCCGGGCTATCCCTGTCAGGGAACGTCTTGGGGGTAGACGATCCGAGGCCCATAGATCGGTGTTCCGCTGCAAACCGCGCTCCGGGGCGTAGGAAACCCTCAAGAACTTGCATGTGGCCCTAGCACATGCATGGAGGTATCGTGTTGTGTTGAAACATGAAAAACCTAGCCCCCGGGTTGCATGGATGTGTCCCCATTCGCATGCATGCGCTGAAACCTAAAAGGGAATGTTCTGGACTTATATAAGGGGGAACCTCCCCGTTCCGGTGAAACCGGGTAGGATACTGCCGCACCTTGTGAACCAACATGGTTTTACATCCTCATATGACCTAAACAAACACAAAACAAGAGAGAGCTACGCCGTGCTACCCCTGTCAGAGGAACATCTAGGGGGTAGACGATCCGAGGCCCATAGATCAGGGTTCCGCTGCAAACCGCGCTCCGGGGCGTAGGAAACCCTCAAGAACTTGCATGTGGGCCTAGCACATGCATGGAGGTATGGTGTTGTGTTGAAACATGCAAAACCTAGCCCCCGGGTTGCATGGATGTGTCCCCATTCGCATGCATGCGCTGTAACCTAAAAGGGAATGTTCTGGACTTAAATAAGGGGAACTCCCTGTTCCGGTAAAACCAGGTAGGATACTGCCGCACCTTGTGAATCAACATGGTTTTACATCATCATATGACCTAAACAAACACAAAACAAGAGAGAACTACGTCGGGCTACCCCTGTCAGAGGAACGTCTAGGGGGTAGACAATCCGAGGCCCACAGATTAGGGTTCCGCAGCAAACCGTGCTCCGGGGCGTAGCAAACCCTCAAGAACTTGCATGTGTCCCTAGCACACGCATGAGGTGTTGTGTTGTGTTGAAACATGCAAAACCTAGCCCCCGGGTTGCATGGATGTGTCCCCCTTCACATGCATGCGCTGTAACCTAAAAAGGAAGGTTCTGGACTTATATAAGGGGGAAACTCCCTGTTCCGGTGAAAGCGGGTAGGATACTGCCGCACCTTGTGAACCAACATGGTTTTACATCATCATATGACCTAAACAAACACAAAACAAGAGAGAGCTATGTCGGGCTACCCCTGTCAGAGGAACGTCTAGGGGGTAGACGATCCGAGGCCCATAGATCAGGGTTCCGCTGCAAACCGCGCTCCGGGGCATAGGAAACCCTCAAGAACTTGCATGTGGCCCTAGCACATGCATGGAGGTGTGGTGTTGTGTTGAAACATGCAAAACCTAGCCCCCGGGTTGCATGGATGTGTCCCCCTTCGCATGCATGCGCTGTAACCTAAAAGGGAAGGTTCTTTACTTATATAAGGGGGAAACTCCCTGTTCCGGTGAAACCGGGTAGGATACTGCCGCACCTTGTGAACCAACATGGTTTTACATCATCATATGACCTAAACGAACACAAAACAAGAGAGATCTACGCCGGGCTACCCCTGTCAGGGAACGTCTAGGGGGTAGACGATCCGAGGCCCATAGATCGGGGTTCCGCGGCAAATCGCGCTCCGGGGCATAGGAAACCTTCAAGAACTTGCATGTGGCCCTAGCACATGCATGGAGGTGTGGTGTTGTGTTGAAACATGCAAAACCTAGTCCCCGGGTTGCATGGATGTTCCCCCTTCACATGCATGCGCTGTAACCTAAAAGGGAAGGTTCTGGACTTATATAAGGGGGAACCTCCCTGTTCCGGTGAAACCGGGTAGGATACTGCCGCACCTTGTGAACCAACATGGTTTTACATCCTCATATGACCTAAACAAACAGAAAACAAGAGAGAGCTACGCCGTGCTACCCCTGTCAGAGGAACATCTAGGGGGTAGACGATCCGAGGCCCATAGATCAGGGTTCCGCTGCAAACCGCGCTCCGGGGCGTAGGAAACCCTCAAGAACTTGCATGTGGCCCTAGCACATGCATGGAGGTATGGTGTTGTGTTGAAACATGCAAAACCTAGTCCCCGGGTTGCATGGATGTGTCCCCATTCGCATGCATGCGCTGTAACCTAAAAAGGAAGGTTCTGGAATTATATAAGGGGGAAACTCCCTGTTCCGGTGAAACCGGGTAGGATACGGCCGCACCTTGTGAACCAACATGGTTTTACATCATCATATGACCTAAACAAACACAAAACAAGAGAGAGCTACGCCAGGCTACCCCTGTCAGAGGAACATCTAGGGGGTAGACGATCCGAGGCCCATAGATCAGGGTTCCGCTGCAAACCGCGCTCCAGGGCGTAGGAAACCCTCAAGAACTTGCATGTGTCCCTAGCACACGCATGGAGGTGTGGTGTTGTGTTGAAACATGCAAAACCTATCCCCCGGGTTGCATGGATGCGTCCCCCTTCACATGCATGCGCTGTAACCTAAAAAGGAAGGTTCTGAACTTATATAAGGGGGAAACTCCCTGTTCCGGTGAAACCGGGTAGGATACTGCCGCACCTTGTTAACCAACATGGTTTTACATCATCGTATGACCTAAACAAACACAAAACAAGAGAGAGCTATGTCGGGCTACCCCTGTCAGAGGAACATTAGGGGCTAGACGATCCGAGGCCCATAGATCAGGGTTCAACCGCGCTCCGGGGCGTAGGAAACCCTCAAGAACTTGCATGTGGCCCTAGCACATGCATGGAGGTGTGGTGTTGTGTTGAAACATGCAAAACCTAGCCCCCGGGCTGCATGGATGTGTCCCCTTCCCATGCATGCGCTGTAACCTAAAAGGGCAGGTTCTGGACTTATATAAGGGGGAAACTCCCCGTTCCGGTGAAACCAGGTAGGATACTGCCGCACCTTGTGAACCAACATGGTTTTACATCATCATATGACCTAAACAAACACAAAACAAGAGAGAGCTACGCCGGGCTACCCCTGTCACAGGAACGTCTAGGGGGTAGATAATCCGAGGCCCACAGATCAGGGTTCCGCTGCAAACCGTGCTCCGGGGCGTAGCAAACCCTCAAGAACTTGCATGTGTCCCTAGCACACGCATGGAGCTGTGGTGTTGTGTTGAAACATGCAAAACCTAGTCCCCGGGTTGCATGGATGTGTCCCCCTTCGCATGCATGCGCTGTAACGTAAAAAGGAAGGTTCTGGACTTATATAAGGGGGAAACTCCCTGTTCTGGTGAAACCGGGTAGGATACTGCCGCACCTTGTGAACCAACATGGTTTTACATCATCATATGACCTAAACAAACACAAAACAAGAGAGAGCTACGCCGGGCTACCCCTGTCAGAGGAACGTCTAGGGGGTAGACGATCCGAGGCCCATAGATCGGGGTTCCGCGGCAAATCGCGCTCCGGGGCGTAGGAAACCCTCAAGAACTTGCATGTGGCCCTAGCACATGCATGGAGGTGTGGTGTTGTGTTGAAACATGCAAAACCTAGTCCCCGGGTTGCATGGATGTGTCCCCCTTCGCATGCATGCGCTGTAACCTAAAAGGGAAGGTTCTGGATTATATAAGGGGGAAACTCCCTGTTCCGGTGAAACCGGGTAGGATACTGCCGCACCTTGTGAACCAACATGGTTTTACATCATCATATGACCTAAACAAACACAAAACAAGAGAGAGCTACGCCGGGCTACCCCTGTCAGAGGAACGTCTAGGGGGTAGACGATCCGAGGCCCATAGATCAGGGTTCAGCTGCAAACCGCGCTCCGGGCCGTAGGAAACCCTCAAGAACTTGCATGTGGCCCTAGCACATGCATGGAGGTGTGGTGTTGTGTTGAAACATGCAAAACCTAGCCCTCGGGTTGCATGGATGTGTCCCCCTTCGCATGCATGCGTTGTAACCTAAAAGGGAAGGTTCTAGACTTATATAAGGGGGAAACTCCCTGTTCCGGTGAAACCGGGTAGGATACTGCCGCATCTTGTGAACCAACATGGTTTTACATCATCATATGACCTAAACAAACAAAAAACAAGAGAGAGCTACGCCGGGCTACCCCTGTAAGAGGAACGTCTAGGGGGTAGACGATCCGAGGCCCATAGATTAGGGTTCCACGGCAAATCGCGCTCCAGGGCGTAGGAAACCCTCAAGAACTTGCATGTGGCCCTAGCACATGCATGGTGGTGTGGTGTTGTGTTGAGACATGCAAAACCTAGTCCCCGGGTTGCATGGATGTGTCCCCCTTCGCATGCATGCGCTGTAACCTAAAAGGGAAGGTTCTGGACTAATATAAGGGGGAAACTCCCTGTTCCGGTGAAACCGGGTAGGATACTGTCGCACCTTGTGAACCAACATGGTTTTACATCATCATATGACCTAAACAAACACAAAACAAGAGAGAGCTACGCCGGGCTACCCCTGTCAAAGGAACATCTAGGGGGTAGACGATCCGAGGCACATAGATTAGGGTTCCGCAGCAAACCGCGCTCCGGGGCGTAGGAAACCCTCAAGAACTTGTATGTGGCCCTAGCACATGCATGGAGGTGTTCTGTTGTGTTGTGTTGAAACATGCAAAACCTAGCCCCCGGGTTGCATGGATGTCTCCCCATTCGCATGCATGCGCTGTAACCTAAAAGGGAAGGTTCTGGACTTATATAAGGGGGAAACTCCCCGTTCCGGTGAAACCGAGTATGATACTGCCGCACCTTGTGAACCAACATGGTGTTACATCATCATATGATCTAAACAAACACAAAACAAGAGAGAGCTACGCCGGGCTACCCCTGTCAGAGGAACGTCTAGGGGGTAGACGATCCGAGGCCCATAGATCAGGGTTCCGCTGCAAACCGCGCTCCGGGGCGTAGGAAACCCTCAAGAACTTGCATGTGGCCCTAGCACATGCATGGATGTGTGGAGTTGTGTTGAAACATGCAAAACCTTGTCCCCGGGTTACATGGATGTGTCCCCCTTCGCATGCATGCGCTGTAACCTAAAAGGGAAGGTTATGGACTTATATAAGGGGGAAACTCCCTGTTCCGGTGAACCCGGGTAAGATACTGCCGCACCTTGTGAGCCAACATGGTTTTACATGATCATATGACCGAAACAAACAAAAAACAAGAGAGAGCTACGGCGGGTTACCCCTGTCAGAGGAACGTCTAGGGGGTAGACGATCCGAGGCCCATAGATCAGGGTTCCGCTGCAAACCGCGCTCCGTGGCGTAGGAAACCCTCAAGAACTTGCATGTATCCCTAACACATGCATGGAGGTGTGGTGTTGTGTTGGAACATGCAAAACCTAGCCCCCGGGTTGCATGGATGTCTCCCCCTTCGCATGCATGCGCTGTAACCTAAAAGGGAAGGTTCTGGACTTATATAAGGGGGAACTCCTTGTTCCGGTGAAACCGGGTAGGATACTGCCGCACCTTGTGAACCAACATGGTTTTACATCATCATATGACCTAAACAAACACAAAACAAGAGAGAGCTACGCCGGGCTACCCCTGTCAGAGGAACGTCTAGGGGGTAGACGATGCGAGGCCCATAGATGAGGGTTCCGCTGCAAACCGCGCTTCGGGGCGTAGGAAACCCTCAAGAACTTGCATGTAGCCCTAACACATACATGGAGGTGTGGTGTTGTGTTGAAACATGCAAAACCTAGCCCCTGGGTTGCATGGATGTCTCCCCCTTCGCATGCATGCAATGTAACCTAAAAGGGAAGGTTCTGGACTTATATAAGGGGGAAACTCCCCGTTCCGGTGAAACCGGGTAGGATAATGCCGCACCTTGTGAACCAACATGGTTTTACATCATCATATGACCTAAACAAACACAAAACAAGAGAGAGCTACGCCGGGCTACCCCTGTCAGAGAAACGTCTAGGGGGTAGACGATCCGAGGCCCATAGATCAGGGTTCCGCTGCAAACCGCGCTCCGGGGCGTAGGAAACCCTCAAGAACTTGCATGTGGCCCTAGCACACGCATGGAGGTGTGGTGTTGTGTGGAAACATGCAAAACCTAGCCCCCGGGTTGCATGGATGTGTCCCCCTTCGCATGCATGCGCTGTAACCTAAAAGGGAAGGTTCTGGACTTATATACGGGGGAAACTCCCTGTTCCGGTGAAACCGGGTAGGATACTGCCGCACCTTGTGAACCAACATGGTTTTACATGATCATATGACCTAAACAAACACAAAACAAGAGAGAGCTACGCCGGGCTACCCCTGTCAGAGGAACGTCTAGGGGGTAGACGATCCGAGGCCCATAGATGAGGGTTCCGCTGCAAACCGCGCTTCGGGGCGTAGGAAACCCTCAAGAACTTGCATGTGGCCCTAGCACATGCATGGAGGTGTGGTGTTGTGTTGAAACATGCAAAACCTAGTCCCCGGGTTGCATGGATGTGTCCCCCTTCGCATGCATGCGCTGTAACCTAAAAGGGAAGGTTCTGGACTTATATAAGGGGGAAACTCCCTGTTCCGGTGAAACCGGGTAGGATACTGCCGCACCTTGTGAACCAACATGGTTTTACATCATCATATGACCTAAACAAACACAAAACAAGAGAGAGCTACGCCGGGCTACCCCTGTCAGAGGAACGTCTAGGGGGTAGACGATCCGAGGCCCATAGATCAGGGTTCCGCTGCAAACCGCGCTCCGGGGTGTAGGAAACCCTCAAGAACTTGCATGTGGCCCTAGCACACGCATGGAGGTGTGGTGTTGTGTGGAAACATGCAAAACCTAGCCCCCGGGTTGCATGGATGTGTCCCCCTTCGCATGCATGCGCTGTAACCTAAAAGGGAAGGTTCTGGACTTATATACGGGGGAAACTCCCTGTTCCGGTGAAACCGGGTAGGATACTGCCGCACCTTGTGAACCAACATGGTTTTACATGATCATATGACCTAAACAAACACAAAACAAGAGAGAGCTACGCCGGGCTACCCCTGTCAGAGGAACGTCTAGGGGGTAGACGATCTGAGGCCCATAGATCAGGGTTCCGCTGCAAACCGCGCTCCGGGGCGTAGGAAACCCTCAAGAACTTGCATGTAGCCCTCACACATGCATGGAGGTGTGGTGTTGTGTTGAAACATGCAAAACCTAGCCCCCGGGTTGCATGGATGTCTCCCCCTTCGCATGCATGCGCTGTAACCTAAAAGGGAAGGTTCTGGAATAATATAAGGGGGAAACTCCCTGTTCCGGTGAAACCGGGTAGGATACTGCCGCACCTTGTGAACCAACATGGTTTTACATCATCATATGACCTAAACAAATACAAAACAAGAGAGAGCTACGCCTGGCTACCCCTGTCAGAGGAACGTCTAGGGGGTAGACGATCCGAGGCCCATAGATTAGGGTTCCGCAGCAAACCGCGCTCCGGGGCGTAGGAAACCCTCAAGAACTTGCATGTGGCCCTAGCACATTCATGGAGGTGTTGTGTTGTGTTGTGTTGAAACATGCAAAACCTAGCCCCCGGGTTGCATGGATGTGTCCCCCTACGCATGCATGCTGTAACGTAAAAAGGAAGGTTCTGGACTTATATAAGGGGGAAACTCCCTGTTCCGGTGAAACCGGGTAGGATACTGCCGAACCTTGTGAACCAACATGGTTTTACATCATCATATGACCTAAACAAACACAAAACAAGAGAGAGCTATGCCGGGCTACCCCTGTCAGAGGAACGTCTAGGGGGTAGACGATCCGAGGCCCATAGATCGGGGTTCCGCGGCAAATCGCGCTCCGGGGCGTAGGAAACCCTCAAGAACTTGCATGTGGCCCTAGCACATGCATGGAGGTGTGGTGTTGTGTTGAAACATGCAAAACCTAGTCCCCGGGTTGCATGAATGTGTCCCCCTTCGCATGCATGCGCTGTAACCTAAAAGGGAAGGTTCTAGACTTAAATAAGGGGAACTCCCTGTTCCGGTGAAACCAGGTAGGATACTGCCGCACCTTGTGAACCAACATGGTTTTACATCATCATATGACCTAAACAAACACAAAACAAGAGAGAGCTACGCCGGGCTACCCCTGTCAGAGGAACGTCTAGGGGGTAGACGATCCGAGGCCCATAGATCAGGGTTCCGCTGCAAACCGCGCTCCGGGGCGTAGGAAACCCTCAAGAATTTGGATGTGGCCCTAGCACATGCATGGAGGTGTGGTGTTGTGTTGAAACATGCAAAACCTAGCCCCGGGTTGCATGGATGTGTCCCCATTCGCATGCATGCGCTGTAACCTAAAAGGGAAGGTTCTGGACTTATATAAGGGGGAAACTCCCCGTTCTGGTGAAACCAGGTAGCATACTGCCGCACCTTGTGAACCAACATTGTTTTACATCATCATATGACCTAAACAAACACGAAACAAGAGAGAGCTACGCCGGGCTACCCCTGTCAGAGGAACGTCTAGTGGGTAGACGATCCGAGGCCCATAGATTAGGGTTCCGCTGCAAACCGCGCTCCGGGGCGTAGGAAACCCTCAAGAACTTGCATGTGGGCCTAGCACAGGCATGGAGGTGTGGAGTTGTGTTGAAATATGCAAAACCTAGCCCCCGGGTTGCATGGATGTGTCCCCCTTCGAATGCAATCGCTGTAACCTAAAAGGGAAGGTTCTAGACTTATATAAGGGGGAAACTCCCTGTTCCGGTGAAACCGGGTAGGATACTGCCGCACCTTGTGAACCAACACGGTTTTACATCATCATATGACCTAATCAAACACAAAACAAGAGAGAGCTACGCCGGGCTACCCCTGTCAGAGGAACGTATAGGGGGTAGACGATCCGAGGCCCATAGATCAGGGTTCAGCTGCAAACCGGGCTCCAGGGCGTAGGAAACCCTCAAGAACTTGCATGTGGCCCTAGCACATGCATGGAGGTGTGGTGTTGTGTTGAAACATGCAAAACCTAGCCCTCGGGTTGCATGGATGTGTCCCCCTTCGCATGCATGCGGTGTAACCTAAAAGGGAAGGTTCTAAACTTATATAAGGGGGAAACTCCCTGTTCCGGTGAAACCGGGTAGGATACTGCCGCATCTTGTGAACCAACATGGTTTTACATCATCATATGACCTAAACAAACAAAAAACAAGAGAGAGCTACGCCGGGCTACCCCTGTAAGAGGAACGTCTAGGGGGTAGACGATCCGAGGCCCATAGATTAGGGTTCCACGGCAAACCGTGCTCCGGGGCATAGCAAACCCTCAAGAACTTGCATGTGTTCCTAGCACACGCATGGAGGTGTGGTGTTTTGTTGAAACATGCAAAACCTAGTCCCCGGGTTGCATGGATGTGTCCCCCTTCGCATGCATGCGCTGTAACCTAAAAAGGAAGGTTCTGGAATTATATAAGGGGGAAACTCCCTGTTCCGGTGAAACCGGGTAGGATACTGCCGCACCTTCTGAACCAACATGGTTTTACATCATCATATGACCTAAACAAACACAAAACAAGAGAGAGCTATGTCGGGCTACCGCTGTCAGAGGAACGTCTAGGGGGTAGACGATCCGAGGCCCATAGATCAGGGTTCCGCTGCAAACCGCGCTCCGGGGCGTAGGAAACCCTCAAGAACTTGCATGTGGCCCTTGCACATGCATGGAGGTGTGGTGTTGTGTTGAAACATGCAAAACCTAGCCCCCGGGTTGCATGGATGTGTCCCCCTTCGCATGCATGCGCTGTAACCTAAAAGGGAAGGTTCTAGACTTATATAAGGGGGAAACTCCCTGTTCCGGTGAAACCGGGTAGGATACTGCCGCACCTTGTGAACCAACATGGTTTTACATCATCATATGACCTAAACAAACACAAAACAAGAGAGAGCTACGCCGGGCTACCCCTGTCAGTGGAACGTCTAGGGGGTAGACGATCCGAGGCCCATAGATCAGGGTTCCGCTGCAAACCGCGCTCCGGGGCGTAGGAAACCCTAAAGAACTTGCATGTGGACCTAGCACATGCATGGAGGTATGGTGTTGTGTTGAAACATGCAAAACCTAGTCCCCGGGTTGCATGGATGTGTCCCCATTCGCATGCATGCGCTGTAACCTAAAAAGGAAGGTTCTGGAATTATATAAGGGGGAAACTCCCTGTTCCGGTGAAACCGGGTAGGATACGGCCGCACCTTGTGAACCAACATGGTTTTACATCATCATATGACCTAAACAAACACAAAACAAGAGAGAGCTACGCCAGGCTACCCCTGTCAGAGGAACATCTAGGGGGTAGACGATCCGAGGCCCATAGATCAGGGTACCACTGCAAACCGCGCTCCAGGGCGTAGGAAACCCTCAAGAACTTGCATGTGTCCCTAGCACACGCATGGAGGTGTGGTGTTGTGTTGAAACATGCAAAACCTATCCCCCGGGTTGCATGGATGCGTCCCCCTTCACATGCATGCGCTGTAACCTAAAAAGGAAGGTTCTGGACTTATATAAGGGGGAAACTCCCTGTTCCGGTGAAACCGGGTAGGATACTGCCGCACCTTGTGAACCAACATGGTTTTACATCATCGTATGACCTAAACAAACACAAAACAAGAGAGAGCTATGTCGGGCTACCCCTGTCAGAGGAACGTTAGGGGCTAGACGATCCGAGGCCCATAGATCAGGGTTCAACCGCGCTCCGGGGCGTAGGAAACCCTCAAGAACTTGCATGTGGCCCTAGCACATGCATGGAGGTGTGGTGTTGTGTTGAAACATGCAAAACCTAGCCCCCGGGCTGCATGGATGTGTCCCCTTCCCATGCATGCGCTGTAACCTAAAAGGGCAGGTTCTGGACTTATATAAGGGGGAAACTCCCCGTTCCGGTGAAACCAGGTAGGATACTGCCGCACCTTGTGAACCAACATAGTTTTACATCATCATATGACCTAAACAAACACAAAACAAGAGAGAGCTACGCCGGGCTACCCCTGTCACAGGAACGTCTAGGGGGTAGATAATCCGAGGCCCACAGATCAGGGTTCCGCTGCAAACCGTGCTCCGGGGCGTAGCAAACCCTCAAGAACTTGCATGTGTCCCTAGCACACGCATGGAGCTGTGGTGTTGTGTTGAAACATGCAAAACCTAGTCCCCGGGTTGCATGGATGTGTCCCCCTTCGCATGCATGCGCTGTAACGTAAAAAGGAAGGTTCTGGACTTATACAAGGGGGAAACTCCCTGTTCTGGTGAAACCGGGTAGGATACTGCCGCACCTTGTGAACCAACATGGTTTTACATCATCATATGACCTAAACAAACACAAAACAAGAGAGAGCTACGCCGGGCTACCCCTGTCAGAGGAACGTCTAGGGGGTAGACGATCCGAGGCCCATAGATCGGGGTTCCGCGGCAAATCGCGCTCCGGGGCGTAGGAAACCCTCAAGAACTTGCATGTGGCCCTAGCACATGCATGGAGGTGTGGTGTTGTGTTGAAACATGCAAAACCTAGTCCCCGGGTTGCATGGATGTGTCCCCCTTCGCATGCATGCGCTGTAACCTAAAAGGGAAGGT
Source organism: Avena sativa (assembly GCA_916181665.1). Lineage (NCBI taxonomy): Eukaryota > Viridiplantae > Streptophyta > Magnoliopsida > Poales > Poaceae > Avena > Avena sativa. The sequence goes on from OV702296.1 coordinate 430,725,377, forward strand.
TCTGGACTTATATAAGGGGGAAACTCCCTGTTCCGGTGAAACCGGGTAGGATACTGCCGCACCTTGTGAACCAACATGGTTTTACATCATCAGATGACCTAAACAAACACAAAACAAGAGAGAGCTACGCCGGGCTACCCCTGTCAGAGGAACGTCTAGGGGGTAGACGATCCGAGGCCCATAGATCAGGGTTCCGCTGCAAACCGCGCTCCGGGGCGTAGGAAACCCTCAAGAACTTGGATGTGGCCCTAGCACATGCATGGAGGTGTGGTGTTGTGTTGAAACATGCAAAACCTAGCCCCGGGTTGCATGGATGTGTCCCCATTCGCATGCATGCGCTGTAACCTAAAAGGGAAGGTTCTGGACTTATATAAGGGGGAAACTCCCCGTTCTGGTGAAACCAGGTAGCATACTGCCGCACCTTGTGAACCAACATTGTTTTACATCATCATATGACCTAAAAAAACACGAAACAAGAGAGAGCTACGCCGGGCTACCCCTGTCAGAGGAACGTCTAGGGGGTAGACGATCCGAGGCCCATAGATCAGGGTTCCGCTGCAAACCGCGCTCCGGGGCGTAGGAAACCCTCAAGAACTTGCATGTGGCCCTAGCACATGCATGGAGGTGTGGAGTTGTGTTGAAATATGCAAAACCTAGCCCCCGGGTTGCATGGATGTGTCCCCCTTCGAATGCAATCGCTGTAACCTAAAAGGGAAGGTTCTAGACTTATATAAGGGGGAAACTCCCTGTTCCGGTGAAACCGGGTAGGATACTGCCGCACCTTGTGAACCAACACGGTTTTACATCATCATATGACCTAATCAAACACAAAACAAGAGAGAGCTACGCCGGGCTACCCTTGTCAGAGGAACGTATAGGGGGTAGACGATCCGAGGCCCATAGATCAGGGTTCAGCTGCAAACCGCGCTCCGGGCCGTAGGAAACCCTCAAGAACTTGCATGTGGCCCTAGCACATGCATGGAGGTGTGGTGTTGTGTTGAAACATGCAAAACCTAGCCCTCGGGTTGCATGGATGTGTCCCCCTTCGCATGCATGCGTTGTAACCTAAAAGGGAAGGTTCTAGACTTATATAAGGGGGAAACTCCCTGTTCCGGTGAAACCGGGTAGGATACTGCCGCATCTTGTGAACCAACATGGTTTTACATCATCATATGACCTAAACAAACAAAAAACAAGAGAGAGCTACGCCGGGCTACCCCTGTAAGAGGAACGTCTAGGGGGTAGACGATCCGAGGCCCATAGATTAGGGTTCCACGGCAAATCGCGCTCCGGGGCGTAGGAAACCCTCAAGAACTTGGATGTGGCCCTAGCACATGCATGGTGGTGTGGTGTTGTGTTGAAACATGCAAAACCTAGTCCCCGGGTTGCATGGATGTGTCCCCCTTCGCATGCATGCGCTGTAACCTAAAAGGGAAGGTTCTGGACTAATATAAGGGGGAAACTCCCTGTTCCGGTGAAACCGGGTAGGATACTGTCGCACCTTGTGAACCAACATGGTTTTACATCATCATATGACCTAAACAAACACAAAACAAGAGAGAGCTACGCCGGGCTACCCCTGTCAAAGGAACATCTAGGGGGTAGACGATCCGAGGCACATAGATTAGGGTTCCGCAGCAAACCGCGCTCCGGGGCGTAGGAAACCCTCAAGAACTTGTATGTGGCCCGAGCACATGCATGGAGGTGTTGTGTTGTGTTGTGTTGAAACATGCAAAACCTAGCCCCCGGGTTGCATGGATGTCTCCCCATTCGCATGCATGCGCTGTAACCTAAAAGGGAAGGTTCTGGACTTATATAAGGGGGAAACTCCCCGTTCCGGTGAAACCGAGTATGATACTGCCGCACCTTGTGAACCAACATGGTGTTACATCATCATATGATCTAAACAAACACAAAACAAGAGAGAGCTACGCCGGGCTACCCCTGTCAGAGGAACGTCTAGGGGGTAGACGATCCGAGGCCCATAGATCAGGGTTCCGCTGCAAACCGCGCTCCGGGGCGTAGGAAACCCTCAAGAACTTGCATGTGGCCCTAGCACATGCATGGATGTGTGGAGTTGTGTTGAAACATGCAAAACCTTGTCCCCGGGTTACATGGATGTGTCCCCCTTCGCATGCATGCACTGTAACCTAAAAGGGAAGGTTATGGACTTATATAAGGGGGAAACTCCCTGTTCCGGTGAACCCGGGTAAGATACTGCCGCACCTTGTGAGCCAACATGGTTTTACATCATCATATGACCGAAACAAACAAAAAACAAGAGAGAGCTACGGCGGGTTACCCCTGTCAGAGGAACGTCTAGGGGGTAGACGATCCGAGGCCCATAGATCAGGGTTCCGCTGCAAACCGCGCTCCGTGGCGTAGGAAACCCTCAAGAACTTGCATGTATCCCTAACACATGCATGGAGGTGTGGTGTTGTGTTGAAACATGCAAAACCTAGCCCCCGGGTTGCATGGATGTCTCCCCCTTCGCATGCATGCGCTGTAACCTAAAAGGGAAGGTTCTGGACTTATATAAGGGGGAACTCCTTGTTCCGGTGAAACCGGGTAGGATACTGCCGCACCTTGTGAACCAACATGGTTTTACATCATCATATGACCTAAACAAACACAAAACAAGAGAGAGCTACGCCGGGCTACCCCTGTCAGAGGAACGTCTAGGGGGTAGACGATGCGAGGCCCATAGATGAGGGTTCCGCTGCAAACCGCGCTTCGGGGCGTAGGAAACCCTCAAGAACTTGCATGTAGCCCTAACACATACATGGAGGTGTGGTGTTGTGTTGAAACATGCAAAACCTAGCCCCTGGGTTGCATGGATGTCTCCCCCTTCGCATGCATGCACTGTAACCTAAAAGGGAAGGTTCTGGACTTATATAAGGGGGAAACTCCCCGTTCCGGTGAAACCGGGTAGGATAATGCCGCACCTTGTGAACCAACATGGTTTTACATCATCATATGACCTAAACAAACACAAAACAAGAGAGAGCTACGCCGGGCTACCCCTGTCAGAGAAACGTCTAGGGGGTAGACGATCCGAGGCCCATAGATCAGGGTTCCGCTGCAAACCGCGCTCCGGGGCGTAGGAAACCCTCAAGAACTTGCATGTGGCCCTAGCACACGCATGGAGGTGTGGTGTTGTGTTGAAACATGCAAAACCTAGCCCCCGGGTTGCATGGATGTGTCCCCCTTCGCATGCATGCGCTGTAACCTAAAAGGGAAGGTTCTGGACTTATATACGGGGGAAACTCCCTGTTCCGGTGAAACCGGGTAGGATACTGCCGCACCTTGTGAACCAACATGGTTTTACATCATCATATGACCTAAACAAATACAAAAAAAGAGAGAGCTACGCCTGGCTACCCCTGTCAGAGGAACGTCTAGGGGGTAGACGATCCGAGGCCCATAGATTAGGGTTCCGCAGCAAATCGCGCTCCGGGGCGTAGGAAACCCTCAAGAACTTGCATGTGGCCCTAGCACATGCATGGAGGTGTTGTGTTGTGTTGTGTTGAAACATGCAAAACCTAGCCCCCGGGTTGCATGGATGTGTCCCCCTTCGCATGCATGCTGTAACGTAAAAAGGAAGGTTCTGGACTTATATAAGGGGGAAACTCCCTGTTCCGGTGAAACCGGGTAGGATACTGCCGAACCTTGTGAACCAACATGGTTTTACATCATCATATGACCTAAACAAACACAAAACAAGAGAGAGCTACGCCGGGCTACCCCTGTCAGAGGAACGTCTAGGGGGTAGACGATCCGAGGCCCATAGATCGGGGTTCCGCGGCAAATCGCGCTCCGGGGCGTAGGAAACCCTCAAGAACTTGCATGTGGCCCTAGCACATGCATGGAGGTGTGGTGTTGTGTTGAAACATGCAAAACCTAGTCCCCGGGTTGCATGAATGTGTCCCCCTTCGCATGCATGCGCTGTAACCTAAAAGGGAAGGTTCTAGACTTAAATAAGGGGAACTCCCTGTTCCGGTGAAACCAGGTAGGATACTGCCGCACCTTGTGAACCAACATGGTTTTACATCATCATATGACCTAAACAAACACAAAACAAGAGAGAGCTACGCCGGGCTACCCCTGTCAGAGGAACGTCTAGGGGGTAGACGATCCGAGGCCCATAGATCAGGGTTCCGCTGCAAACCGCGCTCCGGGGCGTAGGAAACCCTCAAGAACTTGGATGTGGCCCTAGCACATGCATGGAGGTGTGGTGTTGTGTTGAAACATGCAAAACCTAGCCTCGGGTTGCATGGATGTGTCCCCATTCGCATGCATGCGTTGTAACCTAAAAGGGAAGGTTCTGGACTTATATAAGGGGGAAACTCCCCGTTCTGGTGAAACCAGGTAGCATACTGCCGCACCTTGTGAACCAACATTGTTTTACATCATCATATGACCTAAACAAACACGAAACAAGAGAGAGCTACGCCGGGCTACCCCTGTCAGTGGAACGTCTAGGGGGTAGACGATCCGAGGCCCATAGATCGGGGTTCCGCGGCAAATCGCGCTCCGGGGCGTAGGAGACCCTCAAGAACTTGCATGTGGCCCTAGCACAGGCATGGAGGTGTGGAGTTGTGTTGAAATATGCAAAACCTAGCCCCCGGGTTGCATGGATGTGTCCCCCTTCGAATGCAATCGCTGTAACCTAAAAGGGAAGGTTCTAGACTTATATAAGGGGGAAACTCCCTGTTCCGGTGAAACCGGGTAGGATACTGCCGCACCTTGTGAACCAACACGGTTTTACATCATCATATGACCTAATCAAACACAAAACAAGAGAGAGCTACGCCGGGCTACCCCTGTCAGAGGAACGTATAGGGGGTAGACGATCCGAGGCCCATAGATCAGGGTTCAGCTGCAAACCGGGCTCCGGGGCGTAGGAAACCCTCAAGAACTTGCATGTGGCCCTAGCACATGCATGGAGGTGTGGTGTTGTGTTGAAACATGCAAAACCTAGCCCTCGGGTTGCATGGATGTGTCCCCCTTCGCATGCATGCGGTGTAACCTAAAAGGGAAGGTTCTAGACTTATATAAGGGGGAAACTCCCTGTTCCGGTGAAACCGGGTAGGATACTGCCGCATCTTGTGAACCAACATGGTTTTACATCATCATATGACCTAAACAAACAAAAAACAAGAGAGAGCTACGCCGGGCTACCCCTGTAAGAGGAACGTCTAGGGGGTAGACGATCTGAGGCCCATAGATTAGGGTTCCACGGCAAACCGTGCTCCGGGGCATAGCAAACCCTCAAGAACTTGCATGTGTTCCTAGCACACGCATGGAGGTGTGGTGTTTTGTTGAAACATGCAAAACCTAGTCCCCGGGTTGCATGGATGTGTCCCCCTTCGCATGCATGCGCTGTAACCTAAAAAGGAAGGTTCTGGAATTATATAAGGGGGAAACTCCCTGTTCCGGTGAAACCGGGTAGGATACTGCCGCACCTTCTGAACCAACATGGTTTTACATCATCATATGACCTAAACAAACACAAAACAAGAGAGAGCTATGTCGGGCTACCGCTGTCAGAGGAACGTCTAGGGGGTAGACGATCCGAGGCCCATAGATCAGGGTTCCGCTGCAACCGCGCTCCGGGGCGTAGGAAACCCTCAAGAACTTGCATGTGGCCCTTGCACATGCATGGAGGTGTGGTGTTGTGTTGAAACATGCAAAACCTAGCCCCCGGGTTGCATGGATGTGTCCCCCTTCGCATGCATGCGCTGTAACCTAAAAGGGAAGGTTCTAGACTTATATAAGGGGGAAACTCCCTGTTCCGGTGAAACCGGGTAGGATACTGCCGCACCTTGTGAACCAACATGGTTTTACATCATCATATGACCTAAACAAACACAAAACAAGAGAGAGCTACGCCGGGCTACCCCTGTCAGTGGAACGTCTAGGGGGTAGACGATCCGAGGCCCATAGATCAGGGTTCCGCTACAAACCGCGCTCCGGGGCGTAGGAAACCCTCAAGAACTTGCATGTGGCCCTAGCACATGCATGGAGGTATGGTGTTGTGTTGAAACATGCAAAACCTAGTCCCCGGGTTGCATGGATGTGTCCCCATTCGCATGCATGCGCTGTAACCTAAAAAGGAAGGTTCTGGAATTATATAAGGGGGAAACTCCCTGTTCCGGTGAAACCGGGTAGGATACGGCCGCACCTTGTGAACCAACATTGTTTTACATCATCATATGACCTAAACAAACACAAAACAAGAGAGAGCTACGCCAGGCTACCCCTGTCAGAGGAACATCTAGGGGGTAGACGATCCGAGGCCCATAGATCAGGGTTCCACTGCAAACCGCGCTCCAGGGCGTAGGAAACCCTCAAGAACTTGCATGTGTCCCTAGCACACGCATGGAGGTGTGGTGTTGTGTTGAAACATGCAAAACCTATCCCCCGGGTTGCATGGATGCGTCCCCCTTCACATGCATGCGCTGTAACCTAAAAAGGAAGGTTCTGGACTTATATAAGGCGGAAACTCCCTGTTCCGGTGAAACCGGGTAGGATACTGCCGCACCTTGTGAACAAACATGGTTTTACATCATCGTATGACCTAAACAAACACAAAACAAGAGAGAGCTATGTCGGGCTACCCCTGTCAGAGGAACGTTAGGGGCTAGACGATCCGAGGCCCATAGATCAGGGTTCAACCGCGCTCCGGGGCGTAGGAAACCCTCAAGAACTTGCATGTGGCCCTAGCACATGCATGGAGGTGTGGTGTTGTGTTGAAACATGCAAAACCTAGCCCCCGGGCTGCATGGATGTGTCCCCTTCCCATGCATGCGCTGTAACCTAAAAGGGCAGGTTCTGGACTTATATAAGGGGGAAACTCCCCGTTCCGGTGAAACCAGGTAGGATACTGCCGCACCTTGTGAACCAACATAGTTTTACATCATCATATGACCTAAACAAACACAAAACAAGAGAGAGCTACGCCGGGCTACCCCTGTCACAGGAACGTCTAGGGGGTAGATAATCCGAGGCCCACAGATCAGGGTTCCGCTGCAAACCGTGCTCCGGGGCGTAGCAAACCCTCAAGAACTTGCATGTGTCCCTAGCACACGCATGGAGATGTGGTGTTGTGTTGAAACATGCAAAACCTAGTCCCCGGGTTGCATGGATGTGTCCCCCTTCGCATGCATGCGCTGTAACGTAAAAAGGAAGGTTCTGGACTTATACAAGGGGGAAACTCCCTGTTCTGGTGAAACCGGGTAGGATACTGCCGCACCTTGTGAACCAACATGGTTTTACATCATCATATGACCTAAACAAACACAAAACAAGAGAGAGCTACGCCGGGCTACCCCTGTCAGAGGAACGTCTAGGGGGTAGACGATCCGAGGCCCATAGATCGGGGTTCCGCGGCAAATCGCGCTCCGGGGCGTAGGAAACCCTCAAGAACTTGCATGTGGCCCTAGCACATGCATGGAGGTGTGGTGTTGTGTTGAAACATGCAAAACCTAGTCCCCGGGTTGCATGGATGTGTCCCCCTTCGCATGCATGCGCTGTAACCTAAAAGGGAAGGTTCTGGACTTATATAAGGGGGAAACTCCCTGTTCCGGTGAAACCGGGAAGGATACTGCCGCACCTTGTGAACCAACATGGTTTTACATCATCAGATGACCTAAACAAACACAAAACAAGAGAGAGCTACGCCGGGCTACCCCTGTCAGAGGAACGTCTAGGGGGTAGACGATCCGAGGCCCATAGATCAGGGTTCCGCTGCAAACCGCGCTCCGGGGCGTAGGAAACCCTCAAGAACTTGGATGTGGCCCTAGCACATGCATGGAGGTGTGGTGTTGTGTTGAAACATGCAAAACCTAGCCCCGGGTTGCATGGATGTGTCCCCATTCGCATGCATGCGCTGTAACCTAAAAGGGAAGGTTCTGGACTTATATAAGGGGGAAACTCCCCGTTCTGGTGAAACCAGGTAGCATACTGCCGCACCTTGTGAACCAACATTGTTTTACATCATCATATGACCTAAACAAACACGAAACAAGAGAGAGCTACGCCGGGCTACCCCTGTCAGAGGAACGTCTAGGGGGTAGACGATCCGAGGCCCATAGATCAGGGTTCCGCTGCAAACCGCGCTCCGGGGCGTAGGAAACCCTCAAGAACTTGCATGTGGCCCTAGCACATGCATGGAGGTGTGGAGTTGTGTTGAAATATGCAAAACCTAGCCCCCGGGTTGCATGGATGTGTCCCCCTTCGAATGCAATCGCTGTAACCTAAAAGGGAAGGTTCTAGACTTATATAAGGGGGAAACTCCCTGTTCCGGTGAAACCGGGTAGGATACTGCCGCACCTTGTGAACCAACACGGTTTTACATCATCATATGACCTAATCAAACACAAAACAAGAGAGAGCTACGCCGGGCTACCCTTGTCAGAGGAACGTATAGGGGGTAGACGATCCGAGGCCCATAGATCAGGGTTCAGCTGCAAACCGCGCTCCGGGCCGTAGGAAACCCTCAAGAACTTGCATGTGGCCCTAGCACATGCATGGAGGTGTGGTGTTGTGTTGAAACATGCAAAACCTAGCCCTCGGGTTGCATGGATGTGTCCCCCTTCGCATGCATGCGTTGTAACCTAAAAGGGAAGGTTCTAGACTTATATAAGGGGGAAACTCCCTGTTCCGGTGAAACCGGGTAGGATACTGCCGCATCTTGTGAACCAACATGGTTTTACATCATCATATGACCTAAACAAACAAAAAACAAGAGAGAGCTACGCCGGGCTACCCCTGTAAGAGGAACGTCTAGGGGGTAGACGATCCGAGGCCCATAGATTAGGGTTCCACGGCAAATCGCGCTCCGGGGCGTAGGAAACCCTCAAGAACTTGGATGTGGCCCTAGCACATGCATGGTGGTGTGGTGTTGTGTTGAAACATGCAAAACCTAGTCCCCGGGTTGCATGGATGTGTCCCCCTTCGCATGCATGCGCTGTAACCTAAAAGGGAAGGTTCTGGACTAATATAAGGGGGAAACTCCCTGTTCCGGTGAAACCGGGTAGGATACTGTCGCACCTTGTGAACCAACATGGTTTTACATCATCATATGACCTAAACAAACACAAAACAAGAGAGACCTACGCCGGGCTACCCCTGTCAGTGGAACGTCTAGGGGGTAGACGATCCGAGGCCCATAGATCAGGGTTCCGCTGCAAACCGCGCTCCGGGGCGTAGGAAACCCTCAAGAACTTGCATGTGGCCCTAGCACATGCATGGAGGTATGGTGTTGTGTTGAAACATGCAAAACCTAGTCCCCGGGTTGCATGGATGTGTCCCCATTCGCATGCATGCGCTGTAACCTAAAAAGGAAGGTTCTGGAATTATATAAGGGGGAAACTCCCTGTTCCGGTGAAACCGGGTAGGATACGGCCGCACCTTGTGAACCAACATGGTTTTACATCATCATATGACCTAAACAAACACAAAACAAGAGAGAGCTACGCCGGGCTACCCCTGTCAGAGGAACGTATAGGGGGTAGACGATCCGAGGCCCATAGATCAGGGTTCAGCTGCAAACCGGGCTCCGGGGCGTAGGAAACCCTCAAGAACTTGCATGTGTCCCTAGCACATGCATGGAGGTGTGGTGTTGTGTTGAAACATGCAAAACCTAGCCCTCGGGTTGCATGGATGTGTCCCCCTTCGCATGCATGCGGTGTAACCTAAAAGGGAAGGTTCTAGACTTATATAAGGGGGAAACTCCCTGTTCCGGTGAAACCGGGTAGGATACTGCCGCATCTTGTGAACCAACATGGTTTTACATCATCATATGACCTAAACAAACAAAAAACAAGAGAGAGCTACGCCGGGCTACCCCTGTAAGAGGAACGTCTAGGGGGTAGACGATCCGAGGCCCATAGATTAGGGTTCCACGGCAAACCGTGCTCCGGGGCATAGCAAACCCTCAAGAACTTGCATGTGTTCCTAGCACACGCATGGAGGTGTGGTGTTTTGTTGAAACATGCAAAACCTAGTCCCCGGGTTGCATGGATGTGTCCCCCTTCGCATGCATGCGCTGTAACCTAAAAAGGAAGGTTCTGGAATTATATAAGGGGGAAACTCCCTGTTCCGGTGAAACCGGGTAGGATACTGCCGCACCTTCTGAACCAACATGGTTTTACATCATCATATGACCTAAACAAACACAAAACAAGAGAGAGCTATGTCGGGCTACCGCTGTCAGAGGAACGTCTAGGGGGTAGACGATCCGAGGCCCATAGATCAGGGTTCCGCTGCAACCGCGCTCCGGGGCGTAGGAAACCCTCAAGAACTTGCATGTGGCCCTTGCACATGCATGGAGGTGTGGTGTTGTGTTGAAACATGCAAAACCTAGCCCCCGGGTTGCATGGATGTGTCCCCCTTCGCATGCATGCGCTGTAACCTAAAAGGGAAGGTTCTAGACTTATATAAGGGGGAAACTCCCTGTTCCGGTGAAACCGGGTAGGATACTGCCGCACCTTGTGAACCAACATGGTTTTACATCATCATATGACCTAAACAAACACAAAACAAGAGAGAGCTACGCCGGGCTACCCCTGTCAGTGGAACGTCTAGGGGGTAGACGATCCGAGGCCCATAGATCAGGGTTCCGCTGCAAACCGCGCTCCGGGGCGTAGGAAACCCTCAAGAACTTGCATGTGGCCCTAGCACATGCATGGAGGTATGGTGTTGTGTTGAAACATGCAAAACCTAGTCCCCGGGTTGCATGGATGTGTCCCCATTCGCATGCATGCGCTGTAACCTAAAAAGGAAGGTTCTGGAATTATATAAGGGGGAAACTCCCTGTTCCGGTGAAACCGGGTAGGATACGGCCGCACCTTGTGAACCAACATGGTTTTACATCATCATATGACCTAAACAAACACAAAACAAGAGAGAGCTACGCCAGGCTACCCCTGTCAGAGGAACATCTAGGGGGTAGACGATCCGAGGCCCATAGATCAGGGTTCCACTGCAAACCGCGCTCCAGGGCGTAGGAAACCCTCAAGAACTTGCATGTGTCCCTAGCACACGCATGGAGGTGTGGTGTTGTGTTGAAACATGCAAAACCTATCCCCCGGGTTGCATGGATGCGTCCTCCTTCACATGCATGCGCTGTAACCTAAAAAGGAAGGTTCTGGACTTATATAAGGGGGAAACTCCCTGTTCCGGTGAAACCGGGTAGGATACTGCCGCACCTTGTGAACCAACATGGTTTTACATCATCGTATGACCTAAACAAACACAAAACAAGAGAGAGCTATGTCGGGCTACCCCTGTCAGAGGAACGTTAGGGGCTAGACGATCCGAGGCCCATAGATCAGGGTTCAACCGCGCTCCGGGGCGTAGGAAACCCTCAAGAACTTGCATGTGGCCCTAGCACATGCATGGAGGTGTGGTGTTGTGTTGAAACATGCAAAACCTAGCCCCCGGGCTGCATGGATGTGTCCCCTTCCCATGCATGCGCTGTAACCTAAAAGGGCAGGTTCTGGACTTATATAAGGGGGAAACTCCCCGTTCCGGTGAAACCAGGTAGGATACTGCCGCACCTTGTGAACCAACATAGTTTTACATCATCATATGACCTAAACAAACACAAAACAAGAGAGAGCTACGCCGGGCTACCCCTGTCACAGGAACGTCTAGGGGGTAGATAATCCGAGGCCCACAGATCAGGGTTCCGCTGCAAACCGTGCTCCGGGGCGTAGCAAACCCTCAAGAACTTGCATGTGTCCCTAGCACACGCATGGAGATGTGGTGTTGTGTTGAAACATGCAAAACCTAGTCCCCGGGTTGCATGGATGTGTCCCCCTTCGCATGCATGCGCTGTAACGTAAAAAGGAAGGTTCTGGACTTATACAAGGGGGAAACTCCCTGTTCTGGTGAAACCGGGTAGGATACTGCCGCACCTTGTGAACCAACATGGTTTTACATCATCATATGACCTAAACAAACACAAAACAAGAGAGAGCTACGCCGGGCTACCCCTGTCAGAGGAACGTCTAGGGGGTAGACGATCCGAGGCCCATAGATCGGGGTTCCGCGGCAAATCGCGCTCCGGGGCGTAGGAGACCCTCAAGAACTTGCATGTGGCCCTAGCACATGCATGGAGGTGTGGTGTTGTGTTGAAACATGCAAAACCTAGTCCCCGGGTTGCATGGATGTGTCCCCCTTCGCATGCATGCGCTGTAACCTAAAAGGGAAGGTTCTGGACTTATATAAGGGGGAAACTCCCTGTTCCGGTGAAACCGGGTAGGATACTGCCGCACCTTGTGAACCAACATGGTTTTACATCATCATATGACCTAAACAAACACAAAACAAGAGAGAGCTACGCCGGGCTACCCCTGTCAGAGGAACGTCTAGGGGGTAGACGATCCGAGGCCCATAGATCAGGGTTCCGCTGCAAACCGCGCTCCGGGGCGTAGGAAACCCTCAAGAACTTGGATGTGGCCCTAGCACATGCATGGAGGTGTGGTGTTGTGTTGAAACATGCAAAACCTAGCCCCGGGTTGCATGGATGTGTCCCCATTCGCATGCATGCGCTGTAACCTAAAAGGGAAGGTTCTGGACTTATATAAGGGGGAAACTCCCCGTTCTGGTGAAACCAGGTAGCATACTGCCGCACCTTGTGAACCAACATTGTTTTACATCATCATATGACCTAAACAAACACGAAACAAGAGAGAGCTACGCCGGGCTACCCCTGTCAGAGGAACGTCTAGGGGGTAGACGATCCGAGGCCCATAGATCAGGGTTCCGCTGCAAACCGCGCTCCGGGGCGTAGGAAACCCTCAAGAACTTGCATGTGGCCCTAGCACATGCATGGAGGTGTGGAGTTGTGTTGAAATATGCAAAACCTAGCCCCCGGGTTGCATGGATGTGTCCCCCTTCGAATGCAATCGCTGTAACCTAAAAGGGAAGGTTCTAGACTTATATAAGGGGGAAACTCCCTGTTCCGGTGAAACCGGGTAGGATACTGCCGCACCTTGTGAACCAACACGGTTTTACATCATCATATGACCTAATCAAACACAAAACAAGAGAGAGCTACGCCGGGCTACCCTTGTCAGAGGAACGTATAGGGGGTAGACGATCCGAGGCCCATAGATCAGGGTTCAGCTGCAAACCGCGCTCCGGGCCGTAGGAAACCCTCAAGAACTTGCATGTGGCCCTAGCACATGCATGGAGGTGTGGTGTTGTGTTGAAACATGCAAAACCTAGCCCTCGGGTTGCATGGATGTGTCCCCCTTCGCATGCATGCGTTGTAACCTAAAAGGGAAGGTTCTAGACTTATATAAGGGGGAAACTCCCTGTTCCGGTGAAACCGGGTAGGATACTGCCGCATCTTGTGAACCAACATGGTTTTACATCATCATATGACCTAAACAAACAAAAAACAAGAGAGAGCTACGCCGGGCTACCCCTGTAAGAGGAACGTCTAGGGGGTAGACGATCCGAGGCCCATAGATTAGGGTTCCACGGCAAATCGCGCTCCGGGGCGTAGGAAACCCTCAAGAACTTGCATGTGGCCCTAGCACATGCATGGTGGTGTGGTGTTGTGTTGAAACATGCAAAACCTAGTCCCCGGGTTGCATGGATGTGTCCCCCTTCGCATGCATGCGCTGTAACCTAAAAGGGAAGGTTCTGGACTAATATAAGGGGGAAACTCCCTGTTCCGGTGAAACCGGGTAGGATACTGTCGCACCTTGTGAACCAACATGGTTTTACATCATCATATGACCTAAACAAACACAAAACAAGAGAGAGCTACGCCGGGCTACCCCTGTCAAAGGAACATCTAGGGGGTAGACGATCCGAGGCACATAGATTAGGGTTCCGCAGCAAACCGCGCTCCGGGGCGTAGGAAACCCTCAAGAACTTGTATGTGGCCCGAGCACATGCATGGAGGTGTTGTGTTGTGTTGTGTTGAAACATGCAAAACCTAGCCCCCGGGTTGCATGGATGTCTCCCCATTCGCATGCATGCGCTGTAACCTAAAAGGGAAGGTTCTGGACTTAGATAAGGGGGAAACTCCCCGTTCCGGTGAAACCGAGTATGATACTGCCGCACCTTGTGAACCAACATGGTGTTACATCATCATATGATCTAAACAAACACAAAACAAGAGAGAGCTACGCCGGGCTACCCCTGTCAGAGGAACGTCTAGGGGGTAGACGATCCGAGGCCCATAGATCAGGGTTCCGCTGCAAACCGCGCTCCGGGGCGTAGGAAACCCTCAAGAACTTGCATGTGGCCCTAGCACATGCATGGATGTGTGGAGTTGTGTTGAAACATGCAAAACCTTGTCCCCGGGTTACATGGATGTGTCCCCCTTCGCATGCATGCGCTGTAACCTAAAAGGGAAGGTTATGGACTTATATAAGGGGGAAACTCCCTGTTCCGGTGAACCCGGGTAAGATACTGCCGCACCTTGTGAGCCAACATGGTTTTACATCATCATATGACCGAAACAAACAAAAAACAAGAGAGAGCTACGGCGGGTTACCCCTGTCAGAGGAACGTCTAGGGGGTAGACGATCCGAGGCCCATAGATCAGGGTTCCGCTGCAAACCGCGCTCCGTGGCGTAGGAAACCCTCAAGAACTTGCATGTATCCCTAACACATGCATGGAGGTGTGGTGTTGTGTTGAAACATGCAAAACCTAGCCCCCGGGTTGCATGGATGTCTCCCCCTTCGCATGCATGCGTTGTAACCTAAAAGGGAAGGTTCTGGACTTATATAAGGGGGAACTCCTTGTTCCGGTGAAACCGGGTAGGATACTGCCGCACCTTGTGAACCAACATGGTTTTACATCATCATATGACCTAAACAAACACAAAACAAGAGAGAGCTACGCCGGGCTACCCCTGTCAGAGGAACGTCTAGGGGGTAGACGATGCGAGGCCCATAGATGAGGGTTCCGCTGCAAACCGCGCTTCGGGGCATAGGAAACCCTCAAGAACTTGCATGTAGCCCTAACACATACATGGAGGTGTGGTGTTGTGTTGAAACATGCAAAACCTAGCCCCTGGGTTGCATGGATGTCTCCCCCTTCGCATGCATGCACTGTAACCTAAAAGGGAAGGTTCTGGACTTATATAAGGGGGAAACTCCCCGTTCCGGTGAAACCGGGTAGGATAATGCCGCACCTTGTGAACCAACATGGTTTTACATCATCATATGACCTAAACAAACACAAAACAAGAGAGAGCTACGCCGGGCTACCCTGTCAGAGAAACGTCTAGGGGGTAGACGATCCGAGGCCCATAGATCAGGGTTCCGCTGCAAACCGCGCTCCGGGGCGTAGGAAACCCTCAAGAACTTGCATGTGGCCCTAGCACACGCATGGAGGTGTGGTGTTGTGTTGAAACATGCAAAACCTAGCCCCCGGGTTGCATGGATGTGTCCCCCTTCGCATGCATGCGCTGTAACCTAAAAGGGAAGGTTCTGGACATATATACGGGGGAAACTCCCTGTTCCGGTGAAACCGGGTAGGATACTGCCGCACCTTGTGAACCAACATGGTTTTACATGATCATATGACCTAAACAAACACAAAACAAGAGAGAGCTACGCCGGGCTACCCCTGTCAGAGGAACGTCTAGGGGGTAGACGATCCGAGGCCCATAGATCAGGGTTCCGCTGCAAACCGCGCTCCGGGGCGTAGGAAACCCTCAAGAACTTGCATGTAGCCCTCACACATGCATGGAGGTGTGGTGTTGTGTTGAAACATGCAAAACCTAGCCCCCGGGTTGCATGGATGTCTCCCCCTTCGCATGCATGCGCTGTAACCTAAAAGGGAAGGTTCTGGAATAATATAAGGGGGAAACTCCCTGTTCCGGTGAAACCGGGTAGGATACTGCCGCACCTTGTGAACCAACATGGTTTTACATCATCATATGACCTAAACAAATACAAAACAAGAGAGAGCTACGCCTGGCTACCCCTGTCAGAGGAACGTCTAGGGGGTAGACGATCCGAGGCCCATAGATTAGGGTTCCGCAGCAAACCGCGCTCCGGGGCGTAGGAAACCCTCAAGAACTTGCATGTGGCCCTAGCACATGCATGGAGGTGTTGTGTTGTGTTGTGTTGAAACATGCAAAACCTAGCCCCCGGGTTGCATGGATGTGTCCCCCTTCGCATGCATGCTGTAACGTAAAAAGGAAGGTTCTGGACTTATATAAGGGGGAAACTCCCTGTTCCGGTGAAACCGGGTAGGATACTGCCGAACCTTGTGAACCAACATGGTTTTACATCATCATATGACCTAAACAAACACAAAACAAGAGAGAGCTACGCCGGGCTACCCCTGTCAGAGGAACGTCTAGGGGGTAGACGATCCGAGGCCCATAGATCGGGGTTCCGCGGCAAATCGCGCTCCGGGGCGTAGGAAACCCTCAAGAACTTGCATGTGGCCCTAGCACATGCATGGAGGTGTGGTGTTGTGTTGAAACATGCAAAACCTAGTCCCCGGGTTGCATGAATGTGTCCCCCTTCGCATGCATGCGCTGTAACCTAAAAGGGAAGGTTCTAGACTTAAATAAGGGGAACTCCCTGTTCCGGTGAAACCAGGTAGGATACTGCCGCACCTTGTGAACCAACATGGTTTTACATCATCATATGACCTAAACAAACACAAAACAAGAGAGAGCTACGCCGGGCTACCCCTGTCAGAGGAACGTCTAGGGGGTAGACGATCCGAGGCCCATAGATCAGGGTTCCGCTGCAAACCGCGCTCCGGGGCGTAGGAAACCCTCAAGAACTTGGATGTGGCCCTAGCACATGCATGGAGTTGTGGTGTTGTGTTGAAACATGCAAAACCTAGCCCCGGGTTGCATGGATGTGTCCCCATTCGCATGCATGCGTTGTAACCTAAAAGGGAAGGTTCTGGACTTATATAAGGGGGAAACTCCCCGTTCTGGTGAAACCAGGTAGCATACTGCCGCACCTTGTGAACCAACATTGTTTTACATCATCATATGACCTAAACAAACACGAAACAAGAGAGAGCTACGCCGGGCTACCCCTGTCAGAGGAACGTCTAGTGGGTAGACGATCCGAGGCCCATAGATTAGGGTTCCGCTGCAAACCGCGCTCCGGGGCGTAGGAAACCCTCAAGAACTTGCATGTGGCCCTAGCACAGGCATGGAGGTGTGGAGTTGTGTTGAAATATGCAAAACCTAGCCCCCGGGTTGCATGGATGTGTCCCCCTTCGAATGCAATCGCTGTAACCTAAAAGGGAAGGTTCTAGACTTATATAAGGGGGAAACTCCCTGTTCCGGTGAAACCGGGTAGGATACTGCCGCACCTTGTGAACCAACACGGTTTTACATCATCATATGACCTAATCAAACACAAAACAAGAGAGAGCTACGCCGGGCTACCCCTGTCAGAGGAACGTATAGGGGGTAGACGATCCGAGGCCCATAGATCAGGGTTCAGCTGCAAACCGGGCTCCGGGGCGTAGGAAACCCTCAAGAACTTGCATGTGGCCCTAGCACATGCATGGAGGTGTGGTGTTGTGTTGAAACATGCAAAACCTAGCCCTCGGGTTGCATGGATGTGTCCCCCTTCGCATGCATGCGGTGTAACCTAAAAGGGAAGGTTCTAGACTTATATAAGGGGGAAACTCCCTGTTCCGGTGAAACCGGGTAGGATACTGCCGCATCTTGTGAACCAACATGGTTTTACATCATCATATGACCTAAACAAACAAAAAACAAGAGAGAGCTACGCCGGGCTACCCCTGTAAGAGGAACGTCTAGGGGGTAGACGATCCGAGGCCCATAGATTAGGGTTCCACGGCAAACCGTGCTCCGGGGCATAGCAAACCCTCAAGAACTTGCATGTGTTCCTAGCACACGCATGGAGGTGTGGTGTTTTGTTGAAACATGCAAAACCTAGTCCCCGGGTTGCATGGATGTGTCCCCCTTCGCATGCATGCGCTGTAACCTAAAAAGGAAGGTTCTGGAATTATATAAGGGGGAAACTCCCTGTTCCGGTGAAACCGGGTAGGATACTGCCGCACCTTCTGAACCAACATGGTTTTACATCATCATATGACCTAAACAAACACAAAACAAGAGAGAGCTATGTCGGGCTACCGCTGTTAGAGGAACGTCTAGGGGGTAGACGATCCGAGGCCCATAGATCAGGGTTCCGCTGCAACCGCGCTCCGGGGCGTAGGAAACCCTCAAGAACTTGCATGTGGCCCTTGCACATGCATGGAGGTGTGGTGTTGTGTTGAAACATGAAAACCTAGCCCCCGGGTTGCATGGATGTGTCCCCCTTCGCATGCATGCGCTGTAACCTAAAAGGGAAGGTTCTAGACTTATATAAGGGGGAAACTCCCTGTTCCGGTGAAACCGGGTAGGATACTGCCGCACCTTGTGAACCAACATGGTTTTACATCATCATATGACCTAAACAAACACAAAACAAGAGAGAGCTACGCCGGGCTACCCCTGTCAGTGGAACGTCTAGGGGGTAGACGATCCGAGGCCCATAGATCAGGGTTCCGCTGCAAACCGTGCTCCGGGGCGTAGGAAACCCTCAAGGACTTGCATGTGGCCCTAGCACATGCATGGAGGTGTGGTGTTGTGTTGAAACATGCAAAACCTAGTCCCCGGGTTGCATGGATGTCTCCCCCTTCGCATGCATGCGCTGTAACCTAAAAGGGAAGGTTCTGGACTTATATAAGGGGGAACTCCTTGTTCCGGTGAAACCGGGTAGGATACTGCCACACCTTGTGAACCAACATGGTTTTACATCATCATATGACCTAAACAAACACAAAACAAGAGAGAGCTACGCCGGGCTACCCCTGTCAGAGGAACGTCTAGGGGGTAGACGATGCGAGGCCCATAGATGAGGGTTCCGCTGCAAACCGCGCTTCGGGGCGTAGGAAACCCTCAAGAACTTGCATGTAGCCCTAACACATACATGGAGGTGTGGTGTTGTGTTGAAACATGCAAAACCTAGCCCCTGGGTTGCATGGATGTCTCCCCCTTCGCATGCATGCCCTGTAACCTAAAAGGGAAGGTTCTGGACTTATATAAGGGGGAAACTCCCCGTTCCGGTGAAACCGGGTAGGATAATGCCGCACCTTGTGAACCAACATGGTTTTACATCATCATATGACCTAAACAAACACAAAACAAGAGAGAGCTACGCCGGGCTACCCCTGTCAGAGAAACGTCTAGGGGGTAGACGATTCGAGGCCCATAGATCAGGGTTCCGCTGCAAACCGCGCTCCGGGGCGTAGGAAACCCTCAAGAACTTGCATGTGGCCCTAGCACACGCATGGAGGTGTGGTGTTGTGTTGAAACATGCAAAACCTAGCCCCCGGGTTGCATGGATGTGTCCCCCTTCGCATGCATGCGCTGTAACCTAAAAGGGAAGGTTCTGGACTTATATACGGGGGAAACTCCCTGTTCCGGTGAAACCGGGTAGGATACTGCCGCACCTTGTGAACCAACATGGTTTTACATCATCATATGACCTAAACAAACACAAAACAAGAGAGAGCTACGCCGGGCTACCCCTGTCAGAGGAACGTCTAGGGGGTAGACGATCCGAGGCCCATAGATCAGGGTTCCGCTGCAAACCGCGCTCCAGGGCGTAGGAAACCCTCAAGAACTTGCATGTAGCCCTCACACATGCATGTAGGTGTGGTGTTGTGTTGAAACATGCAAAACCTAGCCCCCGGGTTGCATGGATGTCTCCCCCTTCGCATGCATGCGCTGTAACCTAAAAGGGAAGGTTCTGGAATAATATAAGGGGGAAACTCCCTGTTCCGGTGAAACCGGGTAGGATACCGCCGCACCTTGTGAACCAACACGGTTTTACATCATCATATGACCTAATCAAACACAAAACAAGAGAGAGCTACGCCGGGCTACCCCTGTCAGAGGAACGTATAGGGGGTAGACGATCCGAGGCCCATAGATCAGGGTTCAGCTGCAAACCGGGCTCCGGGGCGTAGGAAACCCTCAAGAACTTGCATGTGGCCCTAGCACATGCATGGAGGTGTGGTGTTGTGTTGAAACATGCAAAACCTAGCCCTCGGGTTGCATGGATGTGTCCCCCTTCGCATGCATGCGGTGTAACCTAAAAGGGAAGGTTCTAGACTTATATAAGGGGGAAACTCCCTGTTCCGGTGAAACCGGGTAGGATACTGCCGCATCTTGTGAACCAACATGGTTTTACATCATCATATGACCTAAACAAACAAAAAACAAGAGAGAGCTACGCCGGGCTACCCCTGTAAGAGGAACGTCTAGGGGGTAGACGATCCGAGGCCCATAGATTAGGGTTCCACGGCAAACCGTGCTCCGGGGCATAGCAAACCCTCAAGAACTTGCATGTGTTCCTAGCACACGCATGGAGGTGTGGTGTTTTGTTGAAACATGCAAAACCTAGTCCCCGGGTTGCATGGATGTGTCCCCCTTCGCATGCATGCGCTGTAACCTAAAAAGGAAGGTTCTGGAATTATATAAGGGGGAAACTCCCTGTTCCGGTGAAACCGGGTAGGATACTGCCGCACCTTCTGAACCAACATGGTTTTACATCATCATATGACCTAAACAAACACAAAACAAGAGAGAGCTATGTCGGGCTACCGCTGTCAGAGGAACGTCTAGGGGGTAGACGATCCGAGGCCCATAGATCAGGGTTCCGCTGCAAACCGCGCTCCGGGGCGTAGGAAACCCTCAAGAACTTGCATGTGGCCCTTGCACATGCATGGAGGTGTGGTGTTGTGTTGAAACATGAAAACCTAGCCCCCGCGTTGCATGGATGTGTCCCCCTTCGCATGCATGCGCTGTAACCTAAAAGGGAAGGTTCTAGACTTATATAAGGGGGAAACTCCCTGTTCCGGTGAAACCGGGTAGGATACTGCCGCACCTTGTGAACCAACATGGTTTTACATCATCATATGACCTAAACAAACACAAAACAAGAGAGAGCTACGCCGGGCTACCCCTGTCAGTGGAACGTCTAGGGGGTAGACGATCCGAGGCCCATAGATCAGGGTTTCGCTGCAAACCGTGCTCCGGGGCGTAGGAAACCCTCAAGAACTTGCATGTGGCCCTAGCACATGCATGGAGGTGTGGTGTTGTGTTGAAACATGCAAAACCTAGTCCCCGGGTTGCATGGATGTCTCCCCCTTCGCATGCATGCGCTGTAACCTAAAAGGGAAGGTTCTGGACTTATATAAGGGGGAACTCCTTGTTCCGGTGAAACCGGGTAGGATCCTGCCGCACCTTGTGAACCAACATGGTTTTACATCATCATATGACCTAAACAAACACAAAACAAGAGAGAGCTACGCCGGGCTACCCCTGTCAGAGGAACGTCTAGGGGGTAGACGATGCGAGGCCCATAGATGAGGGTTCCGCTGCAAACCGCGCTTCGGGGCGTAGGAAACCCTCAAGAACTTGCATGTAGCCCTAACACATACATGGAGGTGTGGTGTTGTGTTGAAACATGCAAAACCTAGCCCCTGGGTTGCATGGATGTCTCCCCCTTCGCATGCATGCCCTGTAACCTAAAAGGGAAGGTTCTGGACTTATATAAGGGGGAAACTCCCCGTTCCGGTGAAACCGGGTAGGATAATGCCGCACCTTGTGAACCAACATGGTTTTACATCATCATATGACCTAAACAAACACAAAACAAGAGAGAGCTACGCCGGGCTACCCCTGTCAGAGAAACGTCTAGGGGGTAGACGATCCGAGGCCCATAGATCAGGGTTCCGCTGCAAACCGCGCTCCGGGGCGTAGGAAACCCTCAAGAACTTGCATGTGGCCCTAGCACACGCATGGAGGTGTGGTGTTGTGTTGAAACATGCAAAACCTAGCCCCCGGGTTGCATGGATGTGTCCCCCTTCGCATGCATGCGCTGTAACCTAAAAGGGAAGGTTCTGGACTTATATACGGGGGAAACTCCCTGTTCCGGTGAAACCGGGTAGGATACTGCCGCACCTTGTGAACCAACATGGTTTTACATCATCATATGACCTAAACAAACACAAAACAAGAGAGAGCTACGCCGGGCTACCCCTGTCAGAGGAACGTCTAGGGGGTAGACGATCCGAGGCCCATAGATCAGGGTTCCGCTGCAAACCGCGCTCCGGGGCGTAGGAAACCCTCAAGAACTTGCATGTAGCCCTCACACATGCATGGAGGTGTGGTGTTGTGTTGAAACATGCAAAACCTAGCCCCCGGGTTGCATGGATGTCTCCCCCTTCGCATGCATGCGCTGTAACCTAAAAGGGAAGGTTCTGGAATAATATAAGGGGGAAACTCCCTGTTCCGGTGAAACCGGGTAGGATACTGCCGCACCTTGTGAACCAACATGGTTTTACATCATCATATGACCTAAACAAATACAAAACAAGAGAGAGCTACGCCTGGCTACCCCTGTCAGAGGAACGTCTAGGGGGTAGACGATCCGAGGCCCATAGATTAGGGTTCCGCAGCAAACCGCGCTCCGGGGCGTAGGAAACCCTCAAGAACTTGCATGTGGCCCTAGCACATGCATGGAGGTGTTGTGTTGTGTTGTGTTGAAACATGCAAAACCTAGCCCCCGGGTTGCATGGATGTGTCCCCCTTCGCATGCATGCTGTAACGTAAAAAGGAATGTTCTGGACTTATATAAGGGGGAAACTCCCTGTTCCGGTGAAACCGGGTAGGATACTGCCGAACCTTGTGAACCAACATGGTTTTACATCATCATATGACCTAAACAAACACAAAACAAGAGAGAGCTACGCCGGGCTACCCCTGTCAGAGGAACGTCTAGGGGGTAGACGATCCGAGGCCCATAGATCGGGGTTCCGCGGCAAATCGCGCTCCGGGGCGTAGGAAACCCTCAAGAACTTGCATGTGGCCCTAGCACATGCATGGAGGTGTGGTGTTGTGTTGAAACATGCAAAACCTAGTCCCCGGGTTGCATGAATGTGTCCCCGTTCGCATGCATGCGCTGTAACCTAAAAGGGAAGGTTCTAGACTTAAATAAGGGGAACTCCCTGTTCCGGTGAAACCAGGTAGGATACTGCCGCACCTTGTGAACCAACATGGTTTTACATCATCATATGACCTAAACAAACACAAAACAAGAGAGAGCTACGCCGGGCTACCCCTGTCAGAGGAACGTCTAGGGGGTAGACGATCCGAGGCCCATAGATCAGGGTTCCGCTGCAAACCGCGCTCCGGGGCGTAGGAAACCCTCAAGAACTTGGATGTGGCCCTAGCACATGCATGGAGGTGTGGTGTTGTGTTGAAACATGCAAAACCTAGCCCCGGGTTGCATGGATGTGTCCCCATTCGCATGCATGCGTTGTAACCTAAAAGGGAAGGTTCTGGACTTATATAAGGGGGAAACTCCCCGTTCTGGTGAAACCAGGTAGCATACTGCCGCACCTTGTGAACCAACATTGTTTTACATCATCATATGACCTAAACAAACACGAAACAAGAGAGAGCTACGCCGGGCTACCCCTGTCAGAGGAACGTCTAGGGGGTAGACGATCCGAGGCCCATAGATTAGGGTTCCGCTGCAAACCGCGCTCCGGGGCGTAGGAAACCCTCAAGAACTTGCATGTGGCCCTAGCACAGGCATGGAGGTGTGGAGTTGTGTTGAAATATGCAAAACCTAGCCCCCGGGTTGCATGGATGTGTCCCCCTTCGAATGCAATCGCTGTAACCTAAAAGGGAAGGTTCTAGACTTATATAAGGGGGACACTCCCTGTTCCGGTGAAACCGGGTAGGATACTGCCGCACCTTGTGAACCAACACGGTTTTACATCATCATATGACCTAATCAAACACAAAACAAGAGAGAGCTACGCCGGGCTACCCCTGTCAGAGGAACGTATAGGGGGTAGACGATCCGAGGCCCATAGATCAGGGTTCAGTTGCAAACCGGGCTCCGGGGCGTAGGAAACCCTCAAGAACTTGCATGTGGCCCTAGCACATGCATGGAGGTGTGGTGTTGTGTTGAAACATGCAAAACCTAGCCCTCGGGTTGCATGGATGTGTCCCCCTTCGCATGCATGCGGTGTAACCTAAAAGGGAAGGTTCTAGACTTATATAAGGGGGAAACTCCCTGTTCCGGTGAAATCGGGTAGGATACTGCCGCATCTTGTGAACCAACATGGTTTTACATCATCATATGACCTAAACAAACAAAAAACAAGAGAGAGCTACGCCGGGCTACCCCTGTAAGAGGAACGTCTAGGGGGTAGACGATCCGAGGCCCATAGATTAGGGTTCCACGGCAAACCGTGCTCCGGGGCATAGCAAACCCTCAAGAACTTGCATGTGTTCCTAGCACACGCATGGAGGTGTGGTGTTTTGTTGAAACATGCAAAACCTAGTCCCCGGGTTGCATGGATGTGTCCCCCTTCGCATGCATGCGCTGTAACCTAAAAAGGAAGGTTCTGGAATTATATAAGGGGGAAACTCCCTGTTCCGGTGAAACCGGGTAGGATACTGCCGCACCTTCTGAACCAACATGGTTTTACATCATCATATGACCTAAACAAACACAAAACAAGAGAGAGCTATGTCGGGCTACCGCTGTCAGAGGAACGTCTAGGGGGTAGACGATCCGAGGCCCATAGATCAGGGTTTCGCTGCAAACCGCGCTCCGGGGCGTAGGAAACCCTCAAGAACTTGCATGTGGCCCTTGCACATGCATGGAGGTGTGGTGTTGTGTTGAAACATGCAAAACCTAGCCCCCGGGTTGCATGGATGTGTCCCCCTTCGCATGCATGCGCTGTAACCTAAAAGGGAAGGTTCTAGACTTATATAAGGGGGAAACTGTTGGAGATATGCCCTAGAGGCAATAATAAATGTAGTTATTATTATATCTTTGTGTTTATGATAAATGTTTATATTCATGCTATAATAGTATTAACGAGGAAACATTAATACTTGTGTGAATTGTAAACTTAAATTGAAGTCCCTAGTATAGCCTCTATACTTCACTAGCTTGTTGGTTAATAGATGATTGTGGTTTCCCTATCATGAACATTGAGATGTTATTAACAACAAGATCATATCGTTAGGAGAATGATATGGTGGACATACTCCTATAGATAAAGCGTAGCATAAAGATCAAGTCATTTCAATAGTTCAATTGCTATATGCTTTCTGATACATAGTAACCTAATTCCTTCGACCATGAGATCATGCATATCACCTTTACCAGATGGATGCTTTGATATCATCAAACACCACACCGTAACAGGGTGGCTATAAAGGTGGCATTGAGTGTTCGGAAAGTATTGGTTGAAACACATGGATCAAGAGTGGGATTTGTCCATCCAGATGACGGATAGATATTCTCTGGGCCCTCTCGGTGAAATGTCATCCAATTAGCTTGCAAGCATGTGACTGGGTCACAAGGGATCACATATCACGGGAACGAGAAAAGAGTACTTATCAGTAACGAGGTTGAACTAGGTATGCAGAGATACCGACGATCATAACCTCGGATAAGTAACATATCGTGAGACAAAGGGAAATTGGTACCGTATGTAAGTGGTTCATTCGATCGCAAAGTAATCGTAGAAATATGTGGGAGCCATATGAATTTCCAGATTCCTCTATTGGTTATTGTTCGGAGAAGTGTCTCGATCATGTCTGCATAATTCACGAACCGTAGGGAGACACACTTAAGGATTCGACGTTGTTTGAGTAGTTATGGTATTATGAGAAAGAGACCGAATGTTGTTCGGAGTCTCGGATGGGATCCGGGATATCACGAGGTGATCCGGAATGGTCCGGAGAATAAGATTCATATAAGGAAAGTCCCGTTTCGGAGTTGGGGAATGGTTCCGGTGTTTTCATCGGGAACATTCTAGAAGGTCCCGGAATGTCCGGCACTCCGGAGGGGGAAGGGGTACATGAATGTGTCATTGCATGTTGGAATGATTGCATCATGTACTAAGTGTTCTCGCTGTCCGAAATAAAGGGTTAATTCAAATCCTAATTGAAAAAGTCAAACTGCCAGTTTTCGGTCAAACTGCCAGTTTTCGGAAAGAGGAGAAAGAAGAGGAGGTGGAGGCCGAGTTGGGGAGGGATTCCTCCCCTTGGCCGGCGCCTCCCAAGGCCGACTTGGGGAGGGACTCCCCTCCCCTTGGCCGGCCCTCCCACCTATAAAAGGAGGGGCAGGGCCTCCTCCTCTAGACACAACACTAGTTCCTACCCTCTAAACCCAAACCCTAGATCTAAACCCCGGTTTAGAGCTATTTTGGTTTAGAGCCTTCTAATTGGTTTAGAGCCCTCTAATTGGTGTGTCTAATTACTAGACCACTAATAGCCTCTCTCATAAGCTCCACCATACTCGCACTGGCTTAAGGCGAAGCCCTGCGGGATCTCCCCTCTACCTCCGGTACCACGCCGTTGTGCTGCCGGAATCGCGAGGAGAGTACTACAACCTCCGCTGCCTGCTGGAACAAGGGAGAGGAAGGTCTTCGTCGAGTACCGAACGTGTGACCGACTGCGGGGGCACTGCTGGAACGTGGCGCCGGAAGGATCGTCTACGCGATCTTGAGATCGGGAAGAGTACGACTACATCACCCACGAGAATCTGCTCTCGTTAAACACTTTGGAATCTTCGAGGGTGAGTTATTCCATCGACTCGTTGCTGCAATCTAGTAGATAGATCTTGGCTTGTTTGTTTGTATGCGATAGAAAATTTTTGTTTTCCATGCTACGAACCCCTACAGAAACTCCCTGTTCCGGTGAAACCGGGTAGGATAGTGCCGCACCTTGTGAACCAACATGGTTTTACATCATCATATGACCTAAACAAACACAAAACAAGAGAGAGCTACGCCGGGCTACCCCTGTCAGTGGAACGTCTAGGGGGTAGACGATCCGAGGCCCATAGATCAGGGTTCCGCTGCAAACCGTGCTCCGGGGCGTAGGAAACCCTCAAGAACTTGCATGTGGCCCTAGCACATGCATGGAGGTGTGGTGTTGTGTTGAAACATGCAAAACCTAGTCCCCGGGTTGCATGGATGTGTCCCCCTTCGCATTCATGCGTTGTAACCTAAAAGGGAAGGTTTTGGACTTATATAAGGGGGAAACTCCCTGTTCCGGTGAAACCAGGTAGGATACTTCCGCACCTTGTGAACCAACATGGTTTTACATCATCATATGACCCAAACAAACACAAAACAAGAGAGAGCTATGCCGGGCTACCCCTGTCAGAGGAACGTTTAGGGGGTAGACGATCCGAGGCCCATAGATCAGGGTTCCGCTGCAAACCGCGCTCCGGGGCGTAGGAAACCCTCAAGAACTTGCATGTGGCCCTAGCACATGCATGGAGGTGTGGTGTTCTGTTGAAACATGCAAAACCTAGCCCCCGGGTTGCATGGACGTGTCCCCATTCGCATGCATGCGCTGTAACCTAAAAGGGAAGGTTCTGGACTTATATAAGGGGGAAACTCCCTGTTCCGGTGAAACCGGGTAGGATACTGCCGCACCTTGTGAACCATCATGGTTTTACATCATCATATGACCTAAACAAATACAAAACAAGAGAGAGCTACGCCGGGCTACCCCTGTCAGAGGAACGTCTAGGGGGTAGACGATC
Organism: Avena sativa; assembly: GCA_916181665.1. Classification (NCBI taxonomy): domain Eukaryota; kingdom Viridiplantae; phylum Streptophyta; class Magnoliopsida; order Poales; family Poaceae; genus Avena; species Avena sativa. Next base: position 430,753,004 of record OV702296.1, read on the forward strand.
CGAGGCCCATAGATTAGGGTTCCGCGGCAAATCACGCTCCGGGGCGTAGGAAACCCTCAAGAACTTGCATTTGGCCCTAGCACATGCATGGAGGTGTGGTGTTGTGTTGAAACATGCAAAACCTAGTCCCCGGGTTGCATGGATGTGTCCCCCTTCGCATGCATGCGCTGTAACCTAAAAGGGAAGGTTCTGGACTTATATAAGGGGGAAACTCCCCGTTCCGGTGAAACCGGATAGGATACTGCCGCACCTTGTGAACCAACATGGTTTTACATCATCATATGACCTAAACAAACACAAAACAAGAGAGAGCTATTCCGGGCTACCCCTGTCAGAGAAACGTCTAGGGGGTAGACGATCCGAGGCCCATAGATCAGGGTTCCGCTGCAAACCGCGCTCCGGGGCGTAGGAAACCCTCAAGAACTTGCATGTGGCCCTAGCACATGCATGGAGGTGTGGTGTTCTGTTGAAACATGCAAAACCTAGCCCCCGGGTTGCATGGACGTGTCCCCATTCGCATGCATGCGCTGTAACCTAAAAGGGAAGGTTCTGGACTTATATAAGGGGGAAACTCCCTGTTCCGGTGAAACCGGGTAGGATACTGCCGCACCTTGTGAACCATCATGGTTTTACATCATCATATGACCTAAACAAATACAAAACAAGAGAGAGCTACGCCGGGCTACCCCTGTCAGAGGAACGTCTAGGGGGTAGACGATCCGAGGCCCATAGATTAGGGTTCCGCGGCAAATCACGCTCCGGGGCGTAGGAAACCCTCAAGAACTTGCATTTGGCCCTAGCACATGCATGGAGGTGTGGTGTTGTGTTGAAACATGCAAAACCTAGTCCCCGGGTTGCATGGATGTGTCCCCCTTCGCATGCATGCGCTGTAACCTAAAAGGGAAGGTTCTGGACTTATATAAGGGGGAAACTGCCCGTTCCGGTGAAACCGGATAGGATACTGCCGCACCTTGTGAACCAACATGGTTTTACATCATCATATGACCTAAACAAACACAAAACAAGAGAGAGCTATTCCGGGCTACCCCTGTCAGAGAAACGTCTAGGGGGTAGACGATCCGAGGCCCATAGATCAGGGTTCCGCTGCAAACCGCGCTCCGGGGCGTAGGAAACCCTCAAGAACTTGCATGTAGCCCTAGCACATGCATGGAGGTGTGGTGTTGTGTTGAAACATGCAAAACCTAGCCCCCGGGTTGCATGGATGTCTCCCCCTTCGCATGCATGCGCTGTAACCTAAAAGGGAAGGTTCTGGACTTATATAAGGGGGAAACTCCCCGTTCCGGTGAAACCTGGTAGGATAATTCCGCACCTTGTGAACCAACATGGTTTTATATCATCATATGACCTAAACAAACACAAAACAAGAGAGATCTACGCCGGGCTACCCCTGTCAGAGAAACGTCTAGGGGGTAGACGATCCGAGGCCCATAGATCAGGGTTCCGCTGCAAACCGCGCTCCGGGGCGTAGGAAACCCTCAAGAACTTGCATGTGTCCCTAGCACACGCATGGAGGTGTGGTGTTGTGTTGAAACATGCAAAACCTAGCCCCCGGGTTGCATGGATGTGTCCCCCTTCGCATGCATGCGCTGTAACCTAAAAGGGAAGGTTCTGGACTTATATAAGGGGGAAACTCCCTGTTCCGGTGAAACCGGGTAGGATACTGCCGCACCTTGTGAACCAACATGGTTTTACATCATCGTATGACCTAAACAAACACAAAACAAGAGAGAGCTATGTCGGGCTACCCCTGTCAGAGGAACGTCTAGGGGCTAGACGATCCGAGGCCCATAGATCAGGGTTCAACCGCGCTCCGGGGCGTAGGAAACCCTCAAGAACTTTCATGTGGCCCTTGCACATGCATGGAGGTGTGGTGTTGTGTTGAAACATGCAAAACCTAGTCCCCGGGTTGCATGGATGTGTCTCCCTTCGCATGCATGCGCTATAACCTAGAAGGGAAGGTTCTGGACTTATATAAGGGGGAAACTCCTCGTTCCGGTGAAACCGGGTAGGATACTTCCGCACCTTGTGAACCAACATGGTTTTATATCATCATATGACCTAAACAAACACAAAACAAGAGAGAACTATGCCAAGCTACCCCTGTCAGAGGAACGTCTAGGGGGTAGATGATCCGAGGCCCATAGATCAGGTTTCCGCTGCAAACCATGCTCCGGGGCATAGGAAACCCTCAAGAACTTGCATATGGCCCTAGCACATGCATGGAGGTGTGGTGTTGTGTTGAAACATGCAAAACCTAGCCCCCGGGTTGCATGGATGTGTCCCCCTTCGCATGCATGCGCTGTAACCTAAAAGGGAAGGTTCTAGACTTATATAAGGGGGAAACTCCCCGTTCCGGTGAAACCGGGTAGGGTACTGCCGCACCTTGTGAACCAACATGGTTTAACATCATCATATGACCTAAACAAACACAAAACAAGAGAGATCTACGCCGGGCTACCCCTGTCAGAGGAACGTCTAGGGGGTAGACGATCCGAAGCCCATAGATCGGGGTTCCGTGGCAAATCGCGCTCCGGGGCGTAGGAAACCCTCAAGAACTTGCATGTGGCCCTAGCACATGCATGGAGGTGTGGTGTTGTGTTTAAACATGCAAAACCTAGTCCCCGGGTTGCATGGATGTGTCCCCCTTCACATGCATGCGCTGTAACCTAAAAGGGAAGGTTCTGGACTTATATAAGGGGGAAACTCCCCGTTCCGGTGAAACCGGGTAGGATACTGCCGCACCTTGTGAACCATCATGGTTTTACATCATCATATGACCTAAACAAACACAAAACAAGAGAGAGCTATGCCGGGCTACCCCTGTCAGAGGAACATCTAGGGGGTAGACGATCCGAGGCCCATAGATCAGGGTTCCGCTGCAAACCGCGCTCCGGGGCATAGGAAACCCTCAAGAACTTGCATGTGGCCCTAGCACATGCATGGAGGTATGGTGTTGTGTTGAAACATGCAAAACCTAGCCCCCGGATTGCAATGATGTGTCCTCCTTCGCATGCATGCGCTGTAACCTAAAAGGGAATGTTCTGGACATATATAAGGGGGAAACTCCCTGTTCCGGTGAAACCGGGTAGGATACTGCCGCACCTTGTGAACCAACATGGTTTTACACCATAATATGACTTAAACAAACACAAAAAAGGAGAGAGCTATGCCGGGCTACCCCTGTCAGAGGAACGTGTAGGGGGTAGACGATCCGAGACCCATAGATCAGGGTTCCGCTGCAAACCGCGCTCCAGGGCGTAGGAAACCCTCAAGAACTTGCATGTGGCCCTAGCACATGCATGGAGGTGTATTGTTGTGTTGACACATGCAAAAGCTAGCCCCCGGGTTGCATGGATGTGTCCCCCTTCGCATGCATGCGCTGTAACCTAAAAGGGAAGGTTCTGGACTTATATAAGGGGGAAACTCCCCGTTCCGGTGAAACCGGGTAGGATACTGCCGCACCTTGTGAACCAACATGGTTTTACATCATCATATGACCTAAACAAACACAAAATAAGAGAGAGCTATGCCGGGCTACCCCTGTCAGAGGAACGTCTCGGTGGTAGACGATCCGAGGCCCATAGATCAGGGTTCCGCTGCAAACCGCGCTCTGGGGCGTAGGAAACCCTCAAGAACTTGCATGTGGCCCTAGCACATGCATGGAGGTGTGGTGTTGTGTTGAAACATGCAAAACCTAGCCCCCGGGTTGCATGGATGTGTCCCCCTTCGCATGCATGCGCTCTAACCTAAAAGGGAAGGTTCTAGACTTATATAAGGGGGAAACTCCCCCTTCCGGTGAAACCGGGTAGGATACTGCCGCACCTTGTGAACCAACATGGTTTTACATCATCATATGACCTAAAAAAACACAAAACAAGAGATAGCTATGCCGGGCTACCCCTGTCAGAGGAACGTCTAGGGGGTAGACGATCCGAGGCCCATAGATCGGGGTTCCGCGGCAAATCGCGCTCCGGGGCGTAGGAAACCCTCAAGAACTTGCATGTGGCCCTAGCACATGCATGGAGGTGTGGTGTTGTGTTGAAACATGCAAAACCTAGTCCCCGGGTTGCATGGATGTGTTTCCCTTCGCATGCATGCGCTGTAACCTAAAAGGGAAGGTTCTGGACTTATATAAGGGGGAAACTCCCCGTTCCGGCGAAACCGGGTAGGATACTGCCGCACCTTGTGAACCAACATGGTTTTACATCATCATATGACCTAAACAAACACAAAACAAGAGAGATCTACGCTGGGCTACCCCTGTCAGAGGAACGTCTAGGGGGGTAGACGATCCGAGGCCCACAGGTCAGGGTTCCGTGGCAAACCGCGCTCCGGGTCGTAGGAAACCCTCAAGAACTTGCATGTGGCCCTTGCACATACATGGAGGTGTGGTGTTGTGTTGAAACATGCAAAACCTAGTCCCCGGGTTGCATGAATGTGTCCCCCTTCGCATGCATGCGTTGTAACCTAAAAGGGAAGGTTCTAGACTTATATAAGGGGGAAACTCCCTGTTCGGGTGAAACCAGGTAGGATACTGCCGCACCTTGTGAGCCAACATGGTTTTACATCATCATATGACCGAAACAAACACAAAACAAGAGAGAGCTACGCCGGGTTACCCCTGTCAGAGGAACGTCTAGGGGGTAGACGATCCGAGGCCCATAGATCAGGGTTCCGCTGCAAACCGCGCTCCGTGGCGTAGGAAACCCTCAAGAACTTGCATGTATCCCTAGCACATACATGGAGGTGTGGTGTTGTGTTGAAACATGCAAAACCTAGCCCCCGGGTTTCATGGATGTCTCCCCCTTCGCATGCATGCGCTGTAACCTAAAAGGGAAGGTTCTGGACTTATATAAGGGGGAACTCCTTGTTCCGGTGAAACCGGGTAGGATACTGCCGCACCTTGTGAACCAACATGGTTTTACATCATCATATGACCTAAACAAACACAAAACAAGAGAGAGCTACGCCGGGCTACCCCTGTCAGAGGAACGTCTAGGGGGTAGACGATGCGAGGCCCATAGATCAGGGTTCCGCTGAAACCGCGCTTCGGGGCGTAGGAAACCCTCAAGAACTTGCATGTAGCCCTAACACATCCATGGAGGTGTGGTGTTGTGTTGAAACATGCAAAACCTAGCCCCTGGGTTGCATGGATGTCTCCCCCTTCGCATGCATGCGCTGTAACCTAAAAGGGAAGGTTCTGGACTTATATAAGGGGGAAACTCCCCGTTCCGGTGAAACCGGGTAGGATAATGCCGCACCTTGTGAACCAACATGGTTTTACATCATCATATGACCTAAACAAACACAAAACAAGAGAGAGCTACGCCGGGCTACCCCTGTCAGAGAAACGTCTAGGGGGTAGACGATCCGAGGCCCATAGATCAGGGTTCCGCTGCAAACCGCGCTCCGGGGCGTAGGAAACCCTCAAGAACTTGCATGTGGCCCTAGCACACGCATGGAGGTGTGGTGTTGTGTTGAAACATGCAAAACCTAGCCCCCGGGTTGCATGGATGTGTCCCCCTTCGCATGCATGCGCTGTAACCTAAAAGGGAAGGTTCTAGACTTATATAAGGGGGAAACTCCTTGTTCCGGTGAAACCGGGTAGGATACTGCCGCACCTTGTGAACCAACATGGTTTTACATCATCATATGACCTAAACAAACACAAAACAAGAGAGAGCTACGCCGGGCTACCCCTGTCAGAGGAACGTCTAGGGGGTAGACGATCCGAGGCCCATAGATCAGGGTTCCGCTGCAAACCGCGCTCCGGGGCGTAGGAAACCCTCAAGAACTTGCATGTAGCCCTCACACATGCATGGAGGTGTGGTGTTGTGTTGAAACATGCAAAACCTAGCCCCCGGGTTGCATGGATGTCTCCCCCTTCGCATGCATGCGCTGTAACCTAAAAGGGAAGGTTCTGGAATAATATAAGGGGGAAACTCCCTGTTCCGGTGAAACCGGGTAGGATACTGCCGCACCTTGTGAACCAACATGGTTTTACATCATCATATGACCTAAACAAACACAAAACAAGAGAGAGCTACGCCGGGCTACCCCTGTCAGAGGAACGTCTAGGGGGTAGACGATCCGAGGCCCATAGATTAGGGTTCCGCAGCAAACCGCGCTCCGGGGCGTAGGAAACCCTCAAGAACTTGCATGTGGCCCTAGCACATGCATGGAGGTGTTGTGTTGTGTTGTGTTGAAACATGCAAAACCTAGCCCCCGGGTTGCATGGATGTGTCCCGCTTCGCATGCATGCGCTGTAACCTAAAAGGGAATGTTCTAGACATATATAAGGGGGAAACTCCCTGTTCCGGTGAAACCGGGTAGGATACTGCCGAACCTTGTGAACCAACATGGTTTTACATCATCATATGACCTAAACAAACACAAAACAAGAGAGATCTACGCCGGGTTACCCCTGTCAGAGGAACGTCTAGGGGGTAGACGATCCGAGGCCCATAGATCAGGGTTCCGCTGCAAACCGCGCTCCGTGGCGTAGGAAACCCTCAAGAACTTGCATGTAGCCCTAACACATGCATGGAGGTGTGGTGTTGTGTTGAAACATGCAAAACCTAGCCCCCGGGTTGCATGGATGTCTCCCCCTTCGCATGCATGCGCTGTAACCTAAAAGGGAAGGTTCTAGACTTATATAAGGGGGAACTCCTTGTTCCGGTGAAACCAGGTAGGATACTGCCGCACCTTGTGAACCAACATGGTTTTACATCATCATATGACCTAAACAAACACAAAACAAGAGAGAGCTACGCCGGGCTACCCCTGTCAGAGAAACGTCTAGGGGGTAGACGATCCGAGGCCCATAGATCAGGGTTCCGCTGCAAACCGCGCTCCGGGGCGTAGGAAACCCTCAAGAACTTGCATGTGTCCCTAGCACATGCATGGAGGTGTGGTGTTGTGTTGAAACATGCAAAACCTAGCCCCCGGGTTGCATGGATGTGTCCCCCTTCGCATGCATGCGCTGTAACCTAAAAGGGAAGGTTCTGGACTTATATAAGGGGGAAACTCCCTGTTCCGGTGAAACCGGGTAGGATACTGCCGCACCTTGTGAACCAACATGGTTTTACATCATCATATGACCTAAACAAACACAAAACAACAGAGAGCTACGCGGGGCTACCCCTGTCAGAGGAACGTCTAGGGGGTAGACGATCCGAGGCCCATAGATCAGGGTTCCGCTGCAAACCGCGCTCCGGGGCGTAGGAAACCCTCAATAACTTGCATGTAGCCCTAACACATGCATGGAGGTGTGGTGTTGTGTTGAAACATGCAAAACCTAGCCCCCGGGTTGCATGGATGTCTCCCCCTTCGCATGCATGCGCTGTAACCTAAAAGGGAAGGTTCTGGACTTATATAAGGGGGAAACTCCCCGTTCCGGTGAAACCGGGTGGGATACTGCCGCACCTTGTGAACCAACATGGATTTACATCATAATATGACCTAAACTAACACAAAACAAGAGATAGCTACGTCGGGCTACCCCTGTCAGAGGAACGTCTAGGGGTAGACAATCCGAGGCCCACAGATCAGGGTTCCGCTGCAAACCGTGCTCCGGGGCGTAGCAAACCCTCAAGAACTTGCATGTGTCCCTAGCACACGCATGGAGGTGTGGTGTTGAAACATGCAAAACCTATCCCCCGGGTTGCATGGATGCGTCCCCCTTCACATGCATGCGCTGTAACCTAAAAAGGAAGGTTCTGGACTTATATAAGGGGGAAACTCCCTGTTCCGGTGAAACCGGGTAGGATACTGCCGCACCTTGTGAACCAACATGGTTTTACATCATCGTATGACCTAAACAAACACAAAACAAGAGAGAGCTATGTCGGGCTACCCCTGTCAGAGGAACGTCTAGGGGCTAGACGATCCGAGGCCCATAGATCAGGGTTCAACCGCGCTCCGGGGCGTAGGAAACCCTCAAGAACTTTCATGTGGCCCTTGCACATGCATGGAGGTGTGGTGTTGTGTTGAAACATGCAAAACCTAGTCCCCGGGTTGCATGTATGTGTCTCCCTTCGCATGCATGCGCTATAACCTAGAAGGGAAGGTTCTGGACTTATATAAGGGGGAAACTCCTCGTTCCGGTGAAACCGGGTAGGATACTTCCGCACCTTGTGAACCAACATGGTTTTATATCATCATATGACCTAAACAAACACAAAACAAGAGAGAACTATGCCAAGCTACCCCTGTCAGAGGAACGTCTAGGGGGTAGATGATCCGAGGCCCATAGATCAGGGTTCCGCTGCAAACCGTGCTCCGGGGCATAGGAAACCCTCAAGAACTTGCATATGGCCCTAGCACATGCATGGAGGTGTGGTGTTGTGTTGAAACATGCAAAACCTAGCCCCCGGGTTGCATGGATGTGTCCCCCTTCGCATGCATGCGCTGTAACCTAAAAGGGAAGGTTCTAGACTTATATAAGGGGGAAACTCCCCGTTCCGGTGAAACCGGGTAGGATACTGCCGCACCTTGTGAACCAACATGGTTTTACATCATCATATGACCTAAACAAACACAAAACAAGAGAGATCTACGCCGGGCTACCCCTGTCAGAGGAACGTCTAGGGGGTAGACGATCCGAAGCCCATAGATCGGGGTTCCGCGGCAAATCGTGCTCCGGGACATAGGAAACCCTCAAGAACTTGCATGTGGCCCTAGCACATGCATGGAGGTGTGGTGTTGTGTGGAAACATGCAAAACCTAGTCCCCGGGTTGCATGGATGTGTCCCCCTTCACATGCATGCGCTGTAACCTAAAAGGGAAGGTTCTGGACTTATATAAGGGGGAAACTCCCCGTTCCGGTGAAACCGGGTAGGATACTGCCGCACCTTGTGAACCATCATGGTTTTACATCATCATATGACCTAAACAAACACAAAACAAGAGAGAGCTATGCCGGGCTACCCCTGTCAGAGGAACATCTAGGGGGTAGACGATCCGAGGCCCAGAGATCAGGGTTCCGCTGCAAACCGCGCTCCGGGGCATAGGAAACCCTCAAGAACTTGCATGTGGCCCTAGCACATGCATGGAGGTATGGTGTTGTGTTGAAACATGCAAAACCTAGCCCCCGGATTGCACGGATGTGTCCCCCTTCGCATGCATGCGCTGTAACCTAAAAGGGAATGTTCTGGACATATATAAGGGGGAAACTCCCTGTTCCGGTGAAACCGGGTAGGATACTGCCGCACCTTGTGAACCAACATGGTTTTACATCATAATATGACTTAAACAAACACAAAAAAAGAGAGAGCTATGCCGGGCTACCCCTGTCAGAGGAACGTCTAGGGGGTAGACGATCCGAGGCCCATAGATCAGGGTTCCGCTGCAAACCGCGCTCCAGGGCGTAGGAAACCCTCAAGAACTTGCATGTGGCCCTAGCACATGCATGGAGGTGTATTGTTGTGTTGACACATGCAAAAGCTAGCCCCCTGGTTGCATGGATGTGTCCCCCTTCGCATGCATGCGCTGTAACCTAAAAGGGAAGGTTCTGGACTTATATAAGGGGGAAACTCCCCGTTCCGGTGAAACCGGGTAGGATACTGCCGCACCTTGTGAACCAACATGGTTTTACGTCATCATATGACCTAAACAAACACAAAATAAGAGAGAGCTATGCCGGCCTACCCCTGTCAGAGGAACGTCTCGGTGGTAGACGATCCGAGGCCCATAGATCAGGGTTCCGCTGCAAACCGCGCTCTGGGGCGTAGGAAACCCTCAAGAACTTGCATGTGGCCCTAGCACATGCATGGAGGTGTGGTGTTGTGTTGAAACATGCAAAACCTAGCCCCCGGGTTGCATGGATGTGTCCCCCTTCGCATGCATGCGCTGTAACCTAAAAGGGAAGGTTCTAGACTTATATAAGGGGGAAACTCCCCCTTCTGGTGAAACCGGGTAGGATACTGCCGCACCTTGTGAACCAACATGGTTTTACATCATCATATGACCTAAACAAACACAAAACAAGAGATAGCTATGCCGGGCTACCCCTGTCAGAGGAACGTCTAGGGGGTAGACGATCCGAGGCCCATAGATCGGGGTTCCGCGGCAAATCGCGCTCCGGGGCGTAGGAAACCCTCAAGAACTTGCATGTGGCCCTAGCACATGCATGGAGGTGTGGTGTTGTGTTGAAACATGCAAAACCTAGTCCCCGGGTTGCATGGATGTGTTTCCCTTCGCATGCATGCGCTGTAACCTAAAAGGGAAGGTTCTGGACTTATATAAGGGGGAAACTCCCCGTTCCGGCGAAACCGGGTAGGATACTGCCGCACCTTGTGAACCAACATGGTTTTACATCATCATATGACCTAAACAAACACAAAACAAGAGAGATCTACGCCGGGCTACCCCTGTCAGAGGAACGTCTAGGGGGGTAGACGATCCGAGGCCCACAGGTCAGGGTTCCGTGGCAAACCGCGCTCCGGGTCGTAGGAAACCCTCAAGAACTTGCATGTGGCCCTTGCACATACATGGAGGTGTGGTGTTGTGTTGAAACATGCAAAACCTAGTCCCCGGGTTGCATGAATGTGTCCCCCTTCGCATGCATGCATTGTAACCTAAAAGGGAAGGTTCTAGACTTATATAAGGGGGAAACTCCCTGTTCCGGTGAAACCGGGTAGGATACTGCCGCACCTTGTGAGCCAACATGGTTTTACATCATCATATGACCGAAACAAACACAAAACAAGAGAGAGCTACGCCGGGTTACCCCTGTCAGAGGAACGTCTAGGGGGTAGACGATCCGAGGCCCATAGATCAGGGTTCCGCTGCAAACCGCGCTCCGTGGCGTAGGAAACCCTCAAGAACTTGCATGTATCCCTAGCACATGCATGGAGGTGTGGTGTTGTGTTGAAACATGCAAAACCTAGCCCCCGGGTTGCATGGATGTCTCCCCCTTCGCATGCATGCGCTGTAACCTAAAAGGGAAGGTTCTGGACTTATATAAGGGGGAACTCCTTGTTCCGGTGAAACCGGGTAGGATACTGCCGCACCTTGTGAACCAACATGGTTTTACATCATCATATGACCTAAACAAAGACAAAACAAGAGAGAGCTACGCCGGGCTACCCCTGTCAGAGGAACGTCTAGGGGGTAGACGATGCGAGGCCCATAGATCAGGGTTCCGCTGCAAACCGCGCTTCGGGGCGTAGGAAACCCTCAAGAACTTGCATGTAGCCCTAACACATACATGGAGGTGTGGTGTTGTGTTGAAACATGCAAAACCTAGCCCCTGGGTTGCATGGATGTCTCCCCCTTCGCATGCATGCGCTGTAACCTAAAAGGGAAGGTTCTGGACTTATATAAGGGGGAAACTCCCCGTTCCGGTGAAACCGGGTAGGATAATGCCGCACCTTGTGAACCAACATGGTTTTACATCATCATATGACCTAAACAAACACAAAACAAGAGAGAGCTACGCCGGGCTACCCCCGTCAGAGAAACGTCTAGGGGGTAGACGATCCGAGGCCCATAGATCAGGGTTCCGCTGCAAACCGCGCTCCGGGGCGTAGGAAACCCTCAAGAACTTGCATGTGGCCCTAGCACACGCATGGAGGTGTGGTGTTGTGTTGAAACATGCAAAACCTAGCCCCCGGGTTGCATGGATGTGTCCCCCTTCGCATGCATGCGCTGTAACCTAAAAGGGAAGGTTCTGGACTTATATAAGGGGGAAACTCCTTGTTCCGGTGAAACCGGGTAGGATACTGCCGCACCTTGTGAACCAACATGGTTTTACATCATCATATGACCTAAACAAACACAAAACAAGAGAGAGCTACTTCGGGCTACCCCTGTCAGAGGAACGTCTAGGGGGTAGACGATCCGAGGCCCATAGATCAGGGTTCCGCTGCAAACCGCGCTCCGGGGCGTAGGAAACCCTCAAGAACTTGCATGTAGCCCTCAGACATGCATGGAGGTGTGGTGTTGTGTTGAAACATGCAAAACCTAGCCCCCGGGTTGCATGGATGTCTCCCCCTTCGCATGCATGCGCTGTAACCTAAAAGGGAAGGTTCTGGAATAATATAAGGGGGAAACTCCCTGTTCCGGTGAAACCGGGTAGGATACTGCCGCACCTTGTGAACCAACATGGTTTTACATCATCATATGACCTAAACAAACACAAAACAAGAGAGAGCTACGCCGGGCTACCCCTGTCAGAGGAACGTCTAGGGGGTAGACGATCCGAGGCCCATAGATTAGGGTTCCGCAGCAAACCGCGCTCCGGGGCGTAGGAAACCCTCAAGAACTTGCATGTGGCCCTAGCACATGCATGGAGGTGTTGTGTTGTGTTGTGTTGAAACATGCAAAACCTAGCATCCGGGTTGCATGGATGTGTCCCGCTTCGCATGCATGCGCTGTAACCTAAAAGGGAATGTTCTAGACATATATATAAGGGGAAACTCCCTGTTCCGGTGAAACCGGGTAGGATACTGCCGAACCTTGTGAACCAACATGGTTTTACATCATCATATGACCTAAACAAACACAAAACAAGAGAGAGCTACGCCGGGTTACCCCTGTCAGAGGAACGTCTAGGGGGTAGACGATCCGAGGCCCATAGATCAGGGTTCCGCTGCAAACCGCGCTCCGTGGCGTAGGAAACCCTCAAGAACTTGCATGTAGCCCTAACACATGCATGGAGGTGTGGTGTTGTGTTGAAACATGCAAAAGCTAGCCCCCGGGTTGCATGGATGTCTCCCCCTTCGCATGCATGCGCTGTAACCTAAAAGGGAAGGTTCTAGACTTATATAAGGGGGAACTCCTTGTTCCGGTGAAACCGGGTAGGATACTGCCGCACCTTGTGAACCAACATGGTTTTACATCATCATATGACCTAAACAAACACAAAACAAGAGAGAGCTACGCCGGGCTACCCCTGTCAGAGGAACATCTAGGGGGTAGACGATCCGAGGCCCATAGATCAGGGTTCCGCTGCAAACCGCGCTCCGGGGCGTAGGAAACCCTCAAGAACTTGCATGTAGCCCTAACACATGCATGGAGGTGTGGTGTTGTGTTGAAACATGCAAAACCTAGCCCCCGGGTTGCATGGATGTCTCCCCCTTCGCATGCATGCGCTGTAACCTAAAAGGGAAGGTTCTGGACTTATATAAGGGGGAAACTCCCTGTTCCGGTGAAACCGGGTAGGATAATTCCGCACCTTGTGAACCAACATGGTTTTATATCATCATATGACCTAAACAAACACAAAACAAGAGAGATCTACGCCGGGCTACCCCTGTCAGAGAAACGTCTAGGGGGTAGACGATCCGAGGCCCATAGATCAGGGTTCCGCTGCAAACCGCGCTCCGGGGCGTAGGAAACCCTCAATAACTTGCATGTAGCCCTAACACATGCATGGAGGTGTGGTGTTGTGTTGAAACATGCAAAACCTATCCCCCGGGTTGCATGGATGTCTCCCCCTTCGCATGCATGCGTTGTAACCTAAAAGGGAAGGTTCTGGACTTATATAAGGGGGAAACTCCCCGTTCCGGTGAAACCGGGTAGGATACTGCCGCACCTTGTGAACCAACATGGATTTACATCATAATATGACCTAAACTAACACAAAACAAGAGATAGCTACGTCGGGCTACCCCTGTCAGAGGAACGTCTAGGGGTAGACAATCCGAGGCCCACAGATCAGGGTTCCGCTGCAAACCGTGCTCCGGGGCGTAGCAAACCCTCAAGAACTTGCATGTGTCCCTAGCACACGCATGGAGGTGTGGTGTTGAAACATGCAAAACCTATCCCCCGGGTTGCATGGATGCGTCCCCCTTCACATGCATGCGCTGTAACCTAAAAAGGAAGGTTCTGGACTTATATAAGGGGGAAACTCCCTGTTCCGGTGAAACCGGGTAGGATACTGCCGCACCTTGTGAACCAACATGGTTTTACATCATCGTATGACCTAAACAAACACAAAACAAGAGAGAGCTATGTCGGGCTACCCCTGTCAGAGGAACGTCTAGGGGCTAGACGATCCGAGGCCCATAGATCAGGGTTCAACCGCGCTCCGGGGCGTAGGAAACCCTCAAGAACTTTCATGTGGCCCTTGCACATGCATGGAGGTGTGGTGTTGTGTTGAAACATGCAAAACCTAGTCCCCGGGTTGCATGTATGTGTCTCCCTTCGCATGCATGCGCTATAACCTAGAAGGGAAGGTTCTGGACTTATATAAGGGGGAAACTCCTCGTTCCGGTGAAACCGGGTAGGATACTTCCGCACCTTGTGAACCAACATGGTTTTATATCATCATATGACCTAAACAAACACAAAACAAGAGAGAACTATGCCAAGCTACCCCTGTCAGAGGAACGTCTAGGGGGTAGATGATCCGAGGCCCATAGATCAGGGTTCCGCTGCAAACCGTGCTCCGGGGCATAGGAAACCCTCAAGAACTTGCATATGGCCCTAGCACATGCATGGAGGTGTGGTGTTGTGTTGAAACATGCAAAACCTAGCCCCCGGGTTGCATGGATGTGTCCCCCTTCGCATGCATGCGCTGTAACCTAAAAGGGAAGGTTCTAGACTTATATAAGGGGGAAACTCCCCGTTCCGGTGAAACCGGGTAGGATACTGCCGCACCTTGTGAACCAACATGGTTTTACATCATCATATGACCTAAACAAACACAAAACAAGAGAGATCTACGCCGGGCTACCCCTGTCAGAGGAACGTCTAGGGGGTAGACGATCCGAAGCCCATAGATCGGGGTTCCGCGGCAAATCGTGCTCCGGGACATAGGAAACCCTCAAGAACTTGCATGTGGCCCTAGCACATGCATGGAGGTGTGGTGTTGTGTGGAAACATGCAAAACCTAGTCCCCGGGTTGCATGGATGTGTCCCCCTTCACATGCATGCGCTGTAACCTAAAAGGGAAGGTTCTGGACTTATATAAGGGGGAAACTCCCCGTTCCGGTGAAACCGGGTAGGATACTGCCGCACCTTGTGAACCATCATGGTTTTACATCATCATATGACCTAAACAAACACAAAACAAGAGAGAGCTATGCCGGGCTACCCCTGTCAGAGGAACATCTAGGGGGTAGACGATCCGAGGCCCAGAGATCAGGGTTCCGCTGCAAACCGCGCTCCGGGGCATAGGAAACCCTCAAGAACTTGCATGTGGCCCTAGCACATGCATGGAGGTATGGTGTTGTGTTGAAACATGCAAAACCTAGCCCCCGGATTGCACGGATGTGTCCCCCTTCGCATGCATGCGCTGTAACCTAAAAGGGAATGTTCTGGACATATATAAGGGGGAAACTCCCTGTTCCGGTGAAACCGGGTAGGATACTGCCGCACCTTGTGAACCAACATGGTTTTACATCATAATATGACTTAAACAAACACAAAAAAAGAGAGAGCTATGCCGGGCTACCCCTGTCAGAGGAACGTCTAGGGGGTAGACGATCCGAGGCCCATAGATCAGGGTTCCGCTGCAAACCGCGCTCCAGGGCGTAGGAAACCCTCAAGAACTTGCATGTGGCCCTAGCACATGCATGGAGGTGTATTGTTGTGTTGACACATGCAAAAGCTAGCCCCCTGGTTGCATGGATGTGTCCCCCTTCGCATGCATGCGCTGTAACCTAAAAGGGAAGGTTCTGGACTTATATAAGGGGGAAACTCCCCGTTCCGGTGAAACCGGGTAGGATACTGCCGCACCTTGTGAACCAACATGGTTTTACGTCATCATATGACCTAAACAAACACAAAATAAGAGAGAGCTATGCCGGCCTACCCCTGTCAGAGGAACGTCTCGGTGGTAGACGATCCGAGGCCCATAGATCAGGGTTCCGCTGCAAACCGCGCTCTGGGGCGTAGGAAACCCTCAAGAACTTGCATGTGGCCCTAGCACATGCATGGAGGTGTGGTGTTGTGTTGAAACATGCAAAACCTAGCCCCCGGGTTGCATGGATGTGTCCCCCTTCGCATGCATGCGCTGTAACCTAAAAGGGAAGGTTCTAGACTTATATAAGGGGGAAACTCCCCCTTCTGGTGAAACCGGGTAGGATACTGCCGCACCTTGTGAACCAACATGGTTTTACATCATCATATGACCTAAACAAACACAAAACAAGAGATAGCTATGCCGGGCTACCCCTGTCAGAGGAACGTCTAGGGGGTAGACGATCCGAGGCCCATAGATCGGGGTTCCGCGGCAAATCGCGCTCCGGGGCGTAGGAAACCCTCAAGAACTTGCATGTGGCCCTAGCACATGCATGGAGGTGTGGTGTTGTGTTGAAACATGCAAAACCTAGTCCCCGGGTTGCATGGATGTGTTTCCCTTCGCATGCATGCGCTGTAACCTAAAAGGGAAGGTTCTGGACTTATATAAGGGGGAAACTCCCCGTTCCGGCGAAACCGGGTAGGATACTGCCGCACCTTGTGAACCAACATGGTTTTACATCATCATATGACCTAAACAAACACAAAACAAGAGAGATCTACGCCGGGCTACCCCTGTCAGAGGAACGTCTAGGGGGGTAGACGATCCGAGGCCCACAGGTCAGGGTTCCGTGGCAAACCGCGCTCCGGGTCGTAGGAAACCCTCAAGAACTTGCATGTGGCCCTTGCACATACATGGAGGTGTGGTGTTGTGTTGAAACATGCAAAACCTAGTCCCCGGGTTGCATGAATGTGTCCCCCTTCGCATGCATGCATTGTAACCTAAAAGGGAAGGTTCTAGACTTATATAAGGGGGAAACTCCCTGTTCCGGTGAAACCGGGTAGGATACTGCCGCACCTTGTGAGCCAACATGGTTTTACATCATCATATGACCGAAACAAACACAAAACAAGAGAGAGCTACGCCGGGTTACCCCTGTCAGAGGAACGTCTAGGGGGTAGACGATCCGAGGCCCATAGATCAGGGTTCCGCTGCAAACCGCGCTCCGTGGCGTAGGAAACCCTCAAGAACTTGCATGTATCCCTAGCACATGCATGGAGGTGTGGTGTTGTGTTGAAACATGCAAAACCTAGCCCCCGGGTTGCATGGATGTCTCCCCCTTCGCATGCATGCGCTGTAACCTAAAAGGGAAGGTTCTGGACTTATATAAGGGGGAACTCCTTGTTCCGGTGAAACCGGGTAGGATACTGCCGCACCTTGTGAACCAACATGGTTTTACATCATCATATGACCTAAACAAAGACAAAACAAGAGAGAGCTACGCCGGGCTACCCCTGTCAGAGGAACGTCTAGGGGGTAGACGATGCGAGGCCCATAGATCAGGGTTCCGCTGCAAACCGCGCTTCGGGGCGTAGGAAACCCTCAAGAACTTGCATGTAGCCCTAACACATACATGGAGGTGTGGTGTTGTGTTGAAACATGCAAAACCTAGCCCCTGGGTTGCATGGATGTCTCCCCCTTCGCATGCATGCGCTGTAACCTAAAAGGGAAGGTTCTGGACTTATATAAGGGGGAAACTCCCCGTTCCGGTGAAACCGGGTAGGATAATGCCGCACCTTGTGAACCAACATGGTTTTACATCATCATATGACCTAAACAAACACAAAACAAGAGAGAGCTACGCCGGGCTACCCCCGTCAGAGAAACGTCTAGGGGGTAGACGATCCGAGGCCCATAGATCAGGGTTCCGCTGCAAACCGCGCTCCGGGGCGTAGGAAACCCTCAAGAACTTGCATGTGGCCCTAGCACACGCATGGAGGTGTGGTGTTGTGTTGAAACATGCAAAACCTAGCCCCCGGGTTGCATGGATGTGTCCCCCTTCGCATGCATGCGCTGTAACCTAAAAGGGAAGGTTCTGGACTTATATAAGGGGGAAACTCCTTGTTCCGGTGAAACCGGGTAGGATACTGCCGCACCTTGTGAACCAACATGGTTTTACATCATCATATGACCTAAACAAACACAAAACAAGAGAGAGCTACTTCGGGCTACCCCTGTCAGAGGAACGTCTAGGGGGTAGACGATCCGAGGCCCATAGATCAGGGTTCCGCTGCAAACCGCGCTCCGGGGCGTAGGAAACCCTCAAGAACTTGCATGTAGCCCTGAGACATGGATGGAGGTGTGGTGTTGTGTTGAAACATGCAAAACCTAGCCCCCGGGTTGCATGGATGTCTCCCCCTTCGCATGCATGCGCTGTAACCTAAAAGGGAAGGTTCTGGAATAATATAAGGGGGAAACTCCCTGTTCCGGTGAAACCGGGTAGGATACTGCAGCACCTTGTGAACCAACATGGTTTTACATCATCATATGACCTAAACAAACACAAAACAAGAGAGAGCTACGCCGGGCTACCCCTGTCAGAGGAACGTCTAGGGGGTAGACGATCCGAGGCCCATAGATTAGGGTTCCGCAGCAAACCGCGCTCCGGGGCGTAGGAAACCCTCAAGAACTTGCATGTGGCCCTAGCACATGCATGGAGGTGTTGTGTTGTGTTGTGTTGAAACATGCAAAACCTAGCATCCGGGTTGCATGGATGTGTCCCGCTTCGCATGCATGCGCTGTAACCTAAAATGGAATGTTCTAGACATATATATAAGGGGGAAACTCCCTGTTCCGGTGAAACCGGGTAGGATACTGCCGAACCTTGTGAACCAACATGGTTTTACATCATCATATGACCTAAACAAACACAAAACAAGAGAGAGCTACGCCGGGTTACCCCTGTCAGAGGAACGTCTAGGGGGTAGACGATCCGAGGCCCATAGATCAGGGTTCCGCTGCAAACCGCGCTCCGTGGCGTAGAAAACCCTCAAGAACTTGCATGTAGCCCTAACACATGCATGGAGGTGTGGTGTTGTGTTGAAACATGCAAAAGCTAGCCCCCGGGTTGCATGGATGTCTCCCCCTTCGCATGCATGCGCTGTAACCTAAAAGGGAAGGTTCTAGACTTATATAAGGGGGAACTCCTTGTTCCGGTGAAACCGGGTAGGATACTGCCGCACCTTGTGAACCAACATGGTTTTACATCATCATATGACCTAAACAAACACAAAACAAGAGAGAGCTACGCCGGGCTACCCCTGTCAGAGGAACATCTAGGGGGTAGACGATCCGAGGCCCATAGATCAGGGTTCCGCTGCAAACCGCGCTCCGGGGCGTAGGAAACCCTCAAGAACTTGCATGTAGCCCTAACACATGCATGGAGGTGTGGTGTTGTGTTGAAACATGCAAAACCTAGCCCCCGGGTTGCATGGATGTCTCCCCCTTCGCATGCATGCGCTGTAACCTAAAAGGGAAGGTTCTGGACTTATATAAGGGGGAAACTCCCTGTTCCGGTGAAACCGGGTAGGATAATTCCGCACCTTGTGAACCAACATGGTTTTATATCATCATATGACCTAAACAAACACAAAACAAGAGAGATCTACGCCGGGCTACCCCTGTCAGAGAAACGTCTAGGGGGTAGACGATCCGAGGCCCATAGATCAGGGTTCCGCTGCAAACCGCGCTCCGGGGCGTAGGAAACCCTCAAGAACTTGCATGTGGCCCTAGCACACGCATGGAGGTGTGGTGTTGTGTTGAAACATGCAAAACCTAGCCCCCGGGTTGCATGGATGTGTCCTCCTTCGCATGCATGCGCTGTAACCTAAAAGGGAATGTTCTGGACATATATAAGGGGGAAACTCCCTGTTCCGGTGAAACCGGGTAGGATACTGCCGCACCTTGTGAACCAACATGGTTTTACATCATAATATGACTTAAACAAACACAAAAAAGGAGAGATCTATGCCGGGCTACCCCTGTCAGAGGAACGTGTAGGGGGTAGACGATCCGAGACCCATAGATCAGGGTTCCGCTGCAAACCGCGCTCCAGGGCGTAGGAAACCCTCAAGAACTTGCATGTGGCCCTAGCACATGCATGGAGGTGTATTGTTGTGTTGACACATGCAAAAGCTAGCCCCCGGGTTGCATGGATGTGTCCCCCTTCGCATGCATGCGCTGTAACCTAAAAGGGAAGGTTCTGGACTTATATAAGGGGGAAACTCCCCGTTCCGGTGAAACCGGGTAGGATACTGCCGCACCTTGTGAACCAACATGGTTTTACATCATCATATGACCTAAACAAACACAAAATAAGAGAGAGCTATGCCGGGCTACCCCTGTCAGAGGAACGTCTCGGTGGTAGACGATCCGAGGCCCATAGATCAGGGTTCCGCTGCAAACCGCGCTCTGGGGCGTAGGAAACCCTCAAGAACTTGCATGTGTCCCTAGCACATGCATGGAGGTGTGGTGTTGTGTTGAAACATGCAAAACCTAGCCCCCGGGTTGCATGGATGTGTCCCCCTTCGCATGCATGCGCTCTAACCTAAAAGGGAAGGTTCTAGACTTATATAAGGGGGAAACTCCCCCTTCCGGTGAAACCGGGTAGGATACTGCCGCACCTTGTGAACCAACATGGTTTTACATCATCATATGACCTAAACAAACACAAAACAAGAGATAGCTATGCCGGGCTACCCCTGTCAGAGGAACGTCTAGGGGGTAGACGATCCGAGGCCCATAGATCGGGTTTCCGCGGCAAATCGCGCTCCGGGGCGTAGGAAACCCTCAAGAACTTGCATGTGGCCCTAGCACATGCATGGAGGTGTGGTGTTGTGTTGAAACATGCAAAACCTAGTCCCCGGGTTGCATGGATGTGTTTCCCTTCGCATGCATGCGCTGTAACCTAAAAGGGAAGGTTCTGGACTTATATAAGGGGGAAACTCCCCGTTCCGGCGAAACCGGGTAGGATACTGCCGCACCTTGTGAACCAACATGGTTTTACATCATCATATGACCTAAACAAACACAAAACAAGAGAGATCTACGCTGGGCTACCCCTGTCAGAGGAACGTCTAGGGGGGTAGACGATCCGAGGCCCACAGGTCAGGGTTCCGCGGCAAACCGCGCTCCGGGTCGTAGGAAACCCTCAAGAACTTGCATGTGGCCCTTGCACATACATGGAGGTGTGGTGTTGTGTTGAAACATGCAAAACCTAGTCCCCGGGTTGCATGAATGTGTCCCCCTTCGCATGCATGCGTTGTAACCTAATAGGGAAGGTTCTAGACTTATATAAGGGGGAAACTCCCTGTTCGGGTGAAACCAGGTAGGATACTGCCGCACCTTGTGAGCCAACATGGTTTTACATCATCATATGACCGAAACAAACACAAAACAAGAGAGAGCTACGCCGGGTTACCCCTGTCAGAGGAATGTCTAGGGGGTAGACGATCCGAGGCCCATAGATCAGGGTTCCGCTGCAAACCGCGCTCCGTGGCGTAGGAAACCCTCAAGAACTTGCATGTATCCCTAGCACATACATGGAGGTGTGGTGTTGTGTTGAAACATGCAAAACCTAGCCCCCGGGTTTCATGGATGTCTCCCCCTTCGCATGCATGCGCTGTAACCTAAAAGGGAAGGTTCTGGACTTATATAAGGGGGAACTCCTTGTTCCGGTGAAACCGGGTAGGATACTGCCGCACCTTGTGAACCAACATGGTTTTACATCATCATATGACCTAAACAAACACAAAACAAGAGAGAGCTACGCCGGGCTACCCCTGTCAGAGGAACGTCTAGGGGGTAGACGATGCGAGGCCCATAGATCAGGGTTCCGCTGAAACCGCGCTTCGGGGCGTAGGAAACCCTCAAGAACTTGCATGTAGCCCTAACACATCCATGGAGGTGTGGTGTTGTGTTGAAACATGCAAAACCTAGCCCCTGGGTTGCATGGATGTCTCCCCCTTCGCATGCATGCGCTGTAACCTAAAAGGGAAGGTTCTGGACTTATATAAGGGGGAAACTCCCCGTTCCGGTGAAACCGGGTAGGATAATGCCGCACCTTGTGAACCAACATGGTTTTCCATCATCATATGACCTAAACAAACACAAAACAAGAGAGAGCTACGCCGGGCTACCCCTGTCAGAGAAACGTCTAGGGGGTAGACGATCCGAGGCCCATAGATCAGGGTTCCGCTGCAAACCGCGCTCCGGGGCGTAGGAAACCCTCAAGAACTTGCATGTGGCCCTAGCACACGCATGGAGGTGTGGTGTTGTGTTGAAACATGCAAAACCTAGCCCCCGGGTTGCATGGATGTGTCCCCCTTCGCATGCATGCGCTGTAACCTAAAAGGGAAGGTTCTGGACTTATATAAGGGGGAAACTCCTTGTTCCGGTGAAACCGGGTAGGATACTGCCGCACCTTGTGAACCAACATGGTTTTACATCATCATATGACCTAAACAAACACAAAACAAGAGAGAGCTACGCCGGGCTACCCCTGTCAGAGGAACGTCTAGGGGGTAGACGATCCGAGGCCCATAGATCAGGGTTCCGCTGCAAACCGCGCTCCGGGGCGTAGGAAACCCTCAAGAACTTGCATGTAGCCCTCACACATGCATGGAGGTGTGGTGTTGTGTTGAAACATGCAAAACCTAGCCCCCGGGTTGCATGGATGTCTCCCCCTTCGCATGCATGCGCTGTAACCTAAAAGGGAAGGTTCTGGAATAATATAAGGGGGAAACTCCCTGTTCCGGTGAAACCGGGTAGGATACTGCCGCACCTTGTGAACCAACATGGTTTTACATCATCATATGACCTAAACAAACACAAAACAAGAGAGAGCTACGCCGGGCTACCCCTGTCAGAGGAACGTCTAGGGGGTAGACGATCCGAGGCCCATAGATTAGGGTTCCGCAGCAAACCGCGCTCCGGGGCGTAGGAAACC
The DNA here is from genome assembly GCA_916181665.1 of Avena sativa. Taxonomy (NCBI): domain Eukaryota; kingdom Viridiplantae; phylum Streptophyta; class Magnoliopsida; order Poales; family Poaceae; genus Avena; species Avena sativa. Next base: position 430,775,719 of record OV702296.1, read on the forward strand.
CTCAAGAACTTGCATGTGGCCCTAGCACATGCATGGATGTGTTGTGTTGTGTTGTGTTGAAACATGCAAAACCTAGCCCCCGGGTTGCATGGATGTGTCCCGCTTCGCATGCATGCGCTGTAACCTAAAAGGGAATGTTCTAGACATATATAAGGGGGAAACTCCCTGTTCCGGTTAAACCGGGTAGGATACTGCCGAACCTTGTGAACCAACATGGTTTTACATCATCATATGACCTAAACAAACACAAAACAAGAGAGATCTACGCCGGGTTACCCCTGTCAGAGGAACGTCTAGGGGGTAGACGATCCGAGGCCCATAGATCAGGGTTCCGCTGCAAACCGCGCTCCGTGGCGTAGGAAACCCTCAAGAACTTGCATGTAGCCCTAACACATGCATGGAGGTGTGGTGTTGTGTTGAAACATGCAAAACCTAGCCCCCGGGTTGCATGGATGTCTCCCCCTTCGCATGCATGCGCTGTAACCTAAAAGGGAAGGTTCTAGACTGATATAAGGGGGAACTCCTTGTTCCGGTGAAACCGGGTAGGATACTGCCGCACCTTGTGAACCAACATGGTTTTACATCATCATATGACCTAAACAAACACAAAACAAGAGAGAGCTACGCCGGGCTACCCCTGTCAGAGAAACGTCTAGGGGGTAGACGATCCGAGGCCCATAGATCAGGGTTCCGCTGCAAACCGCGCTCCGGGGCGTAGGAAACCCTCAAGAACTTGCATGTGTCCCTAGCACATGCATGGAGGTGTGGTGTTGTGTTGAAACATGCAAAACCTAGCCCCCGGGTTGCATGGATGTGTCCCCCTTCGCATGCATGCGCTGTAACCTAAAAGGGAAGGTTCTGGACTTATATAAGGGGGAAACTCCCTGTTCCGGTGAAACCGGGTAGGATACTGCCGCACCTTGTGAACCAACATGGTTTTACATAATCATATGACCTAAACAAACACAAAACAACAGAGAGCTACGCCGGGCTACCCCTGTCAGAGGAACGTCTAGGGGGTAGACGATCCGAGGCCCATAGATCAGGGTTCCGCTGCAAACCGCGCTCCGGGGCGTAGGAAACCCTCAATAACTTGCATGTAGCCCTAACACATGCATGGAGGTGTGGTGTTGTGTTGAAACATGCAAAACCTATCCCCCGGGTTGCATGGATGTCTCCCCCTTCGCATGCATGCGCTGTAACCTAAAAGGGAAGGTTCTGGACTTATATAAGGGGGAAACTCCCCGTTCCGGTGAAACCGGGTAGGATACTGCCGCACCTTGTGAACCAACATGGATTTACATCATAATATGACCTAAACTAACACAAAACAAGAGATAGCTACGTCGGGCTACCCCTGTCAGAGGAACGTCTAGGGGTAGACAATCCGAGGCCCACAGATCAGGGTTCCGCTGCAAACCGTGCTCCGGGGCGTAGCAAACCCTCAAGAACTTGCATGTGTCCCTAGCACACGCATGGAGGTGTGGTGTTGAAACATGCAAAACCTATCCCCCGGGTTGCATGGATGCGTCCCCCTTCACATGCATGCGCTGTAACCTAAAAAGGAAGGTTCTGGACTTATATAAGGGGGAAACTCCCTGTTCCGGTGAAACCGGGTAGGATACTGCCGCACCTTGTGAACCAACATGGTTTTACATCATCGTATGACCTAAACAAACACAAAACAAGAGAGAGCTATGTCGGGCTACCCCTGTCAGAGGAACGTCTAGGGGCTAGACGATCCGAGGCCCATAGATCAGGGTTCAACCGCGCTCCGGGGCGTAGGAAACCCTCAAGAACTTTCATGTGGCCCTTGCACATGCATGGAGGTGTGGTGTTGTGTTGAAACATGCAAAACCTAGTCCCCGGGTTGCATGTATGTGTCTCCCTTCGCATGCATGCGCTATAACCTAGAAGGGAAGGTTCTGGACTTATATAAGGGGGAAACTCCTCGTTCCGGTGAAACCGGGTAGGATACTTCCGCACCTTGTGAACCAACATGGTTTTATATCATCATATGACCTAAACAAACACAAAACAAGAGAGAACTATGCCAAGCTACCCCTGTCAGAGGAACGTCTAGGGGGTAGATGATCCGAGGCCCATAGATCAGGGTTCCGCTGCAAACCGTGCTCCGGGGCATAGGAAACCCTCAAGAACTTGCATATGGCCCTAGCACATGCATGGAGGTGTGGTGTTGTGTTGAAACATGCAAAACCTAGCCCCCGGGTTGCATGGATGTGTCCCCCTTCGCATGCATGCGCTGTAACCTAAAAGGGAAGGTTCTAGACTTATATAAGGGGGAAACTCCCCGTTCCGGTGAAACCGGGTAGGATACTGCCGCACCTTGTGAACCAACATGGTTTTACATCATCATATGACCTAAACAAACACAAAACAAGAGAGATCTACGCCGGGCTACCCCTGTCAGAGGAACGTCTAGGGGGTAGACGATCCGAAGCCCATAGATCGGGGTTCCGCGGCAAATCGTGCTCCGGGACGTAGGAAACCCTCAAGAACTTGCATGTGGCCCTAGCACATGCATGGAGGTGTGGTGTTGTGTTGAAACATGCAAAACCTAGTCCCCGGGTTGCATGGATGTGTCCCCCTTCACATGCATGCGCTGTAACCTAAAAGGGAAGGTTCTGGACTTATATAAGGGGGAAACTCCCCGTTCCGGTGAAACCGGGTAGGATACTGCCGCACCTTGTGAACCATCATGGTTTTACATCATCATATGACCTAAACAAACACAAAACAAGAGAGAGCTATGCCGGGCTACCCCTGTCAGAGGAACATCTAGGGGGTAGACGATCCGAGGCCCAGAGATCAGGGTTCCGCTGCAAACCGCGCTCCGGGGCATAGGAAACCCTCAAGAACTTGCATGTGGCCCTAGCACATGCATGGAGGTATGGTGTTGTGTTGAAACATGCAAAACCTAGCCCCCGGATTGCACGGATGTGTCCCCCTTCGCATGCATGCGCTGTAACCTAAAAGGGAATGTTCTGGACATATATAAGGGGGAAACTCCCTGTTCCGGTGAAACCGGGTAGGATACTGCCGCACCTTGTGAACCAACATGGTTTTACATCATAATATGACTTAAACAAACACAAAAAAAGAGAGAGCTATGCCGGGCTACCCCTGTCAGAGGAACGTCTAGGGGGTAGACGATCCGAGGCCCATAGATCAGGGTTCCACTGCAAACCGCGCTCCAGGGCGTAGGAAACCCTCAAGAACTTGCATGTGGCCCTAGCACATGCATGGAGGTGTATTGTTGTGTTGACACATGCAAAAGCTAGCCCCCGGGTTGCATGGATGTGTCCCCCTTCGCATGCATGCGCTGTAACCTAAAAGGGAAGGTTCTGGACTTATATAAGGGGGAAACTCCCCGTTCCGGTGAAACCGGGTAGGATACTGCCGCACCTTGTGAACCAACATGGTTTTACGTCATCATATGACCTAAACAAACACAAAATAAGAGAGAGCTATGCCGGGCTACCCCTGTCAGAGGAACGTCTCGGTGGTAGACGATCCGAGGCCCATAGATCAGGGTTCCGCTGCAAACCGCGCTCTGGGGCGTAGGAAACCCTCAAGAACTTGCATGTGGCCCTAGCACATGCATGGAGGTGTGGTGTTGTGTTGAAACATGCAAAACCTAGCCCCCGGGTTGCATGGATGTGTCCCCCTTCGCATGCATGCGCTGTAACCTAAAAGGGAAGGTTCTAGACTTATATAAGGGGGAAACTCCCCCTTCTGGTGAAACCGGGTAGGATACTGCCGCACCTTGTGAACCAACATGGTTTTACATCATCATATGACCTAAACAAACACAAAACAAGAGATAGCTATGCCGGGCTACCCCTGTCAGAGGAACGTCTAGGGGGTAGACGATCCGAGGCCCATAGATCGGGGTTCCGCGGCAAATCGCGCTCCGGGGCGTAGGAAACCCTCAAGAACTTGCATGTGGCCCTAGCACATGCATGGAGGTGTGGTGTTGTGTTGAAACATGCAAAACCTAGTCCCCGGGTTGCATGGATGTGTTTCCCTTCGCATGCATGCGCTGTAACCTAAAAGGGAAGGTTCTGGACTTATATAAGGGGGAAACTCCCCGTTCCGGCGAAACCGGGTAGGATACTGCCGCACCTTGTGAACCAACATGGTTTTACATCATCATATGACCTAAACAAACACAAAACAAGAGAGATCTACGCCGGGCTACCCCTGTCAGAGGAACGTCTAGGGGGGTAGACGATCCGAGGCCCACAGGTCAGGGTTCCGTGGCAAACCGCGCTCCGGGTCGTAGGAAACCCTCAAGAACTTGCATGTGGCCCTTGCACATACATGGAGGTGTGGTGTTGTGTTGAAACATGCAAAACCTAGTCCCCGGGTTGCATGAATGTGTCCCCCTTCGCATGCATGCGTTGTAACCTAAAAGGGAAGGTTCTAGACTTATATAAGGGGGAAACTCCCTGTTCCGGTGAAACCGGGTAGGATACTGCCGCACCTTGTGAGCCAACATGGTTTTACATCATCATATGACCGAAACAAACACAAAACAAGAGAGAGCTACGCCGGGTTACCCCTGTCAGAGGAACGTCTAGGGGGTAGACGATCCGAGGCCCATAGATCAGGGTTCCGCTGCAAACCGCGCTCCGTGGCGTAGGAAACCCTCAAGAACTTGCATGTATCCCTAGCACATGCATGGAGGTGTGGTGTTGTGTTGAAACATGCAAAACCTAGCCCCCGGGTTGCATGGATGTCTCCCCCTTCGCATGCATGCGCTGTAACCTAAAAGGGAAGGTTCTGGACTTATATAAGGGGGAACTCCTTGTTCCGGTGAAACCGGGTAGGATACTGCCGCACCTTGTGAACCAACATGGTTTTACATCATCATATGACCTAAACAAAGACAAAACAAGAGAGAGCTACGGCGGGCTACCTCTGTCAGAGGAACGTCTAGGGGGTAGACGATGCGAGGCCCATAGATCAGGGTTCCGCTGCAAACCGCGCTTCGGGGCGTAGGAAACCCTCAAGAACTTGCATGTAGCCCTAACACATACATGGAGGTGTGGTGTTGTGTTGAAACATGCAAAACCTAGCCCCTGGGTTGCATGGATGTCTCCCCCTTCGCATGCATGCGCTGTAACCTAAAAGGGAAGGTTCTGGACTTATATAAGGGGGAAACTCCCCGTTCCGGTGAAACCGGGTAGGATAATGCCGCACCTTGTGAACCAACATGGTTTTACATCATCATATGACCTAAACAAACACAAAACAAGAGAGAGCTACGCCGGGCTACCCCCGTCAGAGAAACGTCTAGGGGGTAGACGATCCGAGGCCCATAGATCAGGGTTCCGCTGCAAACCGCGCTCCGGGGCGTAGGAAACCCTCAAGAACTTGCATGTGGCCCTAGCACACGCATGGAGGTGTGGTGTTGTGTTGAAACATGCAAAACCTAGCCCCCGGGTTGCATGGATGTGTCCCCCTTCGCATGCATGCGCTGTAACCTAAAAGGGAAGGTTCTGGACTTATATAAGGGGGAAACTCCTTGTTCCGGTGAAACCGGGTAGGATACTGCCGCACCTTGTGAACCAACATGGTTTTACATCATCATTTGACCTAAACAAACACAAAACAAGAGAGAGCTACTTCGGGCTACCCCTGTCAGAGGAACGTCTAGGGGGTAGACGATCCGAGGCCCATAGATCAGGGTTCCGCTGCAAACCGCGCTCCGGGGCGTAGGAAACCCTCAAGAACTTGCATGTAGCCCTCAGACATGCATGGAGGTGTGGTGTTGTGTTGAAACATGCAAAACCTAGCCCCCGGGTTGCATGGATGTCTCCCCCTTCGCATGCATGCGCTGTAACCTAAAAGGGAAGGTTCTGGACTTATATAAGGGGGAAACTCCCTGTTCCGGTGAAACCGGGTAGGATACTGCCGCACCTTGTGAACCAACATGGTTTTACATCATCATATGACCTAAACAAACACAAAACAAGAGAGAGCTACGCCGGGCTACCCCTGTCAGAGGAACGTCTAGGGGGTAGACGATCCGAGGCCCATAGATTAGGGTTCCGCAGCAAACCGCGCTCCGGGGCGTAGGAAACCCTCAAGAACTTGCATGTGGCCCTAGCACATGCATGGAGGTGTTGTGTTGTGTTGTGTTGAAACATGCAAAACCTAGCCCCCGGGTTGCATGGATGTGTCCCGCTTCGCATGCATGCGCTGTAACCTAAAAGGGAATGTTCTAGACATATATAAGGGGGAAACTCCCTGTTCCGGTGAAACCGGGTAGGATACTGCCGAACCTTGTGAACCAACATGGTTTTACATCATCATATGACCTAAACAAACACAAAACAAGAGAGAGCTACGCCGGGTTACCCCTGTCAGAGGAACGTCTAGGGGGTAGACGATCCGAGGCCCATAGATCAGGGTTCCGCTGCAAACCGCGCTCCGTGGCGTAGGAAACCCTCAAGAACTTGCATGTAGCCCTAACACATGCATGGAGGTGTGGTGTTGTGTTGAAACATGCAAAAGCTAGCCCCCGGGTTGCATGGATGTCTCCCCCTTCGCATGCATGCGCTGTAACCTAAAAGGGAAGGTTCTAGACTTATATAAGGGGGAACTCCTTGTTCCGGTGAAACCGGGTAGGATACTGCCGCACCTTGTGAACCAACATGGTTTTACATCATCATATGACCTAAACAAACACAAAACAAGAGAGAGCTACGCCGGGCTACCCCTGTCAGAGGAACATCTAGGGGGTAGACGATCCGAGGCCCATAGATCAGGGTTCCGCTGCAAACCGCGCTCCGGGGCGTAGGAAACCCTCAAGAACTTGCATGTAGCCCTAACACATGCATGGAGGTGTGGTGTTGTGTTGAAACATGCAAAACCTAGCCCCCGGGTTGCATGGATGTCTCCCCCTTCGCATGCATGCGCTGTAACCTAAAAGGGAAGGTTCTGGACTTATATAAGGGGGAAACTCCCTGTTCCGGTGAAACCGGGTAGGATAATTCCGCACCTTGTGAACCAACATGGTTTTATATCATCATATGACCTAAACAAACACAAAACAAGAGAGAGCTACGCCGGGCTACCCCTGTCAGAGAAACGTCTAGGGGGTAGACGATCCGAGGCCCATAGATCAGGGTTCCGCTGCAAACCGCGCTCCGGGGCGTAGGAAACCCTCAAGAACTTGCATGTGGCCCTAGCACACGCATGGAGGTGTGGTGTTGTGTTGAAACATGCAAAACCTAGCCCCCGGGTTGCATGGATGTGTCCCCCTTCGCATGCATGTGCTGTAACCTAAAAGGGAAGGTTCTGGACTTATATAAGGGGGAAACTCCCTGTTCCGGTGAAACCGGGTAGGATACTGCCGCACCTTGTGAACCAACATGGTTTTACATCATCATATGACCTAAACAAACACAAAATAAGAGAGAGCTACGCCGGGCTACCCCTGTCAGAGGAACGTCTAGGGGGTAGACGATCCGAGGCCCATAGATCACGTTTCCGCTGCAAACCGCGCTCCGGGGCGTAGGAAACCCTCAAGAACTTGCATGTAGCCCTCACACATGCATGGAGGTGTGGTGTTGTGTTGAAACATGCAAAACCTAGCCCCCGGGTTGCATGGATGTCTCCCCCTTCGCATGCATGCGCTGTAACCTAAAAGGGAAGGTTCTGGACTTATATAAGGGGGAAACTCCCCGTTCCGGTGAAACCGGGTAGGATACTGCCGCACCTTGTGAACCAACATGGTTTTACATCATCATATGACCTAAAAAACACAAAACAAGAGAGAGCTACGCCGGGCTACCCCTGTCAGAGGAACGTCTAGGGGGTAGACAATCCGAGGCCCACAGATCAGGGTTCTGCTGCAAACCGTGCTCCGGGGCATAGCAAACCCTCAAGAACTTGCATGTGTTCCTAGCACACGCATGGAGGTGTGGTGTTTTGTTTAAACATGCAAAACCTAGTCCCCGGGTTGCATGGATGTGTCCCCCTTCGCATGCATGCGCTGTAACCTAAAAAGGAAGGTTCTGGAATTATATAAGGGGGAAACTCCCTGTTCCGGTGAAACCGGGTAGGATACTGCCGCACCTTGTGAACCAACATGGTTTTACATCATCATATGACCTAAACAAACACAAAACAAGAGAGAGCTATGTCGGGCTACCGCTGTCAGAGGAACGTCTAGGGGGTAGACGATCCGAGGCCCATAGATCAGGGTTCCGCTGCAAACCGCGCTCCGGGGCGTAGGAAACCCTCAAGAACTTGCATGTGGCCCTTGCACATGCATGGAGGTGTGGTGTTGTGTTGAAACATGCAAAACCTAGCCCCCGGGTTGCATGGATGTGTCCCCTTCGCATGCATGCGCTGTAACCTAAAAGGGAAGGTTCTAGACTTATATAAGGGGGAAACTCCCTGTTCCGGTGAAACCGGGTAGGATACTGCCGCACCTTGTGAACCAACATAGTTTTACATCATCATATGACCTAAACAAACACAAAACAAGAGAGAGCTACGCCGGGCTACCCCTGTCAGTGGAACGTCTAGGGGGTAGATGATCCGAGGCCCATAGATCAGGGTTCCGCTGCAAAACCGTGCTCCGGGGCGTAGGAAACCCTCAAGAACTTGCATGTGGCCCTAGCACATGCATGGAGGTGTGGTGTTGTGTTGAAACATGCAAAACCTAGTCCCCGGGTTGCATGGATGTGTTCCCCTTCGCATGCATGCGCTGTAACCTAAAAGGGAAGGTTTTGGACTTATATAAGGGGGAAACTCCCTGTTCCGGTGAAACCGGGTAGGATACTTCCGCACCTTGTGAACCAACATGGTTTTACATCATCATATGACCCAAACAAACACAAAACAAGAGAGAGCTACGCCGGGCTACCCCTGTCAGAGGAACGTTTAGGGGGTAGACGATCCGAGGCCCATAGATCACGGTTCCGCTGCAAACCGCGCTCCGGGGCGTAGGAAACCCTCAAGAACTTGCATGTGGCCCTAGCACATGCATGGAGGTGTGGTGTTCTGTTGAAACATGCAAAACCTAGCCCCCGGGTTGCATGGATGTGTCCCCATTCGCATGCATGCGCTGTGACCTAAAAGGGAAGGTTCTGGACTTATATAAGGGGGAAACTCCCTGTTCCGGTGAAACCGGGTAGGATACTGCCGCACCTTGTGAACCATCATGGTTTTACATCATCATATGACCTAAACAAATACAAAACAAGAGAGAGCTACGCCGGGCTACCCCTGTCAGAGGAACGTCTAGGGGGTAGACGATCCGAGGCCCATAGATTAGGGTTCCGCGGCAAATCACGCTCCGGGGCGTAGGAAACCCTCAAGAACTTGCATTTGGCCCTAGCACATGCATGGAGGTGTGGTGTTGTGTTGAAACATGCAAAACCTAGTCCCCGGGTTGCATGGATGTGTCCCCCTTCGCATGGATGCGCTGTAACCTAAAAGGGAAGGTTCTGGACTTATATAAGGGGGAAACTCCCCGTTCCGGTGAAACCGGGTAGGATACTGCCGCACCTTGTGAACCAACATGGTTTTACATCATCATATGACCTAAACAAACACAAAACAAGAGAGAGCTATGCCGGGCTACCCCTGTCAGAGAAACGTCTAGGGGGTAGACGATCCGAGGCCCATAGATCAGGGTTCCGCTGCAAACCGCGCTCCGGGGCGTAGGAAACCCTCAAGAACTTGCATGTGGCCCTAGCACATGCATGGAGGTGTGGTGTTGTGTTGAAACATGCAAAACCTAGCCCCCGGGTTGCATGGATGTGTCCCCCTTCGCATGCATGCGCTGTAACCTAAAAGGGAAGGTTCTAGACTTATATAAGGGGGAAACTCCCCGTTCCGGTGAAACCGGGTAGGATACTGCCGCACCTTGTGAACCAACATGGTTTTACATCATCATATGACCTAAACAAACACAAAACAAGAGAGATCTACGCCGGGCTACCCCTGTCAGAGGAACGTCTAGGGGGTAGACGATCCGAAGCCCATAGATCGGGGTTCCGCGGCAAATCGTGCTCCGGGGCATAGGAAACCCTCAAGAACTTGCATGTGGCCCTAGCACATGCATGGAGGTGTGGTGTTGTGTTGAAACATGCAAAACCTAGTCCCCAGGTTGCATGGATGTGTCCCCCTTCACATGCATGCGCTGTAACCTAAAAGGGAAGGTTCTGGACTTATATAAGGGGGAAACTCCCCGTTCCGGTGAAACCGGGTAGGATACTGCCGCACCTTGTGAACCATCATGGTTTTACATCATCATATGACCTAAACAAACACAAAACAAGAGAGAGCTATGCCGGGCTACCCCTGTCAGAGGAACATCTAGGGGGTAGACGATCCGAGGCCCATAGATCAGGGTTCCGCTGCAAACCGCGCTCCGGGGCATAGGAAACCCTCAAGAACTTGCATGTGGCCCTAGCACATGCATGGAGGTATGGTGTTGTGTTGAAACATGCAAAACCTAGCCCCCGTATTGCACTGATGTGTCCCCCTTCGCATGCATGCGCTGTAACCTAAAAGGGAATGTTCTGGACATATATAAGGGGGAAACTCCCTGTTCCGGTGAAACCGGGTAGGATACCGCCGCACCTTGTGAACCAACATGGTTTTACATCATAATATGACTTAAACAAACACAAAAAAAGAGAGAGCTATGCCGGGCTACCCCTGTCAGAGGAACGTCTAGGGGGTAGACGATTCGAGGCCCATAGATCAGGGTTCCGCTGCAAACCGCGCTCCAGGGCGTAGGAAACCCTCAAGAACTTGCATGTGGCCCTAGCACATGCATGGAGGTGTATTGTTGTGTTGACACATGCAAAAGCTAGCCCCCGGGTTGCATGGATGTGTCCCCCTTCGCATGCATGCGCTGTAACCTAAAAGGGAAGGTTCTGGACTTATATAAGGGGGAAACTCCCCGTTCCGGTGAAACCGGGTAGGATACTGCCGCACCTTGTGAACCAACATGGTTTTACATCATCATATGACCTAAACAAACACAAAATAAGAGAGAGCTATGCCGGGCTACCCCTGTCAGAGGAACGTCTCGGTGGTAGACGATCCGAGGCCCATAGATCAGGGTTCCGCTGCAAACCGCGCTCTGGGGCGTAGGAAACCCTCAAGAACTTGCATGTGGCCCTAGCACATGCATGGAGGTGTGGTGTTGTGTTGAAACATGCAAAACCTAGCCCCCGGGTTGCATGGATGTGTCCCCCTTCGCATGCATGCGCTGTAACCTAAAAGGGAAGGTTCTAGACTTATATAAGGGGGAAACTCCCCCTTCCGGTGAAACCGGGTAGGATACTGCCGCACCTTGTGAACCAACATGGTTTTACATCATCATATGACCTAAACAAACACAAAACAAGAGATAGCTATGCCGGGCTACCCCTGTCAGAGGAACGTCTAGGGGGTAGACGATCCGAGGCCCATAGATCGGGGTTCGGCGGCAAATCGCGCTCCGGGGCGTAGGAAACCCTCAAGAACTTGCATGTGGCCCTAGCACATGCATGGAGGTGTGGTGTTGTGTTGAAACATGCAAAACCTAGTCCCCGGGTTGCATGGATGTGTTTCCCTTCGCATGCATGCGCTGTAACCTAAAAGGGAAGGTTCTGGACTTATATAAGGGGGAAACTCCCCGTTCCGGCGAAACCGGGTAGGATACTGCCGCACCTTGTGAACCAACATGATTTTACATCATCATATGACCTAAACAAACACAAAACAAGAGAGATCTACGCCGGGCTACCCCTGTCAGAGGAACGTCTAGGGGGGTAGACGATCCGAGGCCCACAGGTCAGGGTTCCGCGGCAAACCGCGCTCCGGGTCGTAGGAAACCCTCAAGAACTTGCATGTGGCCCTTGCACATACATGGAGGTGTGGTGTTGTGTTGAAACATGCAAAACCTAGTCCCCGGGTTGCATGAATGTGTCCCCCTTCGCATCCATGCGTTGTAACCTAAAAGGGAAGGTTCTAGACTTATATAAGGGGGAAACTCCCTGTTCCGGTGAAACCGGGTAGGATACTGCCGCACCTTGTGAGCCAACATGGTTTTACATCATCATATGACCGAAACAAACACAAAACAAGAGAGAGCTACGCCGGGTTACCCCTGTCAGAGGAACGTCTAGGGGGTAGACGATCCGAGGCCCATAGATCAGGGTTCCGCTGCAAACCGCGCTCTGTGGCGTAGGAAACCCTCAAGAACTTGCATGTATCCCTAGCACATGCATGGAGGTGTGGTGTTGTGTTGAAACATGCAAAACCTAGCCCCCGGGTTGCATGGATGTCTGCCCCTTCGCATGCATGCGCTGTAACCTAAAAGGGAAGGTTCTGGACTTATATAAGGGGGAACTCCTTGTTCCGGTGAAACCGGGTAGGATACTGCCGCACCTTGTGAACCAACATGGTTTTACATCATCATCTGACCTAAACAAACACAAAACAAGAGAGAGCTACGCCGGGCTACCCCTGTCAGAGGAACGTCTAGGGGGTAGACGATGCGAGGCCCATAGATCAGGGTTCCGCTGCAAACCGCGCTTCGGGGCGTAGGAAACCCTCAAGAACTTGCATGTAGCCCTAACACATACATGGAGGTGTGGTGTTGTGTTGAAAGATGCAAAACCTAGCCCCTGGGTTGCATGGATGTCTCCCCCTTCGCATGCATGCGCTGTAACCTAAAAGGGAAGGTTCTGGACTTATATAAGGGGGAAACTCCCCGTTCCGGTGAAACCGGGTAGGATAATGCCGCACCTTGTGAACCAAAATGGTTTTACATCATCATATGACCTAAACAAACACAAAACAAGAGAGAGCTACGCCGGGCTACCCCTGTCAGAGAAACGTCTAGGGGGTAGACGATCCGAGGCCCATAGATCAGGGTTCCGCTGCAAACCGCGCTCCGGGGCGTAGGAAACCCTCAAGAACTTGCATGTGGCCCTAGCACACGCATGGAGGTGTGGTGTTGTGTTGAAACATGCAAAACCTAGCCCCCGGGTTGCATGGATGTGTCCCCCTTCGCATGCATGCACTGTAACCTAAAAGGGAAGGTTCTGGACTTATATAAGGGGGAAACTCCTTGTTCCGGTGAAACCGGGTAGGATACTGCCGCACCTTGTGAACCAACATGGTTTTACATCATCATATGACCTAAACAAACACAAAACAAGAGAGAGCTACTTCGGGATACCCATGTCAGAGGAACGTCTAGGGGGTAGACGATCCGAGGCCCATAGATCAGGGTTCCGCTGCAAACCGCGCTCCGGGGCGTAGGAAACCCTCAAGAACTTGCATGTAGCCCTCACACATGCATGGAGGTGTGGTGTTGTGTTGAAACATGCAAAACCTAGCCCCCGGGTTGCATGGATGTCTCCCCCTTCGCATGCATGCGCTGTAACCTAAAAGGGAAGGTTCTGGAATAATATAAGGGGGAAACTCCCTGTTCCGGTGAAACCGGGTAGGATACTGCCGCACCTTGTGAACCAACATGGTTTTACATCATCATATAACCTAAACAAACACAAAACAAGAGAGAGCTACGCCGGGCTACCCCTGTCAGAGGAACGTCTATGGGGTAGACGATCCGAGGCCCATAGATTAGGGTTCCGCAGCAAACCGCGCTCCGGGGCGTAGGAAACCCTCAAGAACTTGCATGTGGCCCTAGCACATGCATGGAGGTGTTGTGTTGTGTTGTGTTGAAACATGCAAAACCTAGCCCCCGGGTTGCATGGATGTGTCCCGCTTCGCATGTATGCGCTGTAACCTAAAAGGGAATGTTCTAGACATATATAAGGGGGAAACTCCCTGTTCCGGTGAAACCGGGTAGGATACTGCCGAACCTTGTGAACCAACATGGTTTTACATCATCATATGACCTAAACAAACACAAAACAAGAGAGACCTACGCCGGGTTACCCCTGTCAGAGGAACGTCTAGGGGGTAGACGATCCGAGGCCCATAGATCAGGGTTCCCCTGCAAACCGCGCTCCGTGGCGTAGGAAACCCTCAAGAACTTGCATGTCGCCCTAACACATGCATGGAGGTGTGGTGTTGTGTTGAAACATGCAAAAGCTAGCCTCCGGGTTGCATGGATGTCTCCCCCTTCGCATGCATGCGCTGTAACCTAAAAGGGAAGGTTCTAGACTTATATAAGGGGGAACTCCTTGTTCCGGTGAAACCGGGTAGGATACTGCCGCACCTTGTGAACCAACATGGTTTTACATCATCATATGACCTAAACAAACACAAAACAAGAGAGAGCTACGCCGGGCTACCCCTGTCAGAGGAACATCTAGGGGGTAGACGATCCGAGGCCCATAGATCAGGGTTCCGCTGCAAACCGCGCTCCGGGGCGTAGGAAACCCTCAAGAACTTGCATGTAGCCCTAACACATGCATGGAGGTGTGGTGTTGTGTTGAAACATGCAAAACCTAGCCCCCGGGTTGCATGGATGTCTCCCCCTTCGCATGCATGCGCTGTAACCTAAAAGGGAAGGTTCTGGACTTATATAAGGGGGAAACTCCCTGTTCCGGTGAAACCGGGTAGGATAATTCCGCACCTTGTGAACCAACATGGTTTTATATCATCATATGACCTAAACAAACACAAAACAAGAGAGAGCTACGCCGGGCTACCCCTGTCAGAGAAACGTCTAGGGGTAGACGATCCGAGGCCCATAGATCAGGGTTCCGCTGCAAACCGCGCTCCGGGGCGTAGGAAACCCTCAAGAACTTGCATGTGGCCCTAGCACACGCATGGAGGTGTGGTGTTGTGTTGAAACATGCAAAACCTAGCCCCCGGGTTGCATGGATGTGTCCCCCTTCGCATGCATGTGCTGTAACCTAAAAGGGAAGGTTCTGGACTTATATAAGGGGGAAACTCCCTGTTCCGGTGAAACCGGGTAGGATACTGCCGCACCTTGTGAACCAACATGGTTTTACCTCATCATATGACCTAAGCAAACACAAAACAAGAGAGAGCTACGCCGGGCTACCCCTGTTAGAGGAACGTCTAGGGGGTAGACGATCCGAGTCCCATAGATCAGGTTTCCGCTGCAAACCGCGCTCCGGGGCGTAGGAAACCCTCAAGAACTTGCATGTAGCCCTCACACATGCATGGAGGTGTGGTGTTGTGTTGAAACATGCAAAACCTAGCCCCCGGGTTGCATGGATGTCTCCCCCTTCGCATGCATGCGCTGTAACCTAAAAGGGAAGGTTCTGGACTTATATAAGGGGGAAACTCCCCGTTCCGGTGAAACCGGGTAGGATACTGCCGCACCTTGTGAACCAACATGGTTTTACATCATCATATGACCTAAACAAACACAAAACAAGAGAGAGCTACGCCGGGCTACCCCTGTCAGAGGAACGTCTAGGGGGTAGACAATCCGAGGCCCACAGATCAGGGTTCTGCTGCAAACCGTGCTCCGGGGCATAGCAAACCCTCAAGAACTTGCATGTGTTCCTAGCACACGCATGGAGGTGTGGTGTTTTGTTTAAACATGCAAAACCTAGTCCCCGGGTTGCATGGATGTGTCCCCCTTCGCATGCATGCGCTGTAACCTAAAAAGGAAGGTTCTGGAATTATATAAGGGGGAAACTCCCTGTTCCGGTGAAACCGGGTAGGATACTGCCGCACCTTGTGAACCAACATGGTTTTACATCATCATATGACCTAAACAAACACAAAACAAGAGAGAGCTATGTCGGGCTACCGCTGTCAGAGGAACGTCTAGGGGGTAGACGATCCGAGGCCCATAGATCAGGGTTCCGCTGCAAACCGCGCTCCGGGGCGTAGGAAACCCTCAAGAACTTGCATGTGGCCCTTGCACATGCATGGAGGTGTGGTGTTGTGTTGAAACATGCAAAACCTAGCCCCCGGGTTGCATGGATGTGTCCCCATTCGCATGCATGCGCTGTAACCTAAAAGGGAAGGTTCTGGACTTATATAAGGGGGAAACTCCCTGTTCCGGTGAAACCGGGTAGGATACTGCCGCACCTTGTGAACCAACATGGTTTTACATCATCATATGACCTAAACAAACACAAAACAAGAGAGAGCTACGCCGGGCTACCCCTGTCAGTGGAACGTCTAGGGGGTAGACGATCCGAGGCCCATAGATCAGGGTTCCGCTGCAAACCGTGCTCCGGGGCGTAGGAAACCCTCAAGAACTTGCATGTGGCCCTAGCACATGCATGGAGGTGTGGTGTTGTGTTGAAACATGCAAAACCTAGTCCCCGGGTTGCATGGATGTGTCCCCCTTCGCATGCATGCGCTGTAACCTAAAAGGGAAGGTTTTGGACTTATATAAGGGGGAAACTCCCTGTTCCGGTGAAACCGGGTAGGATACTTCCGCACCTTGTGAACCAACATGGTTTTACATCATCATATGACCCAAACAAACACAAAACAAGAGAGAGCTACGCCGGGCTACCCCTGTCAGAGGAACGTTTAGGGGGTAGACGATCCGAGGCCCATAGATCAGGGTTCCGCTGCAAACCGCGCTCCGGGGCGTAGGAAACCCTCAAGAACTTGCATGTGGCCCTAGCACATGCATGGAGGTGTGGTGTTCTGTTGAAACATGCAAAACCTAGCCCCCGGGTTGCATGGATGTGTCCCCATTCGCATGCATGCGCTGTAACCTAAAAGGGAAGGTTCTGGACTTATATAAGGGGGAAACTCCCTGTTCCGGTGAAACCGGGTAGGATACTGCCGCACCTTGTGAACCATCATGGTTTTACATCATCATATGACCTAAACAAATACAAAACAAGAGAGAGCTACGCGGGGCTACCCCTGTCAGAGGAACGTCTAGGGGGTAGTCGATCCGAGGCCCATAGATTAGGGTTCCGCGGCAAATCACGCTCCGGGGCGTAGGAAACCCTCAAGAACTTGCATTTGGCCCTAGCACATGCATGGAGGTGTGGTGTTGTGTTGAAACATGCAAAACCTAGTCCCCGGGTTGCATGGATGTGTCCCCCTTCGCATGCATGCGCTGTAACCTAAAAGGGAAGGTTTTGGACTTATATAAGGGGGAAACTCCCCGTTCCGGTGAAACCGGGTAGGATACTGCCGCACCTTGTGAACCAACATGGTTTTACATCATCATATGACCTAAACAAACACAAAACAAGAGAGAGCTATGCCGGGCTACCCCTATCAGAGAAACGTCTAGGGGGTAGGCGATCCGAGGCCCATAGATCAGGGTTCCGCTGCAAACCGCGCTCCGGGGCGTAGGAAACCCTCAAGAACTTGCATGTAGCCCTAGCACATGCATGGAGGTGTGGTGTTGTGTTGAAACATGCAAAACCTAGCCCCCGGGTTGCATGGATGTCTCCCCCTTCGCATGCATGCGCTGTAACCTAAAAGGGAAGGTTCTGGACTTATATAAGGGGGAAACTCCCCGTTCCGGTGAAACCGGGTAGGATAATTCCGCACCTTGTGAACCAACATGGTTTTATATCATCATATGACCTAAACAAACACAAAACAAGAGAGAGCTACGCCGGGCTACCCCTGTCAGAGAAACGTCTAGGGGGTAGACGATCCGAGGCCCATAGATCAGGGTTCCGCTGCAAACCGCGCTCCGGGGCGTAGGAAACCCTCAAGAACTTGCATGTGTCCCTAGCACATGCATGGAGGTGTGGAGTTGTGTTGAAACATGCAAAACCTAGTCCCCGGGTTGCATGGATGTGTCCCCCTTCGCATGCATGCGCTGTAACCTAAAAGGGAAGGTTCTGGACTTATATAAGGGGGAAACTCCCTGTTCCGGTGAAACCGGGTAGGATAATGCCGCACCTTGTGAACCAACATGGTTTTACATAATCATATGACCTAAACAAACACAAAACAAGAGAGAGCTATGTCGGGCTACCGCTGTCAGAGGAACGTCTAGGGGGTAGACGATCCGAGGCCCATAGATCAGGGTTCCGCTGCAAACCGCGCTCCGGGGCGTAGGAAACCCTCAAGAACTTGCATGTGGCCCTTGCACATGCATGGAGGTGTGGTGTTGTGTTGAAACATGCAAAATCTAGCCCCCGGGTTGCATGGATGTGTCCCCCTTTGCATGCATGCGCTGTAACCTAAAAGGGAAGGTTCTAGACTTATATAAGGGGGAAACTCCCCGTTCCGGTGAAACCGGGTAGGATAATTCCGTACCTTGTGAACCAACATGGTTTTATATCATCATATGACCTAAACAAACACAAAACAAGAGAGAGCTACGCCGGGCTACCCCTGTCAGAGAAACGTCTAGGGGGTAGACGATCCGAGGCCCATAGATCAGGGTTCCGCTGCAAACCGCGCTCCGGGGCGTAGGAAACCCTCAAGAACTTCCATGTGGCCCTAGCACACGCATGGAGGTGTGGTATTGTGTTGAAACATGCAAAACCTAGCCCCCGGGTTGCATGGATGTGTCCCCCTTCGCATGCATGCGCTGTAACCTAAAAGGGAAGGTTCTGGACTTATATAAGGGGGAAACTCCCTGTTCTGGTGAAACCGGGTAGGATACTGCCGCACCTCGTAAACCAACATGGTTTTACATCATCATATGACCTAAACAAACACAAAACAAGAGAGATCTATGCCGGGCTACCCCTGTCAGAGGAACGTCTAGGGGGTAGACGATCCGAGGCCCACAGATCAGGGTTTTGCTGCAAACCGTGCTCCGGGGCATAGCAAACCCTCAAGAACTTGCATGTGTCCCTAGCACACGCATGGAGGTGTGGTGTTTTGTTGAAACATGCAAAACCTAGTCCCCGGGTTGCATGGATGTGTCCCCCTTCGCATGCATGCGCTGTAACCTAAAAAGGAAGGTTCTGGAATTATATAAGGGGGAAACTCTCTGTTCCGGTGAAACCGGGTAGGATACTGCCGCAGCTTGTGAACCAACATGGTTTTAAATCATCATATAACCTAAACAAACACAAAACAAGAGAGCTATGTCGGGCTACCGCTGTCAGAGGAACGTCTAGGGGGTAGACGATCCGAGGCCCATAGATCAGGGTTCCGCTGCAAACCGCGCTCCGGGGCGTAGGAAACCCTCAAGAACTTGCATGTGGCCCTTGCACATGCATGTAGGTGTGGTGTTGTGTTGAAACATGCAAAACCTAGCCCCCGGGTTGCATGGATGTGTCCCCCTTCGCATGCATGCACTGTAACCTAAAAGGGAAGGTTCTAGACTTATATAAGGGGGAAACTCCCCGTTCCGGTGAAACCGGGTAGGCTACTGCCACACCTTGTGAACCAACATGGTTTTACATCATCATATGACCTAAACAAACACAAAACAAGAGAGAGCTACGCCGGGCTACCCCTGTCAGTGGAACGTCTAGGGGGTAGATGATCCGAGGCCCATAGATCAGGGTTCCGCTGCAAACCGTGCTCCGGGGCGTAGGAAACCCTCAAGAACTTGCATGTGGCCCTAGCACATGCATGGAGGTGTGGTGTTGTGTTGAAACATGCAAAACCTAGTCCCCGGGTTGCATGGATGTGTCCCCCTTCGCATGCATGCGCTGTAACCTAAAAGGGAAGATTTTGGACTTATATAAGGGGGAAACTCCCTGTTCCGGTGAAACCGGGTAGGATACTTCCGCACCTTGTGAACCAACATGGTTTTACATCATCATATGACCCAAACAAACACAAAACAAGAGAGAGCTACGTCGGGCTACCCCTGTCAGAGGAACGTTTAGGGGGTAGACGATCCGAGGCCCATAGATCAGGGTGTAGGGGTTCGTAGCATGGAAAACAAAAATTTTCTATCGCATACAAACAAACAAGCCAAGATCTATCTACTAGATTGTAGCAACGAGTCGATGGAATAACTCACCCTCGAAGATTCCAAAGTGTTTAACGAGAGCAGATTCTCGTGGGTGATGTAGTCGTACTCTTTCCGATCTCAAGATCGCGTAGACGATCCTTCCAGCGCCACGTTCCAGCAGCGCTCCCGCAGTCGGTCACACGTTCGGTACTCGACGAAGACCTTCCTCTCCCTTGTTCCAGCAGGCAGCGGAGGTTGTAGCACTCTCCTCGCGATTCCGGCAGCACAACGGCGTGGTACCGGAGGTAGAGGGGAAATCCCGCAGGGCTTCGCCTTAAGCCGGTGCGAGTATGGTGGAGCTTATGAGAGAGGCTATTAGTGGTCTAGTAATTAGACACACCAATTAGAGGGCTCTAAACCAATTAGAAGGCTCTAAACCGAATAGCTCTAAACCGGGGTCTAGATCTAGGGTTTAGTTTAGAGGATAGGAAACTTGTGTGTAGGAGGGGAGCCCTGCCCCTCCTTATATAGGTGGGAGGGGGTGGCGCGCCAGGGGAGGGAGGGAGTCCCTCCCCAACTCGGCCTAGGCTGGCCGCCGGCTTGGAGGAGAGAAACTCCTCCTCCAAGTCGACTCCAACTCCTCTTGCTTGTTTCCCACAGTTTCTTGTTTTTGGCAGTTTGACTTTCAAACTGGACATTTGACTTTTCTGTTTTAGGATTCAATTTAATCCTATATTTGGGACAGCAAGAACACTTAGTACATGATGCAATCATTCCAATATGTAATGACACATTCATGTACCCCTTCCCCCCCGGAGTGCCGGACAATCCGGAACCTTCTAGAACATTCCCGATGAAAACACCGGAATCATTCCCGAACTCCGAAACGGGACTTTCCTTATATGAATCTTATTCTCCGGACCATTCCGGATCACCTCGTGATATCCCGGATCCCATCCGAGACTCCGAACAACATTCGGTCTCTTTCTCATAATACCATAACTACTCAAACAACGTCGAATCCTTAAGTGTGTCTCCCTACGGTTCGTGAATTATGCGGACATGATCGAGACACTTCTCCGAACAATAACCAATAGAGGAATCTGGAAATTCATATGGCTCCCACATATTTCTACGATTACTTTGCGATCGAATGAACCACTTACATACGATACCAATTTCCCTTTGTCTCACGATATGTTACTTATCCGAGGTTATGATCGTCGGTATCTCTGCATACCTAGTTCATCCTCGTTACCGATAAGTACTCTTTTCTCGTTCCCGTGATATGTGATCCCTTGTGACCAAGTCACATGCTTGCAAGCTAATTGAATGACATTTCACCGAGAGGGCCCAGAGAATATCTATCCGTCATGTGGATGGACAAATCCCACTCTTGATCCATGTGTTTCAACCAATACTTTCCGAACACTCAATTCCACTTTTATAGCCACCCTGTTACGGTGTGGTGTTTGATGACATCAAAGCATCCATCCAGTAAAGGTGATATGCATGATCTCATGGTCGAAGGAATTAGGTTACTATGTATCAGAAAGCATATAGCAATTGAACTATTGAAATGACTTGATCTTTATGCTACGCTTATCTATAGGAGTATGTCCATCACACCATTCTCCTAACGATATGATCCTGTTGTTAATAACATCTCTATGTTCATGATCAGGAAACAATGATCATATATTAACCAACAAGCTAGTTTAACAAGAGGCTTTACTAGGGACTCTTATTTTAGTTTACAAATCACACAAGTATTAATGTTTCCGGTTAATACAATTATAGCATGGTATGTAAACATTTATCATAAGTGTGAAGACATGATAATAACCACTTTATTATTGCCTCTTGGGCATATCTCCAACAGTCTCCCACTTGCACTAGAGTCAATAATCTAGTTTCGAACCTTTGTGTATATAACACCTATGGCTTTCCGGTGTTGTATGTACACGATTGCTAGTGGTCAACTGATCTCCGGATCTGACACTTCCAGGTCCGTGTGTAATTGCATGTCTTTGCGTCTCTACGCATCACTCATTCTCTAATGAGATGGCTTTGTATAAATTTGGTCTTTCGATGTGACCTTTAGTTCTTTGGGGTTAAAACATGTTGACAATATTGTCGTACAATATATCTTCATAGTATTATCCCGCTGTGAACTACACCTAGTTTGATAACAAACTACTTGACACAAATGCCCTCTTTTGCTGCTATAATAGCAGTCATATACTTAGCCTTTTGTTGTAGTATCTGTCACAATGTCTTAACTTTGGAAATCATCCAAATCCATTATGGAACTCACTTTCCATTATATTGTGCCACCCTTAGTTTAGTTTGAGATAAACTTAATTTGTACTTTGTGACAAAGCTAGTATCAATGTAGTACTTTTACAATGAACTAACCATCTATTTGTCACTTCTACAAATATTATACTCTTAGTTCTTTCAGAAGATCATAAGAATATCCTTACTATTGTCCAATGATCATCTTACGAATCATTCTGGTATATGCTCTCAACATTTAGAGCATAGGACATATCTGGATTTGTACATATCACAGTATGATTGATATAAATACTCTTTGTGATTTCATACATCAAGTATCAATCTATACTTGATTATTTGTTTCACTTTACCAAATGTCAATACACTTGAATATATCATCAACATTGAACTCATTCAATCCTTTCTGTGCGACAAGAACCTTCTCTTGTAGTTTCTATATTGAACTCATTCAATATCTTGTCTATGTACTTCTGGCACAACCATATTAGCGTCTATTGATGCCAAATATTTGGGTTTTGCCTAAGTCTTTCATCGGGATGAAATTCTTAATATGTGTTAATAAAAGATACATTATTTCCAATCAACAATATGTCTTCCACATAATGTATTAGAAACATGTCTTAGCGCTCCCACTTAATTTCTTGCAAATGCAAGCATCTTCATTGTCTCTGATGAAATTAAACCCTTTTAACAGTTTCATCATAGTGAAGATTCCAACTCCGCTATGCTCACTCTAACCATTGAAGTTTGCATATGCTTTTAGCATCCTTTGAATTAACAAAACCCTATGGACCGTGTTATGCACATGTCCTAGGTAACGATTCTATTAGAAGAATTTGTTTTGTTTATTCAACTTCCATATAACAAATTATATGTAGTGGTTGCTACATTAATCCGTCTAGACTAAATATCACTATGAAAGATCAAATCTTGTCATAGTCAACCTTTGAACATTGTTGTGAACTCTTTCCCAACATGTCGACTATTTCTTTATAGATCCAGACACAACTATAAGGTCTTACACCTTTCTCGAGGGTCCTTCAAGTTCAAAACTTGATTTCTCGTGTATGGAACTATCACGGATTATATGGCTTCAAGCCATTTGACGGAGTCAGGGCCCATCATCGCTTCTCTGCATGTAGTCGGTTCATTATTCTCAAATAATGATTCAACCCTCAAATCTTGGTATTTGATTGTTCATCCGACCTACTTGTTTCAATAGGAACTTGGATCTCCGTGACCACAACCTTTGAGGTACGTGAACCATGAGCATTGTTGCTGCCTTCGAAACACTTTTCGGCGCTGCGCAACTCTGCACATATAGCTAAGGTTCTTTTAACCTTATCAAAGTTTCTATTGTCCTCCCACTTAACTTTTCACGAAAAATTCCTTCTCAAAGAAACTTGACGTTTTAAGTGACAAACACTTTTGTCTCCGATGTTATGGAGGAGTACTTAACAGTTATTCGAAATAACATACAAAGACAGGTTCATCCGACTTTGGTTGCAAACATCTTTCTTATGCATAGCATACCAATGTTTAAGAAAGGACAACTTGGGTTTTATCCCAAACCATAACCTTATATGGTGTCATTTCAACGGATTATGATGGAGCTCTTTTCAGTGGAAAAATGGTAATCTCTAAAGCTTTTAATCTTTAAAATACAATGGCAGTTTTATGAATTACACCTTTGATCTTACCATGTCAAACAAGGTTTAATTACATATCTCGAACGCTCCATACTCTTATGGTGTTTCGGGAAATGCAAATCCACGGAACGATTCCTTAAATCTTAGGTATTATGCTAAACTTGTAACTCAAATATCTTCCTTTATGATCTTTATCATAAACTGTTTATATTCTTGTTACAATGATTTTGCACTTCATCTTGAAAGTCTTTGAACTCTTCAAATATTTCACACTTCATCCTTATTAAGTAAATATTCATATATTCACTCAAATTTTCGGAGAAAGCATATGAAGTTGAAATCCATCGCTCTTGACTACACATAACGGACTTCGTACAACAATATGTACAAGTTCCAATAAGCTAGTCATTCGTTCCTTTTTGGCCTATGAACGAAGTTTTAATTATCTCTAGGAAAGTTTCACAAGCGTCATATGATCAAAAATCAGAAGACTCCAAAATTCCATCAACATGGAGTTTCTTCATGTTTTCTTTCAAATATAATTTAAACGGCGATGTCACTTCCTAAGTGATCTTTCAATCAATTTGTCTTTCGACATTTTTAGCACTAATTTTATGGATGTGATGTCTCCAACGAGATTTGCGAATCATCCATCTTTTATGGATTACGGCAATTATTTGAACAATCCTTTTGTTCTCATAATACCTGATAAAACAAATCTTTGAAGCAAGCTTTGATGTTTAACGAGCAACACAATAACCCTTTATTTGTTCTCGATGAACATCATCACATATTCTTTTGCTAGTTACTTAGGCCATTGTAGTTCATGAATTGTGTTGTTTCGTATGACGATTCACACCAACAAATTCAGTATCAAATACTTGAGAACCACATTGTTTAACAAGCAAAGAATATAGCCATAACATGTATATCATCTATATACTTAAACTGAACGATTCTAGTCTTTTCTTTTCTGCCATATATTTATGAGATTCTCTTTCAGTATTTCCTTTTCAGTTTGAAAGAATCTATCAACATCAATAGTGGAGTCATACATATGACATCTAGTCCAAAGCGTGTATAATTAAATACCAATGTCTTTGGACTTGCACTTTGAAGTAGATCACCATCATCAAATATTTGGTGTTCTTTCAAATTCCTTTCTTTAGTAATCTCTTGGTGTAGTAAACATTTTACCTACATCAAATATTCACCCTTATCATGGAATCGTCCATGATCAAGCTACTTTTAGCTTATAACGATGAATTATGAGTATAATGTTGCTATCCAAAACCTTTTGGAGGATTAGGACAACAAGTGTCTCCAACCTTTTTGCAAATTCTCATCAAATATGAGAACATGACTTTTGCCATATTATACTCTATCATGTTGCAACCAAAACTTCGTTTCAGATATCACAATATCTTCCACACATCATGGTTTCTGTAACAACTCTTTCAGATCCTAGATAACCTTGATATTAAGGGAATCCTTTGAATATCAAGAATCATGGATACAAACATGATACTTATATACTAACACTTGGAATTGTTACTCTTGATTTAATACTAATTATTAAACTTCATGGAGTAACCGGAACTTACTGAAAGTTTGCAATAGGACTTTTAAACTTTAGATTAACACTTAAAACAATACGATACCAGTTCGTAAAGTCTCTAACCAGAATTCTATAGTTCTATCATCTCAATTATAACTAAGCGCAAGGTGGTAAACGGATGCCAATGACTACAACAACTATGCAAATTCACTTTGATTTAGTTTATGATAAATTGAGTTCTAATTAATAATTAAATTAATCTAGGTGAACTCCCACTCAAAACAACATCCCTCACATTGTTTTAGTGATCACATGAACCAAATCCACCACATCAAAACCGATCATCACGAGAGTTGATGTAGCTTCAATGGCGAACAATCAACATGTTCATCATATCTACTATATGACTCATGCTTTACCTTTCGGTGATCCGTGTTCCTGAGGCCATGTCTGTACATGCTAGGCTCGTCAAGATCAAACCTTAGCTACCGCATAAGCAAATCTGGCTTGCTTACGTTGTATTCACCCGCGGAATCAAAGACACCCGATCATCACGTGGTGCTTCGAAGCAGCAAGCTTTGGCAACGGTGCATACTAAGGGTGAACACTTTAGAACTTGAAATTTATGTGTATGAGGGATCATCTTATAATGCTACCGTCGTCTACTAAGCAATACAAGATGCATAAAGGATTAACATCACATGCAATTCATAATATGTGATATGATATGGCCTTTCTTCTTTGTGCTTCCGATCTTCATCTTCTAGCACGAACATGATCTCCATCATCACGGATATTGCATCAAGGTCAATGACGCTTCTCCATGGTTGTCGTCCACCAGCTTCAACTATTACAACTACTTTGAATAGACACGCGGGTCTTAACAGAAATTAAAGACAACCATATGGCTCCTGCCGGTTGCCAACTTACAATAAGGAACATTGCATACATCAAATATAATCACAATCATGGCCATATCACATCACTGCACACCCCTGCAAAACAAAGTTAGACGCTTCTACTTTCTTTGCATATTTTACGTGGTTTGGGGCTTTCCATAAGTGTCGTTCTAACTTACGAACAAGAACCACAACATTGATACTAGCATTGTTGATTACCCGTTGTAAATTGGATCTTAACTATGCTAGGAGAAACAGGCACCCGCAAAGCCACTTATGCAATACAAGTTGCATGTCAAACGTGGAGCAAGTCTCATGAACGATGTCATGTAAGGTTAGCCCGGGCCGCTTCATCCCAACATACCGCAAGATGCAAAGTACACAAAAAGCAATCTACAATAAAAGCATCAACGCCCACAATGACCATTGTGTTCTACTCGTGCAACAGATCTACATATAGACACGGCTCTGATACCACTGTAGGGGTTCGTAGCATGGAAAACAAAAATTTTCTATCGCATACAAACAAACAAGCCAAGATCTATCTACTAGATTGTAGCAACGAGTCGATGGAATAACTCACCCTCGAAGATTCCAAAGTGTTTAACGAGAGCAGATTCTCGTGGGTGATGTAGTCGTACTCTTTCCGATCTCAAGATCGCGTAGACGATCCTTCCAGCGCCACGTTCCAGCAGCGCTCCCGCAGTCGGTCACACGTTCGGTACTCGACGAAGACCTTCCTCTCCCTTGTTCCAGCAGGCAGCGGAGGTTGTAGCACTCTCCTCGCGATTCCGGCAGCACAACGGCGTGGTACCGGAGGTAGAGGGGAAATCCCGCAGGGCTTCGCCTTAAGCCGGTGCGAGTATGGTGGAGCTTATGAGAGAGGCTATTAGTGGTCTAGTAATTAGACACACCAATTAGAGGGCTCTAAACCAATTAGAAGGCTCTAAACCGAATAGCTCTAAACCGGGGTCTAGATCTAGGGTTTAGTTTAGAGGATAGGAAACTTGTGTGTAGGAGGGGAGCCCTGCCCCTCCTTATATAGGTGGGAGGGGGTGGCGCGCCAGGGGAGGGAGGGAGTCCCTCCCCAACTCGGCCTAGGCTGGCCGCCGGCTTGGAGGAGAGAAACTCCTCCTCCAAGTCGACTCCAACTCCTCTTGCTTGTTTCCCACAGTTTCTTGTTTTTGGCAGTTTGACTTTCAAACTGGACATTTGACTTTTCTGTTTTAGGATTCAATTTAATCCTATATTTGGGACAGCAAGAACACTTAGTACATGATGCAATCATTCCAATATGTAATGACACATTCATGTACCCCTTCCCCCCCGGAGTGCCGGACAATCCGGAACCTTCTAGAACATTCCCGATGAAAACACCGGAATCATTCCCGAACTCCGAAACGGGACTTTCCTTATATGAATCTTATTCTCCGGACCATTCCGGATCACCTCGTGATATCCCGGATCCCATCCGAGACTCCGAACAACATTCGGTCTCTTTCTCATAATACCATAACTACTCAAACAACGTCGAATCCTTAAGTGTGTCTCCCTACGGTTCGTGAATTATGCGGACATGATCGAGACACTTCTCCGAACAATAACCAATAGAGGAATCTGGAAATTCATATGGCTCCCACATATTTCTACGATTACTTTGCGATCGAATGAACCACTTACATACGATACCAATTTCCCTTTGTCTCACGATATGTTACTTATCCGAGGTTATGATCGTCGGTATCTCTGCATACCTAGTTCATCCTCGTTACCGATAAGTACTCTTTTCTCGTTCCCGTGATATGTGATCCCTTGTGACCAAGTCACATGCTTGCAAGCTAATTGAATGACATTTCACCGAGAGGGCCCAGAGAATATCTATCCGTCATGTGGATGGACAAATCCCACTCTTGATCCATGTGTTTCAACCAATACTTTCCGAACACTCAATGCCACTTTTATAGCCACCCTGTTACGGTGTGGTGTTTGATGACATCAAAGCATCCATCCAGTAAAGGTGATATGCATGATCTCATGGTCGAAGGAATTAGGTTACTATGTATCAGAAAGCATATAGCAATTGAACTATTGAAATGACTTGATCTTTATGCTACGCTTATCTATAGGAGTATGTCCATCACACCATTCTCCTAACGATATGATCCTGTTGTTAATAACATCTCTATGTTCATGATCAGGAAACAATGATCATATATTAACCAACAAGCTAGTTTAACAAGAGGCTTTACTAGGGACTCTTATTTTAGTTTACAAATCACACAAGTATTAATGTTTCCGGTTAATACAATTATAGCATGGTATGTAAACATTTATCATAAGTGTGAAGACATGATAATAACCACTTTATTATTGCCTCTTGGGCATATCTCCAACACAGGGTTCCGCTGCAAACCGCGCTCCGGGGCGTAGGAAACCCTCAAGAACTTGCATGTGGCCCTAGAACATGCATGGAGGCGTGGTGTTTTGTTGAAACATGCAAAACCTAGCCCCCGGGTTGCATGGATGTCTCCCCCTTCGCATGCATGCGCTGTAACCTAAAAGGGAAGGTTCTGGACTTATATAAGGGGGAAACTCCCTGTTCCGGTGAAACCGGGTAGGATAATTCCGCACCTTGTGAACCAACAAGGTTTTATATCATCATATGACCTAAACAAACACAAAACAAGAGAGAGCTACGCCGGGCTACCCCTGTCAGAGAAACGTCTAGGGGGTAGACGATCCGAGGCCCATAGATCAGGGTTCCGCTGCAAACCGCGCTCCGGGGTGTAGGAAACCCTCAAGAACTTGCATGTGTCCCTAGCACATGCATGGAGGTGTGGAGTTGTGTTGAAACATGCAAAACCTAGTCCCCGGGTTGCATGGATGTGTCCCCCTTCGCATGCATGCGCTGTAACCTAAAAGGGAAGGTTCTGGACTTATATAAGGGGGAAACTCCCTGTTCCGGTGAAACCGGGTAGGATAATGCCGCACCTTGTGAACCAACATGGTTTTACATAATCATATGACCTAAACAAACACAAAACAAGAGAG
Source organism: Avena sativa (assembly GCA_916181665.1). Classification (NCBI taxonomy): domain Eukaryota; kingdom Viridiplantae; phylum Streptophyta; class Magnoliopsida; order Poales; family Poaceae; genus Avena; species Avena sativa. Next base: position 430,804,972 of record OV702296.1, read on the forward strand.
AGCTATGTCGGGCTACCGCTGTCAGAGGAACGTCTAGGGGGTAGACGATCCGAGGCCCATAGATCAGGGTTCCGCTGCAAACCGCGCTCCGGGGCGTAGGAAACCCTCAAGAACTTGCATGTGGCCCTTGCACATGCATGGAGGTGTGGTGTTGTGTTGAAACATGCAAAACCTAGCCCCCGGGTTGCATGGATGTGTCCCCCTTCGCATGCATGCGCTGTAACCTAAAAGGGAAGGTTCTAGACTTATATAAGGGGGAAACTCCCCGTTCCGGTGAAACCGGGTAGGATAATTCCGCACCTTGTGAACCAACATGGTTTTATATCATCATATGACCTAAACAAACACAAAACAAGAGAGAGCTACGCCGGGCTACCCCTGTCAGAGAAACGTCTAGGGGGTAGACGATCCGAGGCCCATAGATCAGGGTTCCGCTGCAAACCGCGCTCCGGGGCGTAGGAAACCCTCAAGAACTTGCATGTGGCCCTAGCACACGCATGGAGGTGTGGTATTGTGTTGAAACATGCAAAACCTAGCCCCCGGGTTGCATGGATGTGTCCCCCTTCACATGCATGCGCTGTAACCTAAAAGGGAAGGTTTTGGACTTATATAAGGGGGAAACTCCCTGTTCCGGTGAAACCGGGTAGGATACTGCCGCACCTTGTGAACCAATATGGTTTTACATCATCATATGACCTAAACAAACACAAAACAAGAGAGAGCTACGCCGGGCTACCCCTGTCAGAGGAACGTCTAGGGGGTAGACGATCCGAGGCCCATAGATCAGGGTTCCGCTGCAAACCGCGCTCCGGGGCGTAGGAAACCCTCAAGAACTTGCATGTAGCCCTAACACATGCATGGAGGTGTGGTGTTGTGTTGAAACATGCAAAACCTAGCCCCCGGGTTGCATGGATGTCTCCCCCTTCGCATGCATGCGCTGTAACCTAAAAGGGAAGGTTCTGGACTTATATAAGGGGAAACTCCCTGTTCCGGTGAAACCGGGTAGGATACTGCCGCACCTTGTAAACCAACATGGTTTTACATCATCATATGACCTAAAAAAACACAAAACAAGAGAGATCTATGCCGGGCTACCCCTGTCAGAGGAACGTCTAGGGGGTAGACGATCTGAGGCCCATAGATCAGGGTTCCGCTACAAACCGCGCTCCGGGGCGTAGGAAACCCTCAAGAACTTGCATGTGGCCCTAGAACATGCATGGGGGTGTGGTGTTGTGTTGAAACATGCAAAACCTAGCCCCCGGTTTGCATGGATGTGTCCCCCTTTGCATGCATGGGCTTTAACCTAAAAGGGAAGGTTCTAGACTTATATAAGGGGGAAACTCCCCGTTCCGGTGAAACCGGGTAGGATACTGCCGCACCTTGTGAACCAACATGGTTTTACATCATCATATGACCTAAACAAACACAAAACAAGAGAGAGCTACGCCGGGCTACCCCTGTCAGAGGAACGTCTAGGGGGTAGACGATCCGAGGCTCATAGATCAGGGTTCCGCGGCAAACCGCGCTCCGGGGCGTAGGAAACCCTCAAGAACTTGCATGTGGCCCTAGCACATGCATGGAGGTGTGGTGTTGTGTTGAAACATGCAAAAGCTAGTCCCCGGGTTGCATGGATGTGTCCCCCTTCGCATGCATGCGCTGTAACCTTAAAGGGAAGGTTCTGGACTTATATAAGGGGGAAACTTCCTGTTCTGGTGAAACCGGGTAGGATAGTGCCGCACCTTGTGAACTAACATGGTTTTACATCATCATATGACCTAAACAAACACAAAACAAGAGAGAGCTACGCCGGGCTACCCCTGTCAGAGGAACGTCTAGGGGGTAGACGATCCGAGGCCCATAGATGAGGGTTCCGCTGCAAACCGCGCTCCGGGGCGTAGGAAACCCTCAAGAACTTGCATGTGGCCCTAGCACATGCATATAGGTGTGTTGTTGTGTTGAAACATGCAAAACCTAGTCCCCAGGTTGCATGGATGTGTCCCCCTTCGCATGCATGCGCTGTAACCTAAAAGAAAAGGTTCTAGACTTATATAAGGGGGAAATTCTCTGTTCCGGTGAAACCGGGTAGGATACTGCCGTACCTTGTGAACCAACATGGTTTTACATCATCATATGACCTAAACAAACACAAAACAAGAGAGAGCTATGCCGGGCTACCCCTGTCAGAGGAACGTCTAGGGGGGTAGACGATCCGAGGCCCACAAATTAGGGTTTCGCGACAAACCCCGCTCCGGGGCATAGGAAACCCTCAAGAACTTGCATGTGGCCCTTGCACATGCATGGAGGTGTGGTGTTGTGTTGAAACATGCAAAACCTAGTCCCCGGGTTTAATGAATGTGTCCCCCTTCGCATGCATGCGCTGTAACCTAAAAGGGAAGGTTCTGGACTGATATAAGGGGGAAACTCCCCGTTCCGGTGAAACTGGGTAGGATACTGCCGCACCTTGTGAACCAACATGGTTTTACATCATCATATGACCTAAACAAACACAAAACAAGTGAGAGCTACGCCGGGTTACCCCTGTCAAAGGAACGTCTAGGGGGGTAGACGATCCGAGGCCCACAAATTAGGGTTCCACGGCAAGCCGTGCTCCGGGGCGTAGGAAACCCTCAAGAACTTGCATGTGGCCCTTGCACATGCATGGAGGTGTGGTGTTGTGTTTAAACATGCAAAACCTAGTCCCCGGGTTGCATGGATGTCTCCCCCTTCGCATGCATGCGCTGTAACCTAAAAGGGAAGGTTCTGGACTTATATAAGGGGGAAACTCCCTGTTCCGGTGAAACCGGGTAGGATACTGCCGCACCTTGTAAACCAACAAGGTTTTACATCATCATATGACCTAAACAAACACAAAACAAGAGAGATCTATGCCGGGCTACCCCTGTCAGAGGAACGTCTAGGGGGTAGACGATCCGAGGCCCATAGATCAGGGTTCCGCTACAAACCGCGCTCCGGTGCGTAGGAAACCCTCAAGAACTTGCATGTGGCCCCAAAACATGCATGGGGGTGTGGTGTTGTGTTGAAACATGCAAAACCTAGCCCCCGGGTTGCATGGATGTGTCCCCCTTTGCATGCATGGGCTTTAACCTAAAAGTAAAGGTTCTAGACTTATATAAGGGGGAAACTCCCCGTTCCGGTGAAACCGGGTAGGATACTGCCGCACCTTGTGAACCAACATGGTGTTAAATCATCATATGACCTAAACAAACACAAAACAAGAGAGATCTACGCCGGCCTACCCCTGTCAGAGGAACGTCTAGGGGGTAGACGATCCGAGGCCCATAGATCAGGGTTCCGCTGCAAACCGCGCTCCGGGGCATAGGAAACCCTCAAGAACTTGCATGTGGCCCTAGCACATGCATGGAGGTGTGGAGTTGTGTTGAAACATGCAAAACCTTGTCCCTGGGTTACATGGATGTGTCCCCCTTCGCATGCATGCGCTGTAACCTAAAAGGGAAGGTTCTGGACTTATATAAGGGGGAAACTCCCTGTTCCGGTGAAACCGGGTAGGATACTGCCGCACCTTATGAAGCAACATGGTTTTACATCATCATATGACCTAAACAAACACAAAACAAGAGCGAGCTACGCCGGGATACCCCTGTTAGAGGAACATCTAGGGGGTAGACGATCCGAGGCCCATAGATCAGGGTTCCGCTGCAAACCGCGCTCCGGGGCGTAGGAAACCCTCAAGAACTTGCATGAGCCTAGCACATACATGGAGGTGTGGTGTTGTGTTGAAACATGCAAAACCTAGCCCCCGGGTTGCATGCATGTCTCCCCCTTCGCATGCATGCGCTGTAACCTAAAAGGGAAGGTTCTGGAGTTATATAAGGGGGAAACTCCCCGTTCCGGTGAAACCGGGTAGGATACTACCGCACCTTGTGAACCAACATGGTGTTACATCATCATATGACCTAAACAAACACAAAACAAAAGAGAGGTACGCCGGGCTACCCCGTTTCAGAGGAACCTCTAGGGGTAGACGATCCGAGGCCCATAGATCAGGGTTCCGCTGCAAACCGCGCTCCGGGGTGTAGGAAACCCTCAAGAACTTGCATGTGTCCCTAGCACATGCATGGAGGTGTGGAGTTGTGTTGAAACATGCAAAACCTAGTCCCCGGGTTGCATGGATGTGTCTCCCTTCGCATGCATGCGCTGTAACCTAAAAGGGAAGGTTCTGGACTTATATAAGGGGGAAACTCCCTGTTCCGGTGAAACCGGGTAGGATACTGCCGCACCTTGTAAACCAACATGGTTTTACATCATCATATGACCTAAACAAACACAAAACAAGAGAGATCTATGCCGGGCTACCCCTGTCAGACGAACGTCTAGGGGGTAGACGATCCGAGGCCCATAGATCAGGTTTCCGCTGCAAACCGCGCTCCGGGGCGTAGGAAACCCTCAAGAACTTGCATGTAGCCCTCACACATGCATGGAGGTGTGGTGTTGTGTTGAAACATGCAAAACCTAGCCCCCGGGTTGCATGGATGTCTCCCCCTTCGCATGCATGCGCTGTAACCTAAAAGGGAAGGTTCTGGACTTATATAAGGGGGAAACTCCCCGTTCCGGTGAAACCGGGTAGGATACTGCCGCACCTTGTGAACCAACATGGTTTTACATCATCATATGACCTAAACAAACACAAAACAAGAGAGAGCTACGCCGGGCTACCCCTGTCAGACGAACGTCTAGGGGGTAGACAATCCGAGGCCCATAGATCAGGGTTCCGCTACAAACCGCTCTCCGGGGCGTAGGAAACCCTCAAGAACTTGCATGTGGCCCTAGAACATGCATGGGGGTGTGGTGTTGTGTTGAAACATGCAAAACCTAGCCCCCGGGTTGCATGGATGTGTCCCCCTTTGCATGCATGGGCTTTAACCTAAAAGGGAAGGTTCTAGACTTATATAAGGGGGAAACTCCCCGTTCCGGTGAAACCGGGTAGGATACTGCCGCACCTTGTGAACCAACATGGTTTTACATCATCATATGACCTAAACAAACACAAAAGCAAGAGAGAGCTACGCCGGGCTACCCCTGTCAGAGGAACGTCTAGGGGGTAGACGATCCGAGGCCCATAGATCAGGGTTCCGCGGCAAACCGCGCTCCGGGGCGTAGGAAACCCTCAAGAACTTGCATGTGGCCCTAGAACATGCATGGAGGTGTGGTGTTGTGTTGAAACATGCAAAAGCTAGTCCCCGGGTTGCATGGATGTGTCCCCCTTCGCATGCATGCGCTGTAACCTAAAAGGGAAGGTTCTGGACTTATATAAGGGGGAAACTCCCTGTTCTGGTGAAACCGGGTAGGATAGTGCCGCACCTTGTGAACTAACATGGTTTTACATCATCATATGACCTAAACAAACACAAAACAAGAGAGAGCTACGCCGGGCTACCCCTGTCAGAGGAACGTCTAGGGGGTAGACGATCCGAGGCCCATAGATGAGGGTTCCGCTGCAAACCGCACTCCGGGGCGTAGGAAACCCTCAAGAACTTGCATGTGGCCCTAGCACATGCATGAAGGTGTGGTGTTGTGTTGAAACATGCAAAACCTAGTCCCCGGGTTGCATGGATGTGTCCCCCTTCGCATGCATGCGCTGTAACCTAAAAGGAATGGTTCTAGACTTATATAAGGGGGAAACTCTCTGTTCCGGTGAAACCGGGTAGGATACTGCCGTACCTTGTGAACCAACATGGTTTTACATCATCATATGACCTAAACAAACACAAAACAAGAGAGAGCTACGCCGGGCTACCCCTGTCAGAGGAACGTCTAGGGGGGTAGACGATCCGAGGCCCACAAATTAGGGTTCCGCGGCAAACCCCGCTCCGGGGCGTAGGAAACCCTTAAGAACTTGCATGTGGCCCTTGCACATGCATGGAGGTGTTGTGTTGTGTTGAAACATGCCAAACCTAGTCCCCGGGTTGCATGAATGTGTCCCCCTTCGCATGCATGCGCTGTAACCTAAAAGGGAAGGTTCTGGACTGATATAAGGGGGAAACTCCCCGTTCCGGTGAAACCGGGTAGGATACTGCCGCACCTTGTGAACCAACATGGTTTTACATCATCATATGACCTAAACAAACACAAAACAAGTGAGAGCTACGCCGGGCTACCCCTGTCAGAGGAACGTCTAGGGGGGTAGACGATCCGAGGCCCACAAATTAGGGTTCCACGGCAAGCCGTGCTCCGGGGCGTAGGAAACCCTCAAGAACTTGCATGTGGCCCTTGCACATGCATGGAGGTGTGGTGTTGTGTTGAAATATGCAAAACCTAGTCCCCAGGTTGCATGAATGTGTCCCCTTTCGCATGCATGCACTGTAACCTAAAAGGGAAGGTTCTAGACTTATATAAGGGGGAAACTCCCCGTTCCGGTGAAACCGGGTAGGATACTGCCGCACCTTGTGACCCAATATGGTTTTACATCATCATATGACCTAAACAAACACAAAATAAGAGAGAGTTACGCTCGGCTACCCCTGTCAGAGGAACGTCTAGGGGGGTAGACGATCCGAGGCCCAGGATCAGGGTTCCGCGGCAAACCGCGCTCCGGGGCATAGGAAACCCTCAAGAACTTGCATGTGGCCCTTGCACATGCATGGAGGTGTTGTGTTGTGTTGTGTTGAAACTTGCGAAACCTAGTCCCCGGGTTGCATGAAGGGTAGATTCGCGGGGCCCATGTCTAGGGTTTGCTTGGAGTCCTCGGCGTATCCGGGCTGTCGGCGTATATAGTAATAATATAGTATAGTTTCTTCTGTATTAGTAGAGACCAAATAATATATTATAATTTGTTATATATTATAGTTTCTTAGTAAATGTATGTACTAATACTAGAAAATAAAAAAAACCTAGCTACGCCGACGGCTTTGCCCTCGGCGTATCCTGGCCGTCGGCGTAGAGCAGCGTCGACCGGGCCCAGCGTGTCGGCGTGGAGTAGAAAATAAAAAAAAACCTATCTACGCCGACGGCTTTGCCGTCGGCGTAGTGTAGCCCGCGGATAAGGCCGCGTGTCCCTCCCTCCCCTGCCTATCTTCTCCTCCACTCAACCTCACCCCCACCGCCGCCACTGCTCACCTCCCTCCCCACCGCCACCGCCACGCCCTGCCCGGCCCGCCCTCCGCCGCCGCCGCCACTCCCTCCCTCCCTCCCCACCGCCACGCGCCGCCACTCCCTCCCTACCTCCCCACCGCCGCCACTCCCTCCCTTCCCACCGCCGCCACTCCCTCCCTTCCTCACCACCGCCACCACTCCCTCCCTCCCTCCCTACCGCTGCCGCCACTCCCTCCCTCCCTCCCCACTGCTGCCGCCACGCGCCGCTGCCGCTGCTGCCCGGCCGCCCCTACACGATGCCGCTGCTGCCCGGCCGCCCCCTACACGATGCCGCTGCTGCCCGGCCGCCCCTACACGCTGCCGCTGCTGCCCGACCTCCCCTACACTCTTCGACGATTTGATCACGCTTCGAGGGTGAGAATCCGTTCGCCAAGTCTATCGCGTCACCTAGGTTTATTTTCGTGTCTAGATCACCAAATCGGTCGCGTCACCTAGGCGTCATCCCGACCATAAGCGTTACGCGACTTAATATGCATTAGTGGTCTCACATATTTTGAATCGTAACACTTACGGCTTTTATCGGGCAGTCGGCGGATTCGTAGTTGGGTATGGTTCTCCCTGGCTCTACCTCGATTCGAGACAGGATTTCGGTGACGCCTCCTCGTTGTTCTCCGGATGCACATCCTCTTGGCTTTTTGTCGAGACATGTATCGGGAGAGCAGCAGGGAGGTGCTACCGAAATTCTGCTCGGATCGGGGTAGAGCCAGGGAGAACTTACCCAATCTACGGATCCGGCGGCTGGTTAGGACTCTCTTTTCCTATTAGACATGTAGGTTGATGAATGCGTAAAAATATGAAGCATTTAATCTCCTGTTTGATATAAAATGTTATATTTGTTGTTTGGCTCCCAACAAAGCAAAAGAGGATGGCTGATAATGGGTGGATGTACAGTGGCTGTATTAGTGCGACTAATAAACAGATGATTGGGTACGGAACACTCATTTGTTAGTGAATGAGTTAGCGCGTGGTTCGAAGGCAATGGTTCGGGCACTTTGTCCCTGCGCTCATTGCACTAAGCGTCATCGTCGGGGAAAGGATGACATGTATAAACACCTTCTGCAATATGGGTACATGTCTAACTATGTCACGCAAGTCGACTTTGCTCGGTACAAACGTGACAGGGGTGAGGTGATGCGTCAGTGGCTCAATGGCAATGAGCACGATGGGATTAGAAACTGGCTAGATGATCTCATCGATGCTGACCAGCCGGATTTGCCACCTCGACGGGAGGAACCACTAGAACCAGAGGAACCGGAGCCAACCACGAAGGCCTTCCTTGATATGATGGTCGCGGCTAAGAGGCCTCTGTACGAGGGTGCAAAGATTTCTCAGCTCGATGCCATCTCTCAGTGTCTAGCCGACAAGTGCCAGTACTCCGCCACCCGTTCTCACTTTGAAGCTAATCTGAGAACATGTGGTAACATGTTGCCCGAAGGGCATTGTCTGCCTAAAACCTTTTACGAAACGAAGAAACTCATGAAGGAGCTGAACATGGATTATGAAAAGATAGATTGTTGTCCAAAAGGTTGCCTTTTGTTTTGGAAACAGTTTGCGGATGACAAGTACTGCTCCATTTGTGGGGCCTCTAGGTATGATGAGGTAAAGGGAAAGGATGGTCAGATGAGGCAACCGAATGTCGCTCTAAAGATTCTTCGGTATCTCCCATTCATAAAAAGAATCCAGCGGCTTTACTTGAGCGGGGAGACTGCCAAACAGATGACGTGGCACAAGAAGGGGAAGAGATATGAGGACGAGCACAGACAAAAGAAGATGGGACATCCGTCTGATGGTAAGGCATGGAAGAACTTCAATGACAAATACCCCCGGTGGGCAGAAGAGGCTCGGAATGTTAGAATTGCGATAGCAATAGATGGCTTCAACCCATATGGTTTGTCGACAGCCGCGTACAGCTGCTGGCCGGTGTTTGTTATTCCGCTCAATATCCCCCCAGAGTATTAATGCAACGGAAGACCATGTTTCTGTCTTTGATCATTCCAGGGCCCGAGTACCCGGGGAAAAATTTGAGTGTCTACATGCAACCGATTGTGGATGATTTGAACCACTCCTGGATACACGGGACATTGACATACGACCGAGCATCAAAGAGAAACTTCTTGATGAAAGTTTGGTTGCAGTATACCATGCATGGCATGCCCGGGTACGCCCTAACGTGCGGATGGTGTACAGCTGGTAAGTGGCCATGCCTAGTGTGCAGGCACCGACTTGAGTTTCTTTGGCTAAAGTCGGGTCGCAAGTATGTTGCGTTTGACACGAATCGACAATACCTCAAAAGAAAGCATCCGTTCAGAGAAGACAAGAAGAACTTCAAGAAGGGCAAAGTTGTGCATGAAGTAAAAGAGGTACCAAAGTTCGATGGTTCAGTTGTTGATGCCGAGCTACGTGCTCTCGTGCCTGCGGCGCCGAGAACTGGCCATCTATTTGCGGGATATGGTATAACGCACAACTGGACTCATGTGGCAGCCTTAACGAATCTTGTGTATTACAAGGACCTTGAACTTCCCCATAACATCGATGTGATGCACACCGAAAAGAATGTCGGGGAGTCCCTTTTTCACACAGTACTGAACATTCCTGGAAAGTCAAAGGATAATGTCAAGGCTAGAGTCGATGTTGAGAAGCTTTGTGATAGGAAGAGATTACACATGCAGCCTCCTACTGTCCGTCGAAAGAATTGGTTCAAGCCGCATGCCTACTGCTGTCTTGATAATGTCCAAAAGGAGTCATTCAGGTGGCTCAAATATGTCGTGATGCTCCCTGATGGTTATTGTTCGAATATAAGTAAGGGAGTCAATCTTTCGACGGGACAAGTCACCGGGCTCAAGAGTCACGACTATCATATATGGATTGAGCGGCTGATGTCGGTGATGGTTCGAGGGTATCTCCCCGAGAAAGTCTGGCGAGTGCTTGCGGAGTTGAGCCATTTCTTCCGCACGCTCTGTACTAAGCAGATATGTCCTCTGGTTATTGAGAAGCTGCAAGTTCAGGTGCCGGACTTGCTATGCAATTTGGAGATGATCTTTCCGCTAGGCTTCTTTACTCCGATGGCACATCTCATTGTGCACCTCGCAAACGAGGCACTCTTGGGGGGCCCGGTGCAATTTCGTTGGCAGTTTTGTATTGAGAGAGAGTTTAAGTATATTCGAAAGATAATTGGAAACAAAGCCAAGATTGAAGCATGCATAGCTGAAGCAACATGCCTTCGGGAGATGGCAGACGCCGTGACAACCTACTGGCCCGATGATGTTCCCACTATGCATAACCCGGTCTCTCGTTACAATGTCGACCTGCCCAAGAATGACCCCAATCTCGAACTATTCCAATTTCCCGGTGGCAAGGACGGTAAAGGACTAAAATATAGCTTGCCGAAGGAAGAGAAGGATTGCATAATGCTCTATGTGCTTATGAACATGAAGGAAGTGGTCGATTTCATTAGGTAAAATGGTAAACAACTTCTTATTTTCTCGGTCTAATGCTCTATGCAGCCAGTAACTCGGTCTAATGCTTATTTTCTCCTTAGCGACTTCACGGATGAACAATGGTAAAGGCTACGCCGAGGGCCATGCCGTCGGCGTATCTGTCTGCCTGGGACGACCAGCGCCTGCCACGTGCTACACCTACGCCGAGGGCCATGCCGTCGGCGTAACTGTCTGCCTGGGACGACCAGCGCCTGCCACGTGCTACACCTATGCTGAGGGCCTAACCGTTGGTGTATGCCTAGGCCTACGCCGAGGGCCGCGGCCGTCGGCCCATCTGCCTGCCTGGGGCACCCACCGTCTGCCACGTGCCAACGCTACGCCGAGGACCATGCCGTCAGCGTACCAACTACGCCGTTAGCAGCCCGTGTAACGGCAGGCTCGCCTTTCGCCGACGGCTACTACGCCGACGGGCCTGCCACGGCCGTCGGCAAAGCTTACGCCGAGGGCTAGACCATATGTCGACGGCTTTTTTTGCTCTGCCGAGGGAGAGGTTCGCCGAGGAGGCTACGCCGACGGCAGCCCTCGGCGTAGCGTAGGCCGACGGTGTATAGGCCTACGCCGAGGGCTTTTAGCCGTCGGCCTAGCCGGCGCATCCTGTAGTGTCATTGTGATGTATGCCACACACAAATTCAGCCTGAGATTTGCGTTATGCATCTGTTTTGGTAAGATTTGCAATGAGACTGAAACAGCTAAAATCTATTTAGTGAAGTCCTTACCACATGGCAAGATCGAGAAATTCACACGTTACGAGCAATAGAAATGGACGCGCTCTGGTGGGAGGTGTCTATAGGCCAGCATGTTCAGCTGGTAGGGAAGTTCTACTGGGCGCTTTGCGGGCGGCGTGGCACCAGGTGTCTGAGTTGGACGGGCCGCCTCCTCGTCACGCTGTTCAGGGAGATAAGTGCAAGGACGGATGGTGGTGTTGAGCGGAGCATGGTCGCCTACAAGGCTGCAGTCTTGCACAGTGCCGCATCCTAGATGTTCAGCAGAATGCCCAGAGGCGGCGTCCCAACTGAATACATGCAAAGGAGTTGGGATGGTAAGGCATGGATGCCCACTGAATCACCGTGAGCTACAGCACATTGCTTCGCGGGCGTGAAGATGCTCGTCAGATAATCAAAGATGCTGAACCATGGGTGGGCTGGGGAGGTGGCTGACATCCACGCACGGCGATGCCAGGCTGAGACTTTGAGTCCGATACTGGGTTTTTGCAGTGATGGGACATACCCTTCCCTTCATGTCATAATCCTGCAAGCATCAGGAAACCTCTAAGTATGGTCATGATAGTTTGGCATTTTATTTTCTGCTAGTTCGCTATTTGGTTGCTTGAAGGACATGCATTAGTTGTGCAATTCCTTTTGTCTATTCGACGATTTCAAGAATTCATTAGCTGTACAAGCACTAAAGGAAAACTCAAGCGCACAGTCACCATAAATAAATAATATTATACCACACCGAAACAGAAAAAAGGTATGCCTGTGCTGCTCTAAGATGTTTTGCGCTTTTTTCTTGGATCCCATGTTGAACAACTTAACTAGTTCAAAATAATAGGTTTGGTAATCTAAAACAATTAATGCACTTCTAGTGACAGATTGCTAGTGCCTAGTATTGTATTCTGATATGGATTTGACCAACCTTTCATTTCTTCCATGGGCTGGTCCTAACATGCTGAACCATGGGTGGGCCGGGGAGGTGGCTGACATCCATGGTGATGCGAAGCTGCGACTTTGTGTTTGATATTTTTTTTTTGCAGTGATTGGACATACCCTTCCCTTCATATGGTAATCCTGCAAGCATCAAGAAACCTGTAAGTTTGGTCATGATATTTTGACATTTTATTTTCCTTCGGTTGCATTATTATCATCTGAAGGTTGTATGCACTTAATTTTTTCTATTTGTAATTTCAAGAATTTAGTATCTGCATAAGCACTAAAGGGAAACTCATGTGCACAGTTGCTGTAAATAAATAAAATTTATACCACTCCAAAACAGGAAAAGGTATGCATGTGCTGCTCTGAAATGTTTTGCATTTTTCTGTTGGATCCCATGCTGATTTACTTGACCAGTTCAAAAATAACAGGTTTCGTGGTGTAAAACAAGTAATGCACTACTTGCTAGTAAGTATTGTATTCTGATCTGGGTTTGACCAACCTTTCGGTGTTTCCATGGGCTGATCCTAATAAGATTAAAATAATAAAGCATGTTGGCCTTAATGTTACCCGTAATTAGTAGCCGCAAGGTCAAATAGGACATCACAGTTGACCATAGAAATAGAAGTGTTAAGCTTCCAGTATCCTGTCTGCATTGCCTTCTGGTTCCTGCAGATTCAATATCTAGAGTTTAGTGCTTCTCCAAGAAAAGCCATGGAATCCAAACACACCCTGCATATGAATCAAGGACAAGGACAAACAAGCTATGCTCGCAATTCCGCTATTCAGTATCTTTTCTCTCTTTTAATCCTCGAATGTTCTTTAGCTCTTGGCTTGTCAAAGATACAAAGAAGAATTGGGGACGTTAAGAAGGACACCATTTAGCCGAGACATAGACTATATTTTTCTAAAAGAACTTCAACTCTCACTGCAGAATGTTGAACAAAAGAAAATGAAACCCATGATAGAAGCATCCATCTTTGGCTTACGTAGCAACAAAACCACCTTGTTGCTTGCAAAGATGGTGACTCCAGATCTGGGGTGCTCCTCTGGTCCAAACGCGCTGGTGTCAATTGCCATCAATGTCATCCGCAGTCACTGCATTCAGTTCAAGCAGCCGCCACCAGAAGTGTGTGTGCTTCTCAATGACCTACCTGACAATGACTTAAACATTGTGGTGAAGAGCCTGGTCATGCTCCAAAGCAACGACCGTGTTGTCGTGACCGGTGTCTCACTAGGGTCGTTTTACGGGAGGCTCTTCACTAGTGGCTCCTTGCATCTTGTCTTCTCGTCCAACAGCCTGCATTGGCTCTCAAAGGTGTGAGTTTGGCACTGCTCTGTGGATTAATCCATGAGTAACAAGATCTCGGCGTATGGTATGAATGAGCATGCTAGGCGTGAAAGGCTCCCTATGGTCCTTCAGGCCTACGCACAAGAGTCCAGGAAAGATTTCACACTTTTTCTATAAGTAAGAGCCAAAGAGTTTGTCCCAGGAGGTCGGATGATTGTTTCCCTCTAGGGAGACGTTCTGAGGAACTCGCTTCCAAATTCTCTCACATCTGGGAAACCTTAGATCAGAATTTATGTGTCATGCCCTCAGAGGTACATGGCTTTACTTTTTTAACATACTACTCCCTCCGCTCTAAAATATAAGATGTTTTAATTTTTGTGAAGCGAATGTATTTAGACTCCTTTTGGTGTGTAGGTTTGGAGTGAATCTATACATAGAAGATGTCTAGATACATTCGTTGCATAAAAGCTAAAACATCTTATATTTTAAAACTGAGGGAGTACTTTCTAACAAACACGTGGGTATTTGACATCCAAATCTTTTGGTACGAATGTTTGATAGGGTGTAATCGACAAACGGAAGTTTGAGTCCTTGTACGTGCCAGTGTATGCACCTTCTGACGAAGAGCCGAGGAACATCATCCAAGAAGAAGGATCCTTTTCGATTAGTGAGATGCAGGTGTGGACAGCACACTCATCGTCCCAAGCAGGTTCCTAGTTCTGATGAGAGCCGTATTTGAGCCGATAGTACTCCAGCATTTTGGAAATGTCATGGATGAATTTGTGAGCACCGCAGAGCTGCAGTGGATCCAGCTAGCTTGCAGGAAGGACTTGCTGGAAACCCACGAGTTATGCTGGTTGTATCTTTCGCAAAAGCATGAGCAGGTATCTTCCATGTGTCTACTTGTTTGCTTTCTAAAAGATTCACTCCATTCGATGACAACAATTAATTTCCATTTATATTTGTGGTTTGTATATAAGAATGCTGACATGTTATACCCATCTTAAGAGGTAAACGTGCATCTTCAGGTTTGAAAGGCGATAATCAATGCATGTGCACTTCATTATGTAAACTGCATGCTTGGATGTGTTGTGAATTTTTCGTATATGCACAAGCAATTTTGAATGAACTGGTATTCATCCATTAGCAAAATGCTGCTACCTGTAAATTTTCCAACTAAGTCCGTGTACAAGATATTGATGTATATTTTCTACAAAACTTGAGTTAACCGCTCGAGAATGTACACTCCGCGCGGATTGGATTGCAGCACTTTAGGCCTAGAGGGAAGCTTGTAGGATGTGCTTGCCAAGAACATGATGGTGGCCGTACCGCTTACAAAGGTATGAAGGTCAGGTTACCGGCAGTATCGCTTACCACAGAATGCCACATTTATATCTTTGGTGTGTTAGCGTGTCCTATCCAGGTGTTCTTCAAGCGAGGGCACATCAATGGATATGTATAACATCGCAATACTCTATTTTCCCTACTTTTTGCGGGTGTACAATCATGTGAATCAAAAGGGCCCACGGTTTGGTACTTTGTTTTGAGCTATACGCCCTACACCCTAGACCATATCACAACAAATCTTGATGTGTACTTACTAACTCCATCGATTAAATAATAACTTATGATATGAGTTGTCCCTTTGTTAAAGTTTTATGACTGATTGTGCACCTGTCCTTTAATGTTTCGTCTCCTAAAAGTATTGAACACTTGTTTGGCAACTGGCTATCTAGGATAGAGAGGATGGTTAAAAGCCGTATCTGAGTGGGTGTATGTGTTGTGCTTTGGGCTATTTGGCATGTACGATCATTCATGCAGGTTAACCCTTTTGCCTTCAATTGGATCCATATATGGTCTTATCTCTAGCCGGAGGGACAGCGCCAGGACATGATTTATGAGTGCAACCTTTTAGAGACGGTCGCACGGGCTTTCTGCAACCAATTCGGGTGGCATTTTAATAGACATTTGACATGTTGATGCCTAGGTGTAGCATGCTTTTGTTTTTCTTTCGATTGACTGATTCACGTGGCAACTTTGTGTGACGTGTGAACTTTTGAGATTTTCATAATAAACGACTTGAATAATGAAACAGTGCTAGTAGGAACTAGACACTTTTTTGATATAGTAAAAACAGGTCGGCGTGAGAATTCCAAAAATTCGTCTTGACAGGGATCAAACTCCGGTCACTGGGATGCATCAACTACGACCCAACCACTAGGCTAATACCCCGTTCTAATAAAGACTGTATGTATTAATCGATACAGAGGCCGAGTTCACCCTTTTTTGAAAAAATGAGTTGACGCGCAATTGCACATGTATCGTGGTCAATTTCACTCACGTAGCGATGTGATGAAGAATTAATGCCAGCTTTGACTAATGACCCCAACTCAACCCAAAGATTGGAGTGATCCAATGATGTCTCATCAGCGTCAAGGGAACTTGGGCGGGGTGGGGTGGCGTGGTCCACCGACGCACCAAGTGGTTAGCGAGCTGGGTGTGCGGTTCAATCTGCTCACAGCCGACGAACCAGTGGCTTGCCTCCTCCAATTCTCCGGCGTAGAGTGGAGTAGTTCGCGAGCTCCGAAACCAAGGGATGGCCGTGATGGGCTCCCCTGGTGAAACTCGATGTCGCTGTGCCGGCAAGGAAAGTAAGAGGACGGCAGCGAGTGTCCATCCAGAGGGAGGGCAAGCACGCAGGAGCTCAGCCAACGGCAAACAACGGAGGTGGGGGTGGCATCTTGCAGGTTAAACTTCTACACACGGCAATTGGGGGCAATTATAGGTGTTGGATCGGAGAGGCTATAAAATCATGACAACGATGTGAACATGCTTGACCTTATTGTTCATCGATATGTAAACACGCTAACTTATTGTTATGTGAACCAGCCAATGTACCTTCCGTAGTACACCTATAGAAAAATGGTTTATGTGCAGGACAACTCGGTTTGGTGCTTCGAATTTGAACTATAACATATAGAAAATGTGATTCTAGCATGCACGCTACTTTGAGTGCATTGCTTCAGTCCGTTTCTAAAACAAGATGAATCTTGATGAAACTTGGAGCGTGAATCATAAAGCAGAAAATGGACAGCACATGCATGCGTGTGCTAGAACCGCCGCGTATTTTGTGTATGATAGTAACTATGATCGATTAAATAACTTATGAGTTGACTCATGAACGTGTGGTGAGCATCGATACACTCTTATCGATCCATCGTCTATTGCCCATCACCGACACTTACTACCTAGTTAGTTTTACGGATATGATTAAGATATAATGACAGCTTTGATTAATGAACCAAGCGCGAGCGTACTAAACGCAAAAAACTTGGACCGATTCAATGGAAAAAACTTGGACCGATTCAATGGCGCCTCGATGTCGTGCTAAATAATAGTTGTACTCCGTACTAGCTAGTAGTAGGAAACAGCCAAGTCAGAACCCTCAAGCAAACATCATCACTCACGTATGCGAAGCATCGTCACTCGCTCAAGTATGCCAACACATCAACCCCGCTCTCCACTCTAGCTATATAAACCAACGTCGAAGTAGCTATCAATCACACATCCTATACCCTAGCTAGCTTCTCTGACCAATGGCCGAAATGTGGCAACTCAAACCCCTTCTCCTGCTCCTCGCCGTCTCGGTCTGCGTCATGGCGAGCACGGTGGCCGGCGATGGCGGGATGCCGCTGGTCACACCCATCACCAAGGACGCCGCCTCCTCGCTCTACACCATCAGCGCCCCCGTCGAAGAGAATGACCAAATCACGAACCACCTCGTCCTCGACCTCTCTGGCCCCTTCATCTGGTCCACATGCCCAGACGGCTACGTCGCGCTGGGGTGCACCAGCCCTGCCTGCATGCAAGTACACCGCTTCCACCCGCCCAACTGCCCCCACACCGGCTATGGAAAGCTCGACGCCGACAACCCCCACCGCTGCAAGTGCACCGCCCACCCGCACAACCCCGTCTCCGGTGACACCGCGTCAGATGACATGACGGAATTCACGACCTCTGTCAACACCACCGACGGGAAGAACCCACTTAAAGAAGTGTCAGTCGTGGTGTCGACGTCGTGCGCGCCAGAATCCTTGTTGGCTAAGCTGCCGGAGTATGCCGTCGGCTCTTGGGGCTCGCGCGCTCCGCACTCGCGCTCCCCGCGCAGATCGCGCGCACGCAGAAGGTGGCGAAGAAGTTCGCGCTCTGCCTCCCCAGTGGCGGCGCCGCCGGCGTGGCCATCTTCGGCGGCGGCCCGCTCTTCCTCCTCCCACCGGAGCGTCCAGACATGGTGGAGTCGCTGGTTGGCTACACGCCGCTCCACAAGTATGGCAAGTCCCCGGGGTACTACATCTGGGCCAACAGGGGCATCTCCGTAAACCAGATCCAAGTGCCGCTCGACGGCTACGGGTATGGAGCGGCGCCGCTAGTCATCGGGCTCTCTTCCACGATCCCGTACACGGCTCTCCGGCCCGACGTCTACCGCGCTTTCATCACGGCGTTCGACAATGCCACGTCGGGGATGGCACGGATCAAGCCGGCTGTGCCGCTGTTCGAGCTGTGTTACGACTCCACAAAGCTGGGGTCCACGCGGGTGGGCTACGCCGTGCCACAGATTGACCTCATGCTGGAGGGCGGCAAGAACTGGGTTTTGTTTGGCGCCAACTCCATGCTGCAGGTGAACGACCACACGGCGTGCCTCGCGTTCGTGGAGATGAAGGAGGAGGCTGGGTATGGCGGCGGCGGGATGCGGGCGCCGGCGATGGTCATCGGAGGGCTCCAGATGGAGGACAATCTGCTGGTGTTCGACGAGGAGAAGCAGCGTCTCGGCTTCAGCTCGCTACTCTTGTTCAGGCAGACAACGTGCAGCAACTTCAATTTTACCCAAGGTAAAAAATAGCGTGCTATGGTATTTAGCGTCGGGCTTTCCAGGATGCTATGCACGCTATAACATGCGCTATTTAAAATAGCGTTTGCAAAAAAATAATATATTTATTCTAAATATAAATGATTTTAACATGTAAAATTTGTCCATGATCAATTACATGCATAACAAAGTCAAGAATAATGCATACATACACTTACCCCTATAAATACACACACGCACACCCTACCCATATGAGCACCTCCGAGAGACTGAGCCAGCGGGTCTTGAGATTGACGAAGTCACCGCAGGCGCCTCGCTATCGATGGGAACGTCGCCTCCCACTGAAAGAATATTCCGCCTTTATGAAACACCAAAATGTCAAACCAGAGATTTGAACTCTTGTGGGATGGGGATACCACTGCCCTTCTAACCATCCAACCACGGGTTGGTTCAAAAAATTCAAGAATAGAACCAATCCATGATATAAATGGAGTTACACAGTCAGACTGTCACAGTCTCATCGATATGAGGCACATACCCATAAACAAAGTCAAGAATAGAGAACTAGATAGTTTTAAGGCAGCCTAACAACAACATAGCATGAATTATTATTCATAATCAAATGAAGAATACACGTGGAAGTCAGCTTCTAAATTAGAATATGAACTAGAAGATTGCAATTCGTCATTCATATAAATAGGAAGGAGCTTCTTCTTCTTCCTAGGACGGGAAACTCTCTTTATTTTTGATGCAGCTACTTTGTTTAGATTTAGCTATAACTTCACATGGCATAACACCTGTGGTCCACTCATTGTCTACATCTTCTATTACATTAGCAAATGTGTTGTCTTCAAGTGGGTTCCTATTTTTCATCCCTCTCTTCTGCTCGTGTCTGGAGTTATGGAGTAGCCTATTGCGTCTCTTTGTTTGAGTCTCTTTGTTTGAACCTGTTGGTGAAGTGGCAACATTTCACTTGCCAACCATGCAGATGGCTGGGTCATGGTGGAGAATAGGGAAGGACAGGACCGTAGGAAGCAACCATCGCCACCACTCAGGAATTAGAGAAGCACCACCGCTGCTCGCGAGCTAATTTGGGGACTACAGGAACGATCTAGTGGGGGTTGGGATTAGGTTTTTCTATGACTCAAGAATGGTTTTGGCCATTTGTGCCGATGGGCTATAGAGTGTAGTTTTGGGATTTTTTGCAACGCTAAAAAGTATAACGATGCTACAACGTTTTGACAAATAGCGTGATATAGCGTGTTATTTACAAATTAGCGGCATAGCGTCAAAAATAGCTTAAACGTAGCGTCGATACTCCAGATTTGCTATAGTGTGCTATAACGTGCAGCGTCTCGACTTCAGCTCGCTACTCTTGTTCAGGCAGACAACGTGCAGCAACTTCAATTTTACCATGGCTGCGTAGTAGTGACTCGTTACGATTACGATTTGTGCTGATCGAGTGGTACGGTTGTACGGTCACTCTGGGTTCTTTCCCGCTCATCAAATTAGGGGAGTTTTCGACCGTGTCGCCTGATACATAAGAAGAATAAATTGGAGTCTTGGCAGGAAAATGAAAAGTAAAAGGACCGCGATACTGGGACTGGGAGCTGCAGGCTGCTCCCCACGAGCTTGCTCCCTGTGCAGCCTCCTGTATGTGCACGAGTAAAAGATGGCGATCATCGAGACATCACTGCATGAACTCGGGTATGTGCACGCGACGTCATCGATGGATCACAAGACGCGTATTTCTTCCTTCCTTTCTATTTTTTTTACCTGCATAAACGCTAATACTCGCGAGTAGCTCCATTGTAGCTCGTTTAACCTGTTATAAGTTGCGAATAAGAGCACATATAAGAAAAACTAATAATCCTCCTAGTAATTTTGAACTAGACCAATACAAGTACTTCTATAGTTCCACAAAGACAAGATCAATGATGTTTCAAAAAAAAAAAAAGACAAGATCAATGACAAATATTGTAGCACTACATCATTCCAGGTGCAAGGAACATTAATATTTTGGCACTCACCAATGAAAAATTTCAAACTATGTATTCGAATGAGTTAAACAAGTAAATGAGTAACTCGTGAGTAGCTCGTTTAGCCTAACTAAATAAACGAGCTCAAATATGAAACTTGGCTCAACTCGTTAGACACCGACCTCGAGCTGAGTCGGGCTGAGTCATGAGCTACTCGTTAAGCTCGCGAGTTTCGAGTTATAATTTCTCAGCCCTAGGCACAAGCGGTGGACAGCGTATGTGGACATCCTCGCATGGCTGGCGGGCGGCACATGGCCTTTCTAGTCCGTGTCGTCCAAGGACATGGCGGACTGGGAGAAGTTTAGGGGGCTTCCACTACAGGAAATTTGTTCTTTGCCGTGTAACATATAATGCACGGCAAAGGCCCAAAAAGGCACGGCAAAGGCTTTGCCGTGAGAAATTACACGGCAAAGACCGCACGGCAAAGACAAGGCCGGCAAAGAGTTCTATGGCTTGAAGCATGATTTGGTTTGTCTGGAAATTCCGAAAGCATGGCGGACTGGGACCATCTCACAAATAATCATGAAAGCAATGCATGAGAAACATTATCACAAAAGAAGACAACAAACTACACCAAACCGGTAGTAACCATGCCAACATCGACGTAACAAAACTCATACACGAACTAAGAATTTAGATGCAGATCTGAACATCTTGAGCAAAAACAAAATCCTTAAATCGAAATTTAGGGTGCCAGACAAGTAAGTAGGTGTGCACTAGGCGGGCACAGTGAAATTGAAGTTGCTACAGGAGAAGCCCCTGCCGGTGAGTATCCCGGTGAAGCCGAACCGCAGATTTTCCTCGTCAAACACGACCACGTTGTCCTCCATCTGCAACGTCCCGATGACCATTGCCGGGGTGGCGTGTCCGCCGTAGCCTGTCTTGCCGCCCTCTTTCATCTCGGCGAAGGCGAAGCACGCGATGTGGCCGCCGTCTACCAGCGCCATGGTGTTGCCGCCTCGCAGCGTCCAGCCCGCGCCGCCGTCCAGCAGCAGGGTGACATCGGGCACGAAGTATCCAACCGGGTGAGCGAGAGCTTGGAGGAGGGGTAGCAGAGCTCGAACGGCACGCCGGGAGGCGGGGCGACCTTGGCGGTCCACACCATGGCCTGGTCCCACGCGTTGATGAAGGGACGGTACACGTCCGGGCGGAGCTCCGCGTATGTGACCGTGGAGGAGAGGCCGATGGTGAGCGGCGCGTCCATGGGGGAGGGGAACCTGCTCCTGGTTCACGAGGATGCCCTTGTTGGCGGACATGAATGGAGTAGCCGGGGGACTCCCTGTTGTACGTGCGGAGCGGGGTGTAGCTGACCAGTGTGGTCGTGTTGAACGGCGACCCCACCTGGTTGAGGAACAGCTAGCTAGGGTTCCTCCGCCGAATTAGCATGGCCACGCCCGTGATTTGATCGGCCGGAGGGTGGTGATGGATGGCCGGCCCGATGAGCGTTCAAGGCCAGGCCAGCGCCACTGAAGTGTGGTTCCTCGAGCTCGTGAGTGTCGGTGGTCGTCATTATTGATCCCCGGCAGCATACATGACGGACCTTGCCGATGGACGTGGGGCGTATATCGCGATGAGCGCGCGCGTTTCGATGGCCGGCAGAATGCATGCATGTTCCTTTGTTTGTCTCTCACGAGCGCGCGCGGGGTTCTTTCTTCGGACGTTCAGTTCGGAAACAAAAAAACACGCATGCATGCATCTTGCGCCAGCTTCCAACAAACCTAGACCAATGTAATAATGCATCCTCGATT
Source organism: Avena sativa (assembly GCA_916181665.1). Taxonomy (NCBI): domain Eukaryota; kingdom Viridiplantae; phylum Streptophyta; class Magnoliopsida; order Poales; family Poaceae; genus Avena; species Avena sativa. Next base: position 430,827,194 of record OV702296.1, read on the forward strand.
CGACTCACAAGAACCGGCCTACCAACATATCGCCCAACAAAACCTTAGGTGAGCCGTCCACACCCCATCGATCCAACGCACCGTACAACTAACCGAAACACATAAAACACACGCATACCGCTCAAAACGACGCTATCCCTCCCTAGAACCCCCGATCTTCTTTCTCTCTGCACGCTCCGGTGGTGGATCCCCGTGCTCCGGTTGATGCCCTCGCCGACGCCCCCAATCACACAAGCCTTATATATTTTTTGGGACGGAGGGAGTACACACATTACATTATCATGTGCCATTTTTTATATTTTGTGTCTTTGGCGCTGAGAAGGCCATGGCCACTTCGTCCGTGAAGAGCTCGTCCGTCGCTGACAGGAAGGACTATAATGTTGAGGAGGATCATCGATGCGGCAGCGTAACTTACATGCACATACCGGCGTGGACACACTAAATATTCAACAAGCTCTTACTAGTTACTACTCCCTCCTTTTCAAATTAGTAGGATGCATATTTATTACATTACAATTACAATTACAATATACTACTACGTGCTGCGGTGCTGGCTAGATCGACTCGTCCCAGAAGATGAGAAAAAAGAAAAACGTCTGAGGCCACGGTTTGAACTCGGCCCAACGTTCCCTCCAGCTGGCCCATTCTGCGGTGTTTGCGCCCGGAGCCGTCCAAATCAGATCGACGACGGCTGGTGTCCATCCCGGCCGGAATAAAACTCACCGAATCCAAATCCTAACCCCATTTATCCTCTCCCCTCTACTCCCCGCACTTCCTACCAGAGAGACGGCGCCGGTCACCTAGGAACCACGGCGGCGTGGCGGCCGGGCTTGTTTTCCGGGGCGTGTGTGCTTGCACCGACGCGCGCGGCTCCGTCAAACTTGCCTCGCCGCGATGCGCGCGTGGCCGAGGGAAGCTGATGTGCTGCTCCCCGGCGAGGGCCTGCCGGCCACCACCGTGCGGCGCTGGCGATGCAAGCTAACCGATGGTCGTCGTTCGCCACACACAGTTTCGGGGTCGCCATCCATCTTCCCCGATCGCAAGCAGAGGCAGCAGGGCAGAGCCGACCAGCAGATGACATGGCCTTCACAGCCGCCAAGTTCCTCGGGCCGGTGGCTGAGAGATCTGGAGGCCACGGAGGGTGCTCACCGGCCTCCCATCCACACGGATGAGTACTCCGGCGACAAGAACTAATCCCCATCCACGGTGTCACAGCTTCTACTGTATCATTGAATCCCTGGGTTTTTGTTTCTTTGTTGCAGGACACCATCTTCGATCCCCAAGAAGCTGGCACTACAGGAATAGATAGCTATGTCGAGGGTCGGGAGCTACGCCGATGGCCAAACGTCGGGGCCGTCGGCGTAGGCCACGAGCTGGGGGCCCAATAAAGCTGGCGTAGGAGAGCTACGCCGACGGCTGCCCTCGGCATAACTATTTCCCTTTTACCTCGTTAATCTTAGAAAAGTCATAACTAAATCATTCTAATTCATAAAAATACAAATAATATATCAAAATTTACAGGAAAATAAGATATATCTATCTAAACTCAAATATTACACATTTGTAAATAAAAATTAAGTAAAGCATAAAACATTACATATAGTTTAAAATGATCATAACTAAATCAAAAAAATGCGAGACCTTCGCGTGTCGTCATATTATGTGACATAGTTGGAAGAAAAAATATCAAACTTGGTATATTGATTATGTCTCAAAAAACCTTCACAAAATGACCTTTGTCATTCGGGTCAAACTACCAATGTTATGGCCAGAATCGCGACATAGTTTGTGATAATGTGTCCATATTGTACATGCATGTGCATTATGGGATGGCGAACAATGTTACAGGAGGAAGTTTTCCCTTTTGTCGTACGGAAAAACCATTTTCTATTTTTGGAGCGCAAAAATCGGGGCGTTTTGTGAAGCAACACCAAAAGGTGAATACAAAAATGCTACCACCTATTTTTCAAAAATACTAGACCACCTTACATGGACAGTGTCCCAACCGGGTATTCGTAAACCTTTTCATCCACCCCTACTGAAAAAGACAAATTCCTGCCGAATCGGTAGAAAGTGGGTCAGATATGAACTGCAGGTACATGATCAGATGCTCATGATTTTTTTGGGAAAAATCATTTTTAGGTTCATAATATGATGTTTCTTCAGAGATTCAATGCAAGTTTGGCGAGTCCCAGCCCTGAGCTAAGAATCTTTATGCCTGCCGTTTTAAAGGGCAAATGAAATTATAGGTAGAATCACGACATAGTTTATGATAAGTTGATATGGATATCATATTTAGATTCTTATCATTTTACTAATTAATTTAGACATATTATTTGTCGAATTCCGATTTTTAGACTTAAAGATATTAATTAATCCATATTAAATAGAAAAATACAAAAAAATAAAATCAATATATTTTTATTTGAATCCAATAATATTTTTACTTATTCATTGTCGTTTACTTAAATAATTGTTTGTAATTTCAAAAAATGCAAACATGTGACATGATAATATAAGAGTTAATAGGATTGATATCATAGTATTGACAACAAGGTATAAACTGCTTTGCGGATACGGATTCTGAATGAACGGAGAAGTTAAGCGCGCTGGGGTGGAGTAGTGAGGATGGATGACCTACTCGGAAGTTTAACCAAGACTGCAATTTGAGCAAAGATTAAGTATAATTAGTAAAAAAAATGTTCCAAGTGAGAGACTAACGAGTCAAACAATTCAAACAATAAAAAAAGTTGAGAAAAAATTGACTTTTTTTCTGATTTTTTTTAAAAAAAATATTTTTGCAACCGGCCGTTAGGCTATGCCGAGGGCTGCTGTCGGCGTAGCCTACGCCGACGACCTCTGTGCGCTGCGCCGAGGAAGATCTTTGGGACAGCCCTCGGCGTAGCCTACGCCGACAGGGATCGGGGCTACGCCAACGGCTTTTGGCCCTTGGCGTAGCTTGCCATTCCTGTAGTGGGGCCTGGCCTACACAACGTCACCCTGGGAAGATACAGGCCAATGTGAGCCAACTAGTACATTTACTTCAGACACATAATACAAATTCGGCTAGCTAGCTATAGTTTGCAATGCATTTTCTACTGTCGATGCAGCCAAGTAAACCCGATGTTTGTTCTGTTTGTTTGTTTACGAGGTGCCCACTCTGCTAGTACGTTCATTCCAGACCTGAATCACTCCATTCAGCTAGCTAGCTTTATGAACGGATCTCGTGTTTCCATGTCTTGAGAACAAATCATAATGCTGACCATTATTATCTTCTGTTTTCAGATGCTGTCAGGTGCTCACCGGTCTCCATGTTCTACGGTGGACTAGAGGGAGGCATTGGACATCAAGGCTGGGTGTGACGCATCCATGTCATGTAGCCAAGGCTCACCCACAGCGACCTCGCCGCCACTGTTCAGGAGATCTTTGACATCAGCTTCCAAACGTCCGGCACCGACTTGATGAAGTTACATAGCTAACATGAACAAACTCTCTTACACCAACACTCTATGATCCAGCAACTACGTCCTAATCACCACCGCTCGTTGTCCAATTCCATTGCCTGTCCTCCGGTGGCGTGGGGGGTTGGCTTCGGGTGTCTCGGTGGTCTATCATTTCACGAGTCGTGTCACGGACGCATATTATCATTTTATGAACGAAATGGTAGCTAGTACCTATTATTTCATGTATTACGTGTTCGGATTTTCGGGTGTCTAGAGATTTCGCCATCAATATCCTTTCGGCGAGCTATAACGTTTTTGCATTTTGGTGGCGATTCTAGAGGCATTAAAAAGATCTTGATGAGTAAAAAATTTCATGGTAACATTTTGGCATATTCACGCAGCTGGAGTGTGTTTTGGTATTTTCCCGCCCTTTTTCAGGGGTTATATCACATTGTTTTCAGGGGATGTAGCACAATGTTTTGGGTGTTTACCTATTAATTCTATTTGTCGGGCTTCCTTATTTTACTATAGGAAGTAGCTATTGGCTAGCATTCCATACTTTGTGGCTGCGTTATTACTTCATGCTTAACCTTATAGCTATTACTTATCATTTGTGTCGTCATGGTGGCGCGGTAGGATACCTAGGACGTCCAAACATTTTAGCATCATTGTTTTTCCATGGACTCTAGTTGCTGTAGCGGTTGCTTATACGTTGCTTATACGAGCTCCAATCGAGGAGATTATGGGAAACTCTCAGAAAGTTAGTGCTTTTTTCCGAATTCGCTCAAAATTCCAGTGAGTTTAGGCTGGTCATAGTGCTAAATAACTTAGACTAGTAACTTGCACATGTTACTACCTTCGCAGTGAGTAATAACATGTGTGTAGTGTGATGCAAGGCCTAATTAATTAGGTTGTAGACTCATATGGTCTTGGTATCTGTGATGTTATGTTAACTAGCTAAGTTACTACCTCCCTCTTTTAATTCATTAATTATCATGCCATGTCACCAATTTGCTTAGTTGGCATTGCATGGACATGCATGTTACTAGCTAAGTTACTTCCACTATGACTAGCATTATGCTATGCGATAGTTATTGTCTACTCCCTCCATCCTGGTTTAAATGACACATATTGGAAATCATGCAATCCCCAAATCACCCACCTCCTAGACACATAAGCATTTAGTTTCATAGAAAGAGCCAATCAGAGAATTTGTAAGATCCAAAATAGTTCTAATCAGAGGAAGCCTAGGCCCCAGAATGTGCTATATGTGTTCTTTAAACCAGGATGGAGGGAGTCATTTCATGTAGCATTATCCGATAGTTATTAACTATCATTTATTGTGTCTTTCAGTTACCATTTATTATTATTATTATTAAACACAAAATGGTAGTTATTAATTACCTATCATTTCATGTGTCGTCCCATGGTCACTGGTTATCGGGGCCATTATTTACGCTAGGAGGTAGCAATTGCCTAGCATCCTATGTGGTGTTCTGTTGTTAAGCATTATAATTCTATGCTAGGAGACATCTATTGCCTATCATTATTCTCTAATTAATGGGGTTGTTTCACGTCTCTGTCTCTGTTTTGTCGTAGTGAGGTGATCAAGGACGTGGGTGGCTCTTTTGCTTTGAGAAAACCTACTCCACCTAAGATCATGTAACTAGTAGTACTACGAGCCACTTAGGTTCTTAATGATGATGTGAGCCATCTATATATTAGTTAATAGTTAGCATACAAAAACAATCGAACATTGGATTTGAAGGCATGGACATAATTTTAGAGGAATATGTTGATGAGTGAGGCATGCATGGTTTTATTTTGTGTAATGTGGTTTAAAATCCAAAGGTGGGTGTGGACTATTGTTTAGTTAAGATAGAGAGAAGGGAAAAAATAAAGAGAGAGTGCGTGGCCTTGTGTGCTAGTGTTGATCGATCTTATGATACAATGTGGTGGTGGTGGAGGTGCAGTCTCCTCTTAAGGATTCAAAACAGATTCAGATTCGAATTGCACACATCCACATCATTGTTCCGCGATTAGTGCAGGACTTGGTGATTTGGAGAAAAACATGTGCACAAGTAGTTGCCCAGAGCATGCACACGCAAGTAGTCACAACGGCAGCACGAGCTCGTGTGCAAGCAAGCAACATCGGAAAGAAAGCAAAGCACTTGCAACACCACCTCGACCTCGCTGGTATACCTGACAAAGACGGTGGCGCCATCAACGTGTATTGCTTGACCGTGCTTATCAAGGCATTGTTTATGGAGCAGCCAGGCAGCCTATGAGATGCGCCACCAGAGGAGGAGGCAGGGAGGATGTGCGGTAGGCTGGTGGCGGGTCGAGATAGTCGGCGATGTGCATGTATCCATATATTCTATCAAGCGCATGAGCCATGCATGCTCTCAGAATACCCACCATGTGCATCGAAAATGGTTGTTGTATTTTCATTAAGATTGAAAAAGTGGTTTTCTCGCAAGAGTTCTTAACATTACATACGACCTTGCCGTCCACTCAAGCTAAATGACTACTCCTCTTGTATCCCTGCTTTCTTTGCTGTTGGCTCCCACATTTATAACTCTTGCTTAGCTCTACATGTTACTTCCATCGGTGTTTTAGCTCTACATGTTACTTCCATCGGTGCCACCGCCGTTGCACCAGGTTGCCCCCCACGCCCCCGGCCAGCCACCCCCTCCCGCACGCCCCCTCCTCTCCGCCGCCGCCAGATCCATCGCCGGACAAAGCTCCAATGGTGAGGCGGTGGTGGGGACCCAGCCCTCGTGCGTGTCGCTTCCATGGCGGCAGCGGCTTGAGATCCAGGCAACGACGGCGGCTCTCTAGCAGATCTGTAGCAGTGATGGCGGGTGGGCGGCGGCCGGTGAGCTCTGACGGCAGCGGTCCCTGGGTGATGGGGCGGCAGGTTGTGGCGAGATCTAGGGTTCCTTTATCGGTCGTCTTCGCCTCCTCGATGTCGGCCGGTGTCATTCGGAGGTCTTCTGCAGCCTACTTTGCATCATGAGGGCGTCCGGGGCGGAGGCCCTGGGTTTGGTGGAGGTGGTCATCTTCTCCGTCGAAGGTGGACGGCCTGCGGCTGGATTGGCAGATCTCGCGATCCGTCTTCCAGTCCCAGAAGTGAGGCATGGAGACCTAGGTGCCGGTGAAAACCGAGTCATTGGCAGGCGATGGCGGCGTTACCACGTCGTTACCTAAGTGCACCTTGTGTTGTCCTTACTCGTGCTACTCTAGGGGAAACCCGAAGATCTTCGGGTCGGGCGATGGTGGTGTCGTGGTGTCGGTATCGCGTTCTCTCCTGGGAGCATCGCCTGTGGAGCAGCGTTGGATGGAAGCGACATGAGGGGTGGAGCGGCTAGCGCACGGGGGGTGGTGCTGCTTGGCACCGTGGTGGTGTAGGTGGCTGATGTGGCCAGAGTCTGCGCATTGATCTACACACTGACGACGGGTTAGCAGAAGATTATGAAGACGACGACATCCGAAGCGTGTGCGTGAGCGCAACTCCGTTGATATGTTGTGCGATTCTAGGGATCCATTTGCTTGAGTTTGTGCCGCCGCGCCAAGGCACTCTAGCTTCTCTTGACAAGTGGAAACAGTGTGGGTGACCATGCGGCGGGGTCGAAATAGGTAGATAGGGGTTTGATAGATCTCGTTGGCGAGCTGGCGATACGGTTATCGTTTTTGCTTAGTGTTTTGCTTTGGGAGTTCCGGTTTGTATGATAATTTTAATGGCATTTGCCAAACAATGTGGTTCTAATAATAAATAAACGATGTGTGCATCGCTTGATGCAGAGTCCGAGTCCGGGCCTCCGCTCCCCATTTCGAAAAAAATCAAACACTGGAGCGTTTCTTTCCAACCACAGTCCTGCGCATGCCTGTGATAATTTCCATCATAGTGTATTTTCTCTATTTTTTTGGACTCAGCTGCAAGGTGTTGCACCCGAATTTTTTGGTTGTACAGTCGGTTGTTTGCATGATGTCAAGTAAGCACATTTGTTGTGACAATATGTAACAAAATTCATTGGAGAAAGAGCATGAAATCATAAGGCGATTCATTTCTTCTATCGCTTTGTCAGAGAATGTGTAGTAATCAGGTGTCTTAGGCCTACTGCACCTTGGGAGGTGGGCACATGCATTAAACCGATCGACCGACGAGATGAATACTGTCTACATGTGCACACACACATACATGTCTAATTAATGTGCATGTGTAGTTTGCTTGGTTAATAACTGTCTGCTAGCCCATATATTTGTTGGACATAAATGCTGAAGTCTTTGGGCCTTTTGTTTCAGATGGGCCAGATTCACATATGAAAAATTGACCGGGAGGTTGGTTGGCTGGGTGGGTGGAACTTTAGTCCCACCTTGACAATCTACAATGGTTTCAACCAACTTATAAGGGGTGATTTCCTGCTGCTTCTAGTTGACTTGGATGGTTGGTAGGACATATGCTGAGCTTACACATCGATAGCGCGTGCGCTCGCGTGAATATTCACTACAGCTTGACATTCCTGGAGGTGAAGGGGAGACGACACTGGGAGAAGTCACGAGTGACTTCATTCTTTGGAAAAAAGAATACATCAAGTTTCCAGGCTCGACACCAAGGCAACCGTCTCCTCCCAGTAATAGTCCAATCCATGACCCCAACACGAGTCCATCTCAATCTACGCAGCCGCCTCCACCCACTAAGGGGCAAAAGCGGAAGAATACCACCGCTCCGTCGAGCGATAACCAACGCCCGAAGCGACAGTTGTCGCCCCTCCCAAGAGTACCGCCGGTTCCTCCCAAGAGGGCTTACGACCTGACCGATGAGGAGACTGATACGGTCATACGGGCCGAAGTGGATGCTCATTTTAAAAAGAAACAACCTGAGCCAGAGGTCCAAATAAAACCGGAAACCAAGGAGCACTTTAGGAAATTACTGACGCAGCCATCCCAAGCTCAGTTAAATGCGCCAGATGACTATACACGATGTCTTCAGAAGACATTGAAACAGAAGAGATCAAGCGGTAGAGGAAGCATCAAAAAAGAGGTTCCTTAGCAGGGGGAACAAGCAAAACAATCGACTGGTAGCCAAAGAACCAAAAGAGATGTTCCCCAGCTGGGGAAACAAGCAAACCAATCGCTCCCCCCACTCCAGGTGAACATACCCAAACCTCAACTATATGAGAAAGAACCTATGGATCCGGAAACGGCTAGGATATTGGCCGAGCAATGTGGTATGCCTATTCATGAAATTATTCACGGCGATATGCCCAAGCCTGAGGTAGCACCCAAATTTGTTAACGGGGAGCCTCTGGTCAGTTCTGAGAGGCTTCGGGATATGCCAACACAAATGCGACGATTCCATGAATGGTACATGAAAGCATCAAAAGAACAGCAAAATTGGCTCATACTGAAAGTTCGAAAATCGCATTACTTCATTGAAGACGAGGTCCCTATTGAATTTACAGAATTATTTCAGTTATTCAATCTAAAGGAACTCGACAAAACTATCCTCAGTTCGTATTGTCTGTAAGTGATTACTTTATTTATGTAATTAGGTCTCTATCTCAGCTTTTTCAATTCACTACCTGTAAGTATAGTCACTATATTCTTTTGTACGCTATATATAATGATGCAAAATGAAGATGTTCGATTGTAAAAGAAAGGCTATCAACAGATTTGGGTACATTGACCCACATCGAGTTCATGGAGCTATACTAAAGGATAAACCACTGGAGACCGAGCACAACTTGTTGCGGTTTCTCACGAAACAACATTTCTGTAACGAAATACTATTTCCTTACCACGACGGCAAGTGAGTTTTTGTACACATTAACTTTTGCTTACTCGATGTTCAGTGTAAATGATGAGTTACTGACGTATGTAAACCTTGCGTAGGTACCACTGGATTCTTCTAAGCATTTCATTTGACATGGGAAGAGTTCACATCATGGACTCACTAAACAAAGACATTGAAACCAGAGGTAATTTCAACCATTATCGCACTATATCGGTTTCTTTCGTTCATTTTCTGGGATATCAAGTAGTTATTAACTCATACATTAATTTTCTTTGTCGGGTAGGGTTTGGACACAGTTCAAGAAACATGTCCGCGGTCAATGGCGTGAGGAGCTATTTTTTAAATCACTCTTGGTAAGTAGTACGAGCTAAGTCCGCGCATCTATTTAATTCTAGTTTATGTGCATTTATCATGCTAGCGTTATTATTTGATTGAATTCTATTCTTGTAAAGTGTGCGAGGCAGCCACATGGAACTAATCTATGTGGATTCTACGTGTGCGAGTTCATTCGCATCAGTATTGAGAAGCCCTCGGAAAATGTTCGAATAAGTAAACAATATATTCACCCTTTATTTTTATTTAAAAAGGTCGTGTTGAGTCTAATCCATACGATCTCCTTTTTACATAGTTGGACGCGATGCGAGACAAGCTCCTACCAGAGGACCGCCTAATAGCAATCCAAGAGGAATTTGCTGCATTTTTTCTCGACGAGGTCATAGACCCATACGGAGAATACTGTATAAGTATACCCTAAAGCATCCATATAATGATCTCCATCTAATCAAATAGACATGCTCTGGACCTTGTTGGGACTCCATATATATATGCTTGTAAGAGTAATTATATTATATATTGCGTCAATGTGTACAAGTACTGTGTAATAGCGTTCTGTATGTATACGAAAACTTGTTTCTAATGAAAACACAGAATGAAAAATAATTAAACACAAAACACAAAATAAAAAAAAACACAAAACCCTAAAACCCCATCCCCTGCCGCGGCAGCCAAATAACACAAAATGCTGCCGCGGCAGGGAACCTTTAGTCCCGGTTCATAACACGACCCGGGGCTAAATGTCCTGTCGTCCAACGCGCCTAGCAGGCCACGTGGTTGGACCTCTAGCCCCGATTCGTAACTGAACCGGGGCTAAAGCTTGGACCTTTAGTCTCGCTTTCGCAGCCCCGGTTCGAAATCCGGGCTAAAGGCCCTTACAAATCGGGGCAAATTGCCCGGTTTCTACTAGTGCAGCCAAACCTTCCATAGTGTACCGTAATGCAAAATGGTTTATCTGCAGGACAACTCGGTTTGCTGCTTAGAATAGAGAAAATATGATCCTACCATACATGCACGCTATTTTGAGTGCATTGCTTCAGTCCGTTTCTAAAACGAGATGAATCTTGGCGAAACTTACAGCAAAAATCATAAAGCAGCAAATGGACACCATATGCATGCGACCTAAAGACCGTGCTAGAATTGCCGCGTATTTTCATACTACTCCAGCAAAAATGTTTGGAGTAACAATGATCGATTAAATAACTTATGGGTTGACTCGTGAACGTGTGGTGAGCATCGATACACTCTTATGGATCCATCGTCGATTGCCCATCACCGACACTTACTACCTAGTTAATTGTACGGATATGATTAAGATATAATGACAGCTTTGATTAATGACCCCAGCCAGCGTACTCAACGCAAAAACTTGGACCGATTCACTGGAAAAAACTTGACCGATTCAATGGCCCCTGGACGTCGTGCTAAATAATAATACTAGCTAGTACTTCCTCTATTTTAAAATATAAGAGTATATCTAGATCCATTTAGTATGTATGTTCATTTCAAACATAGATGAATCTACGCACTAAAAGGAGTCATATACACTCTATTCACAAAGCTAAAATATCTTATATTTTAAAATGGAGGGAGTACTAGGAAATAGCAAGTCAGAATCCTCAAGCAAACATCATCACTCACGTATGCGAAGCATCGTCACTCGCTCAAGTATGCCAACCCATCAACCCCCACTCTCCACTCTATATAAACCAACGTGAAACTAGCTATCAATCACACATCCTATACCCTAGCAAGCTTCTCTTACCAATGGCCGAAATGTGGCAACTCAAACCCCTTCTCCTGCTCCTCGCCGTCTCGGTCTGCGTCATGGCGAGCACAGTGGACGGCGATGGCCGGATGCCGCTGGTCACACCCATCACCAAGGACGCCGCCACCTCGCTCTACACCATCAGCGCCCCCGTCGAAGAGAACGACCAAATCACGAACCACCTTGTCCTCGACCTCTCTGGCCCCTTCATCTGGTCCACATGCCCAGATGGCTACATCGCGCTGGGGTGCACCAGCCCTGCCTGCATGCACGCGCACCGGTTCCACCCGCCCAATTGCCCCCACACCGGCTATGGAAAGCCCGACGCCGACAACCCCCACCGCTGCAAGTGCACCGCCCACCCGCACAACCCCGTCTCCGGCGACACCGCGTCGGATGACATGACGGAATTCACGACCTCTGTCAACACCACCAATGGGAAGAACCCGCTTAAAGCAGTGTCATTCGTGGTGTCGACGTCGTGCGCGCCAGAATCCTTGTTGGCTAAGCTGCCGGAGTATGCCGCCGGCATCGTGGGGCTCGCGCGCTCCGCACTCGCGCTCCCCACGCAGATCGCGCGCACGCAGAAGGTGGCGAAGAAGTTCACGCTCTGCCTCCCTAGCGGTGGTCGCGCCGCCGGCGTGGCCATCTTCGGCGGTGGCCCGCTCTTCCTCCTCCCACCCGAGCGCCCGGACATGATGGAGTCGCTGGTTGGCTACACCCCGTTGGTCAAGCATGGTGTGTCCCCCGGGCACTACATCTCGGCCAACAGGGGCATCGCCGTGAACCAGATCCAAGTGCCGCTTGATGGCTACGGGTACGGGGTGGCGCCACTAGTCATCAGGCTCTCCTCCACCACCCCGTACACGAAGCTCCGGCCTGATGTGTACCACGCATTCATCACGGCGTTTGACAAGGCCACATCGGGGATGGCACGGATAAAGCCGGCGGTTGCGCCGTTCGAGCTGTGCTACGACTCCACGCAGCTCGGATCGACGCGGGTGGGCTATGCCGTGCCACAGATTGACCTGATGCTAGACGGCGGGAAGAACTGGATATTGTTCGGCGCCAACTCCATGACGCAGGTGAACGACCACACGGCGTGCCTCGCGTTCGTGAAGATGAATGAGGAAGAAGAGAAGGCTGGGTATGGCGGCCACAAGACCGAAGCGCCGGCCGTGGTCATCGGAGGGTTCCAGATGGAGGATAATCTGCTGGTATTCGACGAGGAGAACATGCGGCTTGGATTCAGCTCGCTACTCTTGTTCAGGCAGACAACGTGCAGCAACTTCAACTTTACCATGGCTGCCTAGCCATTGGTTTATCACATCGTTTTTGTCCTACCCTCTTTTTTTTTTTCTTTTTTTTCCAGGCACTGGCTCTCTTCTTGTACTATGTGAAATTCTCTATCTCGGAATATGTGGCAAGAATAATAAACTGGAGAGCTTATGTACTTTCATGGATCAAGAGGAGTGTTCATGTGCTTTCCGTCTTTTTTTTTCACGTTTTTCAAAGCAGCCTGATGGCTGAGATTAAGGATGCTAATCACACCTGGTTTAGGTTTGGATCATGCGGGTCGGGATCTAATGTCAGTTTCCTTAATCTCAGCCATCAGGCTGCTTTGAAAAGCGTGCCAAAAAACAGACGGAAAGCACAGGAGCACTCCACATGGATCAAACATTGAGCTTTATTAGTAGTTCTAAAGGAAATTTTCGCAATCCTTTGTTCAGTTTGGAATCATGCAACACATTTTTTGTAGGGTCTATCGGATAAACGCCACTATAATTTTGGTTGAGAAACGTCACTGTAATTTTCATCTTTTGCAAAGCACCACTGCAATTCTGTATACTATTCATAGATGCTATTACGATTATTATTTAACCACACATATTAGTCAATATACTCTGTATTTCTGTGTACATACGTGTATTTGTTGTGGCCCCCACCCGAATTGAAGTCCCCAGGCACAGAGGAGCACGGCTACGGAGCGCAGCGCATCCGTGGAAGAGCACGGCGGAAGAGCTCATCGTGCGCTGCTATACTGGGACTAGGAGCTGCAGACTGCTCCCCACGAGCTGCAACTTGAAGCACGCGCGTCCACGTACCTACACTGGACATGCATCGCCTACATCTCGAGCTGTACGTACCCAGAACAGAAAATGCACGTGCAGTAAAAAGGAAATAATCTCGATTTGTTTCTTCGAGAAACTTGAATCACGATTTCTGTCGATCATCTTCAGCCGTGTGTTATCGTCCCGAAAATGAATGCACTTGATGGCTTCAAGAAGAGGCAGCATGGATGATCTCACCGGCCGCCTTTGCCTTCGGATGGTGTGCCGGGCCGCTGTGGCACCGCCCGCATCAGCTCGCACGGGTGGGGGAGGCGCCATGGATGATTCCACCGTGACCGCCGGGGCCTTCCGCCGGCGGTCCTGGCGGCTTCCCTCGTCGTTGCCCGCACCTTCGCCTTCCATACCTACCATGGACGTCGTCCCAAGTTAGCCGCTGAAGCGGTCCGAGAACCAAAGCTAACCGCGCACATTCGCGTGGAATGCTCCATCCCACGGCGACTCGCAACAGCTGATCCGGTCGATTGAGACTTACTTGGAATGTATCCAATGTATGGATTCAACGGCGTTGATGCATGCATTCGTGTCCGGATGTGAACACGGCTCAAGTAGAAAATAAAGCTACTCTTACACAAAAAAAGTTACTCCTTACCCAAAAAAAAATCAAATAAAGCAAATAGTCAATGATGGCGATTATAGCTGAAGTAGCGCACGGAATGTCGATGCACTTTGTCTTGGGTGTTTTTGCCCCGTTAATAAGTACGACTCACTCCGACCCATATTAGGGTGTGTTTCATAGGCCACCTCTCCTATCCAGCGGGAAGAAATAAACCCGTTTGGTGTGTCGCGACGTGTCTGAAATTTGGCCCGCATGAGTCTCATCCTGGCTCCGGAGGAACGCCAAAATCGAGCGTTTCCACCGGGACAGGCCCTGGCGAGCGTAAGGGGAGGAACAACGTACGCGAGGAGGCAGCGAGGAGATGACAGGAGCCGAAAGATTCGCAGCGCCGTATGGTGCAAAAAGTAGGCTCACCTTCCTCTAGTCCTGTGCAGCCCCCGGCCGGGAGATACGCGAGGGATCGGCTCCATCTCGCTGGTCTTGTTCAGGCAGACAACGTGCAGCAACTTCAATGTTACCATGGCAGCGTAGTGACTCGTTACGATTTGTGCTGAGTGTGGTTGTACGATCACTCTGAGTTCATCAAATTAGGGGAGTTTTCGACCTTGTCGCCGTCTGATAAGAAGAATAAACTGGAGTCTTGCTCGGCCCAATATTTCTCATTTTTATCATTTGGCCCGCTAGATGCTACATGTGGCGAAATTTGGCTTAGGCCAACTTTAACACTTTATTTGGTTTCCCGTATTTTCGTTTTTCAGTGGAGCACTTTTGGCCACTTTGTTTGGTTGCTTGCTTTTAGTTTTTCGAGAAGAAGTTCAGCTGTTTGGTTGAGGTACGCAAAGATAATTTCTCATCACTAATTTGACATTAGTAACTTAACTACCAGGAGGAGCAATAACAGGGATAACATGCCGATGGCGATTAGGACGCCGCCACCATCAGAGCCAGCGACGACGACGCCGCCAGCATCACCTCGGAGATGGAGGCGCCGATCGGCATGTGCAACGGAACAGCCGGGCACGACGATGACGCCGCTGCTAGCGTCGGAGTCTCCGTGGAGGAGCGGGCTAAGGCGGGACTCCATGCGCGCAACCCGGACGGCGTTGGCGTCGGCGTCGCGCAGGTACATAAGGCAGGCAAAGCGGCCGCGGTGCAACCACGCCCTGGCGTCCACGACGCTGCAGTCCATGTATGCGAGCACGGCGAACACCTCGGCGCCGGTGAGCTCCAGCACCATCAGCCCCTCGAGCGCCGACGGTTGCAACGGCTCGGTCCAGGTCCCAAGTGACTGCAGCGTCGATCGGTGGTGTATCATGCCGGCAGGAAGACTAAGAATGGTGCAGCGATTGCTCTTGCCAAATGCTCTCCCACTTACGCAAACACAATGCTCGTGAGATGTAGGAGAGCAAATTCAGACCATACACTTTCAGAGCAAACACATATAGGACTATCAAATATTCAGATCTTGATTGGTAAAAAAAAGAGACCAAAAATTCAGATTCTATCTGAGATCTTAGTAGCACTTCGCAGGGGCAGCGCCGCCCCGTTAGTTTAGAGGCGGAGCAGGAAGAAAGTGACGCGATCCAACCCAGGTAGGCAAGGCAAGTACCGTCGCAGAAGGCTATCAGAGGCGGAGCAGCGTGTCGCAGCACCAGTCCATCGCGTGTCGCAGCGCTGCCGTGGATACCTCACCAGCTCACTGGAGGACAGGATAAGGAAGAAATTAGCGATGGTAATTAATAAAGAGGTGCGCACGCCCAGAGCCAACTGCCGGTACCATGGAGAAGAATGGGTCGCTTTCTGCCCGCTTTAAAGTTCGTGCGAGCCTATCTTGCAAAAACAGCGAAAATCGGTGTTTCCAGTGGGCCAACTTTTAGCTTGCTTTAAAACTCGTGCTGTGCAAAATTTCGGTGTGATCCAACAAAGCAAACGACCCAAATTCTTCTCCCACCATGCGAGAAACGAGATTCCGACTAACCAAACATGCCCCAAATGTTAGCTCGACGGCCAAAAGTTGTCGGCGTATCCACGATACCCGTCGGCGTAGGCTTCTCGGACTAGCCTTTTCTCGGTCATCAACGCCTCCTCATCACTCTCCATGATGAGAGGGGAGTAGCCCACCCCCTGTACTATGGGTTTGTGGTGATAACTTGATCTAATCTCTTTATGTATGATCATTATTGAAGTACAAATGATGTGTCTTGTATGACTCTGGATCAATCTATATAATTCTTATGGTGGATATTTTGGTATGAATACTTGTTATGCATTTACTGTTGTGTTGGATCTTTTATGGCTTGTCATATTTTGGAAATATTCTATCGCATGTAATGGTTTGATCTATGCAAAAGGCATTGTTTACCAATGACCACCTTAAGGTGTGTGACACCACCAAGTGGAGGTACATTAGAGAGTTGTGGTAATGCACACAACAAATAAATCATTTCATTAGTATTTGGAGTGTTTCTATTAATAAGTATGATGTATGTAGGTAATGGGTGGTCCAGTATTAAGTGACACAATATAGTAAAACATCCTTTATCTAGGGACAAAAATAGAGAAGTATGATGTGTGGTGTGACAATAACCAATGCTACCCTTACGGGGTGACCTAGCGGCACAAATAATTATTTCTTTCAACTATGTGTTTTAGAACATGTAGCCATCATAAAAATTACCATTAAACCTGAAAATGTGTGTACTTTTATCTATAACATGATCATCACCATAGATGGATAGAGAGGATTGATTGAACCCATAAACCCATGTCTATTGTTCCCAAAAGAGAAAACCTTTGTCTTGTCCTCTTGTGTTGAAGAGGATTGGGAAACTTTACAGTACTATTTTGTTGCACTTTACTTCCTTGTATTAAATCAATATCCATTGTTTGTTTAAACTGTTTAGCGCATAAACAACTAAAACTTGTGATACTTTAGTTGTAGAGAATAAATAGGTTTTCCTTGCTCCTATGGATCTATACCCACTTCCACATTGAGAGGTGCTACAGTGTTCCCCTGCTCTTGGGGGTTATCAGGTGCACCTTGAGCTCTCCCTCCTACATAAAAAATGGGACCGGGTTAGATCCACAGAAGGAGAGAAGCTCCGGGGAGGTGTCGGTTCTCACCATGGAGATTGCATCCTATTATTGTGGTGATACAGTCTCTGGTCTCTCAAGGAGAGATCTCGGCAATGTCCATTATCCTACAAAGTCATACAAGATCTCAGTAATGAGTGACTATATAAGAGAGAAGACTTGAGGTATTTTTTGCTTATATTCTTCTGCTTGCCTTCATCATTTCTTATGCTTCCCTTATCATATTGTCAATATCGGTATCCATGGTTCCCAACTTCTTCTTGATCAATACACATCCATCACAACCTTCTCCATT
This sequence comes from Avena sativa, assembly GCA_916181665.1. Lineage (NCBI taxonomy): Eukaryota > Viridiplantae > Streptophyta > Magnoliopsida > Poales > Poaceae > Avena > Avena sativa. Next base: position 430,844,611 of record OV702296.1, read on the forward strand.
ATTCTAGCACATATAGCCAATTTACTCATTCCTTCTCGTGTCACTTGCAAATTTATCCACTGATGAAGCCAGTGAAATAGTTAAAAACAGCTAAAATTGTTTCATCGGGCAATATTTTTTTAAACATGCCAATTTTATGGCCTTCCAAACCCCCAAAACGTTGCTTCTATCCTAACAACATGTTTTCCTTTTTCCCAAGCTATTCATCCAATTTGAAAATGCAATGTTCAACATTCACAAAATGGCAAGGAAGACCAAAAGCACACCTAACAATGTTCCAAACATATCTAGCCAAGGGACAGCAAAATAAAATATGTGCAATGGTTTCTTTATGTCCACAAAATAAGCATTCTTTGGGCGTGTTCGGAAACGCGCTGGCTTCCCGGAAATCCTCTAATCCAGCTTCCCGATCAGAGCGCTAAACGTTCGGACAGCTCCTCATCGTTCAGTTGGGATGTGGCCCATTCAAGCCGGGCTTGCCTGCTAGCGCGCCAGGTGAATTTCTAGCATGGCCGATTGTTTGCCTAGATTGACCGGCTGATCGTTATATTTTTCTGATCGAACAAATGAACTAGCTGGTACACATATATGTGTTTAAATTGATCCACCTGCCGCTGGTGCTTCTTAGGGAGAGGTTGGGCACGAGTTCGGAGTGCATTCAGATGCGTCAGATCCCGGCTTGTGGGCAGAGGCGTCGGAGCTCGGCGATACCCTTTGTTGCTTCTTCTTGATGACAACGGAGGTTGAGGAGCTCGGTGTGCAGGTGGATCTGGAGGAGCTCGGTGTGCAGGTGGATCCAGAGGAGCTCCCCATGCGGGCAGAGGAGTGGGGCACGACGGTGGAGGGAGGACTGGGGCGCGGCGGCGACTCGGCACTCGATTGCGTAGGACCCCCATGGTGGTGGCTAGTCAGGGTCGCTCTCGATTTGGGAATGATGGAAGAGTGACGATATTTCCAGCGAACGGTTTTCTCACTTCGCGGTGGCACAAAGTTGTAATTTTCCATTGCTCCGCCTTTCTGCTGATCTAGGAAGCCACGAAAGTGGTGCTCCGTGATTTGTACATCAATTTTTGCCAGCTTCTCCGATCCAGCTCCGCGGAGTTCTGGTGTTCGGTGTTGCTCTGTCGTAAATTTTGGAGAAGCTATAAGCTGGCTGGTTCCCGAACACGCCCTTTGTCACTCTTCCTTCCTCCATGTATAAAAGTATCTCTAGTGAGAATGATTTCTTCCATCACTAACCATTGAAATGTTTTAATTCTTGAGTAATTTGAATCTTCCAAAGGAACTTATTTGGCACAATTCTAAAACTCTGCATATCCATATAAAAGGACTTAATAGTGAAGATAACAGATTTTGTTAGTTTCCACACCAATCTATCATCCTCATATGTTAGGATCGCCCCATATCTACCAAAGTTTGCAGTTGCACCCATTGTTCTCTCGGATCACCCACCAAAGCTCTTAAAAAATGAAGAGACGTTATACCTGCTGTGTCAAAAGCTTTTTTAACAGTGATAGTCCTATCTAGAGATATGTTAAAGAGTTTCGGGAATATAGTGGTGAATTTGTTATCGCTGATGTAGTGATCCTCCAGAAAGCTAGTTTCATCTCATTTGCCCACCACCACTTTGCAACATGACTAGAAAAGGTTCTTAATTTCCATCAAACCTTGCCAAAAGTGTGTGTCTCCATTGTTGTTGGACACTTGAAAAAAGGTACGATTTCTTAAGTCCTTTCCAGTAAGGATTTGGTGCCAAAGCCCTTTGGTATCCAAAATTTTAACTACAATTTAGCACGCAAAGAAATATTTATCACAGCCAAATCTATAATACCAACCCCTCTCATTGATATTTAGGTAAGTAGACTATGTTCTAGTTCGCATGGTGATATTTCTTTTTCCCTCTTTCTCCACTCCTTAATTTGTTTGATTAGATACTATCCCGAGTTTCTCTTTGCCTAGCAGTAGCCTATAAAAGGACAACATGGATAGAAAGATGCTACTTAATGAAGAGTTAATCAACATAACCCTTCCACCCATCACCAACATTCTCCCCACCCATGGCTCCAACTTGTCTCTCATATACTAATCAACATGTCTCCCATCTGACAGTTTGAGTCCTTTTTCATCTATGCAAACTCCAAGATATTTCATTGGCATCTTCCTTGAATTACATGTGAAAATTTCCTCAGAAGCATGTCAATTTTCAGCAGCACTATTATCGGGGTTTTGATTTCTTGATCATAAATTCGTATGTAGGTGGGGGGCTTGTGACAACGATCTGATGGGTGTCGGGGGGATGACCCTCGGGTAGGCTAGGCCAGGACTAACTGGCCGGCTCCAAGAGTACCTGGCCGGAGGGCCGCATGACAGAGAACCACAATCGGGTGGACTGCTTCAGCCGACCCACCCTCAAGCTTTCCCCCCTGGCCTATCTAGCCGAATGATCAGAAGAACCAGCCGGGCAGCCGCTTCCACCCGGTACCCTCGGATTTGGTGGAAAGGATACGGAGGGGGTGAAGTTCCTTGCTGAGCACGCCTCTAGCTCCTTGCATCACCAGACAGGCTGGTGTGCCGCACCGCCGGTGCTACAAGACAACTGCGCCGAAGCGCCAAAGCTGGAAGTTGAGGAGAGCATTGTCGACTAACCGCTAAAGCTCTAGCTGAACGTTAAAGCACCGGGTGACACCCAAATCACCGACACTGGGACACTGTAGCATTGCCCCCCCTGTACTGAAGGGCTGACTGGGTCCTATCCCACCGGCTAGACCTTGCCAGCCGGCCCTCTTTGTAAACCCAAAGCCCAAACAGTAAACCCTAGAACCCACATTGTAACCAACCTCTCCCAGCTAGTATATAAGGGAGGGTAGAGCTAGGGTTCTAGGGAGATTCTGATAGACAGCAAGTTCATCTTCTTCCTCTAGCTCTCGGTAGTTGCTAAGAAAACAACTCCAGGAGCACTTGTACTAGGCGTTCGCCCATGATATAGTAGATCCTTGCAGGAGTAGGGGTGTTACCCGCCAAGAGGGCCCCGAACCTAGGTACATCGTTGTGTCTGCAGTATCTGTGCCCAACCCGTTGCAATAGCCACCGATAGCATCCTGATTGTCCCCTCTCGAGCCATCCCGATGGAACTGCCGTGTTCCATACCATGACAGCTGGCACCCACCATAGGGCACATCGCTTCAGTTGGGGTCATCTTTCACACGGGACTTCCGCTCGTCGCCGGTGAGGGCGTCGCCTCCAGCCTCATCCTCACTTTCGGCTCCTTCGACTGCGTCATCGACAACGCATCGTGCTTTGCCGGGGAGACTTCCCTAGTGGCCGCTCTGTCATGCACTTCGGTGACCACCGCGTCTACGTCACCACCGTCGCCGAGGCTTTCCCCCGCGGAGTCATCACCATCTTGGGCGCGCCTCCCAGCTTCACTGCTCCACGCGTCGCTAGTGGCAGCGTCGAGGTCATGATGGTTGGCTCAGGCGAGGGCCGCCTTCACCTCTCGAGCGCAATGTGGGAGGCAATGGCTCCACCTCACGCGAACAAGACCAAGATCCGCTGGCCGCCTCCATCCAGCACCTCTGCAACCGGTGAGTTCGGGAGGGATTTCGCCAGATTCCGGTGAGTTCGACACCGTTCCGATGACAATTGGGTCAACTGCCAAGCATTGACTACTTTACAGGGCGCTGGCAAATTTGCGTTAGAAACTAGACATACAAGGTTCTCGGGAGGTGATTCTTGGTGCCCTTTAAAAACTTTACGGGTCTGACGAGTTTTAAGGGATCTAAAATGGGCCTTTCTTAGACCAAAACCGTAAAGTATGTTATTTCAAAGGTTTGACCACTTTTTGCAGGATCTTTTTAGAGTCGCTCTTCCGTGTTGCCAACTGACTTGCGTATCCCCTAGGATGCACCGAAACAACTACTACCATCGTTCCATGTAAAGTTGCATCACTTAATTTGAAAGAGGAGAGTAATGTAAAATTATGGTTCGGTTACTGAAAGATTTCAGCCTAGTTACTCATATTGTTTATTTACTTAAATCATATATTTCCTTCGCTCCAATGAATCAAACATACTTTTCTATCTATGAATAAGTGTATGTTTAGATTTTGTCCTAAATCATTTTTTAAAAAAATTAACCAACTTCATAGAAAAATGTCACAACATTTATAACAAAAAATTAATATCAGTAGATGAATGCATCTTGAAATTTAGTTTCATAACTAATTTCATGATAAAGATATTACTAATGTTTTCTATAAATTTTGTCACACTTAGAATCGTTTTACTTAGAACAAAAACTAAATGTACACATATTAATCCCTCTCTTTTATTTACTTCGCTTTCAAGGTTTAATAAAGTAAAAAAAGTCAAGTTTGACCCAGAATACATGAAAATATATCAACCCCGTAAAAAACAATATATGTATCAACATTCATAATACCAAATGTATATAATATGAAATATAATTTATGACTATTCCAAAACTATATGTTTTACGTATATTGTAGATATTAATATTCTTTTACTAAATATTTGGCTAAACCTTACAAGGTTTGACTTTCACTAAACCTTGAACGCAAAATAATTGTACACATAGGGATAATATTCACAGACAGAGTAAGTATATAGTATTTAGTTAAATTCAACATCACTATATATTCAGAGAAGTCAACGCCTTCTATATTTACCAATGTCAAAGACAAACATAGAAATATTTACAAAACCAAACAAATATCAATGGATCCAAGGAAATATATTATCATAGTATGCTTATTTAATATTATAGGTGTTGATATTTTCTAATATATATTTCTTCAAGTACTTAGTGAGATTTGATTTTTTTTACAAAGTTTATATGACTTATTCTTTGAAACAAAGGTATTATAATTTTATATCCAAAAGAGAAAGTATGAGGGTGGGGTGGCTTTACCAACATATTAGTCAACTAGGCATCAAACACTACGCTTTGATGCTTTGTGCCTCACAATAATTTGAATTCTTCTTCTAGTATAAATAGTGATAATGCTAGATTTATTACCGATTAAGAGTGTTTTCTAAAAGTTGTGATGTTAGATGAAATTATAAACTATGTGTATCCACGCCACTCAATGTGAAGAAGTGTCCCCGTTGATAGCACGAGATCGATGGTAACTTTATAAATCTTGATGCTCCGTGGATTCGTCAATCATAATGCTCAACAACTCTAGTTTTCAGATAGATGCTTTGTGCATTGGTGTGCAGTGTGTGCGTCTATGGTGTATACCTGTCTAATCATGTTATCCACATAGATATCATTGAACTCGTTCTCATAAAGAAATTCTTGTAATCTTTGTAAATGATTTCCATAGAAACATTAGTCAAAGTGAATATATGACAATTAAAATACGAGCTATATATTGAACCGAGAGAGTGCCTTCTAAACCATTTATCATGAGAAAACTTGAAAATCATACCAAAGATATATCTTATTACAGACATTGTGCTCGATTATCACCAAACTAGACGACTATGACCTCCAAATTTAAGATCACCTCTTCTTCATCTTCGTTCTCTCCTTCCAAGCTTAATCTCTCCCTTCTTGATGTCATAGCCATATTAATCTTGTTGAAACCATTGATGAGTGCAAAGATGATGCAAATTTAAGCATACAAATTATTCATATTGTCACTCATTACATGTTATATCTAGCTACAACTATGCCCATTATGCATGATTACTAGTTCTCATTCGTTTTCATATGGACTTTGCACAACTAGTAGTTTTAGTACGATTTTATTACTTTTCCTTTGACTTGTATGTAGGTGCTATGGACAATCATGGATAAAAGTATCCAATAGGATTCAACATGGAGAAGTTACATGAAACTTATCCATATGAGATGTGGAAAATTCATATTTTACCATCATCTTATATTTCTCATCCAAGACCATGGTGTTGTAGACCTCGTCCATACAGATCCAACAAGCCAAACAACACCTCAATCAGAGTCCGTATAAAGAAATGGCGGCCAAAATACCGTAGAGGACAGAGGGTTTAACGACATGCCTGCATGTACCGTATGGTCATACCGCCCTCCATTGACTCCGTTTCATCAAACAGAACAAAATTTGCGAAGGCCCGATGGGCATATTCGGCCCCGATCTCTGTCGGCTCGCAAAACCGACCTCCAGAATGCCTATTTAGAGAGGGGAACCCTAGCCGCCACCAGATCAACCCATCCACGCCTTGGGGGCGGAGCCCTGCTGCTCCACCACCTCCATAGCCGTCGCACACAAGATCTCCACCACCATACGACTCAAGAGGAAGAGGAGGCTTACATCTTGAAGGGCTACACATCAATCTTTATCATCATCTTCATCAACAACGTCTCCAATTTCGATCCCCTTCGTTTACTTTGTTGTAATCCAAATTGTATTATGGATTTGCACTTGTATTCAATTGTACCTGCATATATCATCCATATTACTGCCATGATGTTGATCCCCTTCATGTATGAGTAGTTGCTTTGTTCTTGGGGAGAGATGAAGAAACCCTAGTATTATTATGCATTGAAATAAAGATGATCTATAACTTTAGTCCTTGATCTATTGATTTATGATATTGTTTTAGATCTCTCTCTCTTTAGATAGTATGTGAAGTCGACCACATAGCATTTGCCTTCGGGTCTAAAGAGAGGGAACTACCATTGGGACATGTATGGGAGTATGTCCAGTGCTATTTTATGACTGTAAGCATTGCTTTATAACCTACACGATCAAAGAAGGATTAAGACAGATTCACTAACCTCATTACGATATCCATGGGAAACCCTTAATTGTGATGGTGGTCCGTAGAAGTGATTTTCTCGCACGCATCGCAGTGGTTATTTAGAGGCGACATCAATAATTCACTTGTAGAAGCGGCTCCTCACAAGACTTGTAGTGAACATCTTATTATGAAGATCTCTTCACATATGTCATGATGAAAGATATAGGTTATCCTATCATACATAATTCTCATATGCTAGTGGTGAATCCTACACTCCTTGAGAACCTCTCGATCACATCACACAATACTTCATAAACACTCTCTTTCTTTAGTTTACTTTGTTATTTACTTTGTTACTAGTTATTTTAAATCTCTCTTGTTTACTATTATTCTAGCAAATTATAGTGTAGACTATTTCGAAACACCGTTTTAGATGCAAACGTGGCCTCAATGACAACGTCGCTCTGGTGTTATATTGTTTCCATCCGCAAAGCTTCCAAGGGACAAACTTTATAAATAATATTTGCTGGTACAATTAATGTAATAACCCTGGTTGATGCAGGAAACCGAGTCATCAACCATTGGCAATGCTTATGCGAGGGTATTTTCCTATGTGTCATGCGTCTCCCATGTCATCCTCAACTAACGAAAAGGCCGCGCTTTATGGGTCCAACTGGTGCATGTGCAGTCTTTAGTCTTCGGAGCATAACCATTATGCAATCTCAGTGGCTAACCACGTCGTACCGGAAAGTCCCTCGTCTGATCGACAAGCGGGCCCTACCACGTTAGGGTCAAAATAACCAATCAGGTAAAAGTGGAAAATGTGGCACAGTGACATGTAATGGTGTATGAATTGGTCGGATTTTATTTATATAGTCTACTTTGTGTCAATTTTTTGACACCTACAAGATACAAGTAAAATTGTCTCTTCAACTTAATATATTCAATGGGACATGACATTTTTTCCAATTAGGGTTGGTCTAACACTGTGCGCGCATGCATCCGTATTCCAACGTTTAAGATGTGCCAAGTCAGAGTTAACCATTTTCGACGAAGCGAGGTTAAAGGAAAACTGCAGGGCAGTGGGTTGCAATGTGTTTGTTTCTAACCTAGTACAACATCCGATTAGATCAGTGCTAGAGCATTAGCCTAGAGGACAACACAGTTTTGTGCGACGATATTAAGTACCACTTTATCCTTCGAGATCAAATGGTGGGTCATTTGGGACTGGTGTCATATGTCCTTCCTTGTCTCTATATATCTTACCCAACTTTTATTTTCTTTACTTCTTTTCATGCCTATGAATATCTGGAATAATATTTTTTACAATCAATTGAAATTTAAAAGAAGTCGATAATACATAAAATTATCAAAAATTCTGCTTCAAATGAAAAAAACCTCCAGCATTTTCTACATCAAACCGCCATTGCTCAGTGTCGCGGCTACCTCCCTCGATCTAAGTTTACCTCTACCATCGTCGCAGCTAAGAATCGTTGTTGCGTACGCCTCAATCCAAGCCCAGATCTTTCGTCATCCTCATTCGGCCATTCCGTCTCGTCGTGCCCCCGCCTCCATGCTATCCCGCTCGCCGAGGTTAAGTTTAATTTGGTTGCGTTTCAAGAAAACACAGCTGCATTTCCAACACACAAAGACGTGATGCTTACCACACGATTATTTTAGAACTATCCACTTACGACGTGTGCAGCCTGAGAGTAGTCTAAGGAAGCCACATATGGAGGGTCTAAGAAGAAGAAAAAATCGTTCAATGCTTAGCATCTATCGTTGGTCCCAATCCAGATGAAAAATTAGTTCTGCCCTTGAACTATAGACGGTCTTATACTAGCCACAACGATGAGCAAACCAGATTTACATTTCTGCAGACAAACACTTCACTGTTCACCAAGCAAGATGGCTCTGAACCTCCAAACTTTTCTTCACCTCTTCGTCCTCTCCATTGTCCTGTGCACATCATCGTCAGATCATCATAGTCTCGTGGTGGAAGCCACTGCTCCTGCGATCAATGCCTTGGTGGCTCCAATCACCAAGGACGCCAAGACCTCGTTGTACACAATCTCACTCTCCCATAAGGCATACCTGCTCGACCTCTCCGGCCCGCTCATCTGGTCGCCATGCACCGCCGCGCACCCCACCGTCCCGTGCTCATGCGCCGAGTGCGCTGCCGCGTCGGGGACGCACAGCTACCTCGACCGCAGGCGGTGCGCGTGCACCGCCCGCCCGACGAACCCCGTGACGCGCGACCGGGCCGTTGGGGACTTCACGCTCGTCGACGTTGTCACGAACGCAACCGACGGGAGCACGCCGACCGCAGAGGTCACCGTTGGCGGCGTGCTCTCTGCGTGCGCGCCGGCAGGGCTCCTCGGCTCGTCGTCGTTGCCGTACGCTACGACCGGCAACGCGGGCTTCGGTCGCGGCGGCGCGAGCCTGCCGGCCCAGCTGTACTCGAAACTCTCCCTCAAGCAGCAGTTCGCCATCTGCCTGCCGAGCACGGCCGCGGGCGCCGGCGTGGCGTTCTTCGGGGGCGGGCCGTACGCGCTCATGCCACCGACACAATTCGACACCAGCACCGTCCTCTCCTACACACCCCTCGTTCCCACCCCGTGGAACCCCGCCGAGTACGGCATACAGCTCGCCGCCATCGCCATCAACCAAGAAGCCGTCCAGCTCCCGCCCGGCGCGCTCGACCTCCTCACGCTCGACACGGCGGCGCCATACACCGTGCTGCGGCAAGACGTGTACCGCGCGTTTGTGGCGGCGTTCGTCCGCGCTACGGTACATGTGCCGCGCGTTCCGGCCGTGGCGCCATTCGAGGTGTGCTTCAACAGCAGCGCGCTTGGGTTCACGAGGGTCGGGTACGCGGTGGCGCCGGTGGACCTGGTGATGGCCCAAGGGGGCGGGAATTGGACGGTGTTCTTACATACAAACATTCTGCTCGGTTATCACCAAGGTAGATGACTATGACCTCCAAGTTTAAGATCACCTCTTCTTCATCATCTTCGTTCTCTCCTTTGAAGCTTAAGCTCCCCTTTTCGGATATCATAGCCAGATTAAATCTTGTTGAAACCATTGGCAATACTTATGCGAGAGGATTTTCCTATGTGTCTTGCGTGTCTGATGTGATCGTCAACTAAGTCATGCTTTATGGTCCAACTGGTGAATGTGCGGTCTCGGTCTTCCGGCCATAACCATTATGCAATCTCATGGGCTAACCACGTCACGCCGGAAAAGTCCATCCTCTGCACATATCTAACGTGGCTTTTCATCAAACACCAAGGTAATATTGACAAGGGTGCCATACCCATGTCCGGGTCAAACTAACCAATCAGGTAAAAGTGAAAAATGTGGCACCATGACATGCAATGGTTTATGAATTGGTCAGATTATATATTTATATAGTCTACTTTGTGTCAATTTTGGACACCTACAAGATATAAGTAAAATTTTCTCTTTAAATTAATATATTAGATGGAGTAGGAAATTTTCTTCCAATTAGGGTTGGTCCACCATCATCCGAGCCTGTGTCTGTATTCCAACATTTCAGATGAGTTAACCATTTTAGACGAAGCGAGGTTAAAGGAAAACTTGAAGGGGCAGTGGATTGCAATGTGTTTGTGTCTAACCTAGTACAAAATCAGATTAGATGAGCGCCAATATGGATCTAGAGCATTAGCCTAGGGGACAACACAGTTTCGTGCGACAATCAAGGACCACTATAGCCTTCGAGATCGAGTGGTAGGTCATTTGGGACTCGTTTCATATATGTCCTTTCTTGTATCTATAAATATTACCTCACTTTCATTTTTAATTACTTATTTTCATGCCTATGAATATCTTGAATAATATTTTTTGCAATCAATAGAAATTTAAAAGAAATCGATAATACATAAAATTATCAAAATTCTTGTTCAAATGTATATAGTTTTCCTGAACATTAGAGGTTTATCACTTCTTCTTGAACTTTCCACAAAGATATTTAAGGATACAGGAATTTTGAGATGAAAACATGTAAGACACACATGTTCATGTACGCCACCAAGTAATTCTTAAATGTAATGTGATATTAACTATTTTATTATTACTTTATTTAGATGTAGTAGGAAGCTCAATCTATAAATAAAACCTATCGGAGTATAATTCAACGGACAACATGATCACCATTCGGCATATATTTATTTATCTTATTCATCTCACATTCAATTGTACTAGTTACAATTTTCAAATAATGTCAGGTAGTTACAGTGCGTTGAATATAATTTGAATGGAAATAACATAAGAAATACTAGAGACTATAAAAAATAACCTAGAAAATTTGGGTAATATATGAGAGAAGTTGATTCAAAATTGCCATGGTGCATTAGTTAATAAGACTGAACCTAATGTAACTTACTATGTTAATCACTAAACTGAGTAGACAATTATGTGTTAGTTGAATATTTATTATCGACAAATCTATTCACTTCTTTATAAACATTGTTCACAATATCAATTAATAATATCTAGAGATAGGTGAGGTACATAGTATACCATTAGTTTTGAATATGAATAATTATGAGGTAGAGGGGATTAAGAAAAAAAACATCAACTCTTTTCTTTCATAATATGCTTAGGATCATAATTTGGTATGTTATTTGATATTAAAAAATCAATTTACGACCTAACATAAGTTATAAACAAGTAAAACATTTATGCAATGCATACATATTTATTGTCTCTGGACCATTTTAGATTGCATAGATATACTCATTAATTAGTTCATATTACACATACTATCGGCAGAGGTTAATTGCACATAAAATTGTAAAAATTCTATATCTTAGTTGTTTACTTTCAAAAAATATATAGTAGACCATTTGGACCGTTGGATAAATTGAATGTCCATTCTATATCATCATCCCTCCAACCAGGTTTATTGGTATTCTATACACTCTTTGTCTTCTTCTTCACATATAGGTCGTCATCTCCCTTTTAAGAATAAATCACCACCTATTTGGGCCATTCAATTTCTAGCGCGGGAGATGGTGCCCCACTTGCAGGCGCACACGACCGAGGTCTGGCGACGCGCGCCAGAAAAACGCCCACGCCCACACCAAAACCCAAAGACACTGACACGCATGCTCAATAGTTCTCGGGACCAATCGCAGTCACAGGCGGGTAACAACCGACGTTCCATGTCTTTCTCTACCGCCTGTGAACGGTCCCGTGAACTGTCAAGATCCTCTCGAGGATACTCCATCCGACGGTCCGTAAGCCTAGTCGATGTGAGGCCAGCGTGAGCTTGCACCAATTATACTATTAGATTAGATGTCCATTAACTATTAATTGTATTATCTTCCTCCTCAAATTTTACACACTATTTGACATCTTTCTCGTCTTGAGTGACTCACCATCCTAACCACACAATTTTTCTCCAACATTAGCAGCTGGTGTTGCGATCACTTCACCTCAAACTGTATTGTGCATTTTTATTCTCAGACTCCGTTGCCCGGACACAACCCTAGTCCCTAACCCCTGCATTGCAAATGGGAAAACCCTCGACCATTTTCTACATCTCACCTCCATCGCTCTGTGTCGCCCGCTACCTCCCTCGATCTAAGTTTACCTTTACCATCGTCGCAGCTTTGAGTCGTTGTTGCATATCCCTCAATCCAAGCCCACATCCTTCGTCATCCCCATCCCATCTCGTCGTGCCTCCTCCTTGATGCTCCCCCGCTCGCGGAGGCTAAGTTTAATTTGGTTGCGTTTCAAGAAAACACAGCTGCATGTCTAACAAATACCAACACACGAAGACGTGATGCTTACCACACTACAGGAAAGAAACGAGGTGATGCCGTCGGCACAGGCTGTGCCGACGGTGGCCGTCGGCGTAGCCCCCTCGGCGTAGCTCTTGGACGGCACATCCCCTGGGCCGTCGGCACAGGCACAGCCCCTCGGCATAGCTATTGCAGCGGGCCCCACGATGTCAGGCGACGGCCGTTATGAAACGGCCCAGCCTGGAGCTACGCCGACGGCCTGGCCGTCGGCAGGAACGGAGCTATGGCCGTCGGCATAGCCTAAAATAAAAATTTTAATTTTTTTTAAAATATTTTTTCAATTATTTTTTAATCTTTGAATTGTTTGACTCGCTAATCTTTTGCTTTGATCATTTTTATCACTAATTATACTTAATAATTGATTAAATTACAGTCTTATTCAAACTTCCCAGTCGGTCACCCATCCTAATAGTACTCTAGCTTCAGCATGCTTAACTTCGTCATTCCTTCAGAATCTCTTTCCACAAAGCAATTTATACGTTGTTGTCAATATTATGATATCAATCCTATTAACTCTTATATCATTATGTCACATGGTTATATTTTTTAAAATTACAAGCAATTATTTAAGTAAACAACAATGAATAAGTAAAAATATTATTGACTTCAAATAAAAATATAATGATTTTATTTTTTTGTATTTTTTATTTAATATGGAATAATTAATATCTTTAAATCTAAAAATCGGAATTCGACAAATAATATGTCTAAGTTGATTAGAAAAACGTGAGGAATCCAAATATGATATCAATATCACCTTATCACAAACTATGCCATGATTCTGATCATAATTTTATTTGCCCATTTAAAACGGCACGCATAAAGATTCTTAGCTCGGGGCTGAGACTCGCTAAACTTGAAGTAGATCTCTGATGAAACAACATATTGTGAACCTAAAAATGATTTTTGTAAAAAATTATGAGCATCCGATCATGTACCTGTAGTTCATATCTAACTCACTTCCTACCGATTCGGCAGGAATTTATCTTTTTCACCAGGGATAGACGGAAAGGTTTGCGATCCCCCTATTATAACATTATCCATGTAAGATGGTCTAATATTTTAAAAAAATATGATGGTAGCATTTTGAATTAGCCATTTGGTGGTTTCTTCACAAAACCATCCGTTTTTTGCACTCAGAAAATGGAAAACGGCTTTTTGGTGCGACGAAAAGGAAAACTTCCTCCTGAAACATTGTTCACCATCCCATGATGCACATATATGCATAATATGTACATATTATCACAAACTATGCCTTCATTCTAGCCATAATATTGGTCATTTGACCCGAAAGCCAAGAAACCTTGAACGAGATAGGTCATTGTGTGAAGGTTTTTTTGAGACATAATCAATATACCAAGTTTAATATTTTTCCTTCTAACTATGTCACATAATATGACACCACGCGAATGTTTCGCATTGTTTGGGTCGTTTTTGAATTTCTAATGCCCGTTTTAAACTATTGTTAAACTTTATCGAAGGGCGGGCATTAAGATTCTTAGCTCGGGGCTGAGACTCGCTAAACTTAAAGTGGATCTCTGATGAAATAACATATTATGAATCTAAAAATGATTTTTGTAAAAAATCATGAGCATCCGATCATGTACCTGTAGTTCATATCTGACCTAATTCCTACCGATTCGGTAGGAATTTGTCTTTTTCACCAGGGATAGACGGAAAGGTTTAAGATCACCCTGTTATGACATTATCCATGTAAAGTGGTCTAGTATTTTTGAAAAATATGATGGTAGCATTTTGAATTAGCCATTTGGTGGTTGCTTCACAAAACCGTCCGTTTTTTGCACTCGAAAAATGGAAAACGGATTTTTGATGCGATAAAAAGGAAAATTTTCTCCTGAAACATTGTTCTCCATCCCATGATACACATGTATGCACAATATGGACACATTATCATAAACTATGTCTTCATTCTAGCCATAACATTGTTCATTCGACCTGAAAGCCAAGAAACCGCGAACGAGATAGGTCATTTTGTGAAGTTTTTTTGAGACATAATCAATATACCAAGTTTGATATTTTTCCTTCTAACTATGTCATATAATTTGACACCACGCGAAGGTTTCGTATTGTTTGGATTATCTTTGAATTTCTAATGCCCGTTTTAAACTATATATAATGTTTTATGTTTCACTTAATTTTTTTTTACAAATATGTAATATTTGTGTGTAGATAGATAGATCTTATTTTTCTGCAAATTTTGATATATTATTTGTATTTTTCTGAATTAGAATGATTTAGTTATGATTTTTCAAAAATTAATGAGGTAAAAAGAAAAATCTGAAGGCCTACTGTCGGCACAGCCTGGCTACCTAACGCCGTTTCCATCGCCGTGTCTAAACTAGAGCTACGCCGTGGGCTGTACCTACGCCGAGGGCCACCGTCGGCACAGCCCTCTCTACTACGCCGACGGCCACGCTACGCCGAGGGCTACCCTCAGCACCGTCATCTACGCCGACGGCCGTCCCTACGCCGACGGCCGGGCTGATCGGCTGGCCGGGAGAGGCAGCTATGCCGACGGCCCCGATATTTGGCCGTCGGCGTAGCCGGCCGGCCGTCGGCGCCTCATTTCTTTCCTGTAGTGCCACATCATTATTTTAAAACTATCCACTTACGACGTGTGCAGCCAGCTGAGAGTAGTCTAAGGAAGCCACATAAGGAGGGTCGTCTAAGAAGAAGAAAAATCGTTCAATGCTTAGCATCTGTCGTGAGTCCCAATTCAGATGAAAAATTACTTCTGCCCTTGAACTACACACGCTCTTATACTAGTCACAAGACAACGATGAGCAAACCAGCTAGAACTACATTTCTGCAGACAAACACTTCACCGTTCACATAGCAAGATGACTCTAAACCTCCGAACTTTTCTTCAGCTCTTCGTCCTCTCCATTGTCCTGTGCACATCATCGTCAGATCATCATAGTCTCGTGGTGGAAGCCACTGCTCCTGGGATCAATGCCTTGGTGGCTCCAATCACCAAGGACGTCAAGACCTCGCTCTACACGCTCTACACGCTCTCACTCTCCCATAAGGCATACCTGCTCGACCTCTCCGGCCCGCTCCTCTGGTCACCATGCTCCGCCGCGCACCCCACCGTCCTGTGCTCATGCGCCCAGTGCGCTGCCGCGTCGGGGACGCACAGGTACTTTGACAACGGCCGATGCGCGTGCACCGCCCGCCCCACGAACCCCGTCACGCGCGCGCGGGCCGTTGGGGACCTCTCGCTCGTCGACGTCGTCACGAACGCCACTGACGGAAGCACGCCGGCGGCGGAGGTCACCGTCGGCGGCATCCTCTCTGCGTGCGCGCCGGCAGGGCTCCTCGGGTCGTCGTCGTTACCGGCCGCTACGACCGGCGACGCGGGCCTCGGACGCGGCGGCGCGAGCCTGCCGACCCAGCTCTACTCCAAGCTCTCCCTCAAGCCGCAGTTCGCCGTTTGCCTGCCGAGCACGGCCGGCGGCACCGGCGTGGCGTTCTTCGGGGACGGGCCGTACGGGCTCATGCCACCGACACAGTTCGACGCCAGCACCGCCCTCTCCTACACGCCCCTCGTTCCCAACCCGTGGAATCCCTCCGCTTACGGCATCCAGCTCGCCGCCATCGCCATCAACCAAGAAACCGTCCAGCTCTCGCCCGGCACGCTCGACCTCGTCACGCTCGACACGGCGGCGCCATACACGGTGCTGCGGCAAGACGTGTACCCGCGTTCGTGGGGGCGTTCGTCCGCGCCACGGCGCAGGTGCCGCGCATCCCGGCCGTGGCGCCGTTCGAGGTGTGCTTCGACAGCAGCGCGCTGGGGTTCACGAGAGTCGGGTACGCGGTGGCGCCGGTGGACCTGGTGATGGCCCAAGGGGGCGGGAACTGGACGGTGTTCGGGTCCAACTCGCTGGCGCAGGTGGCGGAGGAGACGGTGTGCCTGGCGTTCGTGGACGGCGGGTGGGCGGCGCCCAGCGCGGTGGCAATCGGCGGGTTCTAGATGGAGAACAACCTGCTGGTGTTCGACGAGGGCGCGTCCAGGCTCGGGTTCAGTGGCACGTTGCTCTTCAGCAGGACCACCTGTGGGAACCAATTTCGCCAGAAATTAGCCGGCCTTATAAGTGACTTGGATCGTGGGAACTGAAGATAGTACGGATGTGATACGAAACTTCAGTTTGTACCAAACAGTTTTTTTTTTTTTTTGTTGAGAATTTGTACCAAACAGTTTGAAACCTGGAATAACACGTTTTTTTTTTTCGAAATATGGAACAACGCAGACGATCACAAATCCGGACATACATCTCCTATAAACACACACATATCCAATCACTACGAGCACCTCCGAAAACTGAGTAAAAAACTGAACCGACGAATCTTGAGATTGGTAAAACCATGACAGACGTCTCACTATCACGAGAATATCGCTCTTACTAAAAAAATTATGTCTTCTAGTAAGACACTAAAACATCAAACCTCGGGTTTGATCCCCGTTGGGTCCAGGTGTCACTACCTTTCTAACCATCCTACCACATATTGGTTTCTCAAAAGGTGAAATGTTTGAACATGTGCGACAGAATCCAAGTCTGGTAACACCCACGGTCCTCTGACTTGACAGCCTAGCCCGACTCAATCACTTGACTTCGGAATACGTGATATATTGTAACTATATATGGCTTAGGGGCAACAAGTGTCACCGGATGAGTGTACAGCTATGTATTTGCTGACATGGCGAGTAGTGCCCAACTTGTTAGGCAAAGTTGGGTTCCACATGTGCATTTTATTTTGCACAAACCCTCTCTTATTATTTGCCCTAAAAAATCCAAGTCTCTCATTGCTCCTCCCACCGCACTTTGTTTCCCTTGTTCTGGCTAGCATAGCTAGGAAACTACTTCCACACATGTTCTCATGTAACATCCCAGGATTAGCACCTAGAAATAGAGAGGACACATGTGTGTGCATTGCATTCATGTATAAGAAAATTCGAAAAAAATTCGCGCAAAACTAAGAGTGTAGAGGGATCGAGATCTCTCTTGTTCTGGTGGAAACATCGGGATAAGTGCGATGGATCTCGACATGACCTCTATTGATCTTTGTGTTTTGAAGGGAAA
This sequence comes from Avena sativa, assembly GCA_916181665.1. Taxonomy (NCBI): domain Eukaryota; kingdom Viridiplantae; phylum Streptophyta; class Magnoliopsida; order Poales; family Poaceae; genus Avena; species Avena sativa. Next base: position 430,862,287 of record OV702296.1, read on the forward strand.
ATAGTTCGAACATGTATTTGAATTTCAAATTTGAATTTCGAAAATTCACAAATTGAAATATGAAGTATTTAATAACTTATTAGATTTGAAACAAAATAAAATTGTGTTATGGTTAATTATAGCATTTCATAATTGGAATACAATTCTGAATAAACAATATATACTTTATAATTGAATCACATTTATTAATAAGAATATTATAATAAGAAGAATACAAGAAAAATAAAAAAAATTGAAATTGAAATACAAATGTAAAATGAATTACAACAATAAATAAGAATTGAATTCATATTTATAAACAAGATATAAATACTACAAGATTCAGATTACAAAAAGAAAGAAAATTTAACTTTATTAATATTGTATAATATTACATTGTCAATTACATTATTCAAAGTAAAAAATAATTACAAAAATAATAAAAGAAGTTCTAAACTAAATCTTCATGTCTTGAAGATTTCATCTTCATGTATATCTCTTTGACACGTGCAAGAAAACAAAAACAAAAGAAAAGAAAAGAAATTAAGAGAAGGGGGTTAGTGTAATATAGTGCTCTCAGTATTAATAGTGAGATGCACTGTTACTATTCATCACAGAGCATGTTTGAGAGGGGCAAGTTTCACCAGAAGTATCTGTTCTTATCAGATATTTTTCCTCATCCTTTTGCATCACACGCTGGGACAAAATTACTTGCCAAACTCAATAGAACCGTCACATAGCAGAAAATATCAGGACAGCTGATCCAATCCACGGGCACAAGTTTCAGCAGTGGAAAATTGTACCATGTGGGACCCATATGCAAGCAGCTCACACATACATGCAGGTATGTGGTGCCGTCAACACAGAAGGCAACCAGGAAAGGAGATAAGTATCAGTCAAAGCAGAGAGAGAACACTCTGCTGAGCACTTGATACAACAATCAGAACAATAAGAAACCATCACCATCACCATCTTACCATTAGTTCCCACATGTTCATCTCAAGAGCACCCAAAACACCACTCCAGGAACTAACCAGCCAACATGATTATTTAGTGGAGCTTAGGAAGCAGATTAAGAAGGAGTGGCAATAGCTCAAGGAGCAGCAGGCCAACATCACAAGCAGGAGCAGAACAAGGAGGAGAAGTAACCAAAACCATAAGGGCTAGTACTAGTAGATCAAGATCCCCAACAGGCCACCACAATAGGTAGAAATCCATGAGGAACATAAACTATATCAAGCAGCACATTTTCTTATTATCTTACACCATCAGAATCAAGGAAATAATGGCTATGTTACAAATCCATCCAAATCCAACTACCCTTCTTCTAGAGCTGGTCTAGGAAGAAGGGAAGTAATTAATATCTTCTCTTAGACTAGCATAGAGCTGCTATGCAAAATTCATCACAGAGAAATTAGCCAAATAAAAGTATTTGTCCTTATATATCCAAATCCGTGCCTCAGCCTTTTGCCTCATTGTCCACGGACTGCCAAATCATTACCTTACATACAAACCATCTCCAGTGAATGATTTCACTTCCATCCATTCAAGAATTTAGTGCAGTAGATTATATTAAGTGCATAACCACTGAGCCCACTCTAATTAGAGGTACCACAGTGGCATATACACTACTAGATGCCACACCAGATTCACCACAAGATTAGTGGCCACACCAACATTTGTATAAAATAATACAAGCAACCAATTCCAAACTAACGTGCAACTAGGATAATCCTAGGAAGTCAAGTGGGGTCACTTTGTACCACATAAGTACATGATTATTGTCACCAATGCTTAACTAAACCAATAACAGCAGCACAGAGAAGTGGATCTAGTGCAAAGATTAGAATAGATAACAGATCAAGCACATCCATAACAAATTCCAAGAAAACTTCCACAATATCAGGTGATCATCCATCTTTATTACCAATCATAGCCTCTGTTCTTATTAGCCAGCTACCAAAAAGATTCTTTGGAGAAAGAGCTCTCAGTTTAGCATAGAGGTGCTATGCTAAAATCATCCTAGAACTTATAAAACAAATAGCATCTGTTTTTATTAAAGATGGAGCCTTAGTCTTTAGCATCATAGGCAACAAAGCAAAAGGCAGCAGATCATGCTAGCTTAGTAGCCCTACTGTCCACACTCTAAACTTAGAGGCACCATAGTGGTATCTTAAGGCCAACTGAAGCCACCAAATTGTATATCATTTTCCTAATCAAGTACTTATGAACCAGTCTAAAACATACCACTGTCTTATTGACAAGGCCGCAGTGTCAAAAGATTATGCATAAGTTGCTTATTAGGTTCTCCACGTAAATTATATCATCTTCCTAGAAACAATAGCTAGGAATCAAAAATTTATTGACTATCATTTTTATAGTATACATATATAGCCATTAATCTCACTTGTAATGAAATTCATATCATTTTCCTAGTAAATAATATAGGAATCAGAGTTCATGTCTAGTTCCTACTATAAGTAAGACATAAATCATTATCAGCCCAAGCCATTTTCTTGAAATCAGGGATAATACATTACACTTCCTTATTGCCCAATTTAACAACAATAGTTCCAAAAGCCTCTTATTGGAACAAAGTTATAAAATAGCATTGCCTATAATTTTACATGCTCTTGTATCACACTACCAAAACTTGACAGTAACAGAACTAGCACTACCAAGTACTCAAACTGGAACCAGGCCAGCGATCCAAGCTATGGATCAAATATAATGGCTCGGGAACATTCACAGTAACAGCTAGCTTTAATACTAAGTATCATCAACAATACCAAGAATCATGTATAATTGGCAAACCAAGGAACTCACTAAACCTCCACACCAGCAAACCACAGATTTATACAACAATTAGAATAAATGAAAGCCCTATTTAGGGTTGGACACTGAAAGTAGAAGTCAAGCCAAATGGAGGATCTATTTGAGAAGAGAGAGAGGAGAGGGGAAACGTACCCGGAGTCCTCACTTAGAGCTTGAAGAAGAGGAAGTAGAGATGCAACCGAGGTCGCGACGGGTGCCACAACATGGCGGCACAAGGGCACAACTGTGTTGAGCCTGCGCCAAGCCGCGACCAGCGGCAACGTCCATGCCATTAGGTCCCCATCAGTGCCTCGGAACGACCGAAAGCATCATCGGCGCATGACAACACTGAGGCGGCCAAAACCCTAGAGCCATCCAAGGAAGGGGTGGTCTGAAAAGACAAAAGCTCCTAAATTGGCTTGGATAGGTAGTTAGGTCTCGGAGAGGCGCACTGACTACGACTAGCGGCGGCGGCCAAAGATGCGAGGGCTGACTGTGATGTGCCATCATCGGTGGAGGTGTCATGGTGTCCCCAGGAAGAGGAAGAGGAGCAAGGTCGTGAGGGAAGAAGAGAGAGAGGAACATGATCAATCAGTGTGGTTTAACCCAACCCTATGGGGTGGGCTGGGTATTAGGCCAGGATGGTCCAGTAACCGGGTCTGTGATTAAAATAAAAATAAGTTTAAACAAATATGGAAATTACCAAAATACCCCTGAACTTTATTTAGCTCTAGAAACATATAGAAAAATCCTAAATATATATATAATATATCAAACAGACCATAAAAATAATATCTACCTAAGAAAAACATAACCTTACTCATTTAAGTTCAATAAAATACAAATAAATATCAAGGACACTAAAACCCTAACTAAAATTTCATAAAATAAGGAGAAGTCCTAAAAATGAATAAGAATCATTTTTTGCATACAGAAATAAATCCACTATTTTATAAAAAATACTAACTGAATTTTTTACAAATAAAACATGAAACTAATATCTAAGAACATTTAATCCCTTGTGGATTTTTATAAGAATAAGAACACTTCTTAAAAACAAATAAAAACCTTTTTTAAGAACTTAAATAAATATATTTTCCTAGAAAAATACTAAATATATTATTCCAAAGGTTTTTAAGATTTTAAAGTAATAAATACTTATCTATTTTATAAAGTACCAATTTTGTAAATTTTTTAAAAACATTTCTTAAGTAAGAAATAATCACAATTCTATATGAAACCTTAATTTCTTTAAATGTAAATACTACTTACAGAACCATAACTTGGATCTATAATAAACCTTCAGTGTACTCATTAACCTTATAAAACTCTTTTAAAACCATAACTCCAAATTAAACCAACAATTCTAAATAAATTTTAAACATCATTCACTTAATAAAAGTGAATGCTATTATCTTTTAACCATTCTTAAACATGATTTCAAACTTTAATAGATTACTAAAATCATCTAAATTTACTTTCCTTCATAAGATAAATTATATTCGTAATAACAAATCACATTTAAATTCATCATTCACTTAAATTGGAAGTGAATGATCTCACACTCTTAATCATCCTTATTATAACCCTAGAACTTCATAATGATTTAAACACATCACACTGAAACCTACTTATGTTTTTAAACTTAACTTTAGTCTACCAAGTTATGTATAATGTCTAAAGTATATTTTTGTTTTTATAGTTCACTTTGTTCTGTTCTAGTTAAGTCGTATGGCATCTCTACTCCAAGCTTATCGAACAAACGCAAACAACATCGATCACATTCTTTTAACCATCAAGATTGTTTAAACCTTATCAAAGAAATCTTTTCTTTGAAGAACAATCTCATAATAAGTTCTTCAACTCTTAACAACTTAACACAATAACTTCCATCATAATTACCAGATAGCAATTCACCTCAATCTTAGAGTGTTATTATACTTCACTTGTATGCTTTGCATGTTAAACACTTTGTACATATATTTACTTATGAAGTAAATATTATAAATAACTAAATATTAAAAGCATCACCTAAATTTAACTCAATCACATTATTGGGGAATTATCTCGGGATTTTACAAAATGCATTACATTACTTATGCATTAGCATATTGCTTCTTTAAACATTAGTCCTTACTGGACCAATGAGGTTGTTTTCAGATATTGAATCTTCTATTGTCCTGAAGACCGTGATTGTAGAATCCTGTAATCACAAAAGGCAAGTTGACACTTGCCATGTCCTTTGGTTATTTTCTATCAAATACGTGTAACTCAAATGTTGTCATCACCTGCATTTCAAAAAGGTCCGAAAACACTATTTTCATAATAATATGATTATGGATTATTTACCAAATGGTAATAATCTACTGATACAGTTCTAGTGGTATAGGAACATAATATCTAGGACTTAACAACCAATGTCGCCTGTGATTCTAGCGCCATATATTACGCGTTAACCATAAGACATGGAATGAGACGGGAATGTCAGCTGTACCTTCTTCCTTTCACATGGACAGATGACCATCTCATTGCGCTGGTATACCTTTTGAGGCCCACATGGGTGGGACCCCTTAGTTCCCCGCGATATTGGTGTCTAGACTATCTGTGAGAGACTAGGTAGGTCCTCATGTTGATGGGGCGACTAGGTTCTCGTTCTTCTCACTAGAGTCCTCAAGGAGTCAACCATAGTTATATCCGTGATGCGGGTTAATAGAGGTCGTGCTGCTTGGGGGGTCATGTATTCATGTGGGGTCATGGAGGGGGCAGTGATTGGCTTGGATCTTAGACTGGGCCCCATACCAAGGAAGTATGGACGAGGTCATGACTTGGTTGTGTAACAAGGCTAAGGTCTCTTATGGGAAAGTAACGCACCTCTACAGAGTGTAAGAATTGTGACATGTTACTCCTTGTTCCGGGAAGGAGCCACGAACACGGCAGGAAAGGAACTCCATGAAAGTTCTGGTAAACATGTGAAGGCTGACGGGCATAGCTTTTTAGAATAAAAAGCAACCTTTGAAGAAATGTTTACGAAAACTTGCATGGCCTACGACCTTTGGTCTATGGCTATAGATAGTGCATCAAACACTCCTTTTTAGTGAACTTGCTGAGTACGCTCATACTCAACCGCACCTTCTTAACCCTTGCTAGGTTCTAAGCCATAGAAGACGTCGTCAACACCAACTCATCCTCAAGAAATCATCATCGAAAGCTCAAGTTCTTCAATGAAGTCAATGTAGTCAACTTACAAATCAACGGAAGTAAAGATAAAATTTCAGTGTAGATAGGAGTATCCTCTCTAGCCATAAAACCTATTTCTGTAGTGCATTGCAATAGCAGCAATTGCAAGCCCCATAGTTTAGATACTAGTCTTATTAGCAAGGTAGTTATTATATGTTCTTTCTAGTTCTTCTTTGTAAGTAGTTGTTTTCTTCCTCTTTAACCTAGAATGTTCTCTAGATCTTTTGTAAAGAGTTGAATTGTAACCTATAGTCATGTCTTGGACCTGCTATGTTTCTGTTGTACCACTCAGAGGGATGTAATACTAGTGGAACGGTGTTTCATTGGTGTTATGTCAATGACTATAGTGTACTACATCATGCAGTGGTATGCTGGGTCACCGCATCCCACCCCCTTCTTCTCAGGTGCCATTAGGTGGCCACGTTGTCAACAACCCAAACACTGCCATTGGGATGTGGAAGCAGTAGAGGTCAATGAGGCTCATGAAGGGGTTCGCGGCAGAAAATAATATTTTTTCTTAACTATCTCAACACCAAATGCTAGGATCTATCTAGGAGTAATGCTGTAATGAGGAAGGTTTCTGTGACATACAGTTGTACACCAAAAGTGTTTAATGTTCATGAGAACGTGGATGATGTAGTCATACTCGTAGATGACCTCAAGCTCGTGTTTCTCTTCCACGATAATCCAGACACCACAACTGGTAGCACCTCCGTGGTCTAGCACAAGTCTGGTGCTCGACGAGACTCCCGTTCTTCCTGATCTTTTCGGGATGCGGACACATGGATCCGTACATCGCGATCGGAAAAGAATCAATAGAAGGAGAATCAGACGGTATCTTTCTCGAAACAAACAAAAAGGAAAAGAAAGAGAAAACAGAAATCATGATCAACTAAGCCCTCTCGAGGGCTTGCTTAAGAATAAGAAAGAAGAATCTTATGGAAATAGCATGGAATAAGGTTTGATCCTATTCATGGGGATCAGTTCTTCTTGTAACCTCACACACGAGAATCGACGAGAGAGAGTGAGAGTAAAAATCCCTAAGAAAACTTGCCTTAAAAATTAATCAATTATTATATGTCTTTTCCCTCCCATAAGACCCTTCTTTTATAGGGAAAAGGGGAGACCCCTCCTTGCTAAGTCACAAGGTTGGACTAAAGGGAGAGGAGGGACAAGGTAGGTGGCCGGCCAAGGAGTGGAGGTGGCCGGGTAGGCCCCTGCATGCACGGCCCAAGGGATGCCAACGGTAGGGGTGGGCCCCACCCAGCGCGCCCTTCCAAGGCAGCGGCGGCTTGCGCCTTTTGAGTGATTTGCCCTCTTGGGCCTTCCCTCGGGGTTTGGCCCAATAGGGTGAGTTGCCCCATTAAATATTATTTTAAATATTATTATAATATTAACTCCAATAATTAATATAAAATCCATATTAAATTCCCTTTGACCCAAAACATCTTTCGGTTCACTTCGAACTACTTTGAAACCTACCGAAACGATTCTGGTTCTCTCATGGAACACTTCTAGCTTTATCTTCTCTTTCTTCCTTTAATCCCAATATTTCCAAATTGATCGCCAAGCGTCGTAGAACCATTAAGTGTGTTGAAGGATTCACAACATAGAAAACAAAAAATTTCCTACGATGGGAAGTTGATACATTGCAAATGTATCTATAATTTTTGATGTTCCATGCTTGGTTTTATCCACTTTCTTGTGTTTTGTTCCAACTTTGGAGTACTTTTCTTATGATTTCTTGGACTAACCTATTAACAAGAGCCACAGTGCCAGCTGCCTGTTTTCTGCTGTTTTTGGTTCCAGGAAAGTCAAAAAATGAATATTCTCGGAATTGGACGGGACAAAAGCCAAAGTGCCTATTTTTCCGGAAGGGATCAAGTGCCAGAATACGATATAGAGAAGGGCCAGGGAGCCACCACACCACCTGGCCGCGCGGACAGGCCTGGCCCGCGCCAGGGGGTGGTGTGGCCGCTCCCGGCACCCCCTCGGCCTCTCCTTCCGCCTATATATTACCCTCGGGACGAAAACCCTAAGGGCCCGATCAAAAATCCACGAAAGAGTCTGTAGCCGCCGTCATCTCCATCCCTAGATCGGGAGGGATCTGAAGCTCTTCCCGACACCCTGCTGGAGAGGGGAATTCACCCTAGAGGCCTTCTTCATCACCATGCAAGCCTCCGGTGTGATGCGTGAGTAGTTCATCCTTGGACTACGGATCCATGTAGTAGCTAGATGGCTGGTTCTCCTCCTTTGTGCTTTCATGTTTAGATCTTGTGAGCTCCGTTCATGATCAAGATCATCTATTTGTAATTCTGCATGTTGTGTTTGCGGGGATCCGATGGATATTGAGATGCTATTTCAGATTGATTATTGATTCTATCATGTCTTTGTTATTTGTGATCTTGCATGCTTTCCGTTGTTAGTAGCTATCTTGGCCAAGTAGATGCTAGCAACTCCAAGAGTTAGTATTTATGCTCGATAGTGGGTTCATGCCTCTGGTAATCTGGGGAAGTGACAGAAATCTCTAAGGTACTAGATGTGATGTTGCTACTAGGGAGAAAACAACAAACATTTGTTCATAGAACAATCGTATTGTTTACTTTACATGCAGTTTGTAAAGCAATAATTTGTTGCTTGCAACTTAATACTGGAGGGGTTCGGATGATAACCTGAAGGTGGATTATTAGTCATAGATGCAGTTGGATGGCAGTCTATGTATTATGTTGTAATGCCCAATCAAGTCTCAAAGGAGTCAAGATGATTAGTATATGCATGTATTGCTTTCTCGGTGTTTGTCAATTGCCTCGCTGTAATTTGTTCACCCAGCATGTTATCTATCTTAAGGAGAGCCACCCCTAGTGAACTATGGATCTCGGTCCTTGTCTTTTACATACAATCTACAATCTTTTACTGCCTTGTGTTTACTTTCTGCAAACTTTTACTTCTTTCCATTCGATACATTTAATCCTTTGTTTTCCGCAAAACACGGTGAGATTGACAACCTCATCGCAAGTTGGGGACAAAGTTCTGTGGTTGTGTGGTGCAGGTCTCCACGTTGCTACTAGCACCGGTAGTGCGCCCTGCCAAAGCTCAGCTGGTAACACCTTTGGGGTGTTTCCTTGCTCCTACTGGTTCGATTAAACCTTGGTTTCATAACCGAGGGAAAACTTGCTGCTGTGCTCATCATACCTTCCTCTTGGGGTTCCCAACGAGCTCTACGTCGAACGACGAGCACATCAAGATTTTCTAGCGCCGTTGCCGGGGAGTCAAGGACATCTTCACAAGGGGAGTCCCTCATAACCAATCTCTTTACTTTTTTGTTTTTGTTTTGCTTAGTTTTCTTTTTGCTTTCTTTGCTTGTTTTGTTTTTCAAAAACACAAAAAAAATTAGTTTTAGAAGTTTGCTTTCTTATTTGAAAACCCAAAAAATGACTACTCTTGAAAACACTAAGTTGTGTGACTTCACTAGCACCAACAACAATGATTTTATGAGCACACCTATTGCTCCACCTGTGGCTGAAAATACTTTCTTTGAGATAAAACCTGCTTTACTCAATCTTGTTATGAGAGAGCAATTTTCTGGTATTGGTAATGAAGATGTTGCTTCCCATCTAAATAACTTTGTTGAACTTTGTGAGATGCAAAAGCATAGGGATATAGATGGTGATATTATTAAGCTGAAATTGTTTCCTTTCTCTTTGAGAGGAAAAGCTAAAGAATGGTTGAATTCCTTAACTAGGAATAGTATTGATTCTTGGACTAAGTGCAAAGATGCTTTTATTGGAAAATACTATCCTCCTGCTAAGATTATATCTATGAGAAGTGAAATAGTGAAGTTTAAACAACTTGATAATGAGCATGTTGCTCAAGCTTGGGAAAGAATGAAATCTTTGGTAAAGAATTGTCCCACTCATGGACTGACTGCTTGGATGATCATCCAAACTTTTTATGCAGGATTGAACTATTCTTCAAGGAACCTATTGGATTCTGCTGCTGGAGGTACCTTTATGACCATCACTTTGGGTGCTACAACAAAACTTCTAGACAATATGATGGTTAATTATTCTGAATGGCATACTGAGAGAGCTCCACAAGGTAAGAAGGTAAATTCTGTTGAGGAAACCTCCTCCTTGACTGATAAGATTTATATAATTATGTTTATGCTTGTTAATGGGAAAGCCCATATTGATCCAAATAATGTTCCTCTAGCTTCTTTGGTTGCTCAAGAAGAGCAAGTTGATGTGAACTTCATAAGAAATAACAACTTTGGCAACAATGCTTATGGTAATAATGCTTATAGGAACAATTTTGGTAACAACAATTATAAGCCATATCCTCCCAACAATGGTAATGCTTATGGAAATTCTTACAACAATAATAAGAGTGATCCCTTTGAACTTGAAGTTATGCTTAAAGAGTTTATTAGTAAACAAACTGCTTTCAATAAAACTATTGACGAAAAACTCTCTAATGCTGAAAGAAATATAGCATCTTTGGCGGAAGGTCAATCTTCTTTGAATAAAATGGCTGCTAAACCTGAAACTAATGACAATCCCTTTGCATCTACCAATGCTATACAAGTAAGAATTGATGAAAATGTTAGACTATTAGCTGAATTATATGCTAAGTGGGAAAGAGAAGATGAAATTGCTAGAAACATTAGTGTTTCTACTATCACCACCACTAGTGTTGAGGCTAGTAATAGTTCTAATACTTTAGATGATAAAGTTGATTTTGATCTTGATGGTTGCAATATCTCTGAAGTTATTAAGTTCCTACAAAAGCTTGCTAAAAGTCCTAGTGCTAGTGCTATGAACATGGCTTTTACAAAACACATTACTGATGCTCTCATAAAGATTAAAGAAGAAAAGATGAAACATAAAGCTTCTATTCCTATAAAACAAGAGGATGGTTGGGAACCCATCATTAATATGAAAGTGAATGACTTTGATTTCAAAGCTTTGTGTGATCTTGAAAGTAGAGTTTCTATTATGCCTAGAAGGATTTATGATATGCTTGATTTGCCTCCTCTTGAGGATTGTTATTTGAATGTCCCACTGGATGCTAATGCTAAAAAGAAACTCATGGGGAGTCTTAATGATGTCCTTATTATGGTTAACAATTCCTATGTCCCCGTTGATTTCTATGTTTTGGATGTTGAATACAATGCTTCTTGTCCTATTACTTTGGGAAGACCTTTTCTTGGAACTGTTGGTGCCATCATTGATATGAAAGAAGGCACCATTAAATATCAACTCCCACTCAAGAAAGGTATAGAACACTTCCCTAAAAAAATAGAAAAGATTTCTTTTGCTTCTCCTATGAAAACAAAATTTGGTCTTAATGCTTCTTCATTTGAGAACACTTGATTCTTTCTTTGCTTCTTATGCCTAACTTAAAGGCGTTAAAGAAAAGTACTTATTGGGAGATAACCCAAAAGTTTTAGATGAGTCTTGGAAGTTATTACTTCAGTAATAACCTCTCCTTATCCTTTTTATTTGCTTTTTGTGCCAAGAGTAACCTCTAATGAGAGAGAAGTAATGATTGGGAAAGTTGCTGTCCTGAAACTGATTTTTGTGCTTCACCGTAAAAATTCGTGAGAGAGCTCTGTATGTCGTATGGAGCTGTATTTTTTTGTGATTCTGCCCCAGGTTGTTATCACTTTCGTTAGTTCAACACTTTTTGATTTGAGCAAGATAAGGTCTTCTAAAAAATTCGTCTTTACCTGCTGGTGTGTTTTGACAGATTTCTGCCATTTTCTGCATTTGCTTCTTGTTGGTTCCTTTTTGAGTTCTTTTGGGGAATTAAGCTTTTTGAGGGAAGTGCTACAGTAGCTAGTGTTCTAATGGAAGTTTATTTGGTGTTAAAACTGAACCTTAAGACTTATTTATCTTAAGTGCACTAATGTTGCTAATGAGATTGTGTGAAGTTTTGTATGAAGGAAAAATTTCAGGTGTATGGAAGGAATGAGTAATGAGATGAAGGATGGACTAAAGCTCAAGCTTGGGGATGCCACGCGTGTCACCCCAAGAAATATCTAAGAAGTACAAGCGTCAAAGCTTGGGGATGCCCAAGGCATCCCCTTCTTCATCAATAAAAATCCCAGGTTTCTTCCAAACGCTTCATTTTTATTGTTTCATGCATAGTTGTGTTTTTCTTGGAGCGTCTTCTTTTTCGTTTTTGTTTTGGCTTTTAGTTTGCTTGGTTTGCTTAGTTTGCTGAATAAATTGGTTGGACCCCCTCTTTCATACTTTGGTTTGCAAATAGTTTGGTTTGGTTTGGAAAAGAGTAGGAAAGTTCATACTTATGTGGTAAAAAGAGCTCGTTTTTGACTGTGGCCTATGCTTTGTCATGCCATGCTTGATATTGTTTTGGCTTTATGCTTAGTATTCTTTGCTGTAGCATGACTTGTTATAAACAATTGAGATTGCTTAATGTGCCTTGGATGAATCATGTGTTGTTTTAGCATATTAAAGCATAGTATAGTGGTATTCTCCTTTGATGCTTTATTTGGGTTGACTTGGCACATGCTCACACCATGTTATGACTATCTCAAGTCACCATAACCTTTATGATCCTTTAGTTTTCAACTTGTAGTATCACTTTATGCTTTGATCAATGATGTTTTGTTGCTCTGCATGATTATGGCCATTATTGCTCTCTTAGTTTGTCACTCCTAGTCTTTTGCTAGCCTCCATAACAAAGTATGAGTTCCACTCATGCATCCAACTCCCTAAACCAAGTTATTCCAAAGAGTCCACCATACCTACCTACTAGCTTATGCTATTCCAAGTATATTCATGCTTTTGTTTACCTTCCACTTGTTATGAGAAAACTAGTGATTAAAGCTCTCACGAACTTGATGGCACACTTTACTTTTTTGCCTCTAATAAACTTGAACCATTGGGTCCTTCTTTGTTGCGTATATGCTTGCTCTTTATAAGTTGAAATTAGCAGAACCATGTACCATGGGGAACACTTTCAACATTGCACTTCTACTTTGTACCCCGTTGATATCATGTTCTTTTGCTTACGGATCCCGGCGGTGTGAAATAAAAGTGGAACTTGTAAGATCATGGAGTTTGTATGTGTGTTAGAGAAACGCCTGGGCCGCTATCCTAAGCCATGCCTAATCATGGTGGAAACTTGCAGCATCACCATAATGAGCACTCTATGAAGCATCCTCAATAAAAACCTGTGAAAATAACAAATAAAAAGATCGCTGAGATGCTCATTGTCTGCTTGCCTTGTCATTTTGATTATGGCAAAGCTCCCGTATCATGTGCAAGGGGTACCCCGTTGGCGGTTCTTAATGATACACATATAGTTACAATGACAAGAGCTTACTTGTGACTGAAGTTGAGTAGCATGAGGATCGGTCTTTGTAAGTAAGGGCATGAGATTTCGGTTTATAACTTGTCAAGCATATCCTCTTAGTTGTGTCACTTTAACCTTAATCACCTTCAAGATGCTTATGATAGGGGCAATGAGAGCTAAAAGCTACAAGTACCATAATTTTTGGAAGCTCTTTATGAGACTTGAATCCCTACTTCCTTTTACAAAAGGCCTTTCTTCCACCATTATATTGAGTCTCCACCTTCTATCTTTATGCACCTACTTTGAGAGCGTAGTGGCCATTCTTAGTTCTGTGTGCATTGTCCCAAGACTAGTTGATTGATGCATAACTTGTTATTGCTTGTTTTAAACTATTGTATCTAGTCACTCTTATGAACTTTGAAGGTGTCCTATGCATTTATATTTGCTACTCTATTGAGGGAAAAGCGGAATACTATTATGCTATGTTTTCTTTATGTGAAACAAACAAACGTCTTGCAAAGCATTGTTATTCATGAATCTTTTGTTTGTGCCTTTTCATGTTGCATCATAGTTTCTTTGCTTATTGCTAGAACCTTGTCTTTCATGTTATGATTGAAGTACTATGATCCCAGCTTTGAATGTTTTGCAAATACTTTGATCAAGTCTTTGATGGTGCATGTCACCTCAAAAATTATTCTTTCTTTTTATCACTTACCTACTCGAGGACGAGCAGGAGTTAAGCTTGGGGATGTTGATACATTGCAAATGTATCTATAATTTTTTATGTTCCATGCTTGGTTTTATACACTTTCTTGTGTTTTGTTCCAACTTTGGAGTACTTTTCTTATGATTTCTTGGACTAACCTATTAACAAGAGCCATAGTGCCAGCTGCCTGTTTTCTGCTGTTTTTGGTTCCAGGAAAGTCAGAAAATTAATATTCTCGGAATTGGACGGGACAAAAGCCAAAGTGCCTATTTTTCTGGAAGGGATCAAGTGCTAGAATACGAGACGGAGAAGGGCCAGGGAGCCACCACACCACCTGGCCGCGCGGCCAGGCCTGGCCCGCGCCAGGGGGTGGTGTGGCCGCTCCCGGCACCCCTCGGCCTCTCCTTCCGCCTATATATTGCCCTCGGGACGAAAACCCTATGGGCCCGATCAAAAATCCACGAAAGAGTCTGTAGCCGCCGTCATCTCCATCCCTAGATCGGGAGGGATCTAAAGCTCTTCCCGGCACCCTGCCGGAGAGGGGAATTCACCCTGGAGGCCTTCTTCATCACCATGCAAGCCTCCGGTGTGATGCGTGAGTAGTTCATCCTTGGACTACGGATCCATGTAGTAGCTAGATGGCTGGTTCTCCTCCTTTGTGCTTTCATGTTTAGATCTTGTGAGATCAAGATCATCTATTTGTAATTCTACATGTTGTGTTTGCGGGGATCCGATGGATATTGAGATGCTATTTCGGATTGACTATTGATTCTATCATGTCTTTGTTATTTGTGATCTTGCATGCTTTCCGTTGTTAGTAGCTATCTTGGCCAAGTAGATGCTAGCAACTCCAAGAGTTAGTACTTATGCTCGATAGTGGGTTCATGCCTCTGGTAATCTGGGGAAGTGACAGAAATCTCTAAGGTACTAGATGTGCTGTTGCTACTAGGGAGAAAACAACAATCCTTTGTTCATAGAACAATCGTATTGTTTACTTTACACGTAGTTCGTAAATCAATAATCTGTTGCTTGCAACTTAATACTGGAGGGGGTTCGGATGATAACCTGAAGGTGGATTATTAGTCATAGATGAAGTTGGATGGCGGTCTATGTATTATGTTGTAATGCCCAATCAAGTCTCAAAAGAGTCAAGATGATTAGTATATGCATGTATTGCTTTCTCGGTGTTTGTCAATTGCCCCGCTGTGATTTGTTCACGCAGCATGTTATCTATCTTAAGGAGAGCCACCTCTAGTGAACTATGGATCCCGGTCCTTGTCTTTTACATACAATCTACAATCTTTTACTGCCTTGTGTTTACTTTCTGCAAACTTTTACTTCTTTCCATTCGATACGTTTAATCCTTTGTTTTCCGCAAAACACGGTGAGATTGACAACCTCATCGCAAGTTGGGGACAAAGTTCTGTGGTTGTGTTGTGCAGGTCTCCACGTTGCTACTAGCACCGGTAGTGCGCCCTGCCAAAGCTTAGCTAGTAACACCTTTGGGGTGTGTCCTTGCTCCTACTGGTTCGATTAAACCTTGGTTTCATAACCGAGGGAAAACTTGCTACTGTGCTCATCATACCTTCCTCTTGGGGTTCCCAACGAGCTCTACATCGAACGACGAGCACATCAGAACTATACGCCAAGATCTATCTACTAGATACAAGCAATGGGTGGATATACATCCATGGAGAACTTACCCTCGAAGACAACAAAGTTTTGTTAATGAGTAGGAACTCGTGGATGATGTAGTTGTTTGCTTGCCGATCTCAAGATCGTGTGGAAGTCCTAGCGCCGCAAACCAGCAGTGCATCCACACTCACACACATGTTCAGGCCACCGAACAACCTCCACCTCCTCGCTCCAGCGATGCAGCGAAACAACAACTCCTTCCAGACAAAATGACACCGGGAACATGTATCTCGCTAATCCGAGACCATGGGGGAATAATACTAGAGGGGGAGAGAGATCCTTCACGAGGAGGTGTGAGGAAGAAGGGTGAGAGGGGTAGCCTTTTATAGGAAGAGGGGGGTAACCCTCCCCATGTCCGGCGCCCCATGGGGGTGACCCCTCACCTCCCCCATTCATGTGGTGGTAACCCCCTCCACATTAAAATGTCCCTTCACATTCTCTTTTAAAGTCTCCACTTTAAATGCATTAAATTTCTCCAAATTTAATGCTCTCTCATTTAATAAAACTCTTTTATTAAATTTATTCAGAATTTTGTTAATTACTTTAATGTTATTCGCATAAAACCCCCTACAACATTTCAATATTACATGCAGAACCAATTTCAGCAATTTCACCCGAAACAGTTTCGGTGTCTATTGAAATAATTCCAGCACTTTGAAATTCATTCGTTTGAAACATATTTGCTCCAAATGGTGTTGGTGTCCCTTAAGTGTGTCACCCTACGGTTCATGAATAGTGCCGACATGATCGAGACCCCTCTCAGATCAATAATCAGAAGCGGAACCTGGAGATCCATACTGACTCCTACACATTCTACGATGACTTCTATGATCGTGAGAACCTTTAACGCTAAGTAACTAAATCCCTTTGTCTCACGATATATTACATGTCCGAGATTCGATCATCGTTATCTCCATACCTATCTTGATCTCTTTACCGACATGTACTCTTTTCTTGTTCCCGTGATATAACATTCTAGTGATCTCATCACTTGCTTGCAAGCTAACTAATGTGATATCACCGAGAGGGCCTAGAGTATATCTATCCATCATCGGGATGGACAAATCCCACTCTTGATCCATGAGCGTCTACATAACACTTTCGTAGTACTGAACCCACCTTTATAATCACCCTTTCACGGTGTGATGTTTGATGTTATCAAGATACTCTTCTTGTGTTAGTGATTAACATGATCTCATGGTCTAAGGAATAGGATTACTTTGTTAGATGTTATAGCAATATAAACACAATGACTTTGATCATAATGATATACTTAAGATGAATGTTCATCACATCATTCCACTAATGTTGTGACCTCGTTATTAACAACATCCAATGACCATGATCAGGAAACCTTGATCATCTTGTTAATCAACGAGCTAGTTTATAAGAGAGGCATAACTAGGAACTTTCCTTTTGTTTATTAAACACACATGTATTAATGTTTCCAAATTAATACAATTATAGCATGCAAAATAAACATCTATCATATACTTGGAATATGTATCATAACAACTTTATTATTGCCTCTCAGGGCATATTCCCTTCAGTCTCCCACTTGCACTAGAGACAATAATCTAGTTACATGGTGATAAATCTAACACCCATGGAGTTCTGGTGTTGATCATGTTTTGCTCTTGGGAGAGTTTTAGTCAACGGATCTGCTACATTGAGATCTGTATGTACTTTACAAATCTTTATATCTCCATCCTTGACATGCTCATGCATGGAGTGAAACTGGCGCTTAATATGCTTGGAATTCTTGTGAGACCTTGGTTCCTTTGCGTTGGCTATGGCTCCATTGTTGTCACAATAGATCACCATTGGATCCAACGCACTAGGAACCACACCCAGTTCGGTAATGAACTCCTTCATCCAAACTGCTTCTTGTGCTGCTTCTGAAGCAGCAATATATTCCGCCTCCGTTGTTAACCTTCTTACCACGGGTTGTTTGGAGGTCCTCCAACTAACTGCTGCTCCGTTCATGACAAATACATATCCAGATTGAGACTTAGAGTCATCTGGATTAGTGTCAAAGCTAGCGTCGACATAACAATTAGCGACCAACTCTTCTTCACCTCCATATACAAGAAACATTTCCTTAGTTCTTCTCAAGTACTTAAGGATATTCTTGACCGCTATCCAGTGTTCCAAACCTACTAGTCAAACTAATAGCATGTGCCACATCCGGTCTTGTACATAGCATGTCGTACATTATAGATCCTATGGATGAAGCATAGGGGATCTTATCCATTGTCTCTCTTTCTTCCGCCGTAGCCGGACTTTGAGTCTTACTCAATGTCTTGCCTTGCAACATAGGTAAGAACCCCTTCTTACTTTCGTCCATTTTAAACTTCTTTAAAATCTTATCAAGGTATGTACTCTGCAATAGCCCTACTAGGCATCTCGATCTATCTCTATAGATCTTTATGCCTAATATATATGAAGCTTCACCAAGGTCCTTCATAGAAAATTTGCTGTTTAGATAACTTTTAACACTATTTAAAAGATCTAAATCATTTCCAATCAATAATATGTCATCCACATATAATATAAGAAATGCCACATTGCTCACACTCACTTTCTTGTAAATACAAGCCTCTCCATAAGTTTGGATAAATCCAAACTCTTTGATCACCTCATCAAAGCGGAGATTCCAACTCCGGGATGCTTAATTTAGTCCATAGATGGATCGCTGAAGCTTGCAAACCTTGTTAGCATCCTTAGGATCGACAAAACCCTTTGGTTGTATCATATACAACTCTTCTTCAATATTACCATTGAGGAACGTAGTTTTGACATCCATCTGCCATATTTCATAATCAAAATATGCAGCAATTGCTAACATAATCCTAACCGACTTTAGCATCACTACGGGAGAGAATGTCTCATCGTAGTCAACTCCTTGAATTTGTCGAAACACTTTTGCGACAAGTCGAGCTTTATAGACAGTTATATTACCATCAGCATCAGTTTTTCTTTTGGAAATCCATTTATTCTCAACGGCCTTTCGGTCGTGAGGTAAGTCCACCAAGGTCCAAACCTGGTTTTCATACATGGATTCCATCTCGGATCGCATGGCTTCTAGCCATTTGTTGGAATCCAGGCTCATCATTGCTTCTTCATACGTCGCAGGGTCATCCATTTCATCAACCATGAAATTCACAACAGGATTCCCGTATAGTTTAGGAGCTGCACGTGTCTTGCTTGACCTGAGAGGTTCGGTAGTGTACTCTTTCGGAGTTTCATGATCGTTATCATTAGTTCTGTATTCATTTGGTGAAGTCAACTCCGAAACAACTTCCGGTGCTTCGCCACTCGCCATTTTATGAAGAGAAAGTTCAATAACCTCTTCGAGTTCTACCTTTCGACTACTCACACCTTTCACGAGAAACTCTTTCTCTAGAAAGGATCCATTCTGGGCAACGAAAATCTTGCCCTCGGATCTGTGATAGAAGGAATACCCAATTGTTTCTTTAGGGTATCCTATAAAGATGCATTTTCTGCTTTGGGTTCGAGTTTATCTGGTTGAAGTTTCTTCACATAAACATCGCAACCCCAAACTTTAAGAAATGACAGCTTAGGTTTGTTTCCAAACCATCATTCATACGGTGTCGTTTCAACGGATTTAGACGGTGCCTGATTTGAAGTGAATGCAGCGGTTTCCAGTGCATAACCCCAAAATGATAGTGGGAAGTCAGTCAGAGACATCATAGATTGAATCATATCCAATAGAGTACGATTATGACGTTCCGACACACCATTATGTTGTAGTGTTCCGGTAGGTGTAAGTCATGAAACTATTCCACATTCTTTCATGTGTGCGCTAAACTCATAACTAAGATACTCTCCTCCATGGTCGGACCATAGAAATTTGATCTTTCTATTACGATGATTTTCCACTTTATTCTGAAATTCCTTGAACTTTTCAAAGGTTTCAGATTTGTGTTTCATCAAATAGATATACCCATATCTACTCAAATCATCTGTGAAAGTAACAAAATAATGATATCCACCTCGCGCCGACACACTCATTGGACCGCATACATCAATATGTATGATTTCCAATAAATCTGTCGCCCGTTCCATTGAACCGGAAAACGACGTTCTAGTCATCTTGCCCATAAGGCATGGCTCACATGTATCAAATGATTAAAAGTCAAGTGATTACAAAAGTCCATCAGAATGGAGTTTCTTCATGCGTTTAACACCAATATGACCTAAACGGCAGTGCCACATATATGCAGATATATCGTTATCAAGTTTAATTCTTTTAGCATCAACATTATGAATATGTGTTACACTATCATCGAGATCTAATAGAAATAAACCATTCATCACAGGTGCATGACCATAAAAGATATCATTCATATAAATCGAACAATCATTGTTTTCGGATTTAAATGAATAACCACATCGCATTAAACAAGATCTGGATATAATGTTCATGCTTAGTGCAGGCACCAAATAACAATTATTTAAGTTTATAACTAATCCCGATGGTAGGTGGAGAGGCAGCGTTCCGATGGCGATCACATCAACACTTGATCCATTGCCGACACGCATCTTGACCTCACCCCTTGCTAGCAGTCGCTTGTTCCGTAGCCCCTGATTCGAGTTACATATATTAGCAACCGATGTAGTATCAAATACCCAGGTGCTACTGCGAGGACTAGTCAAGTACACATCAATAACATGTATATCATATATATCTTTGTTTACCTTGCCGGCCTTCTTGTCTGCCAAGTACTTGGGGCAGTTGTGCTTCCAATGGCTAGTCCCCTTGCAATAGTAGCACTCGGTATCAAACTTAGGGCCAGCCCGAGATTTCTTTTCAGGCGTAGCAATAGATTTGCCGCCCTTCTTTCCCTTCTATTTACCCTTCTTGTCTTTCTTGAAACTGGTGGTCCTATTGACCATCAACACTTGATGCTCTTTCCTAATCTCCACTTCTCCAGTCTTAAGCATTGACAGAAGCTCGGGGAGAGTTGTCTTCATGCCCTGCATGTTATAGTTCATCATGAAGCTCTTGTAGCTAGGTGGCAGAGATTGGAGAACACAATGTATGCCTAAGTAACGAGAATCGTTATTCTCAAGGACACAAGCTCATCGGCGTACCCAGACCTTTTGAGTGCGTGCTCACTTACGGAGCTGTTCTCTTCCATCATGCAGCTAAAGAACTTTTTTGAAGCATTATCACTCTCTACGGCAGCATGGGTATCAAAAATCATTTTCAATTCACCCATGGTATCAAAGGCATTGCCATTTTCGAAATGCTTTCAAAGTTCTGGCTCTAGCCCATACAGTATCGCGCAATGAACTAAGTTGTGGTCCTCCTGACGAGTCAAATAGACATTCTTTTCTTTGTCAGGGGCATCAGGAGCTGGTGGGGGGCCTAGCGGCGCTTCTAGCACATATTGCTTTTGTGCAGCAGAGAGGAGAGTCCTCAAATTCATGGCCCAGTTGGTAAAGTTGCTACCATTCGCAGCAAGTTTCTATTTCTCCATGAACACATTGAAATTCAAAGCAGGTGGTGCCATCTACAAAAGAATTTGTAAAGTTTATTTAGACTTTGTTTATGATAGATTGAGTTCAACTACACTCCCACTCAAAAACAACATCCCTCGTGTCTTTTTGGTGATTACATGAACCAAATTCACTACACCAAGTCCGATCATCACGTGAGTCGGTGTAGCTTCAAAGGCGAGCATCTATATGGGCATCATATCAACTATATGACTCATTTTTAACCTTTCGGTCCGTGTTCCGAGGCCATGTCTGTACATGCGAGGATCGCCAAGTAAGAACCTTAGTACTCGCATGTGTAAAACTGTCTTACACCCGAAATATGATCGTGGATTCAAGTACACTCGATCATCACGTGATGTCTTGAAACGGCAAAACATAAACGGTGCGTACTTAAGGAAGAACACAATTTTATCTTGATATATAAATGAGGGATCATCTTATAATGCTACTAAAATGCCAAACAAGAAATATAAGATGCAAACATCATATGTGTAAAGTGGGATGATATGGTCCATGCATTTGATCACCATCATATGTATCGTGGTATGATATCTATCATTCCTTTGTGTGTAAGGCCAAGGTGTATGGAACTTACACGTTAAGTGTGTTGTAAGGGTATCAACTATAAATCAACTTACAACATTACGATATCATGACACAAGCCCAACAACGATCTAAACTAGACGCCTCTAATTTATCAATTGCAAGTTTTACGTGGCTTAGGGATTTCGAAGATAGAACCGTTCTTACCTTCGAACATGGAACCACAACGATGATAACCAAATTATTAGCAACTCGTTGTAAATCGGATATTGACTATAGTAGGAGAGACAGACACCCGCCAACCATTTATGCAAAACTAGTTGCATGTCAGTTGTGGAACCGGTCTCATGTGCGATGACATGTAAAGTTGGTCCGGGCCGCTTCATCCCACTATGCCACTAATATCCAAAGTACATATAAGAAGCAATAACATGATCATCACCGCCCACATACTCTTATGTGTTCTACCCGTTCAAAGCACCTACACATAGACCTGTCTCTGATACCACTGAAGGGTTCGCAACATAGAAAACAAAAAAATTCCTACGATGGGAACTATACGCCAAGATCTATCTACTAGATACAAGCAATAGGTGGATATACATACATGGACAACTTACCCTTGAAGACAACAAAGTTTTGTTAACGAGTAGGAACTCGTGGATGATGTAGTCGTTCGCTTGCCGATCTCAAGATCGTGTGGAAGTCCTAGCGCCGCAAACCAGCAGCGCATCCGCACTCGTGCACACGTTTAGGCCACTGAACAACCTCCGCCTCCTCGCTCTAGCGATGCAGCGGAAGCAGCAACTCCTTCCAGACAAAATGCCACCGAGAACATGTAACTCGCTAATCCGAGACCATGGGGGAATAATACTAGAGGGGGAGAGAGATCCTTCACGAGGAGGTGTGAGGAAGAAGGGTGAGAGGAGTGGCCTTTTATAGGAGGAGGGAGGTGATGGCTCTGTGTATGGCACCCAGAAAAGTGCTGGTGCGATGATGATGTAGAGCTCGTTGGGAACCCCAAGAGGAAGGTATGATGAGCACACCAGGAAGTTTTCCCTCGGTTATGAAACCAAGGTTTAATCGAACCAGTAGGAGCAAGGAAACACCCCAAAGGTGTTACTAGCTGAGCTTTGGCAGGGCGCACTACCGGTGCTAGTAGCAACGTGGAGACCTGCACAACACAACCACAGAACTTTGTCCCCAACTTGCGATGAGGTTGTCAATCTCACCGTGTTTTGCAGAAAACAAAGCATTAAACGTATCGAATGGAAAGAAGTAAAAGTTTGCAGAAAGTAAACACAAAGAAGTAAACAGTTTGTAGATTGTATATAAAAGACAAGGACCGGGATCCATAGTTCACTAGAGGTGGCTCTCCTTAAGATAGATAACATGTTGGGTGAACAAATTACAGCGGGGCAATTGACAAACATCGAGAAAGCAATACATTCATATACTAATCATCTTGACTCCTTTGAGACTTGATTGGGAATTACAACATTATACATAAATCGCCATCCAACTGCATCTATGACTAATAATCCACCTTCAGGTTATCATCCGAACCCCCTCCAGTATTAAGTTGCAAGTAACAGATTATTGCTTTACGAACTGCGTGGAAAGTAAACAATGCGATTGTTCTATGAACAAAGGATTGTTGTTTTCTCCCTATTAGCAACAACACATCTAGTACCTTAGAGATTTCTGTCACTTCCCTAGATTACCAGAGACATGAACCCACTATCGAGCATAAATACTAACTCTAGGAGTTGCTAGCATCTACTTGGACAAGATAGCTACTAACAACGGAAAGCATGCAAGATCACAAATAAAAAATACATGATAGAATCAATAATCAATCTGAAATAGCATCTCAATATCCATCGGATCCCCGCAAACACAACATGCAGAATTACAAATAGATGATCTTGATCATGAACGGAGCTCACAAGATCTAGACATGACAGCATAAAGGAGGAGAACCAACCATCTAGCTACTACATGGATCCGTAGTCCAAGGATGAACTACTCACGCATCACACCGGAGGCTTGCATGGTGATGAAGAAGGCCTCCAGTTGGTTCTCCTCTTTTATGGATAAAGCCAAGCATGGAACATCAAAAATTATAGATATAGTTGCAATGTATCAACATCCCCAAGCTTAACTCCTGCTCGTCCTCGAGTAGGTAAGTGGTAAAAAGAAAGAATATTTTTTGAGGTGACATGCACCATCAAAGACTTGATCAAAGTATTTGCAAAACATTCAAAGCTGGGATCATAGTACTTCAATCATAACATGAAAGACAAAGTTCTAGCAATAAGCAAAGAAACTGTGATGCAACATGAAAAGGCACAAACAAAATGTTCATGAATAACAATGCTTTGCAAGACGTTTGTTAGTTTCACATAAAGAAAACATAGCATAATAGTATTCAGCTTGTCCCTCAATAGAGTAGCAAGTATAAATGCATAGGACACCTTCAAAGTTCATAAGAGTGACTAGATACAATAGTTTAAAAACAAGCAATATCAAAGTATGCATCAATCAACTAGTCTTGGAAAATGCACATAGAACTAAGAATGGCCACTATGCTCTCAAAGTAAGTGCATAAAGATAGAAGGTGGAGACTCAATATAATGGTGGAAGAAAGGCCTTTGTAAAAGGAAGTAGGGATTCAAGTCTCATAAAGAGCTTCCAAAAATTATGGTACTTATAGCTTTCAGCTCTCATTGCCCCTATCATAAGCATCTTGAAGTGATTAAGGTTAAAGTGAACAAACTATGGTGTACATGCTTGACGAAGTATAAGTCAGAAATCTCATGTCCCTTGTATACGAGGGACGCTCCTCATGCTACTAAAGTTTAGTCACCGGTAAGTTCTTGTCATTGTAAGTACATGTGTATCATAGAGAACCGCCAACGGGGTACCCCTTGCTTGATGATACGGAAGAATCCCCATATCAAAATGACAAGGCAAGCAGACAACGAGCATCTCAGCATTCTTCTTATTTACCATGGGAATATGGTGCTTTTTTCTCTCTTTCCTCTTTTCATAGTATCTCTTTTTTTCTCTTTTCTCTTTTTTTCCTCAATATAGGACTCTTTTTTTATAAGAAGAATGCTTCATAGACAGCTCATTATGGTTACGCTGCAAGTTTCCACCATGTCAGCATGGATTAGACCAGCGGCCCAGGCGTGTCTCTAACACATATACATAACTCCATGGACTTACAAGCGCCCCTTTCATTTCACGCCGACGACATCCATATACAAAAGAGCATGATATCAACTAGGTACAAGTACCAAGTGCAATGTTGAAAGCGTTCAACATGAAAGCATGGTTCTGCTAATTCCCAACAAATAAGTGCAAGCATATACAACATAGAAGACACAATGGTTCAAGTTTATTAAGGGCAAGTAAATTAAAGTGTGCCATCAAGTTCGTGAGAGCTTTAATCACTAGTTTTATCATAACAAGTTTAATTTGGAAGGTAAACAAAAGCATGAATATACTTGGAATAACATAAGCTAGTAGGTAGGTATGGTGTACTCTTTGGAATAACTTGGTTTAGGGAGTTGGATGCAGGAGTGAAACTCATACTTTGTTGTGGAGGCTAGCAAAATACTGGGAGCGACAAACTAAGAGAGCAATAATGGCCATAATCATGCAGAGCGACAAAACATCATTGATCAAAGCATAAAGTGATACTACAAGTTGAAAACTAAAGGATCATAAAGGCTAAGGTGACTTGAGATAGTCATAACATGGTGTGAGCATGTGCCAAGTCAACCCAAATAAAGCATCAAAGGAGAATACCACTATACTATGCTTTAATATGCTAAAAAAACGCATGATTCATCCAAGGCACATTAAGCAATCTCAATTGTTTATAACAAGTCATGATACAACAAAGAATACTAAGCATAAGGCCAAAACAATATCAAGCATGGCATGACAAAGCATAGCCACAGTCAAGAACGAGCTCTTTTTACCACATAAGCATGAACTTTCCTACTCTTTTCCAAACCAAACCAAACTATTTGCAAACAAATGTATGAAAGAGGGGGGTCCAACCAATTTATTCAGAGAACTAAGCAAACCAAGCAAACAAAAAACCAAAACAGAAACAAAAAAGAAGACGCTCCAAGAAACAACACAACTGTGCATGAAACAATAAAAATGAAGCGTTTGGAAGAAACCTAGAATTTTTATTGCTGAAGAAAGGGATGCATTGGGCATCCCCAAGCTTTGACGCTTGTACTTCTTGGATATTTCTTGGGGTGACACGCGTGGCATCCCCAAGCTTGAGCTTTAGTCCATCCTTCATCTCATTACTCATTCCTTCCATACATCTAAATTTTTTCCTTCATACAAAACTTCACACAATCTCATTAGCAACATTAGTGTACTTAAGATAAATATGTCTCAAGGTTCAGTTCTAACACCAAATAAACTTCCATTAGAACACTAGATACTGTAGCACTTCCCTCAAAAAGCTCAATTCCCCAAAAGAACTCAAGAAGGAACCAACAAGAAGCAAATGCAGAAAATGGCAGAAATCTGTCAAAACAGACCAGCAGGTAAAGACGAATTTTTTTGGAAGACCTTATGTTGCTCAAATCAAAAAGTGTTGAACTAACGAAAATTAGATAACAACCTGGGGCAGAAGCATAAAAATTCATGCCTCAAAAAGATGTTCAGAGATTTTACACGTATTTTTACGGTGAACCACAGAAATATGTTTCGGGACAGCAACTTTCCCAATCATTACTTCACTCTCATTAGAGGTTACTCTTGGCACAAAAAGCAAATAAAAAGGATAAGGAGCGGTTATTACTGAAGTAATAACTTCCAAGACTCATCTAAAACTTTTGGGTTATCTCCCAATAAGTACTTTTCTTTAACGCCTTTAAGTTAGGCATAAGAAGCAAAGAAAGAATCAAGTGTTCTCAAATGAAGAAGCATAAAGACCAAATTTTGTTTTCATAGGAGAAGCAAAATAAATCTTATCTCTCTTCTTAGGGAAGTGTTCTATACCTTTCTTGAGTGGGAGTTGATATTTAATGGTGCCTTCTTTCATATCAATAATGGCACCAACAGTTCTAAGAAAAGGTCTTCCCAAAGTAATAGGACAAGAAGCATTGTATTCAACATCCAAAACATAGAAATCAACAGGGACATAGGCATTGTTAACCATAATAATAACATCATTAAGACTCCCCATGAGTTTCTTTTTAGCATTATCATCAAGTGGGACATTCAAATAACAATCTTCAAGTGGAGGCAAATCAAGCATATCATAAATCCTTCTAGGCATAATAGAAACACTACTATCAAGATGACATAAAGCTTTGAAATCAAAGTCATTCACTTTCATATTAATGATGGGTTCCCAACCATCTTCTTATTTTATAGGAATAGAAGCTTTATGTTTCATCTTTTCTTCTTTAATCTTTATGAGAGCATCAGTAATGTGTTTTGTAAAGGCCATGTTCATAGCACTAGCATTAGGACTTTTAGCAAGCTTTTGTAGGAACTTAATAACTTCAGAGATATTACAACCATCAAGATCAAAATCAAATTTATCATCTAAAGTAGTAGAACTATTACTAGCCTTAACACTAGTGATGGTGATAGTAGAAACACTAATGTTTCTAGCAATTTCATCTTCTCTTTCCCACTTAGCATGTAATTCAGCTAATAGTCTAACATTTTCATCAATCCTTACTTGTATGGAATTAGTAGATGCAAAGGGATTCTCATTAGTTTCAGGTTTAGCAGCCATTTTATTCAAAGAAGATTGAGCTTCAGTCAAAGATGCTATATTTCTTTCAGCACTAGAGAGTTTTTCCTCAATAGTTTTATTGAAGGCAGTTTGTTTACTAATAAACTCTTTAAGCATAACTTCATGTTCAGAGGGAGCACTCTTATTATTGTTGTAAGAATTTCCATAGGCATTACCATTGTTGGGGGGGATATGGCTTATAATTGTTGTTACCAAAATTGTTCCTATAAGCATTATTGCCAAAGTTGCTATTTCTTATGAAGTTCACATCAACTTTCTCATCTTGAGCAACCAAAGAAGCCAAAGGAACATTATTTGGATCAATATGGGCTTTCCCATTAATAAGCATAGACATAATAATATCAATCTTATCACTCAAGGAGGAGGTTTCCTCAATAGAATTTACCTTCTTACCTTGTGGAGCTCTCTCAGTATGCCATTCAGAATAAGTAACCATCATATTGTCCAGAAGTTTTGTTGCAGCACCCAAAGTGATGGTCATAAAGGTACCTCCAGCAACATAATCCAATAGGTTCCTTGAAGAATAGTTCAATCCTGCATAAAAAGTTTGGATGATCATCCAAGCAGTCAGTCCATGAGTGGGACAATTCTTTACCAAAGATTTCATTCTTTCCCAAGCTTGAGCAACATGCTCATTATCAAGTTGTTTAAACTTCATTATTTCACTTCTCATGGATATAATCTTAGCAGGAGGATAGTACTTTCCAATAAAAGCATCTTTGCATTTAGTCCAAGAATCAATACTATTCATAGTCAAGGAATTCAACCATTCTTTAGCTTTTCCTCTCAAAGAGAAAGGAAACAATTTCAGCTTAATAATATCACCATCTATATCCCTATGCGTTTGCATCTCACAAAGTTCAACAAAGTTATTTAGATGGGAAGTAGCATCTTCATTACCAATACCAGAAAATTGTTCTCTCATCACAAGATTGAGCAAAGCAGGTTTTATCTCAAAGAAAGTATTTTCAGCCACAGGTGGAGCAATAGGTGTGCTCATAAAATCATTGTTGTTGGTGCTAGTGAAGTCACACAACTTAGTGTTTTCAAGAGTAGTCATTTTTTTGGGTTTTCAAATAAGAAAGCAAACTAGTAAAACTAATTTTTTGTGTTTTTGAATAACAAAACAAGCAAACAAAGCAAAAAGAAACTAAGCAAAACAAAATAACAAAGTAAAGAGATTGGTTATGAGGGACTCCCATTGTGAAGATGTCCTTGACTCCCTGGCAACGGCGCTAGAAAAATGCTTGATGGCTCTATGTATGGCGTCCAGAAAAGTGCTGGTGCGATGACGATGTAGAGCTCATTGGGAACCCTAAGAGGAAGGTATGATGAGCACAGCAACAAGTTTCCCTCAGTTATGAAACCAAGGTTTAATCGAACCAGTAGGAGCAAGGAAACACCCGGTGCTAGTGGCAACGTGGAGACCTACACAACACAACCACAGAACTTTGTCCCCAACTTGTGATGAGGTTGTCAATCTCACCGTGTTTTGCGGAAAACAAAGGATTAAACGTATCGAATGGAAAGAAGTAAAAGTTTGCAGAAAGTAAACACAAAGAAGTAAATAGTCTGTAGATTGTATATAAAAGACAAGGACTAGGATCCATAGTTCACTAGAGGTGGCTGATACGTCCAAAATGTATCTACTTTCCCGAACACTTTTGCTATTGTTTCTATTCTATACTTGTGTGATTTGGATGCAACTAATGCGAACTGACGCTGTTTTCAACAGAATTGCCTCGGTGTCTACTTTTTGTGCAGAAAATCAACTATCAGGAAAAATCCCAGAAAATATGCCAAAAATCCTATTTCACCAGAAGACTCCCGGAGCCAAAATACGAGACGGAGGGGGGCTGGGCCCAGGCCACACCACCTGGCCTCGCGGGCAAGCCCAGGCCATGCCAGGGGGTGGTCTGGCCGCCCGAGACTCCTCCTCGGCCTCTCTCTTCGCCTATAAGGAGCCTTTTGACCTAAAAACTTTGGGGGGTTCGACGTTTTTCCAGAAGGAGTTCCGCTCCGCCGCCACCACCAGATTCCACGAAACAGCACCAGAAACTCCGTTCTGGCACCCTGCCGGGACGGGGAATTGGAGGAGATCATCGCCATCATCATCACCATCGCTTCTCCATCGACCATCCATGTTTCCCCCATCTATGAGTGAGTAATCCCCCGTTGTAGGCTATGGGGATGGTAGGGATTGGATGAGATCGTTCATGTAATGGCATCAGATTGTTAGGGCATAGTGCCTAGTATCTTTTATTAGTGCTTTATGACTTTGTTGCGACTTCTTGTGCTTAATGCTTGTCACTAGGGCCCGAGTGCCATGATTTCAGATCTGAACTTATTATTGATTCATCATGATAGTATTGTTTTGGGTCTTATCTACAAGTTGTATACACATGTCGTTGTCCGGAACCTATGGTCCCGAAGTGACAGAAATCGGGGTAGCCGGAAGGGAAATGCTTTGATGTGAGGATCATATGTGTTCACAGAGTGTTAATGCTTTGCTCCGGTGCTCTATTAAAAGGAACACCTTAATTGCCAGTAGTTCCCTAGAGGCCCCGCTGCAAACGGGCTGGCAGGACAAAAGATGTTGTGCAAGTTCTCATTGCGAGCACGTATGACTATATATGGAACACATGCCTAGGATTATCTAGTACTTGGGTGCTTTATCTTATTTATCTGCAATTGCCCTATGTTCTGATTGCTTTGTGAATTGTCTTGTCCATGCAACGCCCGTCCATCCATCGCTATGCCTACCGCACTTGAATCCCATTATTTAATGCTTTTGTTACTACTGTCTTTGCTTTGCTACTGCTGTTACTTTGCTATTCCTACTACAAAACTGTTGCTACTGATAAACTGTTGTGAGCAAGATTGTTTCCAGGTGCAGCTGAATTGACAACTCAGTTGTTAAGGCTGATAAATATTCTTTGGCTCCCCTTGTGTTGAATCAATAAATTGGGTTTCACTTCCCTCGAAAATACTGCGATACACCCCCTATACTTGTGGGTCATCAATGGCTCTCCTTAAGGTAGATAACATGCTGGGTGAACAAATTACAGCGGGGCAATTGATAAACATTCAGAAAGCAATACATGCATATACTAATCATCTTGATTCCTTTGAGACTTGATTGGGCATTACAACATAATACATAGACTGCCATCCAACTGCATCTATGACTAATAATCCACCGTCAGGTTATCATCCAAACCCCCTCCAGTATTAAGTTGCAAGCAACAGATTATTGCTTTACGAACTACGTGTAAAGAAAACAATACGATTGTTATATGAACAAAAAATTGTTGTTTTCTCCCTAGTAGCAACAGCACATCTAGTACCTTAGAGATTTCTATCACTTCCCCAGATTACCAGAGGCATGAACCCACTATCGAGCATAAATACTAACTCTTGGAGTTGCTAGCATCTACTTGGCAAAGATAGCTACTAACAACGGAAAGCATGCAAGATCACAAATAACAAAGACATGATAGAATCAATAATCAATCTGAAATAGCATCTCAATATCCATCGGATCCCTGCAAACACAACATGCAGAATTACAAATAGAGGATCTTGATCATGAACGGAGCTCACAAGATCTAGACATGAAAGCACAAAGGAGGAGAACCAGCCATCTAGCTACTACATGGATCCGTAGTCCAAGGATGAACTACTCACGCATCACACCGGAGGCTTGCATGGTGATGAAGAAGGCCTCCAGGGTGAATTCCCCTCTCCGGCAGGGTGCCGGGAAGAGCTTCAGATCTCTCCCGATCTAGGGATGGAGATGACGGCGGCTACAGACTCTTTCGTGGATTTTTGATCGGGCCCTTAGGGTTTTCGTCCCGAGGGCAATATATAGGCGGAAGGAGAGGCCGAGGGGGTGCCGGGAGCAGCCACACCATCCCCTGGCGCGGGCCAGTCCTGGCCGCGCGGCCAAGTGGTGTGGTGGCCCCCTGGCCCCTCTTCGTCTCGTATTCTGGCACTTGATGACATCCAGAAAAATAGGCACTTTGGCTTTTGTCCCGTCCAATTCCGAGAATATTCATTTTATGACTTTCCTGGAACCAAACACAGCAGAAAACAGGCAGTTGGCACTATGGCTCTTGTTAATAGGTTAGTCCAAGAAATCATATGAAAAGTACTCCAAAGTTGGAACAAAACAGAAGAAAGTGGATAAAACCAAGCATGGAACATC